>CP136877.1:9647219-10847219 GCA_033000465.1 Sciaenops ocellatus | reverse complement strand
GTCATCACTCACCGATAAACTCACAATAAACTTCTCGCCAATACTGCATTAGATACAATGCTGCATTAAAAACAGGGCCCAACATCGACTAATCTGTGAAACAAAGATCCAACTACCAGATTCAACCTGATATGTGGCGACAGGCTCAGTATTCATGGCATGGAGCAAATATTCTTTTCTTTTATAACGTCATAAAGCGATGATAAGCTGCCGATGACCATCTGTGCATGACTTTAAGATTAAAGTTGTCAAAGACTGCAGCACCATAAAACAGAAGCTCACTAGTTTAGATGTGATTCTGATATGAAGAAGAAAACTTTAAATGAGTTAAATGTTTCTCTAAAACTTAGCTGGATATGAAGTGTGTGGCTAAAACGTAAATCTGAGCACGAAACAAAGACAAGGAAATGATGTGTATGTCAATAGGTTGTGTGGAAAACACTACTAATACTGACACCCTTAAAGCCGACACACATTTCCTCTACTAGACAGGAAAGTGACAAAAGCAATAGCAATAACAAGCAAAGGAAATACTGTGTCACATAACCAATTCAGCCCCAAACACTCCTCAAAACAACACAATGAAAGCATCATAATGGACATGCCAAACAACAACAACGACCAGAAACATGAGCTCAGCTAGCACAACAAAGTATTTCATAATTAGCACCAATGCAGCAGAAAATAGCAGCCAGCACACAAACACATTGCACAAAACACATTAGCACAACACAGATGTCATTAAAACCAGCAATGGTAACAATATAGCTACTTTGAGGTTGAGAGTTCACTCTTGACCTTGGAAACAGTCTCAATTTTTACACCAATTGCTATCTATTTAGAGTCCATGTACTTAGCTTGCTGAAGTGAAGCGGTGATCTCCTCAGGAGAGACTTCTGTGGTCAAAAGTTGTCAGCAGCAGAGAAGAAACTCCAGTTTTTAGCATGAGGTGTTAGTTAGTGTTGGTTTGAGGCACGCAGCTAATCCAAATAGTGAGGAGTACCATGATTATGTCCTTAGAAAACTGCCAGTTTGCAGGTTAAGTGCTACATGTGCAGCAGCAGACCAAATCAGTGGTCTGGGCCTGGACAGTTTAAATATACCGCCTTCTAGCAAAGGATGGGTTAGGTCCAGAAATTAGAAATCAATACAGTACAATCAGTGCTTTTATTTTGAAGGCGATTTACGTACATACTTGCGTGCGCACCTGGCTGCACAGAAATGCGTTGCATGATTTGTTTACAGAGGTAAATGCATGCTTTGACAGGCTGGGACTGAAATGGAACAAACTGGCAGGTGTTACAACAGATGGTTGTCCAAATCTGATGGGGAAACATGTCGGACTTTTGAAGAAGATGCAGGATAAAGTTACTGAAATTAACAGAAATTGGTATTTTTTCATTGTATTATACATAAGGAGGCAGAACCACGGGATATAGGGGTGCTGGGGGTGCAGCAGCACCCCAGAAATGCATTTACCCAAAAATAAATACATGAAATAAAGTGGGGAAAAAGGAAAATGTTAAAAGTTAACTGGAAACACTAATAACTATAAATTATCGCAGTCTGGCTTCATGCTAGTCAAATGACCACACGTAAGGTCAAGTGTCACGTACGGTCACGTATCGTCGCTTGTAGTCGAGCTAACTGACCACCGATGGCGCAAAAGCGTATTTTAGACTTTTTTGGGAAGCCTCAACAAAATAGAAGGAGATGCAACAGAGAGTTGGAAGAGGCAGACCAGTCAGAGCACCCCTGAAACGACCAAAACAGAAGCAGCACAGGTTTTTGATTGCGAACTGATCTCATGTCTCGTTGTGTTTAAGTGTTGTGTTTCATGATTTTCTCTTTATTTCTAATAATGAGACTCATATCAATGCGTATACTACACGTAGGCTACATATGCTTCACTTGTATCATTGTGTATTTTCTGGGTGGCTTCGTGAATAAAAAACGCAGTTGACTATGTGTCACCGCTGCATGTAACAATATTGCCAGGGTGTAGGAGTCAAGCCGCGCTGCTGTATTTTTTATCAATGTAGCGAGTTAAGTGCAGCGCAGAGCTTTTTTTTTCTCAGCACCCCCTACTGAGAATATGTTCCCGCGGTTATGTCAGGAGGTGTTGTGTAAGTCAGTGCTAAAAATGAACCATGTTATTGATGTTGTAACTAAAATAGTTAAACTATTATTTGACTTACTCCACATTATTCTTACCAGTAGCAGCTCAAAACCATATTTACTGCATTTTATAAAGCAATGATGAGCAATGAGTTCAGAGTATTGGTCTGGCCCTCCACGACCTTTACAGTATCTCATGTGGCCCCTTGGGAAAATTAATTGCCCACCCCTTGGTTAGGATGTTAAGGCTGTTAGTAACACATATACGTAAGCTCCACTTGACTGCATTAAACTAGTCTGTCAGATTGAATGTAGTGTTGTATTCACAGCTTATTGTTTGATTTAATGTAGTTTTTCCCATTAATTACCAAGAGTTTAGTTGGCTCCTCCTCTCCAGCTCAGCAGAACCAGCAGACGAGGGACTAAGGAGAGGGGTCGACTTAACCGAGAACAAAGCGGTGAATGACAAAAATAAAACTTCACAGCGGTTACGTTCTAAAGCTCAAATAAACAGAGCCACACATCCACACACACATTGCATGGCTGGATCTGGCACAGTCAAATGTGTCTCTGCACTTTTAGTTTCAGTACTGTGGGAGACGAGCACAAGCAGAGAAAGCAATGTGACCTGCTCGCTACATTTTATATCCCAAACCTCAAAACCTGCGCGCTGCCCAAAGGTTGGCGTCCATAAAAATCCCTTACACTGCAAGAAAATAACAGAGGGCTGTAGGGTCTCTGCAGATACAGACACCACCACACACTTCTAGTGGGTCATAAGTTATTATTGAGAGGGATTTTTTCTTTTTCTTTTCTTTTTAAAGGTACAGTGTGTTATGATATATTGTCAGAAATGGAATATAGTATTCATATGAATGTTTTCATTAGTGCATAATCATATGAATAAGAGTTATGTTTTCATTACCTTTGAGACTTTTATATCCACAGAGGGAGCGGGTCCTCTACAGTAGTTTCTACAGTAGCCCAGAACGGACAAACCAAACTGTATCTATAGATAGGGCTTCTCACATTTTTTGCACATTTTGTAGTAACCGTAGTTTGCTTGACGTGAGGGTGAGGCAAGCAGAATTCAGGTAGTTGCAGTCTGCAACTTCAAAACTAGATGTCACTAAATCCTACAAACTGCACCCTTAAGCAACTGATTTCTTTTTATATATATATATATATATATATATATATATATATATATATATATATATATATATATCAACGCTTGCTTCCAATACAGCCATAAGCAATGTAAATTTGCCAAGTCTCCTAAACTGTTCAACAAAACAGGTTAAGGTGATATGTCAACATTGCACACTGTCCTACTATTTATTTTTTTATTTTTTTATTTTTTTATTTTTTTTTGCTGAAGAAACCTGAAGCCCATTGTTATCAAAAAGAAATCATACAAAAACACTATTCACACTATTTGGTATTGGGATGGACACAATTTCCATCCCCATACCAAATTTTAATAGACGTTAGTCTAACATTCAAATAAATCAGTACACTTATATATGAAATACTCATTTCATTCACACATTGTAGGTCTTCAAAACTGTAATTGTTCTTCATTTAAATGCTACTGAGGACATCAGCTATGTAGGAAGATGTAGTAAAATAGGGAAATTGCCTAACGAAAAGCAATTTTATATATTGTGTTTATGAGACCAGACCCAATCCACATAACCCAGAATAAACTGGAACCAGAGACTGCTGTACAAAAATGTAGATTTTATTTACAGTATACTGAAATACTGGTCTCCATCTAGGAGGAGTAGATTATATAGTCAATACATAAATCAAACCACAAATGAACAAAGAAAATAAACATGGGACTAGAACAAGCAGCAACCTCTGTGGCTATCTGGAAGTGCCAAAAACTGTAGTTCCTCGGACAGCCTTGGTCCCTATAGCCAATTTCCCCGTTCATGGCAACTCTACTGAGGATGAATTTCTCTATAACTCACCCGTTCAAATTATATTAAGGCTTAAAGTTGTGCATAATTAACAACATGGCCTCTTTGACAGGTCGGTGCTGTTACAGGTGACTAGTTGAGCAACCAGGCTTCCATAGCCATTAATATAGTATATAGAGAAATGGTATGTTTAAAAAAAAAAAAAAAAAAAAAAAAAAACTTTCAAAGAAATCTATCTATATGTTGGATGCAAGGCTCCATATTCAAAAAAAAAATTGCATGGAAATCTCTGAGGGTAATATAACTGTTCTCAATAGTTATATCAATCACACTATGTTTGATTGATGCTCAATCAAATATAGTGTGAACAAACTGGCCTGACAAAATGGCACATAAGGGAACATAGTATATACACTGGTTTCCCCAACAACATCATGTTCAACTATTTTGGTCCTTTCAGGATTTTCCTGAAATACTTCTGAATTACAGCTTGATGATACCTGAAGCTGTTTGTCTTCCGAGGGGTTGTTCTGTTACAGTCCACTGGAGCACCAGCAGGAGGTAAGTATTGCTCATCCATTTCCTCCTCCGCTAGCACACCTCCCTCAGCAGTGAGATAGGTCCTCATACTTCATGCTCATACAAAAGTTCAAATGAAAAGAGACCGGTGGAGGTTTGGGGTACTTTCTAGTATGCACTGATCCCAGTCCATAAGGCTCCTAATACCAGTAACTGATGCAACTGTTTAAGCTGAATATTTCACGAGGGAAGCTTACTCTGGAAAAGAACTGAAATAGAAAGTGACTGATTTTGCTTCTCTCCATTTCATTGGAAAAACCTCTGGGTACTATACTGTAGTATAATCTTTTATAACCAGCATGCAAGGGTTCCCAGCCTTGCTCCTCTCAACAGGACCAACCATATACATCCCAATGTGCTCATACGGGGTGCCAATGATGGTTAGTGGTTGAAGTGGAGCTCTGGAGGCAGTTTTAGTCATTTGGCACTGAGGGCAACTGCTGAAGAGTTGAGCAACATCTCTGCGCAGGCCAAGTCAGTGGAAAGGATGTTTGATACAAGCTGTGGTTGTACGCTTACCGAGGTGCCCAGCACAGGGAACAGAGTGCCCTCAAGGCAAGTATGGTGTCTCTTACGGCTTGGGGAACCACTAGCTGCTACACTGACCCCTATTGACGGTAGAGCCTTCTATTTTGCAGAATGTACTCATCTCTGTCCAACTCAGCTCCCGGCTCCTTCTCCTTTGCTTTCTGAAAAAGAGACAGTCGAGATGGATCAGTTTTCTGCATCTCAGCGACATTGGCTGGCATTTGAAACCCTAAAGGCAGCTCTGGTTGGAATTTCTCCTGTCTTCTCTGTCTGCAGGTTTTCTGAGAGTTCCTGGGTGTTGTCTCCAACTCTTCATTGAAAAAAGGCAGGGCACTCTGTCCCTAAGAGTGCTTGTTGGATTTTTTTTGCCCGTGCTCTGGTAAGAGCAGTATTTCATTTTTGTCTCTGGTCTGACAACAAATCAAAAAGTACTGGAAGGTCTCATTCTTGCACGGATAAGACAAGTTATCAACAACCCCAATATGCAAAAGGTTAGTTTACCCCTCTACTTTTATGTAAATGTCAGATGATCTTTCATCTCCTTGTACACAACAGATTAGGATGGTTTCTCTGATACTGATAATATTGGATGGTACAAACTTTCTGAGCATTGGGAATCTGATCACTCCTAGAATCAAGTAGGGTCTTGAGAGTTGTTTCATTAACTTCAGTGCGTTCACTTTAATAACCTGGTCGGTCTTCAGCTCAAGTTCAACATGAGGCTGGTGTACAAAGCACATTTCTGTCATCTATTCAATTTATTTTCATTTATATAGTACCAAAAAAGGTATCTCACTTTTTATATAGACTGTGCTCTTTATAACATTATTTACAGATATCCAACAGTTCCCATCATAAGAAAACATTTGGCAATGGTGGCCTGGTTGGTTTTAGAAGCGGATTTAAAACCATTTAGCGGATTTAGCGGATATAAAGTAAGAAAGAGGGAGAGAGACAAAGATCCACAGCAACAATAGTATTAATGCTAACTATAACTATAATGATTACAGAAATATGACTCATAGTATTAATAACGATGATAATAACATCAATAGTACTGGCAGTGGGAGTCCAGCAGGACCACAGCGGGGGGGTGCAAAATCCCAGATCTACCCAAGGTCCATAAGAAAGCGAGATGAGAAAGCACAAAAAACTCAGAGGAATAATCTAAATTAGTAACATGCATTAATGAGACATGAATGTGTACAGATGGAGAGAGAAGACGAGAGGAGCTCAGTGCATCATGGGAAGTCCCCCAGTAGACTAGGCCTGTAACAGCATAACTAAGGAATCGTTCAGGGGAGGCTTACCCACACTGTTCGTTGGCCCCCTGATGGTACTGCTGGGCTGGTTTGCAGCTGTCCTTTGTTCTCCATGAGTTATAGCTATTCTTCCAGATGGCAACAAAGACGCCAGCCAACTTAACAGCCTCCACGGCAAAACCTGGGTCATGCTCTCGGATCCAGACCTGAAGCTTAGGGGACAGCATTCTCAAATGTTGCTCTAATATAATCATTTCACCACTTTCCTGAATAATTTTACCTTTTGGCTTCCCATAAAGCTGTATACAACTTTGGGGCTCTCATCAGGGTTGACCTCTAAGGAGTGGTGCCTTTGCCTGTAGGTCTCACGGTTACAGAGTTAACGTAGCTTGCGAATGCAATTTCAAACAGCTAAAGTGAAACATTAAATAAAAGGACACCTAATAAACATACAAAAGTAATCAGGGTAATAGTATGTGATCACTGTAGCCATGTGTTATCCTCTTACCATAATGAGGCTGAAACCTGCCAGGAATAGACTTCATCCTGTGCAATATCTTCATAACTGAAGGAATTACTGATCTTATGAAGTAATATTTTGTTGAAAAGCTGCATCAAGCCACTGTGAGGACTGTTTTGTGTCTATGTTTCAGAGTTACTCAGATTTTTTCTCTTGAAAATGAAAGTTTTTTTGTCAAATGTATGCTTCAAAATGTTTGTCAAGGCTGTTTATTATCTAACCCTAACCCTGTATATAATATCTATATTGTGATCCCAACACCATAATAAAGTTTGACTGGGAAACAGAAATGTGTTGCTTACATTTAATATTTACTACCTGTAGTAAAGGATTACTAGCAGAACAGTTTAATATTGTCATAGTCAGGATTTTCAATAGGCCTTTCATAAAATCTTTTTGAAAGAACAAATTTATCTAATACCACACTTACTACTAAATTTAAAAACAACCAAAATCCCCATCTTAAATAAAGCACTTTATTCATATCCAAAGAAATTTGAATAATAATAAAGCCATAACTTTTTTGTAAACTGTGTCATCCATCAAGGTAAATGGTTTCTGGTATACTGAAGTTTCAGCTGGTAATGGAGCTGTCCACTCGCTGACACTCTTCCTGTGGATACCCAGATTTCCACACTGGCGTTGGCCATTGTTCAGGTGCCTGAATCATAACAAGCAATAGCCTCTTCTTCTGATAGGTCAGAAACATTTGAGCTTCATCAGTTCACTCAGATGATCTGTAAAACGGGGCAGATTTAGTGTTACTTATAAGACAAATATATAGCACTATTATACATAGTATAAGTACAACTAACTACAGCTCATTGTTACTCAGAGTAGTCCTAATGTATGAGGCTACAAACCTGCACTTCTGAAGAGTCCAGCAGTGTGACTCTGTGGTGGGTCGGTCTGGCAGACAACTTTAGTGATGTGCTTGTGTGTAACAAGGAAATCATAAGGAAACAGGTTACACCAAGTTTATCTCAAATATGCAGTTATGGCAACAGCTACACACACACACACACACACACACACACACTGCAGTAATGACAAAGGTATATTAATGGCCTAAGTAAATTAATGGCCACTGACCCATTTTAGCATTTTACAGAGAAACAGAGAGAGAGATGCATCTAGTATCACATTAGAAGACTATGGGCCTTTTACGAGCACAGTTACACCATCACCATTCACAACCCTAACACAACCCTACACAGATCTGAGGTAACAGAGACATGACCAGGCTAACAATAAGAAATACTGTTCTAAATTGCATTATATAATATAAGCATGTATGATAATAAAGAGAGTAGGCCATGCAGGAACATGGAAAATATACTTCATCACTCTAATTAACTTTAATCCACTTAAGACTTCAGCTGTAATTGCCTGTAAGATTTGCATCATGTGAACATATAAAGCAACCGGAAATAATCACCAAATACTCTGTATAGGTTTAATGAACAGCTCATTATTATGACAGTTCTAATATAGATAAAGGATGATGTAATGTGGTGGAAACCTGGTAGACATTTAGGTTCATAGCGAAGTACAGCAAAGTTTATTCATTATTTTGCATTTTAGTGGGGTTTTTTTCCCATTTAAGCTCAGCCTGAAGACAACAGTTTTCCCTCTTTCTGATGAGGTTTATTTGCTGTTTATTCTCTCTATTTTCAGCCATTTCTTTCCAGCAGATTGAATAGGTAAATGCTGAATTTAAACCAGTTATGATGTGCATTAGCTTTTATTAGCAACGTTTATGAAGATAATTAGTGAAAGTGGCTTCTAACTTGTGACACACTCATATCATCCCTATAGCACTGTTAAGGATTGTATATTGAGTGGAGAACTATTTACTTATTGAAGTAAAAATGAATCTCTGGCATTATTGGATTTGGTGTAAAACATAAAAGTCATAATTTGCCGCAACCATCGGAGCTTTGGCAAGCTTCAGACAGCAAGAACTCAAAAAGCAGACTCCTCCAGTTTTTGCAATCAGAGATAACATGGCCATTACCTTCACTGTAATGACTGCATATGGCAGTTATTCAAATCTATCTCTGTAATATGGGCATCAGCGCCTCCTCCAGTCATAAAGCTCAGCAGAAATCACATAAAGAAGGAGGAGAATTACTATTTTGTGAACTTTAATATAATGAGACTATTGCCTTGCTGATGAGTTACAGGTTTTATGACTTTATTGAACAAGCAAGTACAGGCTCACAGTGGAGGGTGGAAAAATGTTTCTAATAAAGTTATATGATGTGTCTTGTTACCTGTTTCTACTCATGAATTTGTTGTGGCTTCAGTGCGGACTCTCTGAACTTCCACATCCTCTAAATTCAAAAATTGTAGCCTACAAGATAATCATGTCAAAACAGATGAAGTATTTAGCTGATCCAAGATTATTTTTTTTCAATCCAACAAATATGCAACCAGGACAATCTTGAGGTTTTCCTCTCAGTGTGATAGATAGTTACTGATTATGCCTAAAGCACAACACCAATACAGCTTCAGTTAACTGGCAAGATATCACAATGTAGATCATGTTTCCTGCTTGTGTAAAACTAGTTCTAGATCCTCTGCAAAACATTTGCTTGCTGTACCAAGAGTGAGAACAAAGGAGAAATTTGTTAATGAAATTAGCAGAGGTGGTTTACCCCAGTTCTTTCCATTTTTAAAAGTAGGCGTAAAACTCTGCTACTTGCCTTGGTGCCTTCTTACGCTGGTTATCGCCTTTATTTTGTTGCTTATTTTAAAGATGTACATGTGATTTCACCCCAATACAGGCTTAATATTCACCCTGCTTTGGTTTGCATTAAACCCTGAGGGAAACATGTGACACTATAGCTGCTAAATGCTCCACAGTGTTCACCAGGTAGTTGTTAACTGAACAGTACTGGACAGGTAGTGTACACTGGGTTTGTAGAGCATTTTAACTGAAAACAGCTGTGTGTTGCTGCCAGAACCGAAGCAGAGAATGAATTAAATTGTTAGTTGGGGGTGCTGAGGGGAACTGCAGAACTGGGTCATAATTCACTGCAGCTTCATCACTACAAGCAGCACATTTAACATACACATAGTTATTTGATCCTTTGTTAAAGGACCACAACATAGTTATGCATATTATATTCCATTTCTGCCATACTCTAAATAGACACATTGGACCCTTAAATGTATAAAATGCAAAACATATGCATCAGTTTAAGTTTTGCAGACAGTCTCTCTCTCTCTCTCACTGCATTAGACTGCAGTAAGTAAAGGACACCCGCCGATGTAACCTACCTGTCAAAGTTTTATGCATGCCATTAAACACACAAAGTCGGCCACTGCCAAAGATACATGGGACAAGTGCCTGACTGCTGACCTGAATTAGCTGTCGGATGCCTTTGGCTGTGCCCTGGGAAAAGGACAATCTGTACTTTGAGCAGTGACTGTCAGTTAGTTTCACACCAGCTTCAGATGGAATATTAGTAATGGATGAATTCAGTCCAGGAGGTTGAGATTGAGTGAGGGACATGAACATGTCTCTTGGTATACCTGATACAAAAGTCCTTTTTGTGTTTCAGATTTCAAAGAACAATCTTATAATTGCTGTGTCACATTCATATGTCCTCAAGATGTGTCAAAATTGATTGAACATTCTTGAAATTAGAAAAAGTTGGTTAATATATATATCAATCATACATGAATGCATTATCCAATTATATATAATGTTCCCATTACCTCATAAATGATTTTCACACCTTAAATAATAATAAGTGTCTTTAATAAAATAGTAGCAGTAATATCTTGAGTGCAGACTTATTGCAAGGTTTAGAAATGCAATTAATGTGATACACAAAATTGCTCAACCAGAGTAGATTTGTTTTTGTCTCCCAGTTGAAGACCAGCCTCCTGATGATAGGTTACACATCCATTGTCACTGTGATTGCACATCTAGTGTGATGATGGAGAATAAGCTAATTCAATTCCAATTTTGTCATGGATAATGCCACCTGATTTTCTGCTCCTGAATCTCAACAAAACATCTATCAAAGCATCCACATAAATCATCCCTGACAGGGTATTTAAAAACAAATACACATTATAATCTTAAATGCAGAGTCACATACGGTGTTTGTGGCGGTGACTGTGAACCGACACAAGCTCTACATCAGCAGACCCACGCTTGACACCAGATCATCAGTTACAGCTTCTTCTGCTGCTGCTGCTATCAGTGTCCATAATTACATTGATGGATAGTGACATTTCATTCCATTTTTTTATAACTTGTGATTGCTTTCTGTGCAACAATGTAAACATGTAAACAATAAACAGCAGCGCACAAAACAAGATAGACAGCAGTATTGTGTGTGTGTGTCAGACGGGTCGTTGTAGACGCCGTGATGAGAAACAACATGACTGACATATTTGGATAAACACAGACTCAGGATTTCATTGAACTCCCATGCACCGCTGAGTTGTAGACGGATTTCCTGCTTCATGAGAACACAAGACTTTGGACCAATCAATGAGTGTGTTCTTCAATTTTAGCCATGAATCAAGTTGAGTGACTTGGGAAAAAAAACCTGCTGGTATTGCCAGAGGATGAAGTGGTACTTCAGGTACTTATTTTCATTTAATTTTGCCAGTAGACAACCAGTAATATCCATCTGCACTCCAGCTGAGAAAACTGAGTTATTTTCAAGTTCAGTCCTGCAGCTGACCTGATTGTTATATTGGAATGTGCCGCAAAGACTGCGAGGATGCTCAACGGATGATTTTCCATGATGAGAACTCTTTTGTCGGTCTCACATCTGTCACAGAAGGAGGGGGAAAATGGAAAAAATCTAGTCCAGTCTGGGTGATTCTACAGCACACAGAACACCTCAAAAGTCCAACATTTAGGGGCGGCAATTAGCTCAGTTGGTAGAGCGTCCGCCCCATGTACGAAAGCTCTGCAACGGCCCAGGTTCGAATCCGAGCCGTGGCCCTTTGCTACATGTCATTCCCCGTCGATCTATCTCCCCACATTCCCGTCTCTCTTCAGCTGTCTCTATCCAATAAAAAGGCCAAAAAAAAAAAAAGTCCAACATTTAGAGCCATTGTGTGCCATTCATGTAGCATGGTAGAAACGGTGTTGAGAAGAAGCATTATTTATGTCAGATGACCACGGCTTGTGATATTCATGGTGCCAATCAGAAGGCACCAACAAAGAGCATGTCATCCAGCAAAAAACAGCAAAAAGGTAAAAAAAACCTTTAATGCAACAAAATGTAACATTAATTTTCCATAAGCGCTTATGCTTATCAGGGTTGCGGGGGGCTGGAGCCCATCCCAGCTGACATTAGGGTTAGAGGTAGGGTACACCCTGGACAGGTCATCAGAGTGCAGACACATAGAGACAAACAATCATTCATGCTTACACTCTACACCAACTTAGAGTCACCAGTTAACCTGCATATCTTTGGACTTTGGGAGAACCCGGAGTGAAGACGCAAACTCCACACAGAAAGTTCCTGCAATGTAACATCATCCAGCAAAAACCCTGCACTGGCCAATCACATATATGCAACCCCAAATTCCTGGTAGATTATTTCTTTGTCAAATGCCATACTTCTACTGTTTAAATCAAATCAAATCAAATTTTATTTGTATAGCCCAAATTCACAAAACACGTTTGCCTCAGAGGGCTTTACAATCTGTACAGGGAGTGACACCCTCTGTCCTTAGACCCTCGGTTCGAGTGAGGAAAAACTTGCCCACAAAAAACCCTTTTAACAGGGAAAAAAAGGTGGAAGAAACCTCAGGAAGAGCCACAGAGGAGGGATCCCTCTCCCAGGACGGACAGACGTGCAATAGATGTCACGTGTACAGAACAAATCAACAGAGACATATTGTACGATTACAATGAATGATAAAATGATTACAGTATACAGTACACAGAGATATGGTAACAATAATGACAATAATAATATAAGTAGTGGATGTCGTGCAGGACCACAGCAGCAGCCACGATCCATGAGAACCTGCTGGACGAGAGAGCACAGAAACTCCGGGGAAGAAGTTTAGTTAGTAACATGCATTAACATGCATTAATGAGACATGTATGTTTACAGATGGTGATGGTGATGGGGAAAGAGAGAGAGAGAGAGAGAGAGAGAGATTTGAGTAGAGTTTTCAGTAAAGGGAGATGTGACTACATCTTCAACCAGTACCGTGCCGGACTAGGCATAACCCTGAGAGAGAGAGACAGAGGGAGAAGGAGGGAGAGGGAGTCCCCCGGCAGTCTAGTCCTATAGCAGCATAACTAAGGGATGACCTGAGCAAGCCCTAACTATAAGCTCTATCAAAAAGGAAAGTCTTAAGTCTACTCTTAAAAGTGTTGACCGTGTCTGCCTCCCGAACCCAAAATGGTAGTTTGTTCCACAGAAGAGGAGCTTGGTAGCTGAAAGCTCTGGCTCCCAGTCTACTTTTGGAAACTATAGGAACCACAAGGAACCCAGCATTCTGAGAGCGCAGTGTTCTAGAAGGGTAGTAAGGTACTATGAGCTCTTTTAGATATGATGGTGCCTGACCATGAAGAGCTTTGTATGTAAGGAGAAGAATTTTAAATTCTATTCTAGATTTAACAGGTAGCCAATGCAAAGAAGCCAAAATGGGAGAGATGTGATCTCTGATCTTGGTTCCTGTCAGAACACGTGCAGCAGCATTCTGAATTAGCTGCAAAGCCCTAAGAGACTTACTGGAGCAGCCTGATAACAAAGAGTTACAATAGTCCAGCCTAGAAGTAACGAATGCATGGACTAGTTTTTCTGCATCCGCTTGAGATACGATGTGTCTGATTTTGGCGATGTTACCTAAGTGGAAGAAAGCAGTCCTCGAAATTTGTTTTATGTGGACATTAAAGGACAAATCCTGATCAAAAACAACTCCAAGATTCTTTACGGTGGAGCTGGAGGCCAGGGTGATCTCATCAAAAGTAACTAAGTCTCTAGAAAGAGAGTTTCTGAGGTTCCAATTACAAGAACTTCAGTTTTGTCTGAATTTAACATCAGAAAATTGTAGGTCATCCAACTTTTTATATCCTTAAGGCATGCTTGGAGTTTAGTTAACTGATGAAGAGGAAGCATATATAAACTGAATAGAAGTGGTCCTAGCACAGAACCTTGTGGAACTCCATGACAAACTTTGGTATGCATGGAGAATTCATCATTGACATGAACAAACTGAGATCGATCTAAAAAATACGATTTAAACCAGCTTAGGGCGGTTCCTTTGATGCCAATTTGATGTTCCAGTCTCTGTAAAAGAATTTGATGGTCAGTGGTGTCAAATGCAGCACTAAGATCTAACAGGACAAGTACAGAGATGAGTCCTTTGTCTGATGCCATTAGGAGGTCATTTGTAACTTTGACTAGTGCGGTCTCTGTGCTATGATGCACTCTAAATCCTGACTGGAAATCCTCAAATAAACTGTTCTCATGGAGAAAGTCACACAGCTGATTGGCTACAGCTTTCTCAAGTATCTTAGAGAGAAAGGGAAGGTTTGATATCGGTCTGTAATTGGCTAAAACCTCTGGATCTAGAGTGGGCTTTTTAAGAAGAGGTTTAATTACAGCTACTTTAAAAGACTGTGGTACATATCCTGATAATAGAGACAGATTAATCATATCCAATAAAGAAGGGCTAACTAGAGATAAAACGTCCTTGAGCAGCCTGGTTGGGATGGGGTCTAAGAGACAGGTTGACGGCTTAGATGAAGAAATTACTGAAGTAATTTGATGAAGGTCGATGGGAGAAAAACAGTCTAAATATATATCAGGTTTTACAGCTGTTTCCAAACTTGCTGTGTAAGAATGCAGATCGGTACCTGTTGAGGGCAAGAGGTGATGAATTTTGTCTCTAATAGTTATAATTTTAATCATTAAAGAAGCTCATGAAGTCATTACTACTTAGACCTAAAGGAATAGATGGCTCAATTGAGCTGTGGCTCTCTGTTAGCCTGGCTACAGTGCTGAACAGAAACCTGGCGTTATTCTTATTTTCCTCGATTAGTGAAGAGTAATAGACTGCTCTGGCACTACGGAGAGCCTTCCTGTATGTTTTAAGATTATCTTGCCAGATTAAACGAAAGTCTTCCAGCTTAGTGGCACGCCATTTGCGTTCAGATTTTCGTGCCTCTTGCTTTAATTTGCGATTCTGCTGGCTATACCATGGTGCTAACCTCCTTTGTTTAATTATCTTCTTTTTCAGAGGTGCTATAGAGTCGAGAGTTGTCCGTAATGAGTCCATAGTACTATCAACAAGACGTTCTATTTGTGAGGGGCTAAAGGAAGCAGACAAGTCCTCTGCTACATTGAGACATGGTATTGAATTCAATACTGAAGGAATCACTTCCTTAAATTTGGGTACAGCACTGTCAGATAAACATCTGCTGTAGGAGTATTTGCCAAAAGGCTTATAGTCCAGTAATATGAACTCAAAGGTTATGAAAAAATGGTCAGATAGAAGAGGATTCTGTGGAAAGATTATTAGATGGTCAATTTCAATGCCATATGAGAGAACAAGATCAAGAGTGTGGTTCAGACAATGAGTCGGTTTACCTGATGGTGATTGTGACAAAAGATCAAATAGCTGCCAGCGTGATAACTTTCCAGATAATTTTATTGTTTTATCAGTAACTATAATGACACACATTCTCAGCATCAGAATTTTGCTTTCTCTAAGATTCACAGTAATAAGTACAAATATTGCACCTGACTCATGAGCAGCTCTCTCCTCTTTCTTTTGATGCCTACCTGTGAGCCAGAATCTCACTTGAATAAATGTGTATGTCCTTTTTTTATTTTACAACAATTATGATCAACTCAAAACTGCTGGAGTGTCCTCCATATCAAACACAACTGTTTACTGCAAAACAGTAATGACATTTCAAACCAGCCATGTAAAAACGACCTGTAGTTGTTTGTTGTTACGTTCTACTGAGCCGTGACTCTCGCTGGCAACTGCCCTGCAAGGACCGGATCAGGTGTGTGTGTGTGTGTGCATGTCCGGTTCATTGAGGTCAGTTAGACAGACCATTTCCACTTTTTACCCCGCATTGTGTATTACTTTTGTTTCTCGTCAATAATTTTTTGCTGTTATCGACTGTTTTTCTGAAGTAAATGTGAAGCAAATGCGCCATTATTGACTAAGAAGCCCCATTTCAACAGACAACAATGGAACAATCGTGTTATCACCATGACTGCAAGCAATATAAACTTTCATTCTTGAGTAATAAAGCTTCATAATAATCAGGCAAATCGTGTTGTTGTGTTTACTATCAGGGGTCCAGGCTGCAATGTTTCATCAACATGCAGCAAGCCAATGCTTGCTACTTTCCAGGGAAGCACAGCTGCTGTTTGGAAACGGTTTCGTCATGTCCTGAATGAGGGATTGAACGAGGCTTTGGCAGAGTTCTCAACAATGTAACGTAAATTGAGGCTATGGGACCCAGAGGATTCTGGCTTCCTCATTCCAGCTTCAATTGGTAACATCTAATGAAAAGAAAAGAGTTGAAGCCATTCCTTAAACAGACAATCAAGGTGCATCATTGTCCACAGCTCTATTCTTGAGGAACACAGTACTGAAATACACAAATCTGCCAAACTGAAAACTGGTGGGGGGTTTTCTTCTGGAAAAGCTTCTGTCTTCAGCGATATAAGACCCAACTGTTCCAAATGACATTTTCAGTGTAACAGTTGTTTATTAAAAATTAAAAGAAATGACTACAAAATACCAACACCACCCATAACAAAGGATGAACTAGTGAATAGGCCTACTACATACAGGGGCTCAAAGGGTCAGGAGGCGTCTTACTGTACCATTTATTGTTGGAAAGTTAATCAAATGTCTATAAAGAGACACAAACTGACCACAAAGAAATGCAAACTACTACAAAGAGACATAAATTGTTACAATGAACAGTACCAGACCCAATATGCAGAATCTTTGAGTACAGGGTTGCTGGTCGTGGTATAAATCTAAGAAGTGGAGAGGATGACAAGACTGGGATTGACATGGCAGACATTGCTTGGTAGAATGTAAGTGGAACCAAAGTAGAAACACGACCAAAGACTCAGAACAGTTTAAGTTAAATCAGAGAAGATCCAAGCAGTGCAGGGCTGGTGTTAGCAGGAATCCAGAGATGGGAGTAATGACACAGCAGGGCTGGACATGGCCAGCATGGATCCTGAGGCACAGGGAGATCAGGGTTAGCAGAAATCACAAACAAAGAGGGTAACACAACACTAGATTTGGCCATAGTATTGTTACCACAAGGGAGACAAAACTATCTGGGAAAAACGATTAGGGAAAATGCTCAAAAAAGTTCGTTAAAGTGTTTGGTAGTCAGGTTGATGAGCTGATTGGTAGCAAGTGTTGTAGTCATTTGGTAGGTAAGTGGGAACTGAAAGCCTGGCCCAGCAGCACACACAGACCACAAGGAGACATGAAACAACTACAGAGATACGTGGATACATGGAGACACTGACTACTACAAAGAGACACACACAAAAAAAATGACTATAATTAATGCAACTGCAAGTCTTGCTCCAATATAGGAGGCACTGCAAGCCTTTTACATGTCTGTCCAAAGGGACCATTGTCTCATAATCCGTTCATGCTTGAAGGTGTTTTTTATTTTAACCAAATATCACACTATTTTCTTCCAAACATAGAGAGTCACGCTGTAAATGAAAAGCATCAATATTAAAACTCACGTCAGCAAGCACCGCCAGCATTATATTTTGGCCAGGTGTAATAATGTTTTGATCCGAAATGGCTCAGTAACTAGCTGAAACCTGTCAAAGGTAAGATCTATGCCTCTTATTTATGGTACATCAATAATATGGATGTTCTATCCACAACTTGCTCCTTTGATTAACTCACTTCATTCAGATCTACTCTCACGGGCTTGTTTCAGTCCCAACCTCAATCGATGACCCTTTCTGTTTGTTAAACAGTCACATGATCCTGAGCTGTATTTTTAGTCCCAGCAACACAATCATTTATTGCATTTCCATGCTGATTCCAGATTATGTGGTAAATTCCTCATGTCTGCTATAAAATGTAAAACAGTGGCGTCAGGCATGTGGCATAAGACGCATGGCTTTTCATGTTTGTCTACTGTCAGATGTTATGCAACCAAACGTGCCCTCATAATTTACTTATATGGCATCAGTATCACTTTACGTAATTCAAAGCTTTACTATTGTATTCCAATTCCCATTTCTAATCTATAATTCTTTTGAAATCTCTCAAGTTTTTGGTCTTTGTAGTCAACGTCTTTGTAATAAAGAAGAAATAAAGAAGGACAATTACGATGACAAGCTCCCTTCATTAAAAGAATTGAGATGTGTTATTCCCTTGACTTTCAGCCTGAGCTCACATCATAATGATCCAGCTCGTCTGTGTGAATGTGGATCACTCTTCTTTCTTATTGCTGAAACAACAGAGCCACAAATCTCACAGGGACTGGTAAGCTGCAGCATTGACAGTGATTGTCAGTTACAGTTAATGTGATAGATGGATGCGGCCTTAAGAGCAGCATGAAAGGAATGGAATGGCTATTGTGGTTGTGAAAGACTTCTTCCAACTATAACTACCACGTTTTTTATCTAAGCTGGACCTTTTTGCATGGACCTCTGCAGTAATGGAAATGTAAAGATGAATTAGTCCACACACGACTGATGTAGCAGCAGTGGAATTTGATTAAACTTTTCAAAAGCCTTGTAGACATCAGTGTTCTGGTCTCCAGCAGTGTGCCATCAAGTGTGTTGGTGCAAACTGACAATAGGCCTGCATTGATCATTTATCCAGCCAGACAAACATAGGGCCTTTCTCAGCAGAGGTCAAAATTTTTGCTTCATTAGTCATTTTTTGTTTTCATTAATTCACACTGAAATCACATCTCCTGTTGAGAAAAACAGCCAATTGTTTCACATGAACACCAACAAAATGCAGCAAATACTTTATTCCTGACACAGTCGATTTAACACTGGAGTGATTCAAAGGAAAATCAGCTGAAGAACTGCACATGTCCATGACTACTTATATAGAGTTTTTATTTTGTTTTGGATTGAACCACAACAACAAAGTGATCGATGTGGTGAAGATATTGCTGATGTTATTTGGCAAGAAATCATGGTTTAACTTGATTTATGATGACACTATAATTTATAGCTATTTAAAACATTCAAAATCATACAATGATTGATCTAAACATAAGGCAACTGTTAGCTCCTAAACAAGACTCTATAGCCATTGGGTAAGCCTGTACTTTGACACAGTTTTAGCTAAATGCTAAAGTGAGCATGCTGACATGCTTACAACAACAATGCTAAGATGCTGGCGAGCAGGTATAACGTTTACAATGTTTACCATCTTAGTTTAGCGTGTTAGCATGCTAATATTTGCTAATTAGCACTAAATTCCCGCTTTGGATAACTGAAATGTAATTTCGTCCGTTTTTTTGGTTACAACACAAAATATTGGACACATTAAAATCTTGACCTCATGAAGATGTTCTGAAACAGTAAGGGATCAGTGTGATGTGATAAATGTGTGTGCACCAAATTTCATGGCAATGCATTCAATAGCTGTTTAGACATTTCACTCTGAACTACAATGTCAGTCTCATGGTCAGTATTGATCCTCTCTGGAACATGAACGTCTGTACATGATTTCACAGCAATCCATCAAATACTTGAAATGTTTTAGTCTGGACCAGAGTGATGGACCAAACCACCAACAGACTGACATCTAACTATCCGAGACCAAAGGTATTTTGTATAAGTTATACAGGTTGATTTAGTATTAATATTCATTGTATCGGCAGCTCTATTAGTAGCTGGACTAAGAAATAAGAATTGATTATAATTAGAATTAAGGTGTTCTGATGCATCACATGTAGTGGCCACAATGTCACAGCAGAGCGCTCATATGAATATTAAATCAAACCTCAGTGGCATGGACACTAAACCTTATGGTGAGACTGAACCTCCAGTTCCTGCACCTACTGCGCAGACCAACAAAATAAAAGAACAGGAAATACACCGTGTCTCAAGTCCAGCTGAGATCATTTTCACCAGGAGATAAGATACTTCTATGACCCAACTCCTGCTCCACATTATTGTCAAAGTGGCAAGAATCATTTATGGTCACACTGCAAGTTAGAAACACTGATTATAAAAGAGTGATTTAACTCGGATGACGCTGCCTCAACTCATGCAAACAACACACTTCCTGTTTAGTCCAACTGAGGTGGCTGAGAAAGATCTTTGCTGTTTTATGGACACAGTATTTTTTATTTTATTTGACCTTCATACAACTAAAGTTTGTCGTTTTTTATGAGATTGAAATCTATTTTTGAGAGAGTCCTGGGGAAAACTGCAATACAATTATATTACATAAACTAACAGAAGGGACAGTGATGAAGAGGTTTCAATGCATTAAAGCCAGACATTAAAATAAACAATTTCTTGGAAAACTATACATTTTAAACATTTGCATTAGCTCATTTCAGACGTCAAAATGACTGAGGAAATATTAAATAGATGCACATAATCATATGACAACCCACATTACTATATGCAAATATACGACACATTTAGGTATAATGTAAACAGGATGTTTCACTGCTGTGCATGCGTGAGTCTCTGGTTTATCTGGAAGGCAGAAAAAAGACAAGGACAGAGTGACCTGTACAGTTATTGTGGGGATGAAAGATCATTTCATTTTAGCTGCCTTGACAATGGTCATTTTTCACTATTAGGTTCCATTAGTTTTAGTTTCAGACTATCAAGGAAATTATACAGCATCATTTTGTATCACAGCATGTGAAAACAGAGGTTGTTACAGAAGCAGTGGGAGAACCAAGAAAGTCACACAAAGGGGGGACAGCCATGTTTTTAGGACTATAATATGGTGCTGAAGTGAAAGAAAGCATTGCGAACTGGATCCTAACATCAATTTAAGTATTAATACGATACATCAAATAAAAATACTTACTTTCCTGCTCTTTCCTCTATCAAAGCTAAACATAAATATAAGAAAATAATAGAGGAACTATTAGTAATGGCTGATTCCAAATTAAATTTTGAATAAAACATTTTAAAAACTATATATATATATATATATATATATATATATATATATATATATATATATATATATATATATATATATATATATATATATATATATATATATATACACACATATGTACCTTATTTCAAATGAAATGAGACTATACCACTCTCACGTCTGTGCCAGCATGGAGCTGGAGATGGAAAGCCATTAGCCTATCTTGGATGGACGGTAAAGATGGGAAAGATTCCCATGTCAGTCATTTGCAAGTGAGAGTTGGTCATGTAAGCGTTGTAAATGTGCACTAATAATATAATACCATAACCATTAAATTTGGGTTTAATTACACTGCACCAGAGTTTGATGTAAGACAGGGACTTCTGTATTATAAGATGTGAAGTATGACTTAAGAAAAGTCTGATTATCCCAGTTATAATTGGGGCTTTTATGAATTTACAAGTCCCAAACTCATAATTATGATCATTATTATGAGATAAATGCAGGACAGGCAGAAAGACAGGAAGCAGGGGGAAACAGTTAGCCTGGCAAGATTGCAACTACCAACACATGTAGTATATTGTTTGTTTATCACATATTCATTTCATAATTTAGAAAAAAAAAACAATTTGTGGTTTTAGATGGAGGTACGAGGTACATGCTGCAACTGTTTCTTGACAAACAGCAGTTTACTCGACCACCCAGCGCTTCTCCGCTGGTTGCCTGGCAACCTCTCTGCAGCGACTACAAGACTATCTGGCTGTTGTTCAACAAGAAATGATCATAGCAGCTAACCCCCCTCCTCCAAAAACCACAAATATTGTAATGGTAAAATCTAAAGTATGTTGGGTTATGGGTAGATGAGTTTTCCTGCAGCACTTGAAGCATTGAGATTCCAGGTGGGAATTGTGTGCAACCAAGCATGGAGCAGGCAATAATACAGCAGCAGGTTTGATCACTCACTGCCACAGGTGATAGCTTATTCACAATCAAAAATGAGACTCGTTTATTGGTCTATGGAGTTTCTAATATTCAGCTCTCCAACAGTAAGTACAAACTCCTGGCATTCCCTCTTCTCCCACTCCTACTATCTCAGAAACCTTGACTAAGCCCAGTAAAACTACAATGTTGCCCTTGGGAAGAGAGACACAGAGCAATAAGCCCAGAATACCAAAAAGTTGTTTTCCAGGCAACATGTTGTCTTTTTTGCACTCTTTCCTCTTTTATTTCACAAAACCAAACAACCATGGCAAGAAAATGTTAATTCATTTAACAACAGGCTCAGTAAAAATGGTTGATAGAGCAATTCTGAAACAAAATCAGAACAATAAAACTGGAAACAAAGAGACTGTTTATCCTGCAGATGAAGGCAAGTCATGTCACAAAGGGGAACTTTTTCAAAATGGTAGCTCCAGCCGAGGCTCTCTTGTACCTGAAAAAAGAAATGAACAGGGGGACGACAGCAGTGAAAGACTATTTTCATTAAATGAAACCCATGCAGCAAAAGGTGAAACCACCATATGGTGACGCAGTGGAGACAGGTTGCGACTGTGCAGAAGGACGGCGACAGATATAGAGAGTTAATGGGACTCAGGTGCTGCTCGTTGTTTCATCAGGCCGCCCCTCACCTCTCGCCGCCTCCTGACCAACAACCCGGCTCGGCCCTGCTTGCCACACACATCCATCTTTTAGGACTTTTTTTCTTTTCTCATTTTCATACCTTTCACACTGATGTGTTTGAATATTTTGCCTTCAATTTGTTTCAAAGTTGTAAAATACGGAAAGAAACTCATTTGAAGCCCCTCTCTGTCTCTGTCTTTTGCACAATACTGCAATAGAGACCACAAGATTAACTTTAATTCTGACATAAATTGATTCTCCTATGGTTCACTAAGCTTTTTTTCAGGTTCCTGTGGCATTAATAAACATCCCAGAACAACCATAGTGTGCATACAGATTACTTTCTCAAATTCTAGTTGAAGATTTTCCTAGAGACAGGAACGACAGCAGAGAAAGATGCACATGAAGTAGTTCAAACATATAACATTTTATTAGTGTATGAGTGCTAAGTTGTTTGTTTGAATAGATTATGTCAACACTGATACTGATAATCCACACTATCTTGAAATTGAAAAGTCCTCCAGGTTAACACACGATCTTTGCAAATTATATGAATATTTAAAACCACAGCTTGAATCAACCGAAACTCTACAACAATAACAAGAATAATTCAATCCTCGTGCATAACAACAAGGTTTTTCATGCACATTCATCAACCTCCCACTGCTCTTCACTCTGAGAGAATGTTAGATGCCTTGCCAAAAGTGTTGTGTTCATCTCCTGCTGGTAGAATGACAACTCCCCCAATAGGTGAAGCTTTGCACCTTCCAGGAATGAGACAAGTCAACCCTAACAACCAGTGGTGCGCTGTGGGACAGCTCGTCCGATCTAGCTCCACTCCTGCTTGAGAAAAACAAAACCCAACACAGCACCTCTGGATGTACAACCAGCTCTCCATACAGCGCTGACATGAGCCCAGGGGGCACTCGCTGTACAACCATGTCAAATTCTGCCTTCAGCATCTTTAGAAAGATTTATGAGCAAGCACACTCTAAAAGACCAAAAGACTCCCCTGTTTCCTCGCTCACTTTCTAAGTAATCCAGGGGGTTTCAGTCATTACCTAAGATGCTAACTGGGTTACTTCAAAATCTTAGATTTCTTTAGAATTACAGCCTAAATAGTGGTGACACAAGTGTAATTTTGTCCCAATAACAACATGTTTTTCACCATTAAATGAGAAAATCTGCTGGCTAAGAGGAAATGTGAATTTGTGAATAGAAATTGGTTTATCTAATTCAAAGTACATTTTCAGGAGTTTTTTTGCAAATCAGCCATTTTAACATTTAGCCAGAGTTGGAATTTAAATGATGTAAGCTCCTCTGTCCAATGTGAAAACAGATACATGAAGTGAGATGTCATACAATTAGCCCTTACACCATCTGTCTTCTGCCCAGTCTTCATTCCCAGTTGTATTTTCTCATTTTTCTATCCACCAGCAAGCTGATCGGCCCCACGATTCCCACAAGATCATTCCCCACCTGTCCCATGACAAGTTAATTAAATGAAAAAGAAAACAAAAATCCAATTAAAACTTAGTTCCAATACAGTATTTCTGCTCTCTGCTCAGAGCACTTAAACTAAGAAATATTGTATGTATATAGTTGGATTGTTGTCTCCTCTGAAACACTATTCATCCGTTACAGGGTTATCATGCTTTGTTCAGTTGTAATCTAGATCCACCCATTTCTCAAAGTTATCAACGGCAGCTTTCCTGTAGCATTTTGAGTCTCAAAATGGCAGCGCTTCAACACAAGTCAGTAAACTTATTTGGATTTTTGAATTGACTCCTCTAACTAGAACATTCACTGTCTTCCCCGCCATTCAAAAAATGCAAAAGGTTATAAACGATGGGCGTATCTTGACAAAACAAATCATGCGGGTTTATGCAGATTAGAAATGGACAATGGCTTTACAATAAAACAGGGGTGTACTGTAGCAAAAGAGAAAATCAGAATTCATACCTAATCATCAGCTGATTCATAGGAAATGTGATATGAAGATCTAACCATTATAGAAGCTTGGAGTGTTTACAAAGACTGATAAGTGGTCTTTGTGGCCTTCAAAGGATAGCTGATGATTTTGATGATGCATTATTATTCATGAGCTTGAGAAGGTTTAAAGCTATACTCATGTTTAAAGGGTTTGATAAAGAGAGCTGCCACTCTTATGCATAATGTTTCATCGGCTTACATCTTCCCTAGAAAGTATTGCAATTAAAGCACTGACTAGTTATTTTATTAACAGAAGTAAAAGATGTGAGAAAAAAACAGCACTATACATGATCCGCATCCACCTTTTTTTCTACCACACATTGATTTAAAATCTTGTCTTTAAAGACTTTTCTTGTCTTTGCTAAAATGTAAATGTTTGATAAATTACCTGAAGAAAATCTACATTGGTAGTAAGAATGTTAACATACAGTCATTATATTTCCATCTGCAGTCATTTTACTTGCTAGTAAATGTCAGGCAGTTGATGTGGGGATGCAAAATGGTGCCACTGAGTGCAGCCTGTGCTTTGTTTGTTCTCTGTGTTTTGTTTTTCCCTTGTCTCTTTAACCCTCCTCCCACAAACATCCTTCCTCCACCATGCCTGCATTAATGTTCCTGACATTTTTCTTAGCATTACTGACGCAACCTAAAAAAAAAAAAAGTATAGATCACGAGGAGATTGCTTTAATATTCACTGACATATGTCCTTTTGTATGATAGTGCCAGAGAGGCAGAAAACAAAACACCTGCAAGTTTTTGGCAGACTTTAGTACGTCATGGTGCGAGATGCACTGAAGCGCCGAGCTTCCAATATCATGTTTGAACAGGCATGAATATTTTAATTTTAAACTCTCACATTTTCTGAGAAACTCAGTTGTTTACAGGAAAGTTTCCAAGTGCGTTGTGTCAGATGGTTTGCCAAAACATCAACATCATAAACCAAAAGTGGTACCAATAAAAAAAAAAGAGTCGTCATACTGTCCTGAGATTTCAGATTCATTTATTTGTGTCGATGGCATGAAATTATCATCATAATAGTAGTCATTACTTTGTGTCGGTGAATGCCTGCTTGGCTCAGTCTGCTAACATTCAGGGACAGGCTCAGGGAATAATGAATGTTGTCAGACGAGCAATTCATTTTGGCAACTCAGGTCAGCCAAGGGAATGAATGGCACGATGGTAAGAAATGATATTACCATTTCTTTAATTTCCTGTCAATTTGAGACTGCCACTGCGTTAATATTAGAGAGAGACGATTTGTTTTTATTATTGAGACCGAGCAAAATTTAAAAAGGAGACGTCCTTCTTTTACAAAATAAGTCTTAGAGTTCTGTTGCATCTCATCAACATCATTTGCTAGTTTGCATCTTAAAATCGATGACACTTTTTAAATCACTCCAAAGTGCAGCAGTTTCTATAAAAGCATGCGGTGGAACAAATCAATTCTTATTTCAAACTATTCAAGAGCTTTTCTAATTTTATGTCCTCTGCAGCCCTTTGACACCACAGCAAATAACATCAGAGCACACACAAGACGAGGCAGACTTTTATTCATTATAACCTAAAAAGTAAAAAGAAAACCTTCCTGCCAAAGAAATACCCAGAAGTTTGCAGGTAATACTTTATTAATGTTACACTAAGTGGCAGCTGATTATGCTCATCTTCATTTTTATAATGAATGAATGAAACATTTATTGCACCTGGGGGAATTTATTTTGCACAAAGAGCATATAAGAATATTAAAAAGCAAATATTTTACCAGCTAATATTGATATATAACAATATATATTGCTAAACAAGTATTTAAATTATTGTCTGAGGGATAGCATGTGTCACCTTTGATAGCCTGAACAGCATTGTGTGCATATTCAACAGAAAACAAATCAAAGCAGTACAAGGAGGATTTTGTGCAGCAGATTTGTTTTCAAAATTCAGACAACATGATTTTTTTTCCCCTCTTAATTTACTAATATTTACATCTGAACCTGCAGCTGGCCGGAGAAGAATGAATTAACCTGTGAATGAATCATCATTCATCCAGAGTGCTCAGCCACAGTGGAATTTACATAAATCCCACAGTAAATTTGGAATAATTTAAATCTAAATAGCAAAGGGCTGAATAATCAACAAGTAATGAGAAGTAAAATTGGTCATCTGTTCACATCTTTCACTATCAGCTTCATCAACAGGCATGGCTGCTCCCATTCATTCCAAATAATCATCTTTAGAGGTCAATACCCTTTCAATGCAGTTAATTTTACCAAGAGGCATTAATGTTTCAGTTCATACTGTATTACTCATCACTCCTGAGAAAGAAAGGCTAAATAGCAGCCTGTTTAATTTATTCATGTCAGCCATCTCTTCCTTTGCTACCATAAATGCAAATCCAGTCTTGATTAGGCTTCATTTTGTGGAATGATCAGACATATCAAGTTAGGAAAAATTGGATTTCGCTAACAAGGTTAATTCACAAGTAATTTGAAGGAGTTTATTTATGCAAGAAATGAAGTTACGCTGAAGAACACATATTCAGCTGGAACAGGTAAACATTATTATTTTTGCTACACAAGCAACCCTGAAATTTAGTTGATTTCTCATTGATTTCCATCAAGTTCAACATTTAATTGCATGTTTTTTTCCCCTTAAACACAAGAATACAGATTTATGATAGACTTCTCAAAAGGTTATTTTCATTTATACACAGCATCCATATTACATAACATCCTCTAACTGCTGTGTCTGTTATTAATGTGTGAATGCAGGGGCAACATTGTGAAGGGAATAGTGGAACAAACTACCTGTGGCTCAAACATGGGGAGGATACTGAAGAGGTCTGAAATGAAAAGTTTATTGAATCAAAATGTTATAATTTATTTTTATATTTAGTTATTACACTATGATTGGTGGCTAAAAAAAACACATAAATAAGTCTGAAAGATGCTGGAGTCTCTTGTGCGTTTGCCCCTCCTTTACAAGCTGCAGGTGGTTTAGACCATTGCAAATACAGTCACAGCAGGTAATTGCTCATGCTTTTGCAGGAGACTTTCGGGCAATTGTGTCAGGCTATCAAACAGAAAAGCACTGACACTGACAATAATAATTTGAGGGTAAAAAGTTGTGATTAAAATCCTTTCGAAAAGACAGATGAGTGAACTTGCTAGCGCCTGTCTCAGATTTTTTTAACACCACTATGTGTGAGCCTAGCTAGCATCTTACTTAGCTTGCTGATAAATCGTGCAGCATTCCCACGTTACCAAGGATGTGATACAAGGTGAGCCCAACAACCGTTTGCTAGGCAGTTTACCCTAAAAGATTTACATCAAACATCAAGAGTGAACACCACCAGCTAGCTACTTTATGATTTATAACCCCACTCTGAGCAAACCTCATAATAAGTATCACATATTTATTTTTTATTTTTTAGCTTAAACATGGGACAAAATTACTGATTACCACTAAGTATGTGGTTATGTGTTTATACCATTCAGATATTTGTGAGGGTGCCATTCCACGTCTCTAACTCCTGTCTTTTCTTTACTGTTAGCTATAAACAGTTATTAAGTCATAAAACACCCCAAAAAAGAAAATGACACAGTTATGTGCACATAAATGAGAAATGATGTATTAAGAAGGGGCATGGATCCACTGAGACTGCTTATACCCAAATCTTTGTGAACACATGATACTGTAGATAATGTTATATTAGCAATGACTAGAATATGAATCCATAGATAGATTTATATGACATCAAATATATGAGTGGTCTCATTTATAAACATCCTTTTATTTCATTCTGATCAGACCAATATGAAAAAGCACAGAGCCAAACAAAATAAAGTGTACTTTCCAAAGTGTTCGCCACTGTGATTTAAAGAATCTTCAAAAGAAAATCTGTCAACTGGGCTGAAAACATTTTCCCAGGAAATGGACATCTCTTCACTGTCAGAGAGCAGAGCCCGACAACACTCGCAGCATGCCAAGCTTCAGTATCATCCCACTTCCCATTAGTCATGCTGTATGTGACTCTTATGTATTAGGTTTTTTCCTTCGTAAGCTCTCAATGAGAGAATGATTACATATTTCTACATGGCTGGCAGTGCAAATTATTAGCATAAGCAGCACTGGTAAATGACTTTCTGTAACAAAGCAAATATCAAACTGTCTGTGGAGAACAAACACTCCGGGGCAAACAATAACTTGAGAGAAAACACAACATTGGGCTCTTGAGGAATACCACTCTGATGATTCTTGCATAGGTTTACATATGAGAGATTCACTGCTGCTACTGTGTTAAGTTTGATAGAAATCAGCACCAACAGTATGTAATGTGCCTGCAGCTGTGAGCCTTACTGATGCCCCAACAGTGCCACCTTTTGATCAGAGTTATTAAGTAAGTCTCTCCTTCATGTTCACTCATCAAAAGCACACTGTGCACTTACGTGAATCTCCAGAAAACATCTAAACTGGATGAATTGTTCATTTAAAGATGAAATAGATAGAAAAATAAAAAACTATGATCATTTTACTGGCTTTCTGTACATTCTAGCAAAGAAATATTTCTCAGCCGAGTCCTTTCTGCTCGCGTTTGGCTTGAAAGTCCGAACACTACCGAACACACTCGACAGTTTCTCCTGGAGTTTATGAGCGAGGCTCCCGTCCCAGTATTTACAAACCAGAGAGCCCCCTGGCTGTAAAATCTTCTCAGCCAAGTCTATCAAAGACAAACACATCGTGATGAGTTTCTCGTGGTCCATCTCTCTGAAACCGCTGGCGTTGGGCGCCATGTCGCTCAGGATGACATGAGCCTGTCCATTGGGGAGCAGATCCAGCAGCTTGGCGTGTGTGGCGGGGTCAGTGACATCATGACTAGACAGGAAGTGGGCACCATCCAGAGGTGGTATGTTCAGCAGATCAATGCCAACAACTGTGCCGTGTGGTAACTCTGGGTCTAGATGGCAAGAAACTGTCATTTATTAAACTGTCATTTATTTCTGTGGTACATGTAGACATGTTATTAAAGCCACATTGTGTAACTCTTTGACCATAAAATAACAGATTTGAAATAATTTTGATGCTACACTTGTCATTCTCACTCTGTGCCCTGTACGCCTGCTCTTGCACTATGTAGCTCTGCACTCCCACGGGAGGTACGTAACACTTTATGACACCAAGTCACACACCACCAACTACTTCACTGATTTCAATGAAACTGCATCATATTTTATGGAGAAAATGTTTTCTGTTTTTTTATATGTATTGGGGGGTGCCAAATTGTAAAAATACCAATTTCTATGCAATGTTGCTTTAAGTGTAATTATAATATAGCATTACCTATTTACCCATCCTATAACTTAAGAGTCTGTTAGCTGTTTATTCTTTTTCTGTCTAAATAAATTATTCATTGTTCCAACATAGTCGGTTTTGGTTAATTGAATTCAGGGTTGGCTGACAAACAACCCACCTGGGACACTGGAGCTGAGCTGAATGCACATGTTTTGTTTGTCAACCTACAGCCCTTAAAGGCCTTCTAGGTGTGTTTTTTTAATCTATTGCATATATATTTACCTTTTTATATGTATATAGTTTTTGTTATTTCTTATGTTTATGTCTACGTTTTACCTGTTTTTTTTTTTTAACTGTACCTATGTCTATATATGTTTGTACAACGAGAGCAAAGTATAACTGGTGTCAAATCCCTCATGTGTGTACATATACCTAGCAAATTAAAGTGATTCTGATTCTGACTGTTTCAATTTTATGTTAATATTAACATAGATATTACCACATTAGTGTTTTAGCTCCAATTTATTCATGTTTCTAATGTGAATTTAAGATTTTCCTTTAGAATTTGTATAGACTTTAAAGTCCTCAAGATTAGTAATCCATCATCTTTAACCATCTCTTCTGCTTTTAGTTTTTAGACTGCATTTGTTAAGTGGTAATGATTTTTCAAAACAATCCGCACTTATAACTACATTAATAAGCAACAAAATATAAAAACCGCAGAACATCTTTGTGGCTTTTTGAGATTGTCCCTGCGTTACCTCAAATGCAGTGATGTTTTATAATGACTAAAACTTTCACTCATTGTCATGTAGAATTATTATTATAATAATACACAGTAAACAGTAAGGATTATCAAAAAATAACAAAACAATTGTCCATAAGTTATAACTTAAAAACTCAGCATGTCCTACGGTAGCACAGGCTCCTTTCTTAGTCAATGAATAAAGAACAAACTGATCACTTGATTATCTTGATATATCAGTCCAATATTATTTATTCCTCCACAGATGACTGCACTCATAAGAATATTTTAAAATCTTTAGTTTATTATAATCAAAAGCAATGTAAGAGTTGTGACATTTACAGTGAGTGAGTGGCTAATAAATAAAAGCTCACTTTGTATCATAATCTGGTGTCCCTGTTATTTTGTCCACTCCCATGTGTATCCGCACAGGTCTCACCTGTCCCGGCTGAGTTGACCCTCTGCACGGCCACCTGGCTCCAGGCTCCAGGTGCAGCTCCGCAGTCCACCACACTGTGTCCGGGCTGTAAAAGCCGAAACTTGTCATCTATCTCCAGCAGCTTGAAGGCGCTTCTGCACCGGAAGTTTTGGGCGTGAGAAGCTTTGACATACGGGTCTTTGAGCTGCCGCAGCACCCAGCGCTGCTCGGCGGGTGTTTTACCCTTTAACTTCTTCATTAAACATAACGAGGAGTGTAAAGACCTCCTCTGAGAGGAGAAACACCACATTGTTTCGACTGCTCACGGTCATGTGTACCGCGTGGCAAACTGCGCCTGCGTGGAAATACAACTTGCTATTGGTCAGACAAACACTGTGAGTAATACCTATATGTGTCCCCTTCTTGTAAAATACTGACAACAATAGTTCCTACCTGGGATAGTCATGTTTCTTTCCCACCTACATTTTTATAATAAAGTCATTTTCCCAGCACTTTGGAAAAAGAAGACATATATACAACAACAAACATATAATATATTATACATATTTATTGCGTAATCTGTGTGTTGTCCCTTTCAATATGTTTCATGTCTGATATCTATACATTTCTTAGGATATTAATCTTAAAGTTTTACATATTTTGTTTACATAACAAAGTATATATAATATTATAGGTGTGTGTATTTATGTGTTTACACAAAAAAAGAAGAAAAGAAAAGAAGTGCATACAAAAAAAGTAAACAGGTCAAACCTGTACACGCACACACTCGGTTGTTAAGTTCTCTTGACCAGTGCAAATTAAATAAGATCGTACATGTTCAAAAAAGAGTAGGAAGAAGTATACGCTTATATATTCCTACCCCTTCTCCTCTAATGATTATATTGTTATTGTTATTATTATTACATTATAATTTATAGACTGTCTCCTATACATACATTTCTATATACATGTACACAATTACACACACACCTAATCTACATATCCAAGTGCACCATACTTGTGCTCATCATCCTAAATCTGTGTTCAACATATATACCATTGTGTCTGTAAACCAAAAATAAACATCACTCTCTGAAAAACATTGTTTTTGTATTTCTTCTTGAACTGAATAGTGTTTGTACTTTGTTTAAGTAACATGAACTGAATTTCCTCTCTATAAAGGGGTACGTTATGCAGTTTCTAGTCGAACATATTTCGAAGTAACACATAACAATATACAGTGATGGGGCTCGTGGAGTCAATCTGACGACGAACAGACCAATCCGCGCGGTTATCAGCACGTCACGTGACGACGTCTGCGCGCGGGAGTCGTTCCACGTGAATCCTTGCTTACAGCAGCGACTTCTTTTTTCTGTCATTTTGTGGTGTTCGTTTTCCGCCTTTCACCGTGTCAAAGAGGCCACACTGAACAGGTGTTTGTGTCAGACAGGTGACATGTTGAGCTCCAAGCTGCTGACCCTGGTGCTGGTGGTCCGGCCGGGCAGAGTGCTGCTCGGCATGAAGAAGAGAGGCTTTGGGGTTGGGAAGTGGAATGGCTTTGGGGGCAAAGTTCAACCTGGAGAGACCATCGAGGATGCTGCAAGGAGGTAAATACATCTCATTTGTCTTCATGAGCCTACAGTGTGGAGACTTGTCCTGTTTGAGTTGCCTTTTTAGGTTGAAATAGTTCTGTGAGCCATAGTGAAGGCTGTTTTCAATGTGATGTTCACGAATTAGGGTGAAGCCAACAGATTGGGCTCAGTGTGATTTCAGTTCTGGCTATTTAAGGAGTAGACAGGGTGTAAATGAATGTTGATGCTGGTCTGGATGATGTGTGATGTGATCAGCAGAAAGTTTGTTCCAAAGCTAAAGGAAGGAAGCCCTGAAGGCAATCAGGTGATCAACAATTAACTGCAGTCAACTGTTTCATATCAGTAAAATCTCAAATCCATGTTAGTTACAACCTTTAGGAAAAGTACTGTGGACAGCCGGTCAATACTGGAGGAAACAACTGACCAATCCTATTGTTCTTTATGTCCTTATTCATTTTATTTATATAGCACCTTTTAAAAAATTACAAAGTGCTTTACATAAAAAGACATAAAACAAAAGAAAGAAGACCTCGGCCATGGCAAGGAGATGGACTGCCACCCCACCAGCTGTCAGTTCACCTTCCAATTTTTTTTGAGCAGCGAGAGCAGGGATCAAACCGCCAACCTTCAGGTTATTGGACAACCCACTGAGCCATGATAACAATTGAAATGTAGAACTGATACAGTAATAATGACAAGCAAGGTATGAATTACTAATTCATATTGAGTAACAGTAAGAAATTTAATATATGAAACAAATCTGACTGATCTCCTCCAGCGGGTGGTTCCAGAGTCGAGGGGCCCTGACTCCACAGGCTCAATCACTGGTTTTTAGCCTTGATCTCAGGCTGCATTCTGGCTCGTAAGGGAATAGTGTCAACATAAAAAGTGAGACAATAATAAGGGACAAGATTTAAAAAAGGGAAACGTAGCATTGAGCACTGAGAGTTGGCTGCAAATTGTTCTTAAATGCGCCATTCTGGCATTTTGACATTTAGAAGGAAAAATAAACAACAAAGATCCACTAATAGATTTTTTGGAGTCATCTCAACCACATCGCTCTGTCTCCATCAGCAAATGTAGCTGACTCAGTTTGTCTGGGTTACGAAAAATAGATTCCCCGTCTGGGAAACACTGGTATCATCACTTTACCATATTTACTTGCTTTTAGTCTCTCTGTGTGAAGTGTACTGTGTGTTTATCTCTAAAATACACATCATCAAATATTTATTCGATGTTTTCATTTTTAGAGAACTGCAAGAAGAAAGTGGCCTCACGGTGGATGATCTTGAGAAGATCGGAAATATTAAATTTGAATTTGTCGGAGACACACAGCTCCTTGACGTCCATATTTTCAGAGCCGATGATTATAATGGAGAACCAACAGAATCAGAGGGTATGTATCCGCCGCAGCACCATGCTGAACTGGGAAGAAATGAAAGTGGATAGTGGTAAAGGATAACTCCAGCATCATTTTTCTTCTTTATGTTTATGGGAAAATAGTGGAATGACACAACTGGAGTCTCAAAGTGAGAATAATAAAGTTAGATTTTAGACAAAAATGGCAACTACAATATTTGCATGTCCTGAAGAAAATGTGTGTGATTGCTACCTCTGCTGCTGCTGTTTACCAGCCCAGATAGGTATCTAAAGATTCCACCCAAAATTGGTGATAATTACATTCAAAAGATAAGGCAGTGTTTTATCAATGGCCACAAGGCGGAGCTATTGGTGCCTTATGTTTATTAAGAGGCTGTGTACCAAGTTTCATCTTAATAGAGACAACAACAATGTATATTGTTACCATAGCACCACTGTGGGTAGAATTGTATGAAATGTTACACACAAGTGTAATCTTGTTATATGTACAACATGCTCAGAAACATACATCTTGTTTGGCTTCATCTAAAAATGGTAATAACCACGTTTGGTTAGTATTAGATTTAATATGCAATCCAAAATTGTGGAAGATTGTTGTAGACGCAAATAAGCGTGGTCTGTTTCAGTTAAATTGGCTAAATGTTTCATGAGTTATTAGCCAGAATCTAAAATGATTAATAACCAACCACATAGTCATGTTGTTGTCTGTTAGGGTTAAAGTTCAAACCCTTCAGTCAAAATGTTTAATAATAAAATTCAGGGGGGAAAAAATCACAAATTACTCTGCTGGTTTTGGCTGTATTGTGAAATATTTTGGGGATGTTTGATCAAACATTTCCCAAAATAGAAAATGTCCTAATTTACAGTAAAACACTGAATATGGCAATATGAAGATTCATCATTCGAAACATGTGATCTGTAGTATGAATGTCTGGGTGGATTTGGATTGCAAACGCACAGTAACTCATGATATTACAACAGCTTTCTCATTATAAACAATGACCTAAAAAACAGAAGCGTTACCATTATCAAATATTTCACACACTTTCGAGGTGAAGAGGAACAACTATTTTTGTTAAAATATTTCTAAGTAACTTCCAAGTAAAAGAAGAAAAAACCTGTAATCCTGCAAAATCTCCCTTTCTGCTTTTGGTTCCCTTTAATATTGACCTTCTTTTTATGTAATCTGTTTTGCGATGTCCTTTTAATTTTTTTTGATAATGAGGCCTTCTGAGAATCAAAACAGTTTTTTGGTTTGCAGTGTGCTTAGTATATGTTTATGAATATCACCTTTAAAACAAAATAAACCATGAAGTAGTAGAATTTTGGTTAGGGGGAAGAATCTATAAGTACGCTCTCAGTAGTGAAGTTTAAAAGACTGTAAACACACAAAGGAAAGAAGAGGCCCTCAACAGAAGGAATGCAGAGGCCTGCAGTTATCTGTATTTCCTGAGAGTTTAGTCAAGGTCGACAGGGTGAACATAAGAGACACACACAGCAAAGTTCAGCTCGTTGAGTCAAATATTAGTGCTAGACTGAGTCTGGAGAGCCAGAGAAGTCAAACAGCCTGAGGGTGAAGAGATAAACGGAGGAAAACACTTGAATTAAATGTGCTAAAGTTATTGCTGAAGCTTAAGCACTATTATGACTCGAAAGTGTAAAAGTTTGCTACATATTGTGTGAGACAGTGAAGTTACAGAAGCCAAGCTTCAGTGTAAAGCATGATTTTCTTACTCAGTAATTAGTGTCAAAGTTCTTTTTTTTTTTTTTTTTTAAATAGAGGCGACCATTCCCGTTTGAATGTTGCATTTCCTCGAAGACTTCTCAAAGTCCCAGTCTTCCACATTACTCACATGCCCTTATGTACTGTACATTGGCAGAGTAGTTGCTCACTATAATGATCTCTCTTCTCCATACAGGCTGTGAATAAATCCCTTCTTAGTGTAACTTCAACATAAGATATGCACAGTCCTCATTCTGTTTCAGCTCCAGTCCAGTCTATTTACAGAATTTGGCAGAAATTGAATATATTCTGCAGAAGTATGTTTTCATTAGTATATAACCACCTGAAAGAATCATAACAATCATTGTTTTTGTTACCTTAGAAGTGGCCTTCTATCTCTGGCTCTAGATAGGGCCTTCTGCACATTTCATGGCCGACATAGTTTCAACTTCACTTCAGAAAAGATGGTTGCATTCAGCATTAAATCTGACACGTTTTTGGTACGACATTCGCAGCATTGTTACACAGCATAGCAGGGAAACGCAAAGAGGGATTTTGTGCTGAAATAACTGTGACTTCCTTGAACTGTGACCTTATCGTGGTGGAGGGGTTTGTGTGCTCGAATGATCCTAGGAGCTATGTTGTCTGGGGCATTATGTGTCATTAAGTATCTCGGGATCTTGTTCACGAGTGAGGGAAGGATGGAGCGTGAGATTGACAGGCGGATCGGTGCAGCTTCCGCAGTGATGCAGTCGCTGTACCGGTCCGTTGTGGTGAAGAGGGAGCTGAGCCGAAAGGCGAAGCTCTCGATTTACCGGTCAATCTACGTTCCGACTCTCACCTATGGTCATGAGCTTTGGGTAATGACCGAAAGAACAAGATCGTGGATACAAGCAGCCGAAATGAGTTTCCTCCGCAGGGTGGCTGGGCGCTCCCTTAGAGATAGGGTGAGAAGCTCAGTCACTCGGGAGGAGCTCGGAGTAGAGCCGCTGCTCCTTCACATCGAGAGGAGTCAGTTGAGGTGGCTCTGGCATCTGTTCCGGATGCCTCCTGGACGCCTCCCTAGGGAGGTCTTCCAGGCATGTCCGCCCGGGAGGAGGCCCCGGGGAAGACCCAGGACACGCTGGAGGGACTATGTCTCTCGGCTGGCCTGGGAACGCCTCGGTGTTCTTCTCGGTGTCTGGGGAGAGGGAAGTTTGGGCTTCCCTGGTCAGACTGCTGCCTCCGCGACCCGGCAAGCGGAAGAAGATGGATGGATGGATGGACTGTGACTTTATAAAACTTTGGTTTGTTTATCTGAAGCCACACAGTAGCACCAGATGAACTTTTTTTGCACAGAATGAAGACTCCCCCATCTGTTGCATTGATGTTTACTAGTAGTAATAAGTCTTGAATGTACATATGGACAAGCAAAGGGATAAACTCAATGATCCTTGATCCTCTTATATTTCACAGTAGATGATAAAAATGTTTCTTCTAATTAATTTCTCTCTTGTTTTCCAGAAATGAGGCCTCAGTGGTTTGATTGTGACCAAATCCCTTTCAGTCAAATGTGGGCAGACGACATCCTGTGGTTCCCCCTGATGCTCCAGAAGAAGAAATTTGTTGGATACTTTAAGTTTCAGGGTCACGATGTGATCCTCAGCCACAAGCTGGAGGAAGTGGAGGAACTCTGAGAAGTCTCAGGGGAACTGCGTTTCTGAGGAAATGTATTTAAAAGTATCGGCCTTCCACATTTCTTCTTAAAATGTTGAAGTTATCTGTATATACTGTTTTGACTTCACAGAATCACTGTACTGTATAAACTGTACAAGTTTACATGTAAAAACAAAAAATCAAAGCAGCAGTACACGGAAAGAAATATCCATTCTGTCATTTTATTTTTCAGGATAACTGATTTTAACACAATTCAGAAATGATTTCTTTGATAAAATATTTACAATATCTACAGCAATAATTTTACTGGGTTTCATATTCTATGTTAAAGTTTCTTGATTCCTGATATTTTTTGTTACTTTTTTTAATAATTATTTGCATAAACATTTATGTTTCATACTGTATGCACAAGATTACAGTTTGTTCATAAAATAAATTTTGAACTATGTATGTGTACATATCCTGATTTGCATGCTGGCATCAGTCATTTCAACAGTTAGTTCGGTGTATTTGAGATCACATCTGTTGGTCATAATTTGTGAGGTAACTTTTAAAACATGAGCCCATATATGGCAAATTGTCCCTTTTTTTTTTTTTCAGAAATGTTCTGATAAACCACATGTGCTCAGACATAAATGTGCAATTGTGCAAGGTTTTCATGCCAAATATCTGAAAGCTGAACTCCACATGAAAATTCACAATATCCACAACTGGCTTGCCATTATTACAAATTTATATCACATCTGCAACTGTGAAAATGTGTCTTCATATAATGATATGGCCAAAAATCTTAAAAGTAGTGATCATTAAACTTGCACAGCTCTGTATTTTAGTGAATCTGTATCATATCTTTGGTAGTAAATCAATAGCTTATAGTGTTATTGTTGATGTTATGCCACATGTTCAAGAGGTGCAATCATTCTTTAATTAATAAATCTCTGAATACGCCTTTAAAAATAGCTTATAAAATAAAACTGGGAGTGAACAATTTAAACTGAGAAAGCAAAGATGCAGCTCTACATAAAAGTAATGCATTATAACAGTGAGAAAAATATCACAATCGTCCATAAAAATGCATAGTATGTTGCTACACATCCTTTATAAACTAAAATCTATATCAAAAATACATTGGTCTAATGTTATTCAGTAAGTAAAACCAGAAACCTTAATGACTGGAGATTTAAAATAATCCCATCCTTTAAAAAAGTAAAACTCTGTCCCTTCGCAATTTCTTCTCAACTATCTTAGTGTATAAAACTTACAAGGTTAAGTTATAAGCAAGTGCTTTAGGAAATGAGTTGCAATGTATGAATATAGTCAAGTCTGACATGCTGATTGCTCCCTTATAAAACAACATTTAGAGGATTTTCCTTCCTTGATTCAGAAATGGAAATAATTTCCTCATCAAGCAGAGAAATGGCACATTTATGAGCTCATAGTCTTTTCCACCTGTATGGTTGATGATCAAACCCAAAATAGGTCGAGAAGTTGAAAATCCATTTACATTAAAACTCCTCTTATTTAATGGAGTGTATACTGTGTAATAGAAAAGTTGTGCATTCTTTAATTTTTCTGTAGCTTGCAGAGCAAGTTATTTTCCAGTTTTTGATCCACGTCGGTGACAGTGTTTCTCTCCTTTCAACTCATGGATTTAAGTGTCAGATGGGGGGTTTCAATCCATTGTTACCACCAAAGAGACATCCAAGTTTTGGCTGGAGTTCATTCCACACCTCTCCCATCTGAAATGAAAAGAAAATTACCCTTTACCTATGTTTCCATGAAGAAATGAAATATTGCTTAGTGGTTTGCAGGTAATCATTTTCAGCAAAGATGTAAATAAAATTACTTTGAGATCCACAAAATTCAAAATGTTGCCATATTGGCAGTTGAGTGAGTTCAGAGCTAACCAAAGAAATATAGACTGTGTTCTGTATTTGATTTTACAATAAATAGAAGAATAAATAAAGATAAATAAATAGGAAAAGGCATATGGGAGATTCATTTGTTCATGTGAGTCAGCTCAAATTCTAGATGGGGATCCCTCCAGTAAACCATCAATCATTATTAGCTCTTTCATTGAAAGCCAGTTTAAAAAGGATCTGACCCTCGTAGAGCGGGACTGTGTCGAGAAGGCACTGTAGAAAATTTCAAGCAGCCTCACCTCTCTGTGTCCTTGGACCTGGGAGTTAACGAAGGCCCCCAGAATGTGGGATGTGATCGGAAGGTAGATGAAGATGAGCTGTGTCTCTTGATGAAGGCAGAACAGGGAGAAGTAGTTACGCAGCTCCATCGTCTGAATGGCGTTTTCTTGCTATTAAGAGAATAATAATTGATCATTAAAAAAAACGTGAAATTGTCGCCACTAATCAAGTGATGATGACAATAATCATTGGGGAACATTTTCTGTGGAAAAATGTTCCTCCAGTGATACCAGAGATGAGATGAGGTCAATAAAACTCTGCTCACATTACCACAATAGGGAGATGCACATAAGTCATTACAGTTTAATGGACTCTAGAATTGATTCGCAATGATTAATCTCGTTCATCACCAACTCACTGTTACTGACACCAACACTGGTGTCCGTCACGAATGAAGAAGCCCTGTAGAAGCTTACATCATGCAAAGGAGAGAAACTATCACAAGACTTTGACTTTGTTAAAGACACTGTAAACTTACAGGCCAGAGTGCATTCATCTCAGCATATTACTCAACTATTACTCATTTCTGTTTATAGCCATGTTAGCAGTAATGTCATGTTGAACAATCATTTTTCTAAGATAATCTCATTAGCTCAGTAGTTTTTTTATAACTTTGCTTTGACATACCCAAAATGAATATCTCTGCAACTACAAGGTCTATTTGAATAATTTTGGTGTCATAATAAAGGTAACACTTGTGACGATTGTTCAGATGTGTAAGGATCAGGATTCCAGCTGTTCTTCAAACCTTAAGGGGTTAAGTAACTGACAGTCAGTAAACTAAACTAATCTAATCCCAAACTCAAAGTACACTGTTCAGAAAACTATTTCATATCGTTAAGACAAATTGTCCACATATGACCACATATGCCAAACACAAACCACACTGACGAAGAGGAACTACAGTCACAAGATGAAAACCAGCAGAGATACAACAGTATACAGCAAGTTGACATTTAAATCTAATGTGACTCATCTTTCTTCCAATGGATGAAATGTGATTTGCTTCATTCAAACTCATTCATTAAATTGTATTATGGTGTCTGCCCCCTACATTGAATATATCAATAGAAAATCACGGGTAAACACTGCAACAGGAAATACACGGAAGCATTAATGTGTATTTGTGCTTAAAAATGTGAAATGGTCTGAATTCAACTGAGAGAGATTTTATGGTTATTGATTCTTCAAATCTGGGAAATATGAAATAGTGTGTATATTAGCAATATTAGTATTTTCAAGTACTAATTTACATAAATATCAACCAGGAAGCATCCCAACAGCCTAAAAATGTGGAAATAGAGAAACTGTAAGACAACCTGAACAATTCGTGATTCCAGCTGTTCCACAGATGCCTGCTCTTTAGGCTGCACTGTGGCGCTCATCATCTGCCTCTTCATCACGCTGTACTTGTGCAGAGCTCTCTGGTGCTCGTGGAGTACGCCCTTCTCATGGCGCTCACAGAGATCCTAGAGAAAAACACAGTCACATAAAGCTCTCCTCATTTGCTTCAAAATGGCATGGCAATATAGAGAACAGTCATACAGCCAAGGATGAGGAGGAGAAGTGTTTATACAACATATGAAATTTACATATACAGTGTATTAAGTGAATAGATTTGTATAGGTTATGGAAAATGCCACTTTATCTGCCCACCAGTCCCCTTGTTTAGTCTCTGCAACCCACCCACGACTAAGAACTACATTTCCAAGTGAGATAGAAAATAGGGTGCACTGTTGTTGAAATGAACCATTACATAATATCCTGAATTGAGTTACTAACTGAGCCTGGGTTTACTGTAAAAATGCAGCTCCTCATGTGTCTCCATCAGAAAACAGGAGATTGATTGTAAAAAAACTGTAGCACTTAATTTTGCAGCGCTTCATAAAGTGAGCATCATAGGATCTGTGATGTGACACATGCACACATCAAAACAAAATCACCTGTCATGAAAGGTGAGGCTTGTGTAACTGACTTACTTTGTACGATTGCAGCAAATCCAGGAAAAGATTCAGTTTTTCCACAACATCATCCTCTTCCCGTCTGCCCTGAGGACATTAGCAAAACAACATTTATTATTCGGTGCCAGTCGTGGACAAGCACAGCAGAGCAGGTGGTTTGGATGGAGGACTGAGGTCTATACCTGCTGAGCAGCTTTGTCAGACAGCACGGCGAACTCCACAGACAGACTCTTCAGAGACTGACGCAGGGTCCCCCAGGTGCTTTGTGAAGAGGCCAAGGAGGGAAGAGACGAAGCATCTGAGCCCAGCGTACTGCCGAAAAACAGCATTATTACACAGGCAGAATGTAACATTGTAGTGTCTCAGCTGCCAAATTCATTTCAAGCTGACAACCATGAAAAGACACATCTTATTAACATTTGTATCGTCAGCCCAAAAGCTCTGAATACGAGAAAAAGACTTCATACCCATAATAATGAAATACCTGAGCTCTCTGCCAAACATGAGAAGATCTGTTGCATTCTCTTTTGAGCGTTCTGCCATTTTCTCAGCCCTGTCCCGCAGTTTTTGGAAGCTGTTGTGAATATTTCTAATCAGCTCTCTGCTTGTTGAGAACTGGGCCTGAATGTCAGCGGGGAGATATTCCTACAAAACAGATGCAACACAGCTCTTTGACATTTTAAACACACTTGTTAATTGGTAATTGTTTGGCAGATTCATCCATTGTATGTGTGTGACAAACCTTTGCAAGGGTTGCAATTCTGTTGGTCATGAACTCATCGCCCATTTTCTTGTAAGTGTCACGCAGCTTAGTCTGAACATCCTGTTTGGGAAGAGGGGTGAGTCGTGTGTGAGTGGAAAAAGAAACAAGCTGGAACAGGAAGCATTTCACTGTCAGTCATCATGACGATAATGCTTATTGTGCAACAGTGCAGGCCACAGAGTGAGGCAGCAAGTTACAAAAATACTACATACAGAGCCACTGAAGGTGAGGAAGGTCTTGACCAGCTCATCCTCTGAGAAGAAGGGATGCCGTGCCACCAAGTTTATGAATCTTCCAAGAGCACGTCTCCTGCCCTCGATGAACTCGCGCTCAGAAACGGAAGTCAGGACTGTGGACAAACGCCAGAGAACACAAAAATGTATGGATTTGTTTTAGTAGGACAGAAGTGCACCATGGAAACACATTAAAGGGAAACTTATTTTTCAATCTGGACCCTATCCTCTCATGTTTTTGTGTCTAAGTGACTGCATATCCACTAAAAGTGCTTGATTTTGCCACTGGTTGGCTAAGATTATCCAATTGTTGTTGTTCAACAGTCAATGACAACATTATGGAAAGGACCCCTAGAGAGACAGACGTTCGTATTAAAGAGATTTTTAACCAGAAACAGCCGTTATATTGCACTGTTCAAAGCCACCAGACTCCATTGACAAAAACAGTCATTTTACCTTGCAGAACATGTGCGTTGCTAGTCTATTGCTACCTCAGTGAGTTATTTTGTTTGTGTAATTGCGTGATTTGGTGTTTAACAAGTTAGTTCATATCTATACAACACAAACAAACTAACTTATTGAGGCAAAATTACTGTTTTTGACAATGGTGACTGGTGGCTTTGAACAGGGTGATATAAACAAATGCTTAAACAAAAAGGATTTTACCCTTTAATATAAAGGCTATATCTGTGTAGGGATCTTTTCCATAAAGCGTAGGCATCAGGTCTTGACAAGGATACGTGGAATTAGAAAAAACACATCTTTTATTCTGTCTGCTGTATCTATTTTAATACTTTTTTTTAAACTGTCCATCATGAGCCTGATTATGTTATGGAAGTGCAATGCTAAAATTTGTAGAGTATACTTTCAATTTACTGCATCTAAATTTACCATTTTTTGAATCTTACTGACATCCCAAAATCTCCATATTGAAGTAGATCTTGAGCTACACATATCAGTAGGATGAGAAGAGCAGCTGGCAGAACGGCAAATTTTATATGACGTAATGTGTACTTGATGAAGCTCTCTAATTGAGACATTGTCTAATGAAGTGTTTTGCAGGGATTCCTCAGTGTGTGTGTATGTGTGTATGTGTGTGTAGACATAATTATCATTCCAAAGCTGCAATAAGTTATTGTGAACTGAAACAGGCTCATTTTACGCATCACTAGTTTCCTTGTTTCTTTCAGGCGATAACTTTGATGAATGGGGATGACTGTGTTTGAAATAATAGAATCTGCAGGAATAACAGCTTCTATTAAAAATGAATATTTATTATTTAAAAATCAAAAAGGCTCTCAGCTACTAGAACCCTCTGGATATTTACAACTGACCTTTCAGTAAAGCATATAAAACCAAATAATGACATTAAGATGGATGAAATGCAGAAATAAAGAAACACGATGGTAACCGTGAAGATGTTCAGAGTAACATACCTCCCTTTAACATTCTTTTAGGTGGCAGTGCCGGCACCACTCTGTAGGCAAATCTCTGAAGCAAAACCTCATGGAAGACATCGAAATCGCTATAGCGTCGGTAAACTGATATTTTATATCGCTAAAAAAACAAAAAACAAAAGACAAAGAAAGAGGAAAATAATCAATCAAGTGCATGCAACATAAAAACACAAGTTTTCTGTTGGAAATGTAGTTACATGGGTGAGGGTTGAAATCAGTGCTTTTCTTCATGTAGACTGCAACTGTTTACTCGACCAAAAACACTATAGTAACAGAGGGTAAATGATGCATTGTCTCATATATGTCAAATATAGTATATTTATTATCAGAATTCATTATCAGTGTCATCAAAGTAAAGGTGAGATTATAACACTGCACCACAGTTTAAGCTTTTCCTGTTGTTGAGGTTTTTCTAACACAATCATTTACATCAAGTCGGATTTATTGGATCCCTTGCCTGGCTGGTGACCTGGTACTCCACATGTTTGAGGAACAAGCCCTTCTTCTCAGGTATGAGCTCCACCTGGACTGTGTCCCGGGACAGCAGTTTGTCCAGTGTCTGGGACACCGTCAGTACATCCTCTTGAGCTGGCTGCATCCTCAATGCATTCAAGTCCCTCGGCTCCCCGAGCTGAGGTTTTGGTAACTCTGTCAAGCACACAACCAGCGCCAACTTCTAATATTTGTTTTGTTTATGATAAATCTAGAGTGAAATGAATTTCCTAACTGAGGAATGCTGGTGTTAAAACCACTTTTCTTTGCTCAGCAGATTACTTTGTGTCTCGCTCTGTTTGCCTCTAGCTAGCACAGTATTGTGCATAGTATCCATGTGAACTGTTTTTCATCCCTTCCTGTGCATTCCAAGAAGGTCATGAATTTGAATGTAATGCACTGCGACAAATACAGAAAACTTGTTCTTGCACAGATGAGGAAGTGGCATGCAGCTAGCTGCCATACTGGCCACACCTGAAATAACAGAGAGAGCCTTAAATAATCACAGAAGGTTGGGAATGGATCTAACTCAAGCCAGCATAATGGCTACCTCTATGAAAACCATAAAATTCCCCCTATCATCTTCCCACTGTGGACTAGTGAAAGAATGCAACACTTAAACAAGGCTTCTCTACCAAAATAAAATAAAACAAATGAAGCTGAATTAAATCTAAATTCTAGCTTTTCTTCTGTTGGGAAAGAAACAAAAACATATGGGGTGAAAATGTATATTTTTGTATAAATACATTTTATATAAATACTCCCAAATGTCTCCTATGTTACTTTTTTATGATATTCTGCAGCATATCACAGAGAATTTCTTTTGGGAATATAACCTTGTATATACATATACATATACATATACATATACATAACCTTGAGCCAATAAAAGAGTGGCATTACGCTGAATAGATGAAATATCATGACAGAGGGATGAGTGAGGTTGCCCTTAGACACATAGAGGAATTATCAAGCTACTCATTAAGCAAAAACTTTACTGCTCTGCTGTCACCGACCTTGTATGCAGTTCTCCAAGAGTTTGGGACTCGGTTGCTTTCCTTGCTGAGCAAGAGCAATCAAAGCGAGCGCTTTATAGAGTGACAACTTGCTCAGGAATCCATCTGTGGAGTCAACATGCTCAGCAATCTGAGAAGGACAAAGACAATATGACATGAAGGTGACCGTTTTTCAGTCCAACATCTAAATTCAACTGTGGTTTGCATTCCTTCTTTTCAAAAACTGCTCACTAGACATAAAGGCGATGTGATATGCTGAAATGCCAGGAAAAGGGGAATTCTTCTGAACCATGAGCTGGCTCTCATATATTCCACAGATAATACACTCATAACACTGATGTGATGCACCATTAGCTTATATCTCAGCATTAAATGAACCAAATCTGTCAGAACTAAACAAATATTTGCACATGGATATCATATACTCAAGTGTCTTTATGTATTCCTTTGATTTTTTTTTTTTTTTTTTTTTTTAAAGGATCTAGTTAGACTTAATTTGAAATTCTGAAAATGGTATTTTGTGTTTATGATGGTTGCGTTTAATAAACTGTTGCCTGTTGCAGCATCTTCATGATTTGTCCCCCCCACAATACAGTAAAGTGTATAAACCCCTCACCTGGCCTAAAACAGCCTTGGAGAGATCGGTCCTTTGGAGCAACCGCTGAAAAACTTCAACCTGCACTCTCTCATCTGTCCTACAGCATATGGCCTCATACACTTCCCTGTAATAGGCAGGAACTGAGCCTAAAAGAGGAACAACACCTACATGGCATCACAACCCCCAAAATGTAGGAAATATTTCAGACAGCATTCCCCTGATCAGTCAGCAGTTAGTCAGCAGTAGTCACTGCTGAGGTTATGATCATCTTATCACCTTTCACGGGACTATTCATTTTATATCCCATCATTTGACTTTATATTATCCCAACACAGTCTTGCTCTGATAATTTAAAGGTATCCATAAAATGTCATATTTTCAGAGACAAGAGAGTCAGTATATTATCAAACTGATCAGAATTTCAGTAGTGACGGGTGAATAAAATGAGGTTATTTCAGTGTGTGCCTGCTCATGCATTGCTTCACTACAGCGATGTACAACTGACAGTTTTTCACGTGGCAGGAAAAAAGCATCAAAACTTTCAGAAACCGTCTGCACGTCCGGCATTAGATTAAACAGCAAGATTCACTGTCACTGCGGCTCATCGGTTATCAAGAAAACACTAAGAGGCGAATTAAAATCAGATCAATGATTCATGGAAGGTTTTAAGATGGAGCGACTTCAATCCGAGATCTCCGTGTACCCAAAAGTTCTCATTGGTTAGTTCCCATCTGGACTTCACCGAGCATCAAAAATCCACATTTTAACACAGTATCTTTGGACAAGAACACCAAACTAAACAGCAAAGTACTTCGGAAATGATGTGGCAACAGTGTGTTAAGAAGTTTTCGTACTGTACCTTCATTGATCTCTCCTGCCATGGTTCAGACTGTCATGTGAGCACAAGAGCACCTCCATGTGATTTCCTGCAGACAAGAAAAAACAAGTCATTTATTTCTTAAAGTTGTAGCGAGCGTTGGTTAAAGTCCAAGTCTTGGAGTGGAGCAGTATAACCTGACACTTACATGCGCTGGTGGCTAATGAGTGTGTCACATCCCGCAGTAATGTGAGCTTTTTACATTTTGAAGGTGTGATGAAGCCGCTGCTGCTGCTGCTGCTGCTTGTCTTTTATTACTCAGCAGATGTTTCACGATCAGCAACTTTGATGATGCAGTCTGGAATTCACCATATACTCTGGGAAGAAGAGTCTTATTGTTTATTTCCTAGTTTCACTTGTACAGTCTAATCTGGTTTGACTTTATGTTCCTCATTCTTCAAATGCGACCAAACTAATGCCGCCTTCAAGTGCGCCTCGTAAATTCTAGCTTCTGCGTTTCTTAAGTCGTAAAAACGCCAAGTTTCCCCAAGTTTCAGGTTTATTTATTATTATGCAGGTTAACACAGGGTCAACAATATAGTGAAATGTGTTGGACAAGAGGAACCGGTCAGCTCAGCATTAAAAGTGTGTAACAGATAGAAATAAGCTAAAGAGGTAAAATACAATATTATTAAAAATTAGGTTAAAAAAGAATATAAAATATACTAAAATAGAAGTGAAAAATATAAATATGCGTATAATATAAAATATACTAAAATATAATATGCAAAATATGTTTGAATATTCTATGCACTGTGCAAGGTTGTGACAGCTATACTATACCATATAAATAGGATATATTACACTATTGGAATACTGATTATAAGAGTAAAGTGACAAATGTTGTGCTTGTTTTCCGATATAACATGAGCAGAGTATTTGCAGATTTTAAACCGAGTGGCACAGCTGCAGACAAAGGCAAAAAAAAAAATAGCATTAATTTGCCTGTTACGGTCTGCAATGCACTCTACTGCTTCAAGCTTTCAGCCCACGTCATATCCCAGAAACACATATGTCGGATTCTCCCTGAACAGCTCATTAGCCTAACACCGTGGCGCCTCTGGGTGTCGCTGCTGCGCCACATTTTCATGCCGGTGAGGTGGGCTGTGTGCGGGCCGGGCCGGGTTAGCTGCCAGCTGGGTGAATGTCGTGAACACTCGCCGTGAACACTCGCCGTGCTAGCCCCAGTAGTCTCTCTCCCTTTACACCCTGTTAATAACTGGATGGAGGATTTACTCGGAGGTGCTTGTTTGAGCTGTTGCGTTGGAATAACACTACAGGAGATGAACTGAGGAGTTACCAAGCGAAGAAAACAGGATGTAACTAACCGCAGACCAGAATGTCAAGTGAAACAAAAGAGACTTCTCCTTCTTCTTCTTCTTGTTCGCCTCCTTGTTCGAGTCTCAGCGCATTAAACTAACCAGCAGCTAAACCGGCTAACGCTAGCGGAGTTAACGCTAGCTACATCACGGGTAACGGTATAACTACCTTTAAATAACGGATTAACTTTAAACTAAATTGAAATATGGGCTGGTTCTCGGGAGTTTACAGCTAACATTACAATAGGGTCCCGAGTAGCGACACGACATTTAGTTAAGTTTACAGGTTATCACGCTAACTAGCCTGGCTAGGTTATAGCTACTAGTTAATGTTAGCAAGCTACTAGATGAGACATCAGTGAGCTGCGTGTAAACACATACGAAACGATGTAACGTAGTAGCAACAGCTTTTAAATGGTGTGTTGATGAGGTGAATAATTAAATATCTTTTGATTGACACAGAAAAACCTTAACTTTGATGGTTTAATATATGTCTAGCTACATTGCTAACTTCGTTTCCCACGGTAGATGAGCAACAGTGCTTTGTTTTTTGTGTTTCAAACCGGATACAGGCAGACTTTCTGAAGTGGATTCCCCCTCTGTGTTTACAGTTTTCAAGCATCCTCGCTTGCTTGTGAGAGGATCTCATTGACATTTACTCGACATGGCAGCAGTGGTTAGCTACTCTCCACCGTGGTGGGTGAACCTTATCCACAGACTTCCCCATTTCAACCTAAAGTTTGAACAAACAAGCAGTGATTTCCAACCAGAGGACTGGACATATCAACAGGTAAAAAAAAAGACCTCACTGACCCCTATGCATCGTATCAGATTACCCTCGAAGTTGTGTGTGATTTCCAGGCATGCTGCAGATGTCTACAGGAATGCTTACAACTAATGTTTGTTTAAGATCAGTGGGCACCTACAGGAGCAGGATAATGGTGATATTATGATTGCGTTCAATACTTTCTACCTGTCTGTAACCTCACATTTAAGGTATACAGCTGACCTCTTTCCACCTGTTCTTTCTCTTCACCTTCTGATCCATGTCACCATCTGTGCGTAGCTGCTACATCCATGTCTTGACCTTCCCAGACACCAACCACCTGCCATTATGTGGTGTGATCCAAGTCACTTAAACGGATTTGTTCACATGGTTAATATTGGCTGTGTTGCACTCTCATTCATGCTGATGCCATTGATTTGTGTCACCCCTCGATTGGTGTGCAGGTTATGCCTCTCAGAACAGTGATTGACAAGACCTAGGGAGATGTCTCTGCATATAAAACTCAGATTATTGTGTCAGGTTGCTCAGCATTAACTCCAGATTTTTGGTTTTACATTCGACAAATCCTGTAACATCTGTGAAGATCTGTTGTCTGAAGTTAAGTAGAGCTTAAGCAGTTTACTTAACTGTGAAATTAACTTGATCTGTTGTCTGCTACAACGTGATGTTGTTGTTTTTCATTTGGTCATGGGCAGGATAAAAGGTCCAACGTACAAGCACAATTTGACCATAAAATAATAACATATGTCTTTTAATTCATTTATCGATGGTGTTTGTTGAAAATGCATCATTACCAAATCCTCTGTGGTGCTGTGGTTTTTAAAAGGCTTTGAGAGACTATAGGTAATGAGTGTGGAGCATTGTAGTTTCAACAGCTACTGAAGGCAGAGCGAATCACAAGAGATGGAAGATTTATTTTTTCTTTTCTTTTTTTTAAAGTGAAAAATGGGCAGACATGGATGGAAGTCAACGGATAACGGTGTTTGTTTTTTTTTTACTGTGGAAGTGTGATTTAGGAAATCCAGACGTGAATCATCGTTCCCAAGAAACAGGAAGATAGCTTTCAGACGTGTTCCAGACGTGCATCAGTGGTTCATGTTTGAAAATGAAAGTAATAAAAAAAAGGGATAAAACTTTTGTTTCACTGTGATAGCTTGTGTAGGTGTGGTATATTTGCTGTCAGGTCTCAGTTCATACATGATTTAGTGGAAAGGAGTGTCTCTGCCGCTGCTGTAAAGGACACTCGCACCAGGTGAGCTATTAGGCGCCCACAAAATGACCATTTTTAAAGAATATGTTGTTTACTTGAGGTGGCACTGCAGTCCATTGCTAAAAGGGTCATCATTGTGCTGTCTCACAGTTGTTATTGTGCAGCTCTCTGAGGTATGATTGGGAGCTTTTTCCTGGTAGGAGACAGGAAGGGTTTATAGGCTGGATAATGGTTGCAGCTGTATGTGTTTGGCACCCAGTGTGGACAGCCAGAAGTTCAAAAACAACATCACTGTTAAAAGGAGAGTAATGCACAGGTAATACAGCTGTTTGAGGATGTGTTCTCATCTCCAACAAGAGAAAATCATAAGAGGTCATTAGTAGGCTAGCTTACGAAACCATAATTATTATCCCACTGTGATAACAGGCTGGTAATTATTGTCAATACACTGCTCTCACTCAGGCTTCAGGGGAAGTCTTGATTCGTCCAGATGGCTGAGCTGGCAGCGATGCTCTTTGTGGGACTACATCATGATGATGAGCTTTGGGTGTCTCTTTTAAATGTGTCACTCTTTCCCCTGCACAGATGATGTGGAAGAAATGCACCAAAAGTAACACGCAGTGAGGATTATAGTGTTTACTCGTGGATTGCTGGTGCACTCAGTGAGCCCTGTTTGGTTGAGCAGTGCAAAGAAACCTACAAGACCCAAGTCATTCAATGGTATTTGTGTCCGATTATCCAGTCTGTCATTTGTTTGTACCGCAGTCAAAACCCGGATTGGGACGCACCAAATATTGTGCTGTAAAGACTGAACTCGACCTCGGAACAATTGCAGGCTCAAAGCACACTCACTGCAATGAACAGGTCGACCGCCACTGCATCAGGGCGTGTCAGTCACTGTGATGCATCGTTGAGAAAACTGAACAAATAAAACAAACAAAGTGTCACGATGGGAATCTGCCCCAGACGTGAATCCTCAGGAGGATACGGTGAACACAGAGGCCCTCTGTCTGACCTACATTGGAAATGCTGCTGTACTGCTCTACTGTTAAGATTCTGCCAGTGTTTAATGTTGATCGTTGGTTCAAGATTCAAGATATTCATTCGTCACATGCATAATTATGCATATACAACAGCAGTGAAATAAGATTGCAACAACTCTGACATCTGTTAAAAAGAAAAAATAGTTTTAATATGCAGCAGATATTACAAGTTTTGTCTTGTGGAGTTTTTCAGGAACTATTTATCTCTCCATTTTTCTTTTACTCTGAAATTGTAGTACTAATACCTGTGAAAAAGGGCTTTTAAGTATTGTTGTTTTCCACTGGCTCAAGTCTACAATTTGTGCCGTGTTGTTGTGCTTACATGAGCGGGATGTTCTATACTTTGTCAAAATGAAAAGCAGTCTTTTCTTTTCAAATCACAGACAAAGATGAGACGTCTTATTTTAGAGATGTCTTCTGATAACAGTGTGTACTCCACTCAGTTTATTTTCTTTTAGGATACAAGATGAAGACAACTGTAAGCTCCTGTGTTGCAAAGAGTATAATATATCTATGAAAGCTTCAGATACACACAAATCAACAAAATAAGAATGTAATATATCCGGCAGTTAAGAAGCCAATGTGTTTGAACCTCAGTGCTCTTCTTCGAGTGTGCTGTGCGCCTGTCTCTCTGTGGGACACTTTGGAAGCTCATTATTCCCAGTTATCGATATGAAAGTGGTATCAGGTTATGAAGTTTCCATAACCCCATCCCTCTGTCCAACAGTCTATCCTGCTCCTGGGAGGTGTGGCGCTCGCCTGTCTGGCCCTGGACCTCTTGTTCCTGCTCTTTTATTCCATTTGTCTGTGCTGCCGGCGGAAAAAAAACGAGGAGCAGCCCAACGCCGACTGCTGCTGCACGGCCTGGTGTGTCATTATTGCAACACTTGTCTGCAGGTGAGTGTAAACACAGGACTAGAGTGGCGTTCACCAGTTGTATTGTTAAGGCTAGCTACTTTGCATTCACACACCCAGCAGCAAATATACAGGAAGAGGCAGGACATCAGTCAAGACACTGACCTGTCTTAGCTAAGTATTTAAATAATGTGGTCAGCACTGCACACAAGGAAAACCTACAGATTTGTAAAGAAGCGAGAAATGAAACAGCCTGCTTCTCCATAGAGACACCAAACCAGCCAGTAATAACCACTGGAACAAGCAATTTTGCATTCACAATAATGAGCACAAATTCAATAAATCTCCACTTTTGCAGAGGTTTGAAATTTTGTCCAATCTCCTCAACATTTCCACATGAAATTACCAACTAAAGAATACACTTGCGTATTTGGCCTATCTGATCGCACTTTACCACTCAAACTGATCCCAGTTTAAATTACATTTCAATAAAGCAGCTTCCTTGCAGAAACCAACAGACTGACAGCTGCAAAAATTGCATACACAAAGAGGTAAGTTATGAGCTCCTTTTAGTGCTTTATCAATAGGCTTCAATTTTCTCTTTTGGTATGTTTGACGTATGTTTAGAACGGTACCATCTGGACATGCTTTCCATCGTTGAACACTGCATTTATTTCCTGTTTTCCTCCTCCTGTTGATGGCCCACTGGAGAGCCATCGCGGTTGATTCAGAGTAGCACAATGAGCTCGGGGACCTGATGAGTACAAGAACTGCATTACAATCACTTACAATCATCTGTGTGCGCTTGTACCCGCACACAAATGTGTTTTAGTTAAAGAGAGATAAGAGAGAGAGAGCCCAAACTTGGAATCATTGCACCATTCAACAACAATAACAATACTGGGATTATCAGTTATTTTAAGTGTTGTTTCCACCAATATTGACACAGTATCACAGAGTTTCCACGGGTTCACATCACAGCAGGGAGGCTGGTTTTGTTTTCGCTGCGACTCTGCCCCTGTTCACCTTTTTCACGCTGCAGAGTGTGAGAGGAAGCGATTAGCAGCCCTCCAGGAAAGGGAGAGAAAACCTATTGATTCAATGAGTGCTGCTGGCTGAACACCGTTAGCCTTGATCTGACTCTGATTCGTTTATCACGCTATTTGATCAAATCCACCCTGGCATCGGATGGAAGTTAGCAAAAAGACCAACAGCTGCAACACAGGAAGCGGGTTTCTCACTTCAAATTGCTTCTCACAGCTCAGAAAGGATGTTTGTTCATGTCGCTGAAATGTAGAGAACACAAAAGCAACTTCACTGTGAGTAGCTTTTACGCTCCGCTATATAGTTTTTAAATATTGTGAAAACATTTTTTGATGTAACTGTTTCCCATTCAGTCGCCAGAACTGTTTTTCTGCAACCTGAGGCCTGTCTGCACGAATGAGAGCTGATCTCCTGCCTCAGTACGGCCTTTGTCAGCTGTAGTGTGGGGTTTGGGGCATAGCTGGTCCATTCCTCTGTGTTTCCATGGTTCTGTATGGAGTCTTTCTGCTGGAGCTGAAAGGAGCCCGTTGACTGGGGTCTGAACCGACAGGGTTAATGTGGAGTTCACACGCCTCTCTCCCTGCCTCGCTATCCCCCTCGCTCGCTCTGTTCTCTGTCTCCTCTCTGTGTCTTTTTTAGCTAATCCCTCCTCCTCACCACCCTGTCTCCCCTCCCTTCCTTTTGTCTCCCCTCAGCGCTGGCATTGCTGTCGGTTTCTATGGGAACGGCGAGACTTGTGATGGAGTGAATCGCCTGACGTATTCCCTGCGCCATGCTAACCGCACAATCACTGGGGTGCAGAAGCTGGTAAGACCGAGAGCACAAATTATACCAACATGTTTAAAAATTCATTGCCCTTCTGCCATGAGCATCGCTGGTTTCCCCTACAACCAGAGCTGTGTAGTGAATCCTCCTTCTCTTCCCTCAACTCCATCATGACCTTGTTTGGGTCTAGGTGTATGATGGTACATCCTCATTAAACCAGACCGTAGACGACAATCTGCTACAGCTTGAGGGCCAGTATGCGCAGCACGCAGACTACCTGTCCATCGTCCAAAAGCTGCAGGGCCAGCTGGACGAGCTGGTCAGGCAGATGGTGGAGATTCCCTTCTGGGGCAACACCAACATCTCCTTGGAGGAGCTGGCTGTGAAGATTGAGCTGTATGATTGGTACAGGTAAGACTGTAATGATGCAATCATTCAAACAAAGAGTCCCATACAGAACAATAAATAAAATGTATATTCTGCTCCTATCTGACACTCCAGTAAGGAGTAAGGAGTGGCAGTTAACAGTGTTGAGAAGAAGCATATCAGCACTGCAGACAACAACAGACCATGATTCATGTGCCACATCTCTTTATTAAACTTTCTATGCAGACACACACTCTTTGCCTTTGTGAAGACTTTGCTGTTGCTCATCTCTGAGTTCATATGTTGTTGAAAAGTTGAAAGTCACTCAGTCTTTTCCCCAGTGAGACAGTGTTGGCTGAAGCCACTCTGTTGGATATGTTTTTGAATTAAAATCTCTGAGTGAATCTGAAGTAGGAAGCAGATGCGAGCACAGACAACAAGGAATGAGTCACACTTGTTCAGCATATCATTTCGCAGCTGGCTCACAAGAATCTCAAACTTGCATTGAGTTTCACAGTTTGGTAGAAAATACTGTACAGTTGAGGTAATCCCCTGGGCTGTACTGAATTTGTTTGCCTAAAATTATAAATATGCAAGTTGCTTACCAAATTTTTTTCATGCACCATCACAGAGTAACATGAATTCAAAGCGGAAAAGATGCGATACACATTGTAAAAGCATTTTGAGGGGTTGCGAGGTCACATATGTCGTCTTAAACTTATGTCTTAAATTGATGCTTTCATAAAAACAAGTATTGAACAACAAAGCGGTCTCTTGTCGTGAACATACAGAGAATTATAATCGGCACCCTTTGGCTTTGCAGGGTTTTATATTGAGCTTAGCTCATTGTTTCGCTGCGTGGCTCTTATAGCATCATTTTTAGCTGTAGCAGGCTGCTATTTTCAATGAAACCGCTCTAAAAAAACGGCTGTACACTATCTGCTCAGACTCAAACAGCAGACAGTCGCAGTTAGCAATGAGCTTGTGAGCAGAGAGTCTGTTATTAACCTCAGGACCTGGTAGAGACCAAAAATGGAGCTAAATTGAACATTTGCATGGAGACTTACAAAATAACTCTAAATGAATGATGACATGTAAATAGCCGACTGTTTGCTAACAAGTTCACAATAATAAATTTAAAGATAATGACTTGTCCTTTTGTTCATTGTCCAATCTTGAAAAAAATTCTAGTTTGTCCAGTTAATTGTTTATCGAAGAAGCATTTTGCTTCATCAGCTCAGTGTTTGAATTATTGTGCTTGCTCTGAAGACAGCTCTTTTTTTTTTAATTCAGACATGGTATGCTCTGCAGCTCTTGGCCATTTGTCCTTAATGACATTTGTCTTCACAGGTGGCTCGGCTACATAGGCCTGCTACTGTTCGATGTCCTCATCTGCCTTCTGGTGCTGTTTGGCCTCATTCGCAACTCCAAGGGAACACTTGTAGGGTGAGTCTCATCACGAGTTCACGGCCACAAGAGCACTCCAGGGATAATGATCGGGCTCTAGGAAATTATTTTAGCTGTTGTCACAGAATGAGAGGCAATTATTGTAGCCTTCAGCTGATCAGGGCCACCTTGTCATTACAGTGTAGTCAGGATAAATTCATGCTCGATAAAATATCAGTTCAGTCACAGCTCATTTAGCATAAGCATCACACTGTGATATACTAATGACACAGGTTTGCCCTTTTATTTCTGGTTACTGTTTCATATTAAAGCAACTATAAAAAAGCTATTTGTATTTTATATGCACTAAAAATATAACAGTAAACGCAATAAATCCTGCCAGACAAAATGATATACACATTAACTCCTCATATCATTTAGACCACTTAGTATATTTAAGCAGTTTTTCCTTTAATGGCAGTTAAGGGTAAATAGCATATCTATGCCAAATATGTAATCACACAGTTTGAATAACTGAATATGAGCAATTTCAACACAATGTTTGGACAACAGATCAGTGTTTCCCTTCCAAAAGAAAACTGCCCCAAAATAATGCCTAAGAAGACTTGATACGAGTCCCTTTGCACTGTATGGATTGTTGCTGTACACATGAATAGTGTTGCTCTAACACTGCAGGTTAGAGTTACTTAAATTTCTCATCTAACCTCATTCTCCCCAGGGTGTGTTTGTTTGGCGTAGTGGCTCTGGTAATCAGCTGGGTCTCCCTCGGGGTGGAGTTGTCCGTCTCAGCGGTAAGTGTCTCCATCAGTGCATGATCCTGTTTTCCAAGGAGAGCTCCACAGTTCATTATGTTTAATTGGATAACACGATTTTCAAGTGCACAGCCAATGACTGTAGAATTTGGTCTTCGTATGGGGCATTGTGTTCCAGTTAATTAGCAGAGCTGAAGACTCGAGATGTTGATATACTCAGAGTGAGAAGAAAAATAGCAATGATGAGTATGAAGCAATAAATACAACCTGAAAAATCCCCTACAGATTTGTTTGAAGACATAAAAATTCTTTGGTCTTTCCACAAAAAAGTGGAAGCCTCATTAAAATAGTTTGAAATATTTAAAATAAATAACTACTATATTTAGTCATAATAATACGATGTTTTCTGTTTGATTGCATTACAGTTAACACTGTTTTCCAGAAATCTTTGTAGCCGTAATATTGCAGTCCTTGTTAAAAGAAGACCAAAGAAGCTAATTTGGCTGCCGTGTGGAGGACAACCCTACTTTACTGCTGCTTGATTTAGTCTGTGTGGTCGCTCTCTCTGAGATGTAGTCAGCCTGTCACGTTGTAAAAGTGTCTTTAAAGCTGCAATCAATTATCCGCATCTAGTGTTGTGTTCTTGAAGTTGTTGAGTCTTTAGTTGTTAGTGTGCAGTAAAAATGTCGACTGTGTCTGCGTCATTTATAAGTCTTTAATTTCTTGTTTTTCTAGACCTCCAGTGACTTCTGTGTTGCTCCTGACACATACGTGACCAAAGTGGCAAACCAGTATGGAGTGATCAATCAAGGTATGAATCACATACATAAGTACCATTCATGTGATATTGAGGTTACAGTATGTTGACAGCTCTTTAAAATGGTGAATATTAGCCATCTCAAGTTGGAGGACGCGTAAGCCTGAATTGTATAATTTCCTCCCCCGTCCTGGTCTCAAAGCTCTGATTATTGTGCAGCAGTGAGACGACATTGTTCTAAGCGAGTGGGGTTTGGTCTTGTCCATGGACCATAAAAAGCCTTTAAAAATGAGTGCCGCATCTGCAGCAAGGTCAAAAGGGCAATGGGTTGCCTTTTAAGCACTACAGAAGCTACTCTCTAGCGCGTCTCGCTTTGGTAATTGCCCAATCTGTCCCACGATGGGATGTGTGTATGGGAAGAAATTATCATGCCTCGGGTTTGTGCGCGTGTGAAGCGGAGTGTATGAGGCAGATAAGAGGAGTGGAGAAGCGGATCAGAGACACCATATATTTCCTGCATCCGTCTTCATTCCTTGAAAAAAGAGAGAAGACTCCCTCCCTACTCGATGGGCTTTTTTTTTTTTTTTTTTGCTCTCTTCACTGCTTGCTATTGGTTAGTCAAGGCAGAGCATCAGCTGTAATTGTTGGGATTTTATCTCAACCATGAGGACCAACTTCCTTTGCACTGAACTATATTATGCTGCAGCCATGAAGCTGTATTTTGCCACAGGGCTGATTCGTACAGCGTGGGGGTTTTCAGTTCTATTTTTTCTCCTGTAACATGTTAACTATTCACCCACTGAACAGGGTTTTGAAAATCAGTTTGTCTTTACTTTTAGGTTAGGGTTAGTTATTGTATATTTTTCCCTTTTACAGCTCATGCCTTCATGAAATTGCAACAGACAAATCCCTGGATATAACGATATGTGTTGTTATTATAATGGGTTTATTGCTTTCCACCCCTGGATTGCTGTTATATTTTCTTGAGCATGCATCATTTCAACAACCCTTGTAGTTATTTTTCATTCCTCCGCTTTCTCCTTATTGCACAATTATGTCAGACACATGGCGTTAATCCAAACAAAGAGCGAGAGTTAGTCTGTGAAATTTGTCATCTTGCAGCCAGTACTTCATTTGAAAACGCAGTGACAGCAGTGAGAAAGAAAAGGCTTTCTTTCTGAAAATGGAGACAGAGAGTCGAGACAACCATTTTAAATCAATATTTTTAGAGCTCTAACTTCTGTTACAACAATTATATTTAGGTATTTAATCACTCTAAGCATAGTTTCTATAAAACACTTACTTGTACGGTTTGGTTTACGCCTCGTAGCTAGTAGTTTCTCATGCTTTGAAACATCAAACAGCTTGATAACAAAATATTCAGACAGTAACTTGACTGAGTGACTGGAAACAGTCCTGTTTTTACTCCCTTACCCTGCCAAACTTTTTCACCTGCTGAGATTATGTGCTGCCAAATTTCTGTCCAATAAACTAACAATCTTGTGACCGTGGCTCAACGCGCCAGCTCACTGTTGATCAATCTGATTGTAAAATAAATCAATATCCTGGTTTTGTCCGAGACATTGTAACCAAAGCTTTAGTCTGAGGTTTCACTGAGTCATGGGCAGAACAAATTCTTCATTTTACTGCTATATGAAACAGTAGCAAAAATAATGATTTATATCAAATTGTTTTGTCCTGAAGCTTAAATTTCATTTATCATTATGAACCATAAATGTGTTTTTTTTCCACCCATGTATATTGGCAACAAGATTTTAGTCTTTTGTCAGCACAGTTGAATAATTGGCACAAGAACTGAACCCAGCCCCACGATGAGGCATCAGTAGTTCCATTACCACGAGTCAGACTCCAAGAAATCTGCTCTTCCTGATATTTATGTGTGTGGGTGTATGTGCGACAGAAGCTTGCTTAATAATGTGCTTCTCTATACCGGAAATCCTCCTCTCATAAATTTGCTCAACTGTGTGGGAAACAAGCTCCTGAAACAGCAGTGAGCGTGGACGTCACCTACACCATGTGTTATGTTGGTGATGGTGTTCTCACAGCTTGTATTTGTGGACATTGCAGTAGCTTTTAAGTCACCCAGGATTTCTCATCGACTCCTACTCACTGCTGCGAGTTGGAGGATGTAGCTGGAGTGGGTTGTAATAGCAAAGTCCAAAACCTTAATTACAATCTGCTTAGGTTCATGGCGTACTGTGAACAGAATACAAGTTTGGTCATGTTGTAATTTAACAATAACTCCAGAGATGATGTAACCGGTCTTTGTGCAGTAAGAAGGGTTATTATACTAAAGCTGGCTATGTATTCTGTTGTTGCTGTGTCAAGGGAAAAGGATTCAGATCATTTAAACTATTACAGCACGCGTGAACTTTATTCTTTTGGAACATTTCACCTCCGAGCTCAGGATTAGCTCAGCGGGTGCACAGTTACAGAAGCAGTCAAGCTCTCGGGGCAGCAGAGAACGCAACAAGACAGAACTAGAAAATGAAATAAAATGTCTCTACATCAGTGTCTTACTTGGCTCATTGGCCTCTTTCCCAGAACAAAAACAGTGGTGGATGAAACATTGACTCTGGCAGGAGCAGGCACAATGCAGCGTGAAATAAGAGATTGCAAAATCAAGAGACAAAACTACATTTTCTCTAGTGATACAGGAATGAGCAGCTATCACTAAATATAATAGACTATGAATAAAATGTAGCTTTTGATTGTTGTTTCCAGCTCCACTGGTGCTTCTGGTCCTTAAACAGTCTGTACAAGGCTCTGACTAGCCCTCCATGTCACTTCCAAGTAGTCAAATGGTTCAAAAGCCTGAAACGAACAAACATTGTTTGGTCAGTGAAATGCTTTTCAATACTGAAAAGTCCCTAGATTCCCTAAAGTTTAACATGAAGTCTTCAAATGACATGTTTAATCCAGCTAACCGTAAAACCGTTAGACCCTAATATAAATATAAATATATAAATATATATATATATATATATTTATTTATTTATATATTTATATATTTATATTAGGGTAAAATACCAATACTGATGATATTTGGATGTTTAAAAGAATCTGATACACTGACACATAACATAAACAAATGATCAACAATTTTTTTAATTTATGTTTTTTTATTGTGACCCAGATGGATAATGAGTGGAACAATTGACAGTGTCAACTTGTCACTGCTCTCTGGTGGACAAACTATGTAACTGTTTCAAAATAATCTCAAACCTAGTTACCCAAGCTAACTCATTTTTGTATTCAGTTTAATTGTTACTTACCGGCCAATAGATACACCACTATATCTGTAATACGCCAATATACCGAGTTGAGTTTACTGTCAGATGTAAGCAGTTTTGGCTATTTTTTTATCAAAAGTTAGCCATAAATTTCTGTCGCTCAACTAATCAGTTAATCGACTAATCATTTCTTCTAGTATTGTATTGTTTTCATTGGTCAGCAACAATAAAGATCTAGTTCAGATTTAATGAAGAAGACTAACTCCATGTATCCTGAGTTGACCTGTTGTTATGGTAGTCCTCTTTCGTGTGAACAGAGCTAAAAGGATTTTGTCTTTTTTCCAAGCAAAAATGCCAAATATTCACTTGTCCCAGCCTCTCAAATGTTAAGTTTAGGTGCCTTTATTTCTCATATGTGATGTTGAGGTTTGAACTTAACGGAAAATAATCATTCCAGTCGCAGCCCTCCATGTGAATTTATGTGCCTCTGCTAACACGTTCTGTTCTTACTGTCTTTTTATTCACAGATATCCTGCAGTACTACCTTAGCTGCAGTTTGGAACAAACCAACCCCTTCCAGCAGGTTTGCTGCATTTATTACAAAATTAATTTCAGCATGTTTTAAAATGTTGAATTAAACTCTTTGCCCTTCAGATTAATACTCATAATCTTCCTGACTGAGAGCTAGCTCAACATTAATGTGATGTTCATAATACTCAAATTACAGCAGTCACAATATTCTAGATGTATTCTCTGCATGAGATATGACCTTGTAATTGCTAAGAATTTAAGTGGGCACAATGAGTCACTCCCATCGCTTCAAAGAAGGACTTTTCCACCTTTAGTACAATACCCATTCTGCCAGCAGGAAAACTGATGCAGAGCAGCTTTTCCTGTGTGTCTGTACTGACAGCATTGCATCAGAGGATGTGTGTGAGAGGCTTCGAGAAGTAGACTGTCACTTTTACTGTGAACCTATGGTTGGATTTAATGGACTACCTACATTTTATTTTCCAAACCACATGAATAAATCAAAACATTTGAGTGCTACTTTACTCCAGACATCTTTTGTTAGTAAGACTGTAAAGAAAAGAAAGCTTCATATAAAGTATGTAAGCCTTTCAGCTTACATCTATAATCTGCCAGCATGCTTCCACTAGACGTCCACTTGACTACAAAGGGAGACGATATAAAACCCTTGGTAATAATTAAAGAAATGGAAATACTTTTGAGATGTACTGGGCTGCTACAGTATTCATACTTTATTTCAGAAGCTTTCCGGGAGCCACAAAGCTTTAGTGGAGATGCAGGATGACGTGTCTGAACTGCTGCGCTCTGCCACCAGAGAGTATAAACAAACTAAGGTATGTTTGCAACCCTGCAACACACTCTCACCTTGTAGGTGCCACATTACAGCGTAGCTATGACCATAAACACCTCCAACACCAGGCCACAAGCTGCTCTCTACCGTTGTACCGTTTGTGATGACAGAATATCCCGGTGAATGGGACCAAATGTCCGATCTGTAGAGAAGCAAAGTGCACCTGTCCACATAAAGATCTGCTGACGGCCCACCTGGGACCCTGCATTATGTCCATTTAGCTGCATTAGGCTTTCACTGGACCTTACAATACAACACTGTGGTATTGTCCAGTGCTGGTCCTTACACCGTGTTGACGGAGGCACAAATGAGAGCTGACACTGGGAATAGAGAGAGGCATATTTCACTTCACATACCCACACAGAGAAATGTGCTGCGGTCGTGGAAATGTATTTTCTGCTGGAGCTGTAATGAGAACTGGAAGAAGAAGGTCCATTAAAATGTATCACACGTTCAGATCTGCTTTTTCAGCTGGAGCTGCTGTGTACTGTTGTATAATGATGAAAGACACATCCCTGTCAAATGTGCATAGAGTGGATTATCACTGAATAATCACTGTTGGAAAAAAAATACCTTTTACCTGTTTTCTTTTTGCAAATGTTTGTCTTTTCTTCTTCTTGACTGTTTACACCATTTACAAGCAGGAACCAATTAGTTGCATTTTTGTAATGTAGAGAAGAGATTTTTGGTGATTTAGTTTGTTTTCAAATGGCTTTATTATGGTTGGTCGTGGCACTTGAGCACACCCAGGTGCCAAAGTTGGATTTCAAGTTAAGCCTGTTTCAACATAGCAAATTTTATGTTTTTTCCCTTGTTCATTTCCAGGGAAGTTTGGAGGAGATCCAGGGAATACTGAACACCACAGAGATCAGTCTACATCAGCTCACCGCCCTGGTGGACTGTCGCAGCCTGCACATGGTGAGCAGGGAGGAGACTTACAAACAGAGACGTTCTTATTGCGGAGTTGCTCCATGTCTGATGAAAAGGGGGCTGTGCGATTGATTTGATTTGTTGTGACATCTTTGTAGTGCAGCTTCGTCGTATAACGCAAACCCCACTTTTATGTTTGTATAGCTGACTACACCTGTCGCCATAAATAACTTTTGTCTTCCGTCTGAGGCTATGTACCATTTACGAAGCTGCCTGAATGACAAATACTTGGCTATCGCAACAATTTGGAGGACTGTCCCTCAGTGACTTCCAAATTCCAAGTGCACACATGCAAGTGGAGCACTTTCTTTTCTGCTTTCTGCTCTGCCTTCTCTCGTAAACGTCTACCCTGTTACCGCATCAAAGCTTATTATTTCATAAAAATTAGAGCATCTTCAGTAGAATACGTAATGTGTTTCTGCTGTGCAGTGCATACAGAATGGAGATTCTCGATCATGATATTGTGGAGTGTAGTGCGTCTTTTCAAACCTGGGTAAAATGCACTTCCTTCCTCCTCCTTTGCCAACCCTGAGCTCATTGGTCTGACCTAGTTTGAATGAGAAATCACAGCAGATGCATTTTAAAGACCCTCTTAGACTTAGACTTTTACTACCTCTGCATTTCTGTTTGGCTCTTTCCTCCTCAGGAAGGACTTCCTCAGATTGCTCAACGTGTTTAAACGTAGACTCTGATCTCATCGCATCTGCTATAATAAAAGTGTTGTCTCCCCTTTTTTTTGCAGGACTATGTCCAGGCCATGACTGGACTGTGTTATGATGGACTTGAAGGCCTCATCTACCTCGTGCTGTTCTCCTTCGTCACAGCGCTCATGTTCAGCTCAATCGTCTGCAGTGTGCCTCACACCTGGCATGCCAAGAGGTAAGACATCTCAAAACCGCATATGAACCAGTGCAAAAGCTTTTAAGCTGAGTTGTAGTATGCCGGACTGTATACAGTGAGAAATAATTCAGGAGGGTAAGCCTATCAATTAATTATGGTTTTCTAGCATCGACAGCATTTGTTTTTACTCAGCATGGGAATGAAGGAGAGAAAGTAATTCAGGATAAATCAACACTGATAAAACTTGTCTTTGTTTGCTGTTCAAAGACTGTTTACCACTGGGACGTGTCCAGAAGGCTCCAGCTGCTTCCTCAAATAGATTGCTTCCTGTTATCCCCTCTAATTGTGCCGAGTTGGCCTAAATCTATCATAACCACAGCCGGAGCTGGTGTCTTTTCCTCCAGCTGAGGGGTGAAATTATTCTGATTTTCTTTGTCCTATCAGCAGCAGATAAGGTTCGCAGGATGGCTACAGGGAAAGTGGCTTCCCAGGCACAGCCAGCAGCTTGGCTGCACCACATAATTAACTGATCCCTCCTAACCATTGGGGGGCATGTTTATCAGTTTGATCTCAGCTGGAGCTTCCTGTTAGAAAGCAAAGGCTTACACGCTGCCAGTCTGCTCTTCTTATTGGTCCTTGCTAAGCCTGTTCGGTTTCACTGTAGTATACAGATTTGTTTTACTCGATCTGGAATTATATGAAGGTTTATATTTATTGTGTGTATTATTAATTGATTGAGTAAGCCACTGTTTTCCCTGATATGCATACTGAGCTGAGTAAATGTCTTGTAAAATGCACCGAATGAAATCCTATGATCTCATGGATTAAATATGCAGGAAAGCGCCTGTAGGATGAACACTAGAGGGAGACAGGCTCCATGATGTCAGTGTCATTGTTTCACTGTTTTGACAGTGCATGTTCAGTGCATTATTGTCGTCTCACATATGCCACGGAGCTTCATTGTTTGAAAAGAATCGCACAGTTTCTGCAGAAGTAGGCAGCTGTTTGACAACGAGAACAAATGCGTTTATTGTCCAGGGCTTTTAATTTTTTTCTGCAGAAACTGAACCGAGCGCATGAGGCTATTTTTACCGTCTTTGTTCAGACCCATTAATGTCAGTGGAAAACTGCTTCTTCTCTGCTTCACACAGCACAGAATTCATCGTATTTTCTCCCTCGGGCAGTGATGAAATTGAATCAAAATGTGACTGAGAATAAACACAAAAAAACGTGACCACGTGGCGCTTCTATGCTCCATTGTCATCAGTCAGATGGTGCAGGGGGTCCCTCTGGTGGTAGTGGTTTTACAGTGTTGTGTGGTGTTTGCAGGAGCGAGGAGGACAGCGAGGATGAGTCTCTGAGCCACGGGGGAAGACAAAACCATGATAACCTGTACCGTGTCCACATGCCCAGCCTGTACAGCTGTGGCAGCAGCTACGGCAGCGAGACCTCCATCCCTGCTGCAGCCCACACTGTCAGCAACGCACCTGTCACTGAGTACATGTAAGTACTTCACACTACTGTGAATCTGAATAGGAAGTCGCACTAAGTGAAAGGCACAAGTGGTAGATAATTTATTTGCACAACCCAGTCTGAGTTGTGCAAAGTGCGGCTGATATTAGATACGTCATGTACTCAGGAGCCAGTTTTTATGTCCCCGGAGAGGAGCTAAGCCCTGCTATAGCCAGCAAATGCAGCTGTTGCTCTCCAGCTGTGATGCCCGTGAAACCCAAAGCTCTCTGCCTCATGAGTGAAGCTCAGTGTTAGGGAAACTGGGGGAGGTGACCCCCATGTTTCTGGCTCTGTATCATAAGGTCTTGGTATGCTGAAAACTGAGCGGAGAGTTTAATGTACACAGTGTATAGTTTCATATCTTTAAAGCATTGTGTAGGATTTCATGCACTTCTTGGCATGTTATGTTTGATCTCACTGTGTGTTTTAATTCCACAGGGCTCAGAACGCCAACTTTCAGAACTCCCGCTGTGAAAACACGCCTCTGATAGGACGAGAGTCCCCTCCTCCCTCGGTAAGTGTTGCAATTCCTGTAAAAAACATGAGAATAACAGGGGACACCTCTGGGTCACTCTGCAGCTTTTTGTGTGAAACATTTCTATGGAACCAGAGGAACTAAACTAGAAACTTTGCACGTTCCTGATCGCGTTTACAGCCAGTCTGAAATACCGTTAAGATCTGATCAATTGGAGTAATGACAAAAAGAAAGAAACGGCATTTATCACACAGTCCTGTTTGTTGTTGTGTGACTTTGTTGTAATGAATGAATCAAAATCTGAAATGCAAAAGAGGAAAAGAAAATTCCACAGTAGAAGAGTGTTTGATGGTCATTTATCTCTGTTTATGAACATAACCACCATGAAGCCACCATGCATCTATCAGCAAATTGTTTTCTTACTCTCCTTCACTCACTTTGTTTTCTCATCACCACTTTGTAGCTCACTCGACCGCAGCTTCCTATCTCTCGTTCACTCATGCTCTCAGCTCTGCTTCTTAATCTTAATAAAAATCACAAAATGTCTGCCCCCTCGACCAAATGTCAATACTAGTAACACCCAGTACTTCCTTGTTTTAAGACAGAAGCGGTGCGTGAGTAAAGCCAGTTGCTGTGGTTGACTAATCAGTGACAGTCAGCTCCGGTATCTCCTGAGCCATCAGAAAGCACTGCCCCCAGTGAGGGGACTGTTTTTTTTTTTTTTACACCTCCTACAGGAACTAAATTTAGTCTTCTGGTTCAAACGCAGGTTTAGTTCCTCTAGTTCTTCAAAAGCTTCTTGGTTGCTGCTTTATAAACACCCAATTTAACAACCTAAAACTCATCTGCTGTTTATCACTGTACCTCGTTATAAGACAAGCTAAATACATTTAAAACATGGATAAACATTATGATGCCTTTTTGATATGATGGCATGCTTTTAACAGTATATAGCTTTATACTATGATAGAACATTACTGTTGGAATTGGGCAGTCAGGGAACCATTATTCCTCATAAGGAGCTCTTGTTTCTGTGAGCATTCACCCTGCTAAACACAGCTCCAGCAGCACTGTGCTTGAACTTATATTTAAAGAGAGAGAGACTACAGGCTCTCGCCTAGGAAAAAGAGCTCAGTGTTTTCATTTCTTTGCTTACGAGGAAGTGTTGCTAGTATCCTCAGATTGGCTGCTTTTTCACAGGTGAGAGCCAATGAAGAGTCAGTAAAATGAGTACAAGTGATGATGTGAAGTGTCACTTTTTGAAATAGCAACTTGATATAAGTTTGCAGAGGTAGAAACGATGTATGTATCAGGGTCAAACGTCAGTCATTCCCTCCTGCCCCCCCGTGGCCTGAACCTCTACCAGAGATCCTCCCCTCCCTGGTGTCCGTGTGTCTGCCTGGACCTAGACGCTGCTTTGTGTATCTTCTCTATACTCTCTTCTTGTCGTTTTTTTGTTTTTTTTTTCTGCGAATCCATACAGTTGTATTTGACTGCCGCGGACAGTAACAGCGGTCACAGCTGGCAGTTAAAGCCTTCGGAGAGTTCAAGATCGTTTTGGTAACCTCATCTGCTATGCTAACAGGTACAAAACATGCCTGCCTCTTCCACCTGCTGGCTTGTTTCTCCTCTGTACCACCTCCCAAACTCCCAGCTCTACTCACCCCTCTATTCAGGTCCCACCAAGGCTCATGGACGTGCCGACCCACCCACCCCACTCCCCCTCCTCTGTCCTGACTCTTGTTGAGTGTTCCACCTGGTGTCTCACCTGATGTTTGTTTCCTGTGGCCCTGGGCTGCATGTTCCCCCCCTACCCCAACCTTTGCACCACAGATGTATTGGGAGGAACATGTGAAGCTGTAACTCCTGCCCTGGGGCTCACTGTGACCTACGAGTCAATGACAAATTAAGAAGCTGTTAAACCGTTCCACTGGTCACCTGCTTTGTCTTGATTCTCAGGTTGGAGGGCTTAGAGTAATATATTTCACACATTTATAAGCGTTTAGGATTTAGTTGTTTGGTGTAATATCACATGAAGGTACCGCGAAGCAACAAGTAGATGATGGCCGCTGTATTTGGTGGATTAACTACCAGATTAGAGATTTGTATGCTCAGTGTTTAAATCTCAAAATCAAGAGTTAGTAGGCTCACACCAACAAATGGCAAGGTAAGTCATGTTGATTTGTTGAGCACATACTGGTGCTGTTACACATCAAGTAGCTATTGAATGACAACAATTGAAAAACCAAAAGGTCTCTCTGTATGAGTTTGAAATGCAGCCTTTTTGTTCTTGAATCACCTGTATTCCAAATGCATGGGTGCATCCTAAATGTACGTGAATGACTGCTGTAACAATGTGCAACAAGAGTTAAGAGACAGTGAAAAAGGTGCCTCTAAAGCTGGTGTATATTGATACACTTCTTGCCCTCTGTAGCTGTTTCTGTGATGTTCTTTCTGTATTTGAATTATTTACAATCCCTTTAGATGTCAGCGCTCTGGAGTAACTAGTGTGGAAGGTAATCTGTAGGTGACCTGATAAATGAATTGTGTTCTGTAGTGCTTTGTTGTGCATGTCCAGTGTGTTAGTTTGTGTTCCTCTACTGCTGCTTTTGATGTTTTATTTATAAGAATGTTTTTCTTTTTACTCACCGAGGCACTGCGCCTTCGAATCTGCTGTACCAACAGATACATTTTTCCAGGCTTTAAAAGCTGCTCTTTCAATTTCAGTCAAATAATAACGCGAAAATCCTGCAGGGAAATTGTTTTGAAGTATGTTGTAAAACCCAGGAGTGATTTTTACCCTTTTTGTATTGCTCATGAGTTCTTTTTGCTATAAAAACAGTAAATTATGATTCATGTCTTCTTCTGTGTGCCATTTTCTGTTCTTCTCCACAGTACACCTCCAGCATGCGGGCTAAGTACCTGGCCAACAGCCGACCAGATCCCAACAACCCTCCAGCACAATAGACAATGCTGGACTCCTCTGGTCTGCAGCACTGACGGCCATCCTATCACTCATCCAGTCAGTCGGTCGTCATTTCTCATAGATGTTTCAGTCGCTCCTCTCTCTGCTTTCCTCCACCATCCCAGTCGACTTAAAAAAACCAGAAAACCAAATGTGCTTTTGCTGTTTGGTTTCAGCAGAACTTAAGGAATCCTGCAGATCATCGTCTCATTAGTCGGGACGTGCTTTTTCTCCCAGTTTCCACAAACCTTGGCTGATGTTTATTACTGCAAAAATCATTATTGGTGCTGGGAATTCATCTGAAACTCTGATGTGATGGAGCCTGGACTGGACTTTTACACTCCAACATTTCTTTTTACGCTGTTTTTACTTTTATTTCTTTACACCTGAATGCACCACGACATGTACGGTGTCACATCTAATAAGGCATTGCAGTACTGAGGACTCTGGAAGTGCTCATAGACTAACACTGATTACTACTGGTTGTTGTTTTTATTTTATTTAGTACTGTACTGCATTCTCTCATTGGGGGAGAGTAAGAGAAATGCCTTCCACCTGAAGTGTAGACGTTATTTCTCACACTCCACATGAACTGTTGTAGAATAGATTAATTTCACGGTGCAACATCTCAGATTTTCCTTCTGCTTGTGGAACTTAAAATGCAAATCTTCTATGTTTGAGTCAATGAGTAAGATTTGCATTATTCTCCAGTTAATGTCGCCGTACTGTAATGACACGTGCACATTGGCTTGTTTTTGCATTTTGTTAAATCTGATATCTGGGACCAGTTTTTCTTCCAGCACTGCACGTCTTACAGGTGTAAAACTGAAATGTTTTTCTTCTTCTTACGACACTTTTATTTCCTGTGGCAATTTTTTTTTTAAATACATTATTGAGCCACTATTCCACAGCAGTGACTGTAACTAAGCTGTGAACGTGATTCTGGCACATGCTCTCAGAGGATTTGAAAAGGACAAAGATGAGCTGCATGACGGAAATGCAGCTGTTTGACAAGAAGAGTCACAGCAGGGTGAAAAAAAAAATGAGCTTGAAAAATAAGTTTTTATACTACTGGAAGCAGAAACTTTTTTTTACAGCCCTTTGAAGACGATGGTAAAACAGAAGAAGACGGAGCTGTGCGTGACATCTTCTGCAAAATGACTCCAGACTTTTTATGATAATTTGCCTCTTTGCTAGACTGCTTGTTATTCTCTCCACGTTCCTGTTAAGTTGTAGAGCCTCATCTCCCCTAACAGAACTGGGAATTGTCCACAACACACACACACACACATCCTTGACTCTGATCTTACCAAATGCAGCAGTTTAGAGTTAGAAATTCCTCTCGCTGATTATCCCAACAAGAATCTTAATGCAAGTTTATATGAAAATATGCATATCGCAGTTTTTTAAGAGAATCATAAAAGCAAACGTCTTCACAACAAATGTGTTTTAGCATTTTTATTAACAGTAGAGTGAGTGGATGCTGTGAAGGGATTGTGATCATTCTGCTCTCTCTCTCTCTCTCTGTAATCTGGAAATTGTCTTAAAAGCAAATCTGCTGACGTTCCTGTTGAAGCATGACGATCCTTCAAATGTGGAGTGAAATGTTTGTATTTTTTGCAGCTTCAACTTGCTTCTCTTCGATGTGCGTTTTTTTTTTTGACCAGTACAAGAGGTGATTTTATTCTGTGCCAACAAGTTCAGCACAACTCTTTCACTATCTGAATATCTTTTTTCGGTGTCTTTACTTGAGGCCAGTTTGTAAGGTTGACAGCTCCTGGGTTGCCTGTGCAATCAAATGAGAAAATGAGCCTGACTCTTTCAAAATATTTCTGCTCTGTAAAACATTACACTGATGCAATCTTTCTGTTTTTGGGGTAGTAGTCATATTCTCCTTGTTGTTTGTAATGCAAGCTGTTGTACAGATTCTAAACATTTACAAACTGAAGAAAAAAAAGTGGCTGAAATTGACCTGTCATTTTTATTTTCTTAAAAGGCTTATTTCACATTTTTAAAGACTTTGATTTGCTTGTAGTTTTGTTTTTATTTTAGAATCTGTAGCAAGCACTATGTGTTGCTTCATTAATGTGAATACGGTAAATAGATTTTAATTTTTAATTGAGTTCTTTTTTTCTGGAAAAAAAAAATCACTGTAGATGTACTTTTTTATTTTATATATCTTTTTTTTGCAATCTCTAAAATGTGTATATGTCAAACCTGTGGTTATATTGAGCTTGAATGCTGTGTTTTAAAATTAAACATCCCTTAACTGTAGTGCACCCTTTGGATTTTTTTTTTTTTTTTTTTTTTTGTTGTCAGTACATCCCGACCAGAATCAGACACTAGGTAGCAGCATAACTCCACTGCAACCTCTGCTGTCACGCTCATCTACTTTTACAGAGGTACTTGTCATTTTAACACTATTATAGTGTGAACAAGTAGAGCACACAAACCACAACTGAAGATTTTGAAATGATATACATTATATAATAAGTCAATACAATTTAATATATAAGAAGTGGTAGAAGTCTCTCGATCTGTTCTTCATGAGATCTAGCTCAAATGGCAGTATATGTTGAGCTTTATCTGATTGCTGTAAATTACAACACAACAGGTCCTGAGAGACATGAGAGAAAAATACAACTTGACAATTTAGAATAATTACATTCCTCGTGAAACAGACAGTGAAGATTATCCATCAAGATAATCTGGATCCGGTAACACAAAGAAAATTAATCTGGCTCTCTTGGCTTAACTGATCCTAACATTGGTGATCCTGAATAACCACTATCACACGGATCCAATTACCAGTAACATATCAAAGCTGTGAGTGAAGTTCTTAGAAAAAATGAGAGAAATTAGATGAAATGATAAGTGGAGGAAAATTTGGTTTTAGCTGCAGAAAATTGGGGGAAATATAAACAATATAATCACATAACTAGAAGAGAATAAGAAGCTGTGTAAACTCTGCCTCTAATTCAGTTTTCAGAGTTTTCAGATTCATTTCCATTCATTTTTTTGTGATTTCTCAGGAAAGTAGTCATGCTATTTCTCCTAGAAATGATATGTGCATGTTGGTATTTGTCCAGTGACAGACCGCAGGCCTGCATACAGATCACTTTGAGCCAGAGCAGAAAGGCAGATTTGTGTTTGTGACCTCTCTGGGCCGACAGCAGGCGAGAGGTCAGTGTCAGCACCGGGCCACCCGTCTGGTTTTGTCAACTTCCTTCATACCGCCAGCCAGCTGCTGTCGCCTCCAAACACTGACTTCTCATGAGGAAGTCTGGAGGTTGAAATAGATTATAAAAAGATACAGGAAGTGGACCTTCTTCATCTTAACAGCATTCTGTTTTTATCTTCTGAATCTCTACACATTTGCACGCATTATTTTTTTATTATTTGGTCTTTAAATGTTTTACTGAACTTTCAGTATTCATTTAAAATGTGTCTTTTGAGTAAAAACTACAAACAGACTACTAAAATATAAAAACTCCAGTCTTCTGGCAGTGAATATAACATTTTTTTCTCTAATCTTTCAAGGTATTTGCTGTCTCAAAGATGAATCTAGAGATTACATCATCACACGGGGTCCCTGCTGTTTATTGAGGGGGCCGAACTAAACAAAGCAGTAAACAAAGCAAGATGGAGGCAGAGAGGTTTTTACAACCCGTCTTACACAGAGACCCGGAGATGCAAATGAAATTTCACACGGTCTCACTGTCGAGGAAATTGAATTACCCTGCTTGTTGCTGGACTGGAGGAATGCATTACTAATGCTTTGAGGTGAGGAGCTGAATGGAGAGGGAGGGGAGGTGCAGGCTTGGGAGGGGGAAGCCTTCACCCTCTGAACCCCCCTCCCCACCCCCCACAGACACTTCCTGAGTCTGGCTGGGCTCTCTGCCAGCTGGTTGAACCACTGGTCTTCTTTTTCCTCAATGCCAGGCAGCTGCATGACGACCAGGAGACACACGAGAGAGTTAAAGCTGCACAAGGCAAGATTTCTGTTTAAAAACGCAGGTCAGGCAGCATCACGGCACTTTTTACTGAGACCTGGTAGGTTCTCTTTGTGCTTGGTCTCCATGTATACAAGATGCATCAGAACATAGAGTCTACAGTCTAAAACAGTGTGTCATAAATGTATTTCCTACTTGTCACTACAAGTGGACTCCATTCATTTCAGTATAGTAGCAAACTGCAGTGACTCACCGTGGACATTCAGTTGCCTTTATTTAGTCAACATTCAATGCAAACACAGGACGTGAGCACCTTTGTGTCCCGTTTCTGGAGGGAATCCCGCTGCTTTGTTGCTGCCATGCTTACGAGGGAGAGGGGAGTCAATGGAGACAGGGTGCCTGGTTTGTCTCTTTTGTGGCCCGGGGGACTCAGAGGGAGGCAGCTGTGTCCTGGGAGTCATTGCTCACGTTATTCACACCTCACCTCCTCCTTTGTACACATCACCCGGACCAGTGAGAAGGAGCATGTACCCAGTGAAGGATTTATGGAGCTGTCCAGTTATCCCTGTCTTCACCCTTCTACTCCACCAACTTCACGTTCCTTTGTTAAGCACCTTGATCCAAAGTGCTCAACAACGTAAAACTTCTATCTGTCTGCTCCTCTCCAAGCTTCCTGTACACCGTTTATCCACCTATAGTGTGTTGCAGTGATTGGACCCTTTACCACATGGTGATTCATATTGTGTATTGTTATCACCAGAGTTGAGTTGTCCTTGCCTGAGGTCACGCAGCATCATTTGCATCCTAATTTGCATTTCTGCCGGGCGTCATGACTCAGTTATTTTACTCCGATGCAAATCACGTCCATATAATACATTCTATGTTGCAGCATAAACTTTAGGCTGCAGTCCGTTGCTCTAACGCTCTGGCCTTTTCCTACAAAAAAAAAAAAAAAACAGCATGAGGATGGAGATACAATACAAAGTGTTTGTTAAAAGTCATGACACTTTATTTTAGCCCGTATTTAGCATTCAAACGGCGCATAACATTTAATAAATGGTTTATAGCACACTATGATGTAGTTGTAAGCAGATGTAAGGTATTTTGAGTGTTTGCTGATGTAATTATGAACATATTTAAGTCCTCATGTCAAGTTATAACTGCTCAAACCCTAAAATACCCTTACGTCTGCTTATAACTACATGATAGTGTGTCATAAACACTTCATGTATTTCTAAAGTAAAATATTCATCTTGTGCATCACAGGATGACATGATAAAATGACATGGGTGATCCTAAAAAGTTAGGTATTAGATTGATTTTAAAATTCTGACTAAACAAAGATTTAAAGAAATAAGTTCTGACATTCTGTTAAACGTGTTTAAAAAATGCTTAAATGTTGAAATTAAACTCTGAACTCAGACATCTTTGTGCAGACACACTTCACTTCATTTCTTGCAATACATCTTTCAGCTTCCTGGTCAGCTTTGGCCGGGCAGGCTGGTCCTCCTCCAAATTCCACAAGTCGCCCACTCAAGTGCTGCTTACTACGAAGTTCAAGTCCTTCTATAGCCGGGATATGTGATACCTGGATTATAGTAAACAGCCTCTTCGTCTGCCTTTAGAGCACATGTTGAGTAGGATTAAAGCCTGTGCCAGTTGTTGTGAGATCTCTCTGTGGGCCAATGGGACTTGTCCCGCCGCTCCTAATCCTGCACACAATGCAGGCTGTTAATTGGAGACTGACTGATATAGCAAAGGCAAGTCATGAAGACAATGTGTGAGTGGCCAGCTTCTCTGTAATCCTCTGCAGCGTGAGGAATGTCCCTCTGTGGCAGCCGTCCATACTTCACCAAGACCTACTCCACCAACTCCTCACCTCGCACTCTGGGTTTTTCATTTTACTGACAGTCAGAGCCACTGTTGTGTTTTTGAGTCAAACAAACACAAAGAGGGTCACTTTACAGAGTTGTGAAATTTCACATATTCCACTTGGAGCACTGATGGGAGGTGCAAGAAAGCACACCAACGTGTTTGTGTTTTAATCAGCAGGGTACAAACTGTTAACAGACTTACAAGCAGAGATGTTTCCTGTCATTCCACCTTCAGACAGGGCTGAAATAATGTCATTGTTAGGACCTGTGAAGCTTTAATGTCCGTTCTTTAAAGACGATCTTATGTTATATTACACATATATTACACATTTTGCATTTTTTAAGTCACTTTACATCTTGTTTTCGGTTTCTCTGTGGTTGTTTCATATCTCTCTGTAGTCGCATTGTAGAACCGATTCTTCATTCTTCAGAGGCATGATATAAATAAGCCAACTATCTATCACTTTCTCACTCTGTTAGGGCAGGCAAACAAATTTAGCCGTAATGACAGTGTGATATACAAAATATCCTCCTGTGGGATTTAGAATCAAAAGTTAGTCATTATGTGGGTGATAGACAAGACACTCCATGTTTTTTTATTTGGTTTCTCCCTGGGTTAAAAAAAAATGTTGGTGGGCAGAGAGGCTGCATTTCTCCTAAAGTATGACTCGAACTGAGACAGACACAAGTCATGCGCGACTTTTATGTTTTGTACACAGAACATGAGAGACATTTTGGGTACTGAATCCATGATGACTGAAAGATAACCAGCAACAGCCTCCAGTCATATTTCAACACAGTTCAGTACTGACAGTTAGGTGGTCGACGTGCGGTTGATGTCTGCAGTTGGATGTTTGTGTTCTTGTAATCTTTCACTTGTTGCCACACCATACATATGCAAAACAGCATTACTGATATCACTCCACTGTTAAGAGTTGAACTATAGACCTTTGGTGACGTTACAGCTTATTTAAACTGTCAGTCATGATACTGACTTCTTATTTAAAGAGATCTGCTAATGATGTTGAAATCCTGCAGGTAACAGTGGAAGAACTACTGAAGTCCCTTACTTATAATAAATAGTTCAACATGTTGCAAAATCTCCTTATTTACTTTCTGTCAATATCTGTCCATTAAATATGAAGCTAAAGCTCGCAGCTGGTTAGCTTAGCTTAGCACAAAGACTGGAACAGAGCTAGCCTGGCTCTGTCCAACACGTCCAATGTGCCTACGAGCACAATTTGCTGTTTTACGGCGCGTAATGTGCCAGAACATTTGTTGGAGTCTCTGCTGGTTGCCCAGCAATAGTGACTGATCAAGAAATAGTTCAGTTTGTACGTATTAAACAAACTTATACTTGTGTACTTTTATTTAAGTAACAATAGGAAACACAGATTCACACTTCTACAAGTTGTGCTAATGCTGCTGTCACTACAAAGCCACATTTAGTGTCTCAAGTGGTTCCTCTTATGTCAAAGCTCTGTCCTCTGTGCAAACTGTCTCCCTGTGTGAGGCTGAAATCTTGGCCTCAGCTCAGGGTGTAAATTGAAATGCTAATAGCGTACTCTTAAAAGCTCAGCCTGACTGTATTTATCATTCTGCAGCTGCTGGTATGGGAACAGATATAATTGCAATAGCAAACATCGAGGAAAGATAAACAGTGGAAAACCAGCAAAGGACAGTAATCACATGTAACTACTGCCATTCATTCAAAGTTGCTCACAGATGTGACAGATTGGTGTGTAATTTAAATCTCGTACGCCTTCTTTAATTCCTCTTACTGCAGATGGGTTCTTCTTACTGAATCATAGTCACCTTTTAATGATTTTAATGACTGTGATAATGCACATACTTCTTCAGTTATGACTATGAATGTTATATAGAAGAAGTGACAGTTTTAAGGGCTTAAAGGAGTAGATTCAGATTACACCAACATACTAATGATTTATTTATGTCAAAACCTTCCTCTTTTGTAGGTGAAGATCAAACCGCTACTGATCCGATTACTGTTTGCACATTCACAGCTTGCCAATTTAATAATACAAGAGTTTTATACTTAAGCCACATGCCCTCTTTTCCCATGGGTGCAGTGCCAGAGGAGGGATCTTTCTCTCTTCCTCTTGTTAGCAAGCTGACTGAAGCTGATCAGCCATTTCCCACTGAATAAAGCTACCAATCAGACTGCTTTGATTGTTCGGTTTCATACGATGTTTGATTTGAAACTTTTGTAGAGATTTATTGGAAACATTTTATGAGTCAAGTGAGAGAGGAAAGAGGGCGCAGATGACTGATGTCTGTTTGAACATGAGATTTAGACACATGAAAGACTGCCGTTTTTCCCACTATACATTTCTGGAAGGCAAAGCTGTGATTATGGTTTGTGGTGGGGATGTTTGCTTCAAGTAATTTGTCTCCCATGCAAAGCTTTGGTGATGAATCTTCAGCTCTATGACTGCCAAAGTTCAGCCAGCCAGCATGCATGCAGGCTTATGTCAACATTTTGTTTTGTTTTTTAATTGTATTCTGTAATTTTATAGTGTAAAATCCAGTTAGGACGCTTTTTTGAATCAAAAATTCATCCCTAAAATTTTTGGGAGTGCTCTGAATGGGACCATTCATCACAATCAGTGGCGATAGTATTATGACACTGCAATGTAAAAATAGTCCTTTACAAGCAAAACTCCAAAAGCATTTCTGACATGGCTACATTATTATTATATAATGGGATTGATTCATTTTAACGTGTGAGCAGCATTTTAATCTTCTAGCTGGCTGTGTTTTATACACTGTTGCCTGCTTTAATCTATTGTATAATAACAGCGCATCATATGTTATATTCTTCTTATAGATTTTTAAAATCTTAATCTTCTCAATTACGCTGCCAGATAAATAGTAATAGTAAATATAGTAATAGTAATAGTAAATAGTACAATATTTCCTTCAGAGCAGAGATATAAACTAGCATAAATGTTACAATGCACTTATATACATACATTCTAGTGCCATTTTTTTGCTGCATCATTAGTTACTTTTGCCTAAAGCAAAGGTTTTTTGAAAATAGGCATATTTGCTTTCTGGCCTGAGGTCAGCTGTAGATTCTCATAACCTGTGAAAAGCTAGTCTGGCTCTGTCTGGGTGTAACAAAATCTCTCTTCTAAAGCTCATTAATGAACACTTTGGGTCTTGTTTGTTTAACTTGTACAAAAACTGAATTTTAAAACAACAATTCAGAGCAGTTGCGAGGCCACCAGCAAACACTCCACGAAGTTACTGTTCCCAGACAAAAACATGGTGGATTAGTTACATAATACACTGTAATACTACAAATAGTCATTTTTACACAGTTTTTTGTACAGATTAACAAACTGTATGGAACATGTTAATTAGTGAGCTGGTAGGTGAATTTTCTTTTGCGCTGGTTCCAAGTTAGCCATCCTGGCTCACGTTTAGCAAATAGACATGAGAGTGGTATGAACTTCTCCTCTAGAAAGTATAATCAGATTAATAAAATAATCATATTTCCCTAAATGTTTTAACTGGTTTAGATACAGTTAGATATTTTAGCCCAGTGGTTTCCAACCTATTGGTAGGTTATAAATATGAGGTAGGAACTTACCTACTAGGTTTTTTTGTGATAATAATATTAATAATTTTAATATTAATTAAAATTAATAATATTAATAATTATTATTATTTTTTTGGAACTTCAAACACTTGTAAAAGTACAATAATTCCCACTAAAATGTAGTGGAGTAGAAGCATAGAGCAGCATGAAATGGAAGTAAAGTACAAATCAAACAACTTGAATAAATGTACTTAGTTATTTTTCACCGCTGGTTGTCTCATGCATCAAGACCTTTATGGTCAACATCCCTATCCTCTGGTTTCCACAGCAACAGCAGTATATTTTGAATATTAAATGTATCAACTTGAACTTGGTAAACAGTCAAATAAAAACACGACCAAATATATAAAGTTTCTCAGTGGTTATGCACTTTTATTCAAAGTTTTAGGTCCCACCGTGGGTCCCCATGGTAGTTAATACCAGAATCAGCTCATAATCCCTGAGAAGACAGTATTGGGAATGAACTGTTCAAAACCCTCCAGATACTGGAGAATAAACACCACAGTCATATAACACAGTTCAAAGCAGTACAAAATCATGTCCAGGTCATTAAAAGCGTATGTAAACCACAAAGGGGAAATTACATTCTAAACATTATACAATCACTACAAATTTAAACATAGGCACAGTACACAATACTGTAATCAAGATGTACAATGTAACCCAATATGGGTGAGAGATGACACAGAGGGAACGAACACCTCCATGTGGAAACACTGATGTTGCTCCCATTAAGTTCTCACCTCACAGGCCTCAGCGGACAGAGCGGCACATCAGTCTTTTGTGCAAACTATTATAGACTGCGGCTCAAATTATTTATACGCCATTGATTCAAATTGATCTCTTTAAAAAATGGCTTTTCGTCCAAGCTAAAAGTCACTAATTCTCCACCGTTGAACCTCATGAGGTGAGCGTCTTTCCAGGAGCAAATATCAGTTCATTTGAAACTCAGCTGTGCAATATTTAAACAACAACAAAAAAAAAAAAACTTTTCAAAGCAACTTAAAAGCTGATTGTAACCCCACAAATCAAAATCTCTTTCACTCATTGTTTTTCCCTGATTGTAACAAATGCAAGGAGTGTTATTAAATACATAAGAATGAATAGATATTGAGATTTTGAGGGGTTAATTTCTTTTTTTTTTTTTTTTGTTAGTTTGGACACATATCTGAAGCATGTCATTAAAGGACGTAAATTTGATCAATTCACCAAAAAAAAAAAAAAATCTATCAAAAAGTGCTTTGTCCTGATACACTTCGGATTAGGTCACCTTAAAATGCATTTGGAAATCTGCCTACTGCCAGCTCAAGTTGTGGGAGAAATAACACTGTTAACTTAAAAGCACAACAATATCTTCATATTAGAGCGTTTGTCCGGAGCCATCAGAGTTAAAAGATCTAAACAAAAATGCCTGAAAAAGCCAATTATATGATAAAAGCCTACAAACAAAGACCTGTATGGCTTTGCAGTTTTTAAAAGCTAAAACAAAGTAAATGTTAATGTGAAGCTGGCAAAAAGGCTTGAATATATGACAATACATTCTATGAGAATTGCAGATACATTTACAAGCAACATATACATCACAAAGCTCAACTGATTGCCTGCAAAGCTTAATGCTGAAAGCTACTTCCTGCCCGAGAGCTGGTGTCCTCCACCCAAGCATTGTGGGACGAGGCCCTGGCTCCGGACAGGAAAGAATAGTCCCGAGGCGGGCCGCACAGCAGCCCAGTAAAACTATTAAAGACCGCACACAACTGCAGCAAGAATACAGCAGCCGCACGGTCTAATACCAAACACTGGTCCCCACGAGCCTTTCAGATACCGAGGCACAACGGGGACGAGGATGAGAAAGGAGCGGTCGCCCTAAAAGGCAACCTGAGGGGGACACCATGGGGTGTCTGGATACAGGAGACAGTGCACAGACTTGAACCTGGAAGATAGAAGATAAGAAGGTCAGCGTTAGATTTGCTGAAAAGTCTGAGTCTGAGATGAATCTGTGTCACGTCATTGAATGCAGAACAATCTCTCACCTTGATGGATCCTCCTCCACAGGAAAAGCCCCTTTCAAATTGATGATGTTGCTCTTGTTTTCAAACATCCCATAACTGAGGGTGATCTGAAAGATGAAATACAGCAAGAACATGAGCAACATAGAAAGAACACCACTCCCACGTTGATTCATGACTTCATATTGATCATGTACTAAAAAGAAATGAGCATCTCACCTGTTTGTGTGTTTCAGATCTTGATACTAGTTGCAGGTTCTCCAGGTGGGAGTGAAACAGGTTGCTGCGGGTCAGAGGAACCCCCAGAACCGACTCGATGATGTAGCCGATGGTGCAGTCGTCGGGTAGGCGAATCTTCTCCGCCGTATTCATGAAGTGACCACCACTGGAAAGGAAAAAAAATAGACAGACACCTGGTCAGAGGTGCTTATATGAACATATAACCTGAGCTACCTCGCCCTCATTGTCTTTGTGCTAAGATGAGCAAATTCTTAATACTGAACGTACTTTTGTTTTGAAAAAGCATACAAGTTTATTTCCCAAAATGTGAGTTTTTGTTTTTGTTTTTTTGTTTTTTGCTATTTTCACCTTCAAGACTGAGATGTCTGTAAATGTATCTGTATCTCACCTGGCCCATGGGCTCATCTTCAGTGCCAGACCCCGGCTCACACAGAAACCTGCTCCTCCAGTGGCAAACCAGAAGTTGACCGGTTTCTATAAGAACACAGAAAATGTTTGTCAATATGAAGCATTATCTGACATATATAACCTGTATGATTTGAATATATTATGCACCAAACATAAGAATCTTGTATTTACCATCTTATTGTCCCCCAGCCTCTCTGTGGCCTCTATGGGCCGGTCCAGACTGGGTTTACCGAGGTACATGTCCTGGGTGTGGGGGTACTGGGATAGGAACTTCACCAGAGTCCGAACATTCACGTAGTTATCATCATCCACATGACAGAACCACCTAAGAAGAAGAAGACGAAGATTTATTAGATCCTGACATATACAGACTAATAAAAAAAACACCATTAAAATAAATATCAAGTCATACTTACTTTTTCCCAGACTCTATAAACTTGTCATATTCCACTGCCATTTTGCAAGACAGAGCTTGTCGGCTATGAGCTGCAGAGCAGTTGGTGTTGATTGCATGGTTCCCTGTGGCAACAGTGAAAGAAATAGAAGCATATTTAATTAAAGATTGCAGCATCAATGGAGACTATGTATTTTAACACCACCCTTCACGGAGGCAAAAAGCTCACAGCGCATTTTTTTTATTACTTTTAACATATGATTTGGTTTCTCATGAATTCAGAGTTTCTAATAAAACAATGTGCCTTTCTGTTCCCAACATGAAATGCCCCTCATAAAACTTACCCATTTTCTTTTTTAGCTCCTCATCTTCTCCGTCTGTGAAGATGTAGGTCTGGAAAACAAACAAGAGACATCACAGATGAGTGTACTTGGTTTTTAAATCCATAAAATCGAAATAACTTTGGATGATCATGTTGGGCGATCACACGATCAGCAGTGTGTCCAAAGTCCTCCTTCCTCACATCCAGCGCGGTGTGATTAGCATCAATCGACATGTCTTTTATGCAGTGGAAAACACATTGAGTTAAACAACCCCTGGCTCTAATAAAGGCCTTTTGTCCCACGCTTCACTCTCTCCATGGCAACAATGCTGCCGCCCCGAAGCATCCCAGACATAGAACAAAGCAGGAGGCAGACTGTCCGCCCCCACGCACACCCCATTCATGCATCCCCATCCCCCGGCTGAGCCCCCTCACTCTGCTGGACCTGCTGCCGGGCCTCAACATGTTGAATATGGCTAAAGTAGCAGCGCACAGATCTGACAAACCACAAACACAATCCTCTGTGTGCTTGCTGCTGTATGACAGACAGACTCAGGAATCAAACCACGAGAGTGCAGGCGCTTGTTAAATGTAGCAGTTACTCATAAAAGGAGTTAAGAACAAAGGGTGCCTAACAGGAACGCACTTTAAAAGGAGCAGGGGAAGATTAGACTCCTCTTTATGATGGCTCACACCGAGCAGGTGCAAGTTGCTGAATAGTGATGATGAAAAGGCAGCCGGCCCGGAGCTTTGTAACCGCCAGTGGTCTGTTTACTCTTTACCTCAGGTGAGGCAGCACCTGCCGAACGCCACACTACCTTATCTACGCCACGTGTCTCTACATGCCAGGTCGTGATGCCTTAACCCTCACTGACAGAGCACAATTATAATCCAGATTCCTGCAAGTTTGCCACCCTGCTGGTGCTGAACGACTGAGATTCTCTGATCTGCACTTGAATGAAAAGACACATCTTTCTACTTCTTTTCTTTCTTTTCTGCCTGAACTGTTTGTGGAACAAACTCTGAGCAGATGTTGCTCGATGCTAAGGCCGTGAGCCTGTATTTGTTTAAGGAAAGGGTGGTGGTTTCGCTGGTGAAGGGATCAGAGGCTGGCGCTGTTTGCTTTAAAGCCCGTTGAATAGACAGCCTAATCACTGAGGCAGCTGCCAGAGCTGCCAGGGCACTGACAGAAAGAGAGGGAGGGAGAGGAGGGAGAGGAGGGAGAGGAGGGGAGGAATCTCACTGCTGATTAGTAAATCGAAAACCGTGTGTGGCCATTCACCCCCACTTCACCCCCCGCCACCTCCGCCTCCGGGCCACATATACAGCCAGAGCCTCTCTTGAATAGAACAATGCTGTGAGTTTTCATGCTGGGTAAAGTCTCCACTGGGTAAATTCTAAATATGTTTGCCAGCATTTGCATACAGCTGCAGGAGTTAACTAAAGAGAAAACTCCCGGGGAAGAGTTTTTTTTTTCTGTCTTTGTTTCTTAAGTGAAACTAAAAAGAACAGTTACTTTCATGGAATACTAATTCATACTTAAAAAAAAAAAAAAAAAGAAAAGAAAAGTTGGCTGTGTGTGAAGCGGAGATAAGAGGCGAGGGGACACGGGGGTGAGGAAAGGAGGGAGATGAGAGCAAAGAGGGGTGGAGGGGCTGAACTCCTGACCACAGGAAGGCCTGGCACGGCCCCGTCTGAGCTGAACGTGGTGCCTGGCTGGCTGTCTCCAACTCTACGGGAAGGAAGGGCATCAGGCTCCCCTCCCTCCATCAACCACTTCCACCCTGGCTCCTTTCCCCTTCAGAAATTCAAAGCATTTTCAGCACTTCATTATCAGGACAAATAATTCTGGACCAAATATATAAAGAAGATATAGACCGTACATATATAGACAGACACAGATTTTTAACACCAGGCTGTCCTCTTGAATGACCATCACCCACTTTTCTGACCACTTATACTTGACTACTCCACAGTGAAGCCTTCTGTTTATCTCAACTACAGCGCCAAGTGCTTTTTCTAAATGCTAAAGGCGCTCATTGTTGGAGCACTGGCTAATTATCATACTCTTAAGAGAGGAATGCATGGCACACTATGAAGACGTAGGTGCCAGCTGCAAAATGAATTTATGCTCTGATAAAAGCAGCTACTACGCACCAGTTTTACAAATGAATTTGCTGCTGATCAACACTCTGGAACTGGAATTATTATGATACATTTTGTTCTTTTGTTTTACGACCCTGCTCTCAGTACAAGGCTATATTGTTAAGAGGGTGAAACAGGAAGAGGCACTGTACATGAAAAAAGTGATATAATGACTGAAAGTGACTGAGGTCACAAAGGGTAACCTTTCACATCAACTGGTTGATTTCCAATGGGCTCAAAGATTAAGAAGGCCACAGGCACTATTGTGTCAACACAGCTATCGCAGAGATAATCTGTTCTCATGTAAACAGCAACAGATAGCAGCTCCATCTGCATATAAGCAAAGAGCTCTCACTGTGAGGAGAAAAGTAACAGCACAGTCAGAAATAACAAAACAAAACAAAAAAAGCCAATGCAGAAATAATGCTTTTGTCCCTTGTGTCTAAACTGCTACAAACTCCACAGATGTTCATCAGCTGAGCGTGAGAATCAAACCTGAACATGGAGGATGCGCCATATGTACATGGTGGGAACTCTGAGCATCATATGGCTGGCATTAAGGCCGTCCTTTGTTCTGTCTCTCCTGACCACCTGTCACCCTTTCTCCAGGAACTCCCTCTTGCATTGTGGGCTCAGTCTGTCCTTTTTGTCCGCGCAGCCACCCACCAGCTGCCTGCCTATAAGCCCTGCTGTTATTTCTGTCAGATGGGTTAACTAACATTGTGCTGTACAGTGATTACAAGCAATTAGCACAATCAACTCACGTTATAAGCAGATGTTGTGAAGCCTGGTTTGTGCATTAATGTGAGGTGTGCAGGTAATTTCATCTGATCAGCAACTGACAGCCTGTAATTATTATTTTCCTGACATCAAGAGAAGAAACCTCTCCCCAAACTTTACGTGGGCCTGAGATAAAAGAGAGAGACAAGGTTTGAAGAAGGAAAACCCTGTGTGTGACAGTGCCCGAGGCAAATTATAAAGACACATCTAGGTGCAGGATAAAATCACTTTGACTAGCTTTCTCCACAATTATAGCCGTGCATTTCTTTGTGCACCCTCTAAAGGAGCTTGCTTCTCAAGGCCACATACTCAGCGTGCTGCTTCCCAGCACAAACTTGCCTATAGATGCACCCCTTTGTCCCAAGCATCCCCTTTAACGAAGCCCCCGTTTTCCCATCCCTCTAGTAAGCTTGACCCAGACTCAGCTCCCACGTTCCCATGGAGAGAGGGGAGACAAGGGGCTGGGAAAGCTTTTCTTTCCCCTTCAGAAAGACGCTTTGTTAGTCCTGGAAAGGGGACAGCGCTGGAGTCGGTGCTGTGAAGCATCCATTGCACCGGGGGCATTCACAGGGACACCCAAAAAGAGGAGGGATAATAGAAAGTGGGGAGAGAGGGGGGCTGAGAAGAGGGAGAAGAGGGAGTTCTGAAACTGCTCCCTCCGTTCTCAGGAACATCACTCAGAGGAGAATAAAAAGTGACAGAGCCGAAGAAATTCAGCATGGTTAACAGGTGTTTCTGCTGCTATTTCACTGTGTCATCTGGTGACAAGGGGAACAATACAGCACTGTAAACTGCCATCAAACAGGCATCACCTGCATGCCTACACTGGATTATTGTTCAGCTCTGCAGCACAAACTCAGCAACAATATCAACCCACAAACAAGAGGGATCATATCCTAAAATCTGAATTTTACAGTTCTTGACATTATTTGCTTAAAAGTTGATGAAATAAAAACAAAACATGAATGCCATGAAAAAATCATTTTGCACTTTTCCTTTACCTGCTGCATGTTTCTTGAGATCCAGGTGTCCAGAAGCAGATTCAACCTGGACTGATGGAACTTCTTTGTGGTCTTCACAGCGATGAAGATGTCATCGGCGCTGATGTCCTCAGCTGGAGGCGGGTCAGCTGCGGGCGCAGAGGAGCGTGCGGGCTTCTCCACTTCCCTCCGTCCCCGGGTCAGTTTGGTGAAGTACGCTGAGAATCCGCTCTTGACCGGCGCGCTCCCGGGTTGCGCGTCCTCCTGCTCCTCCTGTCCCTGGGCGGCATCTTGGAGGAGAGAGCGCGTCCCGGCGTCCTCTCCGTTCGTCTCCTCATCCACCTGAACGCGGTGATGCTGCACAGCAACCAGGAGCAGCAACAGGCAGAGACATGCTGTGCTAGCTACAGTGATAGCTGTCTTCTTTGCATTATTCTTCAACATGATTAAATCTAAAAAAAAAATACTAAAAGACTATAAAACGGCGTGAATCCCCAATGCAAAGTCCATATGTTTTTTTTTTTTTACTAAAGCACAAAAGGATAAATGACACGTCCGTCAGGGTGCATAGCTGAATCACACATAAGTGAATAGTTACGAGGGGGACTATATAAGCTTCCATGCTGGCCACGCCTCAGGGGAGGTCCTTGAATGCAGCATGCCAGACGGTGACGCAGCACAAGGGCGTGGTTACAGCTCTGAGTGCGTGTGTGTGTCACTTGCATAATTCAGTTTGACTTTAGCAGATAATATAAGTAAAAGATTGACTCAAAGACAACAAAAGGGCAGTTGGATCTGAGGAAAGGTGTGTTCCTGCACCTGTATTAGTGTGCCTGTGTGTTTACCCTCCACATCTAAATTTGCAATCAGTCTTGTGAGGCTGTCTGATTGTGAGCTGGGTGTTCACCAGAGAAACAGCCTCTATTGTTCCTCGCTGACCTTGTGAGGACTCTAAACAGTTGGTCATTCCTCAACACTTGTTATTCAAATTCTGGCTCTCGCAACTGAGTGCCGTATGGTGTTGGGACGCCAACCAAAAGACATGAGTCCCATTTAGACCAGCATGCAGCTGGTGGAGCTTCAATAACTCCCCCAGACTCTCAGCAACCTCCAGATTTAGACAGTTTAGTATCAAACAAATGTCTGCTTGAACAAATGTAAAAGTACGTCCTCAACGTTGGTGCCAAAATCCTTGACTGCTTGATCTTTTAGCGTTTATCAATAGCATTAAGATTATCTTTACGTTTTTTACAAAGGCAGCTAAAAACACAGATGATTTTGGTCTCAATCCAGTTATTGGGAAAGATCACCGTTGGGATAAGTCAATGTTGTTCTTTAAGGTGTATGAGGCAAAAAGCTGAGTCACGCCGTTCATGTCTGCAACAGATTTTCAACAGTTCCTGCTTCCCTGGGTTAACTTCTCTGTCTTTGCTGTTAGTAGTAGTCACTAGTAGGAGAGTTTTTTTTTTTTTGCAAATCTTTTGCAAGAGAAAAACTTGTCTAGTGCAGGTGTTCCATTCTTTTTAATTCTGGGACACACACGACATAAGTTACCTCTCTGCTTTGTTGCTCCTGACAAGACCTTTTGTTCACCTTTTTAAAAGTGTGCATAGAAAAGCGCCTAAAAGCAAGTATTAGAAACCAGGCAGAGGGGGTTGTCTCTGTGGCCTTCATTCTTCTTCAATCATCCGCCTCTTTCTGCCAGGCTTGCAGGGCATTCGTCCCACCTTGGAAACTCTTTTTGGTCCTTTGGACTTGTGAAAACAATGTCAGTTGTTAAAATAGCAAGTGAAAAGAGTAAAGTTCTCCAGTTGTATTAGCTCCAACCTCCCCCTCAGTTCACAGTTTATTTCAGCCTTTTGCTCGCTCCACTGACAGCAAGAGAAAAAAGCCTTCTTGTCTTGTTTGAACACAACTCCGCCTCATCTTTGAGCTAACCCCCCCTAACATTACTGCCGAATACCAGAGAGATTAAATTCAGTTTCTTCAGACAGGCCCACTTCCTCACCACACTGCCCACAAACCCACAAATAAACACCACAATGTGCTTGATTTTCCCCCTGATGGTATCAACATGATGGGGGATCTGACAGAGCTGCTATTTATATATCATCCTTTTGAGTTTAAGTTGATTACATTTGATGGACATACGACAGGTAAAGAATCCCAGCATGCACTGTGACCAAAGTGTCATCCCACAATTGTCCAGAAAACATCATTACAGCACTAACTACTTCTTTTTATTCTCTGATGCACACCACAAAAAGTGAAAACACATGTGCACATTCTACTCTGTAAGATGTCAGCTATAACTTGATACTCTGAACGGTGCATATAGACCCAACACAACATGGAAGACATTAGCTCAAAGCCACATCTTTCGTTTTTATTTTATATTTCAGTGTGTTTAACATTCCTCGGGATGTTTCTGTCCTTTCGAAGCCTTTGTTTATTAGTTACTGATTCAAATATGTGTCCAATGAATTCCAGTCTTTCCTATATAAGATGTGGCTGTGTGAGGTCAGCTGGCTGAGTCTTAGATCTCCTGGACACTAAACACAAGAACTGTAGTGGAATCAACTAATCTTTTGTCATGAACTTGATGTAATTTCAACTCAAAATATTGAGTTGATCAGATGAACTACTGAGAGTTCACTCAACGTTCTATATTGTTTCTTTTTATAATATAGAACATTAACCACAATGAAGGTTACTACTGAATGCTAAGTGTCTAAGTGTGAACAAGGGTTTTAATAAAGTGTAAGACTGCACAGACTACGCTGTGAGGATCAGCGGATGAGAGCTGGACGGTGGGATCACTCTTCACTTGTATTTATTTTCCCAGTATGGACACACTAGCTCTGATGGGATTACAGGTCACACCAGAAGTGAGAGCCAGGGGACCAGGCGTCCTCCTCAGAACTCGGGTTCAGTTTCCCTCCACATGCAACATTAGAGGAAACTCTCCAAGGACCATGGCTGAGAAAGCTTCAACCGCTTGGGAGACAAATAAATATGACCCATTTGTATTGATCTGCAGTGAGTTCTCATAAGTCTGAATGAACCTCCTTCAGGTAAACACAATGAACTTGTAAAACAGGACATAAGACCAGATCCTTAGCTGAGATAAAGGAAAAAGCATCCCCACAATGCATGAAATAAATATTGATAATGCAAAAGGTTGCACAAACGTCCTTCTTTCTGTCTTGAGTATCAATGTTGGCAAAATTTTATGGTACTGTGCAGTGGTGGAGCAAGTATTCATACCCTGTTTTTACTTTAGCATTGGAAATGTTAGCATTTTGCTCTTGTTGGTGGTCGGGGGAGATGGTTTTAACTGTTTCACATGTGTGGTTTAATTTTTTATCTTAAACCACACAAAGGTATAACTTATCTTTAATTTTATCAGCTCGTCATGTTTTCTGTGTAAAATCTTAATTTGTAAAGAAACTGAAGCTGTATGAATGTAGTGAAGGACAGCATTTGATTCTGAAATTAAGTGAAGTAGTACATAGAAGGAGAAGTGATGTATAAAGTCGCAATGAAATGAAACAACTCAGGTAAAGTACCAAAAATGTGTACTTAAGTAAATGTACTTTCCACCACTGGTGTCATGACCATAACACTATTCATGCAACAGTGACAAATAAAATCTGACTCAGACTTAATCAAGTACAAATTTGACGAGAAATAACTACATTTTAAAGTCCAATGAAAACAACTTATCCTCAAATTGGTTAAATTAGATTTTTTTCCAGATAAACTGAAAAATTGTTTCTTTATGTGTTGACTGAGAATAAACACAGGGTTGATTTTGTAAATGGTCGAGCGGGAGTGCTTAATAGTGTCAGGTTACATGCCCAGACATGTTGAACATGATTTCTTCTATTCAATAATAAGACCTGTAAACCGCCTTTTATCACTTGTGAGTCACTCAGAGATATCAGCCTTGTTAGATCATTTTTTTGTCCCATACCAAGAGCAGCAGCATGGACTTCTCCACACCGTACAAAACCACATATTGTTGCTGGAAACAAGATATTCACTGGAGACCCTTCAGGTTTATATTTCCACTAAAAGCTTAATAAACTCGAGGGACCCCTCAAAGCTGTTGACAACTTGGAGTTATTTCCACATCAGAATGAAAGTTTTAAGAGGTTGGTAGTTGTATGTTCTAAAAAAAAAAGCATCTTTTGAAAAGACCTCTTTTGTTGGGTTAAATTTTCCCAACCAATACAAAGTCTCTTTTTGTTTGTGGCCTGTAGCTACCTTGCTGTGACGTACAATGGGAGGTCCAGCAGACAAAGAAAAGACAATTGAGGTTCTTTTAATAGTTTGCTGTGTCCTCTCATCATCAGGCCCTTTTCTCATTTAAATGCATCATATGTGTGAGCCATTGCAGAGGTGGTGTGCATAATCTGATTTGTTTTCACAAGACATTATATGTGAAGCGTTGTACATGTATAATCACCGTGTCAGAGTTAGTTGGCTCATTTGTTGAGGGATGTATCGGTAGCAATAAAGTTTACTCTACATTTATTGGCTAAATAAACAAGCTCAGGGCTTTGAGGCCGAGGGAGATCTTTGCTGCAGAGGTGAAAGAGACGACTCTGCAGATCCAATGAAAACAGGAAGCGCACGGCTTGTGGTTGATGTCCTATTTTAGAGTAAAAGTAACCCCCCTCCCCGTCATAATTGTTCCCTTTTCACTCTCTCCTCCATAACCAGGCGAACACAAGCTATTTGCATAACTGTTCAGACCTACTCGTCACCCCATGCTCCTGCCCTACTTCCACTCTGTCAGCCTAATGCTTCCCAGCACTCTCCCTTTTGTGCTCACTCTTGTTGTTCTGGGAACATCAAATGATCGACACATTAAATTAGGAGGACTCTAGTCTAGTCTGGTCTTTACAGTCTCACAACTGTGGCTCCAAACATAAACACATTCAGCAGGGCGGCCCAAATAGTGAATGATGGGGTTAGTTTGGCATGGTTTCCTATTTGTTGTCTCTTTTCTCAACAGTGTTACAGGGAGGGCTTTATGTTGTGGAACATGAAGAGGTGCGGAGATATGATCTTTGTGTGTGTATTATGGTGGAAGAATAGGGCTGTGGGATCTGATACTGTGAAAATGACAGAGCAGTCTGATGTGTCAGACTCTCACGGGACAGCAGGCTGAGCGGAGCTGCAGCGAGAGAGGCTCCGGTGGGAAACTGCTGTGGTTTCATTCAGGGAGTGTTATGTGGGTGTTACACACGTTGTGTAATTTCTCTTTTTTCCACAAGGAGATTTGAGTGGTTACATACTTTTGAGGGGTTTAGTAGTACTAACAGCCACAATGAAAATGACCTGAACCGAGTGGAATATGCACCAACAGGCTTAAATAAAGATGTTAAGTGCAAAAGGTCACCAGGTCTTGTTTAAAAGTGTTTTCTGTGAAGGATCTGGTTCTTCCTTCTTAAACTGAGCGATTGTTCAACTTCCTTGACTGCCTACAAGTATATGGGGGTATAGCTCAGTGGTAGAGCATTTGACTGCAGATCAAGAGGTCTCTGGTTCAAATCCAGATGCCCCCTACCCTTTAGATACCTCAAGACAAAACTTAAATAGAAAGGACTTCATAAGCAATGGTCATTGAGCTGCATTGTTCTGAAGTGTAAGGCATAAAGATAAATACATGCGGGTAAAATTCAAAGAGCTTCACTGTAGATCAAAAGGTCTCCAGCTCATTTACAGAAATGACATCCTGGGAAATTTCCAAGCAAACGTCAGTGAGCTGCAGAGTTATGAAATCCACAATAAAGCAACTACATCTCTGAAGATACTATTATGTTTATTAAATATGACAGAAAAGTGCATCATTAATTTCTCCTTTGTTTATACAACTTGTGCCCACGTGACCGCAGGTAAAAATATGAGGGGACTCCCTTGGGTCTGTCACTTCAGAGCATCCTGTTACTCGATCTGTTTAGAAACATCCAAACCTCTGCAGCCTCCTCTCTTCCTGGGCCCCTGGGCTTTGTGGTATCTCCCAGCGGGTTGAAAAGAAACCACTGCAAACATTCATCAACAGGAAAGGCCCAAATATTTCTGAGATGCTTGTAGCCCCCTGAGCTTTAACACAATATTCTCTTCTGATCCCATGACACCTCACAGCGAACAATGACAGATGGATTGGAAAGTCAAGGAAAATCATCTCTAGAATATACTCCATCTGTATCTATTTAAGAGTTTAATGTTTGCTCTGCAGCCAGAGGTCAATTAGCAACCAGTAAGATTAATCATTTTCAGAGGATCAAGGTTAATTACCCCCCTTCAATTTCACAGTCTGCAAGATTTCAACCTTTTACTTATATTGTTTTTATGACTCATGTGGATTTTAGTTCATGTTTTTGTAATGCGGAGAGGCAAAGTTCGGTCATGGCTTATTGTTTACCAAGAGTGAGCTCCGCAGGGAGCAGAGTGATATACACCAACGGGGGTGGTCAGACAAATTAAGGAGCCATGACAATGAAAAGCAGATGTGACTGCAGGGCAGTTAAATTACTTCATTGCTATTTGAAAACAGCGAGACAATATAGTAAATGCTGGCTAATTGTCGAGGACACTCTGTAATTGATCGAACATACAATGGTTAATATAATGTACACACAAGTAAGAACAGTTTTTCCCTTTCTCAGTGCTGGTCTATCTTGTCTTCGTCCTTATAAACCCAGAATTTATCATTTTCCTGTGATCTCTCATTAGTTTTAGAACAGCAGCTTAAAGCTTCTATTTATTTTCATGATCCGTTAATTGCTATTAAAATCTGTGAATTGGTGCTAAATGGAGGAGGACTCAGTATTATAGGATAAAGGGTATCAGGGCCAAGCTGGGGTTGCCACATGGCATATATTGAACATACCACCTGTCAGAAAATCCTGCATCATTACAGGCTCACACATAAAAACACACCTTCCTTCCAGACTGTCCAACCTGGTCAGCTGAGGGAATCCACTCTTTTTGTTACTGGGATTAATTCCTGGCACCAGCCTTGGCCCAACTCCAGTTAAGAAACAAGAGCAGCTTCCATCCCACAGAGCAGCACTTTATCCCTTGCGGTGGGTCCAACTGGGCTGATCCTCTCATATTAAATGGATTAGCAGAGGCCTTGTTCTACTGTCAGGAGCTTGTGAAAAGAACAGGGATTTAGCATGTTGGCTTTTTTTTTTCTGACAAAATTTCAAACTGTAAATGTAAATCATGCACTCATTGAAAATAATTCTTCATGCCTGTTCACACTGGGGTTTCTGAAATGAGAGAATTGTACATTTTTGCTCTCTGTCAGGAACATGATTCGTAGCTGACTTCTCAGAGATTATCAGCCTTGTTTAGTGCTCGTAGTATCCGTGGGAAACTGTAGCATTAGCACTGCTTACAAGCTTTTTGATTTCCCGTGGGAGACATCCATGACAGGGGCAGGTTAAGATAGGACCTAAATGCTGCATGGCATGACCGGGATAGAAGAGATCATCTTACAGATATCTGGAAAAATCACATGAAGGGTGTAAGGTTCACCATGACTATCAACTACACACCAAACTGCATTTATCCTCCAAAACTTTTAACCTGAACTCCCCTGCTCTCATTTGTTTGACCCCCTAAATTCACAAGTCATTTACTGCACTCTGGGGTTGCCCCGCATGAAGAATGCACTTCAAACACAGATAGTGTCAGATCTCATGCTCTGCCAGTCTTTGAGTAGACGGATGGCAGGTGCTCCTCCCTGCCTGCGCTCTTGTATTAATCTCCTTCTGAAGGCAGCCGACCCCTCACCCTCTTAGGCTTCCATGCGGGCGCCACACTAATCACACTGTTTAATAGGAGGCCGTCTGCGTCCGAGCCCTCACACCACCGCAGATCTGTTGAGATCAGGCGGCTGGGCACAAACAGCCCTGACCCTGGATCAGCCCCCTGTCCCTGCACCCTGCACTGTTAAGCTTGTGTTAGTCTGTTTCTGGCGTACAGTTTTATCGTGGCTCTTTCTGATGATGTTTGCAGAAAGCCTGCTCAAGTTAAGATTAATGTGATATTCTGTCTTTTTGGTCTTTATTCATTCATTCATTGCTCCAAAGTTAATTAAAGCTGTTCGTCAAAGTCCTCCTCCACTCAAAATGTGTTTTGATTATTCTTCCTTCACTTGGATGTTTGAACTTCACTGTGCAGAATGATGTATGTGCAGAGTTTGACACCAGAAGGCTGTTTCCACATTCATGTGCTGAAAGAGGAAAGTTTCTCTGTGCTCACTTAAATCTCAGTTTCAGACTTGCACACATGGGCATGATCTGTGACATCACAACTTTGGCAGCCAATCGTGGTCACACGTACACAAGGGCGATGTGAAAACTTAAAACCTCCTGAGTGTTTGTGATACTGAAAATGTAACTATATGTACACCACTGCAGATACAACTTTTATCCACTGTATTTAAGTGATTTTGACTTGTGAAATTTGAGCTTTTCAAAATTCCTCTAGTCAGAAACACTAGCCTCTGATTGCAGTGTGAACAAGAAGAGCAGAGCCTTTCTTAAGAAAAAAAAAAAAAGACAGAAAGAGAATGCAGAGAAGCCAGACAATGTTACACTAAAAACACTAAACCAATTAAAAACCTGCAACCCTGATAGAGAATAAGTGTTTAAGTTTTAAAAAAAAGGGATCCAATCCACATACAGTACTTTTAGATTTCCTTAAAATCCAACTTTTTCCTCTACATTTTCAATACAAATCAAATGCGTTTTGCACATAGATGTTTTTGTGATGCATATTTTGAAAGTCAAAGTGATGGCAATATTGCCAGGGATAGAAGGTTGTTTTCGGAGGAATGCTGTTGCTTTCCACAAAGTGTAACATTTGCATACACTGTTGCCCATAAAGTTGGAATAATTTTGTTTTCAGACACATTCCTCTTTTTATTCCTATTTATACACGTCAGGTTAATAGTCGTTTAATTTTCACTGTGATATGTTTTGAAGAGATAGATCAATAAAGTTTTGAGAAGATAACATTTATCTATCAAGAATAACTCACATTGTCACAATCATTTTATGAGAAGAGGTAAAAAATATATTATTCCAACTTTATGGGCAACAGTGTGCTAATTAAAAAGGTTACCATATTTCAAATGTAATCAGTCCTCGATAATGCAACTACACGTGTAATTACATATTTTTCAATGGGCTGATTATAGTAACTATTTTTTTGTAATCTGATTACATAATCCCAATTACATGTAATCTGTTACTACCCAACTGTGGTCAGAGTCACGTGTGTCCTGTCAGGTCTTGACAGTCCTGGTCACATGATCTAAAATGAGCCCCCCTCTTGCTCAGCTGGACTCAACCCAGTATCATTTAAGCCTGTGTAGTCCATTCAGTGAGGCAGGACCAGCCCCCGATTGAGGCCACACTTACTCACTGGCCCTTTCCCACAACCTCCAGGCACCTTGGAGGAAGTCATCCATGCATAACTGTGCTCCTTAATCAAAGGCTGAATGTAGAAGTTGTCCCGGAGGTTGGCTGCTGCGAGTGCGGCATTAGCAAAGCACATGCTCTCCTTTCACAGAGAAACAATGCTGCCCATTGTGTCCAGCCACAAGTGTCTATTTTGATTTAAAAAGAGGATCCCACAAGCAGATAGACAATGACGATGGAATACCTCTGACTACAGGAATAACACACAGGACAGCAGACCACCAGGAAATTAACATGTGTCTGCATCATCCTCGGGATAAGAGACACACCATCGCTTCAGTGCTACAAAAACAGAAACAGACTTCACCACAACTCATATTAAAGAAGTAAAGATACCCTCAGCTGCCTGAGCTGCAGAGTAATGCCTTCTGTAACTGTTTGACAGATTGAACTTATCTTTGTTTTTAACTGATGTAACAAGCTCTACTGGGCCTCTTAGAGATGTCAAAATAAGAGCTTAGTATGATAAATGGATGAGACCACTGGATCCCTGCTTTAACTCTGATAGCAGCATTAGACTAGTCATTAGCAAGAGACAGCCTGAGACACAAGGCATCTGTGCACCTCTGATGAATGTCATGAAATAAATATTTTTTAATTGAAAGCAATATATCTAGAGACTGGGTGTAGCAGTGAATAAACAAGAATAAACCAGATTTCTTGAACAAAAAGCATGAAATGTTGTTCCATCCCATCTCCTCCGGCCTCTTCTCTGCTTTAAAAATAGCAGTGACCCGTCTTTAAATAGGACATTGTTTTGTCTATTGTCTTTCCATCCCTGTGCTGTCCTGATCACTGATGCTGAAGCATTGCAGTAAACATCCTCTGACCCTCCGAACCCACCACTATGACCTCATGTTCATAATCCTCAGTTACACTACGCAGGCCTCTGTGTTTGAGGAATGTGTTAGAAATGTATTATTATTACGAGGTGAGCATATATAGAATTTGTGTTTTATTGATAGGGTTAAAAAAAAATAAAGAATGGGGACATAAATCTCAACTTACCCACCAAATTTTGATGATTCACATCAACGCACAGCCATTCTGATTGAGTGAGATTCAACTGTATCTATAAGTATGTTTTCATTCACCTGTTTCTCTACGCATTTTTAATTTATTCAGGAGAAACACTGCAAATACAGAAAAATGGAAGTCTAATGGAATGAATCATGACATATATCACAAACTGGAGTGATAATCATCACTTTGATTGAAATGATCTTTTTAGACCAACGTTTCCTCTCATAAAACCATTTTCCTTCAATTTGTTGAGATGTTGGAAGAAAATGCACCAGCTTTCGAAGCAGGAAATAAAAGCTGCTAAACATGGTTTTTCCTTTCAACATGATTAGACTCAGCATCAGACTGTTTAAGAGGAGCCCTTTAAAAGGATGTTTAGGGGATCAGAACAGGGGGTGTGCTGGAGCGGTGGTTCCCCATTCTTCCCATTATCCGGCTTGCCATTTTCATTGGAATGAAGGCCATCTATCAGGAGCCCCTATAGGTCCTTTCAGAGCTGAATAAAAGGATCACCGTGAACAGACCTGTCTGTGGGTTGCTCAGACATCGGAGACAACAGATGTGTTAAACATAGCCAGCTCCCTCACAAAAAGCCCAGAAAGTTGGGGCTGCATGCTCTCTAATGGAGAGGCAGCTTTATGTTAATTGCTCAATGGAGTCGGTCAAAGCTTCTGCATGCTTTCAGTGAGCACGTTCAAGGAGGAATCCCACATCATAAAGAAGACTTCACTTCCCTCCACTTTCAAGAAGGGAAGAGCTGCAAAGAAAAGGCCATAAAACTGTTACAAGACCTCTAACCAAACTGCATCTTTACATCCCACAAAAACCCCACAGAGTAACTTGATGTGAGTGTAAAACAGGAGGTTGTTTCCAAAAGGTCTGGACATCAGATCAATCTCCAAAGAATCAATACTAAAGAATTGGATTGATTCAAGATTTATTTAAGTACATAGGTATTATCAGCAAAATGTAATTCACGAATCCAAAGTAAAGGAGAGCTTTAACATTATTTCTAATTATATTATTATAATAACTATGCATTAACAGTGTTTTTAAACAAAGCTTTACCTGATAAACGGAGTTTGAACTATTTTATATGAATTAGTTTTACTTTAAACACACATTAATAGAAACATACTCTGTGAGATGAAGATCTTTGTAGTGTTTGCGCTGTGTAAAGTGTTAATATACAAAATAACTCAAATTAAATAGTGTAGATGAATGTAGTGGAGTACTAATGAAAGTATAAAGTAGTACTAAAAAGAAATCCTCAAATAAAATACAGTAAAGTATCTTAAATTTGTATTGAGTGAATAAAATGTCATTTTATTATGTTAAATGAACTGTTTTAATAAAAATAAAAAATATATGAATGTCAGGATCGATTCTGGTTCTGGGTTTACTTAGTATTAGATTGGAACCAAATGTATTTATATGTGTTTCTTGTGCTTTGTTTTGGTTCAGTGTTTCTTGGTTGCAGACAACCATATAAAGCATATCTTCCAGTATGATAATAAACTGTTGGAGCCTGCTGCTGTTTGCCTGCTGGGCCCACGCTTATCTCCTGTATTCCTGTGGGAATCAGGATTATCCAGGGAGATCACAGCTTTTTGTCAGAGCACAAATCTACCCAGTCAATTTCACATCAAGTAAAATGTACAAACATTTAGCAACATGGAGTGCAGCTCATATCAAAACAGATATGAATGGAATATATATATATTTTTTTATTGCACCCAAACCTAGAGAGCTTTAATTCAACTTCTGCACCCTTGTATCCTTCTGTGACACTGAAGGAGGAGGAGCAAAGGTCCCTGCATCAAACCCTGGAAACTAAACAATGGGAGCTTGGCGTGGACAGCCCGAGGCGAGGCCATCTGCCACAGAGAGAGTGGAGTGCCTTTGTCAGCTATTGTGGAATGCAGAGGCAGATTGATGAGGGCCGGGTGATTCCTTTAGGGCCTGGCGAGGCAGCAGGCAGAGCTGCAAGCCCGAATAGACACAACAGGGAACTCCCTCTCTCCTTCTGTCTCCACATTCAGCAGTCACGTGACAGAGCAGCCAGACGTTACAACCTGGGAATACGAAAAGAGAAACTGTTTGAGAAGCTGATGTAATGGTCCAGGTTAGCTATCTTCTCAACAGACATTAAAATAAAATACTTTCAACAAGAAAAAAAAAGTTTTGTCTTAATATCTTTCGATGATAGCTTGAAGCAGGATGACAGGAATGTTTTTTTTTCTTTCTCAGTAAGTGTAAGAATGGACATTTTCTCCTTTGATATGTTGTATAAGAATGCGATAAAGGCTTGAGACCTACAAAGGTCATGATGTGTCCCCGCTTAGATGATGACCTCTGACCCTCTCAGCAGGTGTGTGTGGATGGCCTTTATTGAGAAAAGCCAGTCCAGAAGCTCTTTTGGAGTGGGTGGGTCGGGGGTTGGAAGACAGGGCAGATGTTGTATGTGAAATCCCCCGGGGAAAGTGTGCCGCCACAGAGGGATGGGGTCAGGGCAAAAGGGCGGATCTCTGACACAACCAACACAACAGAAAACTCTGGTTTCCATGGCAACTTTCTGCATCACTAAGCCGTCTGTTTCTGGGACATAAAATATGACTTTAGGCTCTGAGATGACAAAATGAGCCTTTATTCTGCATCTGATAGCAGAAAAAAAAACCCAGAAACTGGTTCAGACTCAGAGAATCAGATCCAGTTTAACAGAGTACATTTGCCGGAGAATTTGACTTGATGATAAAATCTGTCCAAGCTGGTATTAGGTTTCATGAATTCACTTGAATTTGAAATTCAAATCCAAATCAACTACTCCTTTAATGTGCACACAAGTGGTGGAATGTAATCAAGTGCTGTACCTAAGTACAATTACCGGTACTTTTTCATTTTATCCTACTTTATAAAGGAGATTATTTAAAAACACAAATAATAGGCTTATAAAATACAGATAATATGACCAGATTAAACCAGTAGCTCCCAACCATCTGGTTTGTGAATCATTACCAAAAACAGTGTCTGTTGTTGAGTTGTTCTACCAAAGACACGCTGTGGCTTGAAGCCCGACGAGGTCAAATTATGAAACATTTCACAAAGAAAATTCAAGATTAGAACTCAGAACTTTGTTTTTTCTTCATTTCTCTCCCATTAATCATCTCACAACCTCCCGGATTTATCTTGTGACCCCTTAGGAGTCCGACCTCATGGTGGGAAACCACTGAACTAAATTAGTAAACTTTTCTACTTTTTTTTCTTTTTTTTTTTCACCGCAGCCAACAGTATGCTGCTTATATACTCATGCATCTACATTAACAATCTTTTGTATATTAATATGTCAATGTACTTTTACTTTTCATACTCACATCAATTTTGATACTTTTGTGCTATTATTTAAATATGATTTGCAGAACTTTTACTTGTAATTGAGGAGCTGAACACCATCAACTGGAAAGTGGGTGAAATATTTAGATACTTCACTTCACTATCACTTCAAGGTGTGACCTCTCTATTCATAATCATATTTAAATATCATCAAAAAATGTACTTAAACTATCAAAAGTAAAAGTTCTCATGATGCAAGAAAATGGCCTCAATGAGTGTTAATAATGTAAGATAATGATAATGTAATACAACATCTCCCTCTTAAATGTAGTAGAAGTATAAAGTATCCTAAAAATGGAAATACAAAGTATAAGTATGTGAACATTGTACAAATTTATGTTTATTCTATTTTTAAGAACAATATTTGTGCATCATTCCCATCATTCCTTGCCCCCATTGTTTTTCTTACTTTTCTGCACACAGACACCACCAACACAATACTAAATCTTGACCAATAAACAGTGACTATAATAAGAAACTTTAATGTCTGGGGATGGTTTCAGCTGCGGAGCTTCAAAGCCACAGGGTGCAACAGAAATAAGACGGAGATAAAAAATCACAGCTTGTTGTCCTGACTATTTACTGTAGTTGAACTGTGAGTCATTTCCTTTGAGGTGACGGCTGCAGAGGTATGTGACTTTCTGCTGATGTCTTTGATCAAATCCCGGCTGGATCAGGTTATCTTATTATGCACTAAATGGGCAATAAACTAGCTGAAGGGTGGCCCATTGATTCTGGTGATCACATCCATATTGAAGCAAACTGTTAGAAAGTCACAAAGGGAAGTTTTTAATCAACATGTTGTAACTGAAATCCTCACTTGAAAGGATTGTATGTCATCTTAGCGGCAACATGTTACAATATGATTTTGCTGCCAAGCTTGACAAGACAATTTACCACCCAGAGCTTTACACAAAAATGTTTCAACATCTGACCTTGAACATCAAAGCTTCCAGAATGAACGGCAATAAAGCGATAAATCTGGAAACTGTTACAGAGTTATAATTAATAAACCACACTGCACTGCAACACAAAGAAACTCTCAAGTATTGCTCAAAGGAAGTGCCAACTCAAATAATAAATAGCTTTAGAGATTACAAAATGTTCTGCAGAAGCACATTTAAGATGAGTTTGCCAGCAGAAAACATTGCCCAACCATCTTGGTGTTTTTTTCTTGCTGACCTTGTACGTAATACACCATTGTTCATTTTGCCAGGGGTCTCTGTCTTCCTACAAAGGGCCCTCTCTGCGACAATACTCGTAGGCCAAATGCTTGCCTCTTATACGGGAGCTGTCAGTCCCATGACGCATGACATTTGTATAACATTACCAGGGTCACAGCCCACGGTCGAGATGATCGGGGTAAGTGAAAGAAAGTGGGTCAGGGCTCTGGACAAATCTTGAACTTCAGTCGGCATGAAGAAAGCACAGGTCAAATCATACTTAGATATGCATCTTCAGCCAGTGGTTGGCCATAATGTTTGAAAAGGTCTGCTCAAGGTCCCTGGTCATCTCTCTATAGAGCTATTGTTGAAGAAGCTAAAGGAACTGCTCAAGAGGGCACAAAGGGTTTCATATCATATCACTAAACCCATCAAAGGATTCAGAAGAATATGAGCGTGTTCTCAAAAGTACCGAAATAATTAATTCAACTTTCTTTTCTTTCTCTTTGTGCCATGAAAACACTGGCTGAGTTTGAACTTCTTCTCTTTTTTCATTCTTTATACAACGTCTGCCCCTTTCTCTGACAGCCAGCACGCCTTCGAGAATGGGCGTAAACTATTTTGCCTTCTGACGTGGTTAGATTTTTAGCTCAAGATTAGCTATACATCAGTATGCTAACATGCTCACAATACAGCCTAATTTAATTGTATATAGCCTTTTTTATCTCTATTTGTAGTTTATTCTTTATTTCTATAAAATCTATAAATCTATGACAATGCTAACAAGCTGATGTTTATCAGTCATAATGTTTACCATGTAAACCATCTTAGTTTAACATGTTAGCATGCTAACATTGGCTAATTGGCAATAAATGATGGGATGAAGATATTGCCTGAAGTCTGAAGGTGATATGTACAGTATGTCTGTGCTAAATTTCATGGCAATCCATCTAATAGTTGTCAAGACATGCCCTAAAATCAAAATGGTGGCGTTATAGGATGTCAGATCACCAAAGTGAGTATAGGCTTCATCCCTATGCTTGTATAACGTCTCATGTCAATCCATCCTGTAGTTGTTGAGATATTTAAGTCATGGCCAAAAAAGGCCAAACAGGGGTAAATTATATGGCAGATTTGGGATTGGATTGTTTGTGTAAGTGTAGGTCAGTTCTGGTTTACAAGAACTTTGTTTATGGATTATATTATACAAGAATGTAGGCAAAACAATGTGAAAGGAAACTAAACTGTTTAGCACCCATTACACATTGACAACGGTTTGAGCACCATGCCTAAACAAATATAGCATTACACACAGAAAGGAAATTCACTCCAAATTTAGGAGATGATAAACAAACTTGACTGATGAATCTTTGGAGTTCCTCTTTTTCAAACAAAACCAAGAGATACGTCTCTCTGTATCCCTGTCTTCTGCCAGAAAGGATACAAGTACCGTCATACCTCCACGAGCCAACACAAACATGGAAACCTCATCACTGCCTAAGCAGAGGTGAAGGGAGGAGTCCTTTCCTGTCTGCAAATCTATCTCTGATTAGCAGGAAAGGGTCATCGTCCTCTGACATCTCTTTGTCTCTGTAGTATTGACGGAAAAGATCTTGATTTCCCAGGTCATCGCCGCTGCTTCGTTGGTCTCAAGGTTGCCTGACATGGCTCACCATGACCTCGACTGAGACAACGTGAACACAGTCACATCTCCAGGAAGAGTCCTCATTGTGAGTTTGCCTTTGTAGTCTGCATGTCACAGACTACCACCACGCTTATTTTTTCCTGCATATCACCAAAATACTTTAGGGCTACAGTGACATATCATGGTGGGTCTTGGTAGAGCCTACACAGTTTCTTCATCTGAGTCCCAAGTAGGCACTGTTACAGATATCTGCTTAAGATATATTTAACATCTGAGAATGGTCTTTGCCTGTTTAAGCCATGAAAAACATGACATCAGCCAACTTTAGCTTCTGGAAGCCAATTTCAGCAGCAGCCTGGAAATAACATGATACAAATCCTGCAAAGAAAACACAGAGGGATATCATGTATGGAAATGATGAACATCAGTTGGAAGGTTTTCAAAGACTTTGTGAAGGTTGCAGTTGCCAAGTCATTCTGTAATGTTGTATCTGGGGTGCTTTGTAGATGACAAATGGCAGATTGGAATAAAAATTCTGTCTAATTATGCTGTTTTATGTGGTTTTCATAAGACCTTGTGGTAAGATTACCCCAACGACCACATTTTACAACTCTTCTTTAAATCCTGCGGCTTCCTAAGTGTCATTTCATGCTTTCATGTTCATGAGTTGGTAAGGTTGACTGTAAAAATCTCCTATGGAGGAGAGCTTTAAAAAGAAAGGATTTTTTAGATGATTCCCTGGACATCATTCTTGATTCCGTCTGTGTGTTGGCGGAGATTGGAATAACAGGACAAATAGAGAGTAGGATGTGAGCAGACCAACTCTGACCTCCATCTGCAGAGTTTCCTCTCCCTGGGTGGGACTCCCCCCGGGCCGCTAACACATATCTACTGTTCTTCAATCATGTCTCAAATTATGCTATGCCTTCTCAGACTCGCTACAGTGTTTCTCAGGGTGCTGAGGTTAGGGACCCTTGTTATCGAGAGAGCGTTTGTTACAGTTGGGCTGCTGCCACCGGAGATATTAATCTGCAGTCACGGAGCAGGAAATCAAAAATAAGCTGTAGAACACACTGAATTAGTGGAAACAGCTAGATAATCCGCTTTCTCCATGACAATAAAGTAACAGACATGTTTCTCAGAAAACATCTCAGTGCTGAGATCATCAATAAGAGAGGAAAGTCATCTTAACACAAAAGGCATTGTGGGAAACAAAGCCATGGCTTTGTTTCATTGGCTGCTTTAATTTAAGCAAACAGCACCGTGGAACAGATTAAAAGATGCATATTGAAGATATATAACAAGTTTATCTTGTGATGATCTGCTTGATTTCATTGTGAAACTGAAAATTTCCCAAGATGGTAATGCAAGACTGAGACAGCGGCATGCTAACATGCTCACAATGACGATGGCAGCATTATGATATTTGGCAGGTGTAATCATTACCTTGTTCACCATCTTAGTTTGTTAGCACGCTAGCATTTACAACACAGCTAACATTGGCTAACATAAAGTACAACTGAGGCTGATGGGAAGGTCATTCATTTTGCAGGTATTTGATCATAAAACAAAGTACTGGACAAAGGGTGATTTAAGTTATTACAAGTCATTCTCTTGGAATTGTGAATGTATGCTCCAAATTTCACAGGAATCCCTCCAAAACTTAAATAAAGATGTTAACCTCATGTTGATGCTTGGGTACAAAGTTTTGTTCCAACTGAAACTGAAACAAAGAACATTTTCACCTGCTGGTGGCTCTACAGGAAAAGCAGAGGGTCATCAAAGTCATTGGAAAGTATCCTGTAGGGATCTTGAATATCTTTAGCAAATTTCATGGCAAACCATCAGATGGTTGTTGAGATATTTCAGTCTGGACCAAATTGTGGACCAACAGACCTAGAGCCATGTTGCTAGCATGGCTTAAAGTTATTCATCTAGTTATCTGCAACATAATCTTGGAGATCTTTTTTCAATATACACTTCTTTTTTTTTAACCTACAGCAACATGAGGACATGGAGACAAGCAAGTCTAGCATGTGGCTTGAATTTGCTTAGCAGAATGAAACACTTCCAGCCTTTATGGAGATTGGGGTCCAGTCTGATGCATCGCTCAATCCCCTCAGGAAGTGTGTGCACCAGTGCAAGCAAAGGAAGTTTACCCCTGCTCCACAGATCTCTGTTTATGTTGGGGCCACCTCGCTAGGATGTAGAGCAGTGTTGATTTTTTTTTTCTTTCCATGTGTGTGTCATTAACTGACTCACTTCTTTCCGCGTGATAAGTGAAAAACAAACAAATTGATTCTGTTGTTATTGATGGAGTCCAGGATGTAGCTCTTGGATAAACCACAGAGATGAAGTTTGATGAAGGGAATCCTCCTCTGCTACTTCAGTGTTGTCACAAACCAGTGTTGAGGCAATTTATTGTCATTACTGCGACGATACACTGATTCTCTGAGTTTGGACATTTGATCAGCTTATGTAACAAGAGGACTGTCACTAAAATCACATCTAGCAGTCCAGTTTGCATGCTAAAATTTTAGCAATTAGCATTACTCTACAAAAGAAGACATAACCAGTTTGAACCAGTTTCACACCAGAACATCGAAAACAGCTTGGAAATCAATCACGTTAACATAAAATTTGACCAAACAAATGTATTTCCAATGGCAGAACAGGGAGACAGATGTTTCTTCTGTGATGAAGACTCCAAAAGAAGACTGTTGCCCTAAAGAAAAATCTGCATTATGTTATAATAAGGGCAAAAATGCTCAATAAATTATGTTTGAAAAATACTATGGCATAAAAAACACCTCCCTCGTGTCCTTTGACCCCCCACATCACACCCTACACGATGACTATGCTTTCTTTTTCTTGAGAGATGCCGAATTTGGTCAATGCTTGCTTCTTGGAAGGCAAATTAAAAATAAAGTATGTCACGTTCTGCACATTCAAATCAGCAAATGTATGGTGCAACTAATAGGCCAATGGGATTTTCTAAAAGTGGTATGCATTTAGGCTGTATTATGTCTGTAAATACACAAGTATATTTTCATACACAGTTACAAAATGCCATTTTGTCCCCAGAGGCATAATATTAGAACATTCCCTCTCTTTGAATTGTGGTGGTCTTACAGATGCAATCTTTCTTGAGATAAGGAGATTTGCTGTTTGCTTTAGTGGCAGAAAAAATGTAGCATTTGTTTTTTCTTCTGAAGAATGTTTGGGATTTGCTGTTATCTCTATGTTTTACACACGGCACTGAGACAGAGATGTTCTGGCAGCCAGGCACACAATGGCACAAGGTTATCAGCCGTGTCACCTCTCTCAGTCTCTCTGGATGTGAAACACACCCGCCTCACCACCAACCCTGCAAAATTTGTTTTGCCTCCAGAAAAGGCATGTCGGACAGGGCCATAACTTCCACTGAGAACATGGAGGTCATGATCTCTGTATGAATGGAAGGCTCCATTTCCATTTTTCACACAAAGACACCATTCAGATAAAAGTTCTTCTAATGAAGATTGGTGACTTCAAAACATCCTTAACTACACAATTAGAAAATGTCTCCAACATTATCACAAATGTTATTTCTATAAATGTACCATCAACGACTTTCTGCTGTTGAATTATAAAAAAATTTTGAGCTTTTCTGTTAGTGGAAAAGTTGCACAATTCACCGAGATCAAGAGTCTCTGTTTTCTAAATTTGGTTGAGCTGACATTTGAGCCTTGTCCAAACTGAAAAATATCTATAATCTTGTGATTACATACAGATTTTTAACATTACACGTAACTGTTCTGCCAAGCTGGAAAGGCATAAAATATCTTCCAGATTTCCTGAATCACAAACCAAACATCTGCCTTCATGTTAAACTGTGTTAGATTGCTTGTCCTCCTTTAAGCTGAAGTGGAAAAGCAAAGTGACCTTCAACGTTTAGGAGATCTTATGTGTCAACCAAACACACTGTTTCTCTTTGCATGGTCTCCTGGTTACATATTGATTGTATGACCACAAAGGGAACACAGTATAAGTCACACAGACAGTGATTGGGTGTGCTCTTTCCATTTGATCTCTTTTGTCCTCTCGTCAGCTGCAATTTACTGAGGCAAGAAGATCCTCTTTTTTTCTCTCTTCATATAGGAACTGGTAATGAAACAGATCATTGTGAAACTCCCTTCACTTCCTTCCCTTTATGTCTGCAACACACAAGCACAAAAGAGTTTGAAATACATCCTCATTTAACTAGTTTGTCCGGGCTGTGAAGCTGCAAGAATGATGCATAGTACATACATGTTTTAGCACACATACTCTTTACTCTCATATGCAGCAGGATGCCTTCATCTGCTGTACTGCAAGCACTGTAACTTCCAGGTGGAGCAGAGCAACAGTTTACCTTGTAGTTCCAAATGCTCATGCAGTGACAAGAGTGGTTTGTTATGTTGTCCATGTCCTTTTGGATTCCTACAGTAATCTATTATACTGTCTCTCTGATGAAGAGCTGCACATTCAGGACAAAGTAATAAAAGTCTAATTAAGAAAACAGCAGAGCTCAGTGAGAACTGGGCCACTGTGACAGTGTCTGACAGGGATGGTGGGAACCGAGGTCACACAGCAACTGTATGGTGTTTTCTCAGAGAATATGACTAAGTGAAAATTAAAACAGTGGATGGAAAGAAAGAAAGAAAGAAAGAAAGAAAGAAAGACAGCAATAACAACAACAACAAGATTCTCCACAACACTGTGGTTTGGTTAAGAAGGTTGCGAGAACTGGGTTTTCAAAATGCAACCAACTGTGGTTACCCAAGGGCAACAAATCTATGGTCTGACACTTTATAAGCTCATGTGGAGAGTGGAGGAGTGGAAATGTTCTCCTGCCTGTTGTGAAATTACACCAGAGAAGATCAAAAAAACAATTTAAATGCCATTTTTTATTATGGATATTTGTATCAGCTTGGGCATTACACTGCTTTTTTCTGCAGTCTGAGGAAAGTTTTCTTTTTTACAGTAGTTAATACACAAAAAGTCCTCTGCTCTCAAAGTTACTTCCTCCTGTACATTCACTATAATGTATAAGGGTAAAGAGGTAGTGTGACCAACCACACCTAATTTATAAAAACCCTAAGAATAGCCGCGCTGAAAATCAAAGCAATCTGTGCTTTAAATCCAGGCTGTCTACAGGCCGTGATAAGAAATGAGATCCACCAGAGGAGGCAAGATGGAGAGATCGATTACTCTGAGGTTTCCCATGATCCTGCCTCTCTCCAGGGAGAGCGAGCCTCTGCTCCGGCACTGCGTGGGTCTCTCAACTGTCATTATCACCGATGGGAGCCACAATAGGTCAGAGAGATGAGATAACATTGTGTACGGCGGAGCAGCAGGTGAGAGGCTCAACAGGGCACGATTAGGTATCCGGGTCCCAGGGTGTAGCATTGCCTGAGGCCTCGGGGGCCTCGGCCCAGCCATCTGCCGGGGTGAATTCCTCCTGCTGGAGAGGAGTCGCTCAATAGCAGCACAAACTGTTGCTGTGGGGCGTTGCTTTGAGTTTCTCCTGTTACCTTTTATAGAGAGAGAAGTGTTACACTTTACAGTTCCTTTGTTAGAGTCTCAAACACAAGCTCAAAGAATGCAAGAAACTCTTGCAAACAAAGGACTGAAACTTCAAGTATTTGTGTAGAAATTCTTGTTTTTGTCCTTTATTAACAATTCACTGGATCATCTGTTGTGCTTTAAAATGTCATGCCCTGTTTTTTGTAGCCAAAGCAGAGCATATCTGTGTATATAAATGTATTCCATCTGCAGGCCCAAGTCATCTGGCATCATACATGAATCACTAGCATTCGTTAGATATGCAGTCCAGATTCTGCCTGATCCCCAGATTGTAGGTTTCAGGGCTCCAGTGTGAGGCCATCAGTCATCGAGAGCACACCCCAGGGATGCTCTGTTGACGGCCATGCTGGATGGTTCACACATGACCCAAGAGCTCCGCTGCACGCAACACCCCGTCCTGTGACCTGCCAGCCCTAGCCCCACACTTTGATCTGACAACACGGTGTAAAATTGGAGATGCCCACCGCGCTCACACATGCCTGACATGCAGTCTGTTTGACAGGCAGGCATGAACACGGCAGAACGTGAGAATATTGAATTAGGAGCTGTCGTGCAAATCTAGGATGTGCTGCAAGGCGCTCGGATTACCATACAGGCCAGGTGAGCGACGATCAATCAAGATTTTGTCATCAATACTCTTAGATGTGGAGCTCTGTGGGAATCAATGTCAAAACTTTACCCGTCAGATTGCTTTCACGCACGTGTAAATAAAAGTCAAACCAATGTTTTCATTAAGCGCTGACAGACACATTATCAGGGAGACCACTCTGCTGTCTTGATGAGATAAAAGGTGTGTGTGTGTGAGTGAAGAGCAGGAGCCACATCTGTTAAATCACTTAAAATCAGTTAAGAAGCTCCTGGTGCTGTTGCAGATATCAGACACTGATAACTGTGACCAGAACCTCTAACCTGAAAGTAATAGATCTTGACATGCTCATTATCCACCAGATCTACTTTCACTGACCTCCAACACAATCCCAACACCCAGCTCCCAACAGTAAGCCATACAAAAGCACATTTAATATGTATCAGTACAGTTTGCAGTCCACACACACACGATCATTGTTTGTGACTAAACAGAATGGAACATATTTTTTAAAGGATGTTGTCAGACAGCAGTCTGTCTTTGGTGCAAGGACATTGGATGTCTTTGTGTAGATCTGGAGGGCTGATGACATGTCCAGATGTGTGTAGTGACCCTGCACCGACCCGAAGTGGAGCGTACAGTGTTCCTGTTGTGCACCCCAGCAATAAGATGCTGGATAGTGATGGGTTTAATGGTTCTGTATTATATTGCAGTGAAAAAACTAGTAAGAAGAAAGCCTGCGGCCTAAGAGCATGCATCAAAACGCATTAAAGATTGGCCATTTGTCAGTAAACCACTACAGACGGATAAATTGATATTATTTTATTTAATGCATATATCAGTCTCAAATTACATGTTTGAGTTAAAATCTGCTTATGTATGATCTTGCACAGATGTTGTTCAGTGTCGACAGAACAGACCAGAGGGTGAAGGGCTTTATCTGTTACAGCTCAGGCTCCTCTACATATAACATGGCCTCCATCTGTTCAGCCCATCAGGTCTACTGCTGCTGTTTCTGCTGGAAAACAGTTTGCATACTGTTGACAGTCTCCAAACGACCCAGAACAAGGGTCCAGCATGGGACTATACGACCCTACTCCTCCTGCCCGAGTCCCCTGCTGTGCCACCAGAAGGCCTCTGTTTTGATAGTGGCCATCACCCTCATTGGGTTGACCCTCTGAGCTAACATCCCAGCTATTAGATACACAAGTAAGCACGACTGCAAGCATGCTCCATGACACTGGGTAAACATGTTGGCAGTGTGGAGGAATGTGAAGGGAGACAGTTCAAAAGCTTGTGTGTCTGCTGCCACAAACAGAGCAGAGACGCCCTTCTATAAAAATCTGGTTTTGGGCATTTTTTTTAAAACTCTTTTTACAGACACAGAAGACCATCTCTGACCTTGATGACCCGGGCGGGATCTACACTGTTCACCTCCACCTTTTGGTGATACCTCCAAATGGAAGATTGAGAGCTATTAAGCAGAACCACGACATGGGAAGAGGCTGTCTTCTCCATGAAAGTCACATCACCACCTGGAGAATTACAATGAGGAAGGAAATGTGCCGTTTGAATAAATCCAGCTATAAACTTGGGACAAAAACAAGAAATGTAATCCTCCATGCTCTGTATCAGAAGAACAATCTATAAAATCTATGATAACATGTAATTAAATCGAGAATCTTTCCAGCAGGTGATTTTTATTTGAGATGGAAGAAAATCAAAGGGCTGTAAATAGTATAAAGAAATCCCGTGGCTTGTGAGATGGTGTGTAACAATCCCACTGTGTCAAAACAGTTACGATTTACTAGAGCCAAACATTTGTTTTATTGCCTGGTAACACCAGTGTTTCGGTTCACTCTGAAAATCAAAGTCTTACGTCACTTTTGTACCACAGTTGTTTGTATATAAACGTGTAGATCGTGAAAAGATGAATTTAGTTTTAAGATTCTATCCCACACAATCTGGTTTCTTCATCTTAACTGGTACAAATGGTTTCATCAGAGTTTAAAAACACACACAGAGATCCGCAGATACCCAGCAGCTATACTAACAGGCTTCTTTGACAGAACATATTCCTCACAGTTTAACACTGTCGGCCTGGGTTTATTATGGTTGCTCGGACTTTTTGAGGGATCAGACCTCTGCCCTCAAACAAACACTCTGTGGGAGCATGTATGTACTCATGTGGGCTGGGTGGCCTGCTGGGGCTGCCTTGCTCCCTGGGGTGTCTGCTCATGAGATGGCCTGTTATATTCAGAGAACATCCTGCGGCCCTCCCACCCTCCTGTAGTGTCTGCGACTATGGAGAGAGGGAGCTGGGAAAGCCCCCGGTACAAGAGAGGACAATTTGTGGTTAGAAGCTGAGACTCTGCTGTTTAGGTAAATATTGTAGCATGGGTGGAGAGCTGGGATTGTTGTTAGTACAACAAAAACAAGAGTGAAAACTGTAATTGAGGAAAATTGTTTGGTTATTTCAAAACAAACTCTCAGACTCACACCGCTAATCATTAAATGGTGGAACTACTTTGCACGGCTGAGTTCACATTAAGCACTTTCTCCTCTTCACGTCATCAACATATGGTCCACATTCAATGGAGCATTGGGAAAAAACATCTACAGCATCATTATGTTAATGGTGACGCCTCTGCTGTGGCCCTCAGCAGACAGAAGGCCAAGCTAAGTGGAGGATGGAGAGGGGAGGGGGCTCCAATGATTCCCATACAGAATCATCTTCTCAAGTCGAAATAAGGACAAATGCAAATGACTCAGCTGATGCAGACAGACCATGAGTACACTCAGATCCATGCTTGTTGATCGTACCAATCTCAGACACAATGAGCATCATTACGGCTGCAACTGTACAAAAGAAAGAGGTCATATCTCTTTATGGATACAGCATCATGAGACTGAGGCTGAAACCATCAAATAATAATGATTGATCGTCTTTCTTTCTCTGATAATAATCCCTCCTCCTGTTGACCTAAATATCTGACCGCTATGTCTATTCAGTTTTCATAATAGCAGTGTAAAATCCTACATTGTGAACTTCTTACTTAGTCTAGCATTACTAAAAGGAAAACCAGACCAGAAAATAGACAATGGGTGAACAAATTCTTCCTTATTATCCAAACTGCTGGAAAGTTAATGAATTAGTTTGTAAGATAGTTCATTATTTTTACTCATTCCAAAGGCAGCATTGTCACTACATAAATGAAGTCATTTACACATGTTGACATTATTATGAAGACTGGTAAAATGTTGTATGGTGTCCATCTAATGCAGAGGTTTGCAGAAGGAGCTTTTACCTCTAGTTCAAAAGGTTTAACAAATGCACAAAGGAGCTCCTCCACCGATAGGTCATGTAGGCTGGTTTCAGGTCTACAAACATCGGTTATTTGTCGCCATCTGCTGGATGTGTTTATCTAATGGCAAAAACGTGAACTGTTGAAACATTGGGAGTCGCTGCTGTGCACAATTATATAATATAATGTACCGTATGCTGCTCGTTTGTAACAATGTACTTACTTGTTGTGGGTCCAGCATGCAGCCTCTACCAATATATATGAATACATGTTCAGTTTTCTACAGTGAATACTAAATACTGAATACATTCCAGTCGCATCTGAATATAATCTCTACATTTTAGAGGTGTCGGTCTGTAATCTTTCAATATTGTGTGCATTAACTGTATTATTCTGGGGACTGCTCTGAGCTAGTTTTGGAGAGATGGATGCTCCTTCTCAGCATCATCAACAATAGCTCATCACCCCTACATGACCTCCTGATCAAGCATCAGAGCATATTCAGTCAGAGACTCACAAAAGTCCACTGTAAAAAGGACGACTACGGGAAGTCATTCCTGCCCACTGCGCATGACACCTTATGATGACTCCCCTCTGTGCAGGGAGAAGAGACAGTTCTCTGAAGTTTATATTTTGGATATGGACATATAATACATAACTTGCACTGACTCATTCTCTGACTAAGACTGCACAGTGCACTTTTCTTTTCACAAAGTTACTGTACAGAGTTCATTTTACTTTTGTATACTTTTTACACTGACAGAGCTATTTCTTCTCTTAGACTTTTAAATTCTATTTATACTGCAGTCACTTTAAACTCATCTACCTCACACTTGTTAGTATATAACATATGCCTTTTTTGTGTTGTAATACATACAGTACTCTATCATTCTTCTTTTATCTCTCTATTGGTCTTGCTCCCAAACTATCAAATACTGATCATGTTGGGATTTATTGAGTGAAAGAACTGTTAGTTTCATCTTAACATCCTATCCTTGTTACTCTTTTTCTGCAATGGTCTAATCAAAAAAAATAAATAAATAAAATTGTGTTCAAAAAGTGATGATCACACATTGTCTTTCATCTTATCCAAAATTCATGTGTAAGGCTGCATATGCTTTGCCTGATTTTTGTAAAACAGATAATCATTTTTAGTTGTAGCGTCGGGCAATTGCTCAAACAGAGGTTCAAGGAACAGAACAAAACTTTCCTAATTCAGCCTAGCTGCCACATCACTATTTCTATGTTACTTCTTGCCAGACTTTGGATCCACAAATGTGTAAGTTTTTTCCCACTTTGAAATACCCTGAAGAAATGATAGATCAGTTTCACTGCTTACCACTAGGCTTAACATGCAGTATGAAATTTAAGCACAAGTCTAATTTTTAAAGATGTCCAGTATGATGCATCACCATGACAAACTGTTCAAATTAATCAATTTTCTATGTTTACCAGTTCAAGTTCTAAATGTTCACAGTAGATATTAAATTGCTTTTTCAGAGTCAAAATTCTGTAGATTTAATCAAACGGTAACAATGTGCCACTACATCTGATTATACATGAGCAAAATGCTGAATACATTAAATAAAGAACAGAACTTATGTGCAGGTATCATTTAGTGCCAAATCTAAAGGGCGTGAAGAGACAAACAGCAGAAAAGGCTATTTAAACAAGGTTTTCTTTATTTGACAGTGAGACAGTTAGCCAGCAGCAGCGTTCCTGTTCAAAGTCACATCTAAAACTTCTGGAACTGCTTCTTGGCTCCAGCCGCCTTTGTCACTTTGAGGACGTTGAACCTCACGGTCTTGCTGAGTGGTCGGCACTCTCCGACGGTCACAATGTCTCCAACTGTGACGTCTCTGCAGAAACACACAAGACTGATGTTAACAGGTGGTTAACGAGACCAAGGTGATAAAGATTTAGCAAGAGGTGTGAGGCCAAGCTGCATCAGTGTTTGCCAAAGGCATTGTCGTCAGAGCTTCATGAGCTTGGAAGACCATCGTGAGAAAAGACATCATTTGCAGCAAATTATTATACTGTTAGCAAGATCACAGGACCACAATTAGACAGACCTAACACAAGTACACTGTTCTTTAAAATAGTCATGTTCCACACCTTTCAATACAACAAGCCAATATCAGGTTTGACTTAGGGGGAACAAATTCCATCACTGCACTAACCTTTCCAGACCTTTTCTTATACATTTCTTGCATGCTACAACTGTAGGAACCTTGAATTAAGGCGCGTGAGAGGTGTAGTACCTGAAGCAAGGTGACAGATGGACAGAGATGTTCTTGTGCCTCTTCTCAAAGCGGTTGTACTTGCGGATATAATGCAGGTAATCACGTCTGATAACGATGGTCCTCTGCATCTTCATTTTGGTCACCACACCTGTGGAGCATGCACACAAACTGAACGTTAATGACTTTTAATGAGTTTTCTGCAGTGAATACTCAAGACAGTTTTAATGATCGTCACTTTACTACATCAGTGTTGCCATTAGGCACTGTCGTCAGAACCCAGAGGGTTTGGAAGACCATCGTGAGAAAAAACATCATTTGCAGGACAGTGACAAGGAGTTTGGTAGACTATCGTGAAAAGACAGCGGTTCTGGATTGGGCTGCTTTACGTGCATCTTTACACAGACATGTTGATTTGTAGTCCAGGATACGGCTCGCCTTGTGCTCAACACAGCCCAAACTGAGGCATCAACACTCAGCAACAGTGTGGACACATTCTTACCCACGTAAGCACCCCAAGCCAGAGCTGACAGTGTTTAAGTGTACGGTAAAGTGTGAAACTGACCAGAGAGGATACGGCCACGGATGGAGACATTTCCAGTGAAGGGGCATTTCTTGTCAATGTAAGTGCCGTCAATAGCCTGGTGAAAACAAGAGGATTGTTAGTATCATTCTATAAATATCCAGCCATCAAAACAGGTCATTTTTTTAGACTCTTGACTGCATCAGTATTGCCAAAAGGCAGTATCGTCAGAACCCTGCGGGCTTGGAAGACCATCGTGAGAAAGACATCATTTGCAGATAACAAAAAAAAAAAAACTGAACAGCTCTATTTTTTTGTATTAGTTTGAATATTTCGTTGCACAAATCAAGTTACCTCTCTTGGGGTTTTGAAGCCCAGCCCGACACTCTTGTGGTAACGGGGGAGCTTCTCCTTGACCTCCTTGCCACCATCAGCGACCAGAACACGCTTCTTGTTCTGGAAGATGGTGGGCTGTTTCTGGTAAGCCCGCTCGGTCTGTGGGACAAGGTGAGCAGCATGTTAAAGCTTCACCCTACACACACACACACACTTCCCAACACCGGGAAGAACCATTAACACACCACCACCCGGCCTCGCTAACCATTTTAAGATAAACTTCCTCATAAGCTCGCACTCGACTAACGGACTTGTCAGGTAAATTGTAGGGTAAATGTTATGTTGGGAAAAGTTACCGCTTGTAATTTATATAAAGAAATTGACTGTTAAAGAGTTAACTGGTGGCAGGCTAAGCTAACAGAGTTAGCGTTCCGGCTAGCTCAACGTTACACGAGGGTATGCAGAACGGCAACAACAAACGACAGAAATAAACCCCTAAATGTGGTTTGAAACGGCTCAAGATGCGTATAAGCAGTATATAGAGGCATATACTTAAGAAATTCTGGCAAAAGTGTTGGTTAAAATGTAAAAACATCGATTTAAAGTGACCACGCCGTTTTCCTGAACGTACTTGTGCATCCGCCATCTTTGCCAGCCGAGTCGTAAAGAGGCCTGTGAATGCGCGCGACGAACGGAAGTCTACGAGAAACGGGAAATGACGTCTAAGAAAAGGCGAGGCTCAAAAAAAAAAACAAAAAAAAACATATATGTTTTTTTTTATTGTTTCATTAACCTTTGCCGACTGGTAGACAAAGTTAATATTGTAAACAAATTATTAATTTTATATAGTTTATATGCAGCCTAAGTTGTCTTGAAGCGTCGTCCATATGACGCTGCGTGTCGATCAATAGATCTATAAAACATAGTGTGGATGATGTCACTCTACTTAATGGTATCACATCAGAGTCCACTCCAATGACAGTATAAAGAATAATCATCCTTTATGAAGATTATCATATTTGATTATCATTTTTATTTGTTTGCACTTGCCGCAAACAAATAAAATTGTGTCACATGATTGTACGGAAGTGCCGGGAAGTCGCGATCTAAACAGTCAACAAGATGGCATCACACCCGGGTGGAGGCGACCAAGGTACTGGCTACCATCTTTAATATTAAACAGTTAAATACGCTGTGACAGCGTCGCCGGCGGCGTGGTAGATGTAGATAATCCGACACTTTAACATCTGTCGCTTGTTTCGTGGTTGTCGCTTGTTTGCGTGCCGATAGTGACGTTAACTGAACTGAGGTTAGCAGGGCAGCTAACCTCAGCGTTAGCCTTACGTTAGCTAGCGTTTAGCGCCGCTCTGCGTCTTCATATGCAGCTCGGTTAGGATGAGTTAGCAGATATGTTTTGAACGAACACAAAATGTAGATACCAGGAGGCAACTTTGTTTCACCTCGACCATGTCAAAGTCCGAAATAGACGTGAGATATTCGCACATGTGGCTACACAATTGACTAACTTTGGCAAATTAATTTAGCCTAAGTTCACAAACTGTGCGTGTGTGTGCTGTCTTTGTATATCATAAATATCTTTCACACGACATACAAACACGAGTAGTATAAAGACTAAATTACATAATTAAATACATATTTACAGACTAATAATCAACAAAGTGTTGTGTTTTATTTCTCATGGTCTAAAGTGTGTTCGCAGACTCAGGTTAGTCATACCTGCGCACATATTTCCACTTATTTATTTCTAATACAAGGCACCCGGTTGTAAAACAGTGGTATCAGCATTTGCATGATCTGACACTGACCTTTGTCTTTCAGGAAATACTAAAGATCAGATACTGGAAGTAGGAGCTGTTTTGTTAAAAGAGTGAGTATGTACTACTAAGTTTGCCTTCTTGCTATTGAACTGGGTGAAGAGTCACACTGATCACTATCTGCCTGTGTAGTTTCATCTACGAGCGGGTTCAACGTCATGGAGACAGCAACACTTTAGTGACTAGGGCACAGCTGGGTGGAGGAGAGCTGTGCGACCCTAACCACAAGAAGCTTGCCCAGTGCCTGCAGCAGATCGGAGACGAGTTGGATGGCAATGTAGAGCTCCAGAGGTGAGCTGTCTGTCTGTCTCCATCAGGCCTGAGTAATTATGAGTCATAGAGTTTTACTTGTAATAACTGTAGAAATGTTGTTTTCCCCAGGATGATAAACGACTCTGCACTCAGTCCATCAAAAGATGTGTTTATGAGAGTTGCCTATGAGATCTTTTCAGATGGAAAGTTCAACTGGGGAAGGGTGGTTGCACTGTTCTACTTTGCCTGTCGACTCGTCATCAAAGTGAGTAAAGCAGCTCTGTTGAACTTCACCTCATTATAAAAACAAAACACATACATACATTATGTTATTATGATTGCATAACAAAGACCATGTCTATTTAACATCTCCCATTCACTCTCCTTCTCAGGCTCTCCTGACAAAAGTTCCTGACATCATCAGAACAATAATCAGCTGGACCATGGACTACCTCCGGGAACATGTGATCAACTGGATCCGGGAGCAAGGTGGCTGGGTAAGTAGCCAACGAAGTTCATACTCATCATTTATTAGATAACTGAGATTGTGTTCCCGATTCCTTGTCTGACGCCTGCTGTCTGTTGTTCATGATTTTTTAGGAGGGTATTCGTTCCTACTTTGGCACACCCACGTGGCAGACGGTGGGGGTTTTCTTGGCCGGTGTTCTCACCACTGTTGTAGTCATTCGCAAGATGTGAGGGGTTTGTGAAGAGCAGACGCGTGGAAGATGAGAGGAACTACGACTGAGGGAAATGTGGAGGGGAATAAAAGCATGAAAGAACAACTGAAAGAGAGCAGAAAGAAGTTCTGGCAGATTGAAGGAGTTGAACAGCTTGTATTTGGACATGTTTCTGCCTAAATCTCATCTTTAAGGATTGGCAGTTGGACTGAATGCACTAACGTAGTGCCCATGAGGACGTACCACTGAGGAATTTTGCGGTACACAAAATCGGGGGAGTGGGAGAGTTTGTCAGACTGAACAGGGAATGCATTTTAAGTAATTTATTTTTTACATGGTACATATAAAAAGAGTCACTGCATTCTGTTTTTTCCCCCCTTAAAGATATATGGACTGATATTTTGATGACGTTTAGAGTTTCCTTTCTGCATTATTTTCATTGTAATTTTATTTTATTTTTTGCAGTCGGGCTGATTTTCTGATCTTCCCATTCTCTCCATCAGTTTCATCATGGTGTTTGTATGCTAGGGGATCCATTTTTCATATGTATTTGTGAGTGTTAACTAGTGTAAATCTGTAATAATCTGCTGGCAATGAACGTGCTGGAGGGTGGTCACATCCCATCAATTTAGAAAAAAGAAAGGAAAAAAAAAAGAAGATATTTTTGCAAACGGTAAACAGTTTTACCAAGAAGATGATACAGACTTACATCTCTGATAATATTCTAATAATATATGGGTTCAGACATCCCCAAATCATTTCTGCCCTTGAATGCACGACTCAACCTTGTTTCAGGAGACAATATAAGTGCCACAGCAGGGGCTTGTGTACAAAGTTATGTTTACAATCAACATGAATCATCACATGGTTTAAAAAGTCACACAATCTCAGCAGCTGAATCTAAATTCGTATCTTGTGTAACGTGTAACCTACGCTGCCTCTGGGCATTTTGACCAGCATTGTGACCTTTAAAAAATAACGACCCCTGCCTATTCTTTTTGTGTCCAGACTTGAGCCACATGTCGTTTCTTGTGGTGTATGGAAGATGTTGCACTGCAGACGCAGAAAGCACTGGATTGCTCACAGGTGCTTACCTCACTTCACATATTCCAAGTACTGTATTTTTCCGTGAGTAATTCAAACTGCACTCTTATCTACGCAGCAAATGGCTTTTTATACATTTTTCTTGTTTGTCAGTGCCTTGATGTTTTTTTTACTCTGAAATCACTTTGATATTCTCAGATTTTCACCTTTTTCTATCACATTTGTAAAGCTGAAATTAGTTTCTGGTCTCCCTGAAAATCTTTTTGCAGTGACCTTGTATGTTGTATTGGAAATGGAAAATAAATCTTTTAACTCTTACTGGCTATGGATATGTAATAATTAGTGTAGGAATAAGGAATATATAACTATAAATATATATATAACAGACCTACAGCGGTACTACTATGAATGAATTAATCTGACAAATACCATTTACAGCCAGAGGCTACAAGATTCACTACATGCTAATGATTTTTAGCCATGCTAGCAACGTGGGTCTTTTGATGGCAATGTTGGTTTGTCAGTGAACCACTTTGGTCCAGATTGAATCACACCACATATTTGCATATTGATTTGCATATGTTAGCGTGCTACACACTGATAGATACTATCTCTATGATAAATCACACACACAAAAAATTAACAAGATAACTAAAGAAGCAGACAATAACAGAACACAGTTAAGAACAGTTCAATTCAACAGTAGTCTGTAATCGTGGTTTTAAATTGATCTATCGTGAAATGTTAAAGTGTGTGAAGCACAAGAACTAAACACATATTATACCTTAGCATCAGCATGTTAGCCTGAGCACAGCTTTACAAAGCAGCAGGCATGGATATAGACTCACAGTCCTGTTTATCCGTATTAACAGCACTCAAGCGAAATATCTAAAAATGTTTTATGAGAGAGGTATTGATAGGATATATAAATTAGGAGATTTTGTGCAAATTGTATGACAATCTGGCACTTTGATTTCAGAGTTCAGACTACAACAAAAATATGCTTAGTAAATGTAACTGGTATCTGTTTGTTAGACTTTGATATTATAGAAGACAATAAGTAGAAAATATGGCCCATGGATAGTGCCAGAGGAAAGGTCAGGGCGTTGGCCACAGATTGTCTTTAGGGCTCATGAGGATTGCAAATGTCATGCAAATCCAGTGCAGTACTTCTAAGAGAAACAGGACAACTTTTAATGTTTGACTTGTTGTTCTCCTGAACAGTTTCAAGGGAAAAATGTTTTAACCTCATGGCGGCAAGAGAGGAGAGGTCAGAGGGTCATCAAATCATTCTCAGGAGATTTTCTGTACTGAAGATTATGACAATCTGACCAGCAGTTGTCTTGCCCTGTAATCAACGCTTTGGTTGATGTATGGACAGACCACCTGACTGACCACCAGAGAGGCAGAAACAGAGTAAACCTGATGTCTAAGTGACTGCTTTTTATTTTCTGGTGGGCATAATTTCAGTTTTATGATATTACAGCCTAATACAAACAGCATTTATCACCCAGAAATAGCAAATAAGTCTAACTTAACGGAAATGTCAGATAAAGCAACTAGAATACAGAAGAAATGCTTAGTCACTGTGGGACTGTGAACTAATTATTCAGTATGGTTTGACAGATTTGACTGTGAGTAGATGAGATCAGTAATGCACTACAGACTCAGTTTCATACACTGTTTAATGACTCAATGTAGACATGCGATAAGAAAAGATGCAACATGTAAACATCACAGTGGTCATAAAAAACTCAGTGCTTTGACAGAGTAACACTTTAAAAGCAAGAAAAAGAAGTGCTGCATGGAGAAGTACAGAAAAAGGTGCTAAAAAGGCAGCGCCGGCAGATTTATTTTTAGCATTCATGAAAGTTTGGTCCACATAGACACAATTTAAGGCCACAAGTGCAACGGTTAAGATGACACTGCAGCTGATGGGAGGAGAGAGCTGAGCGCTCTATCTCGTCTCCAGCACGCTGTCTCTGATCCTCCACCTCCAGGCAGAGCTGAAGTCTGGAGCAGGAACACAGCAGAGCTCGAGACCGGACTCCAGCACCTCCTCATCGTGAGCGACCTGCTGGCCCTGCTGGGTTTCCAAAGTGAAAACCCTCTCAGGGATCTAAAAAAGAGACACACATAAGCATTAAACATTGAAACAGATCAACATGAATATCTGTTGTGACACACGAATGTGTGAGGCTGCTAGCCCTCACCTGATAACTGATTCCAGTGGCGATGTGGCCCACTTTCACCCGGCGCGCCTCTCTGATGTGAATGCTTCTCCTGTTGAAGTCTCTGATGCAGACATCCACCCCTGAGCCACAGAGCAGAGAGATACACATGGTGTAAGGGCAAATGACATCACATTTTACAGGCTGGTACAACATTAAACAGTTTAAAAGAAGAGAGATGTTAATGTTTTATCTCACCTTCAAAACAGCAGGGCGATGGTAGCTGTGTGTGATTCAGCAAATCCACATTGCCCACCTGTCCATCTGGCTGACTGTCATAGGAGAAGACGCCAGAGCTGAAGTCGTCTCCTGGACTCAGAGACCAGCGACCAGAGTCCTTTAATAACAGGAACACAAGCCAAACAGTAGGTATGTTAATTCGGATGAAAACAATGAAACTCCGATTTTAGGAATATCGTCAGTATTGATAATTAAAGTTACAAAAACATAGAAATAAATTGACAATTTTTTTATATAGAATTGGAATATACTGGAACATTCTGCCTTTATTCTGCTATGGATGAATCTTAACCACTTTCTCCTGTTCTAAGCTCTTTCTTTTTACCATATGTGATAATCTGTCTCTCTGCGTTCCTCGAGACAATAAGTCCCTGGATGCTCATCTCATTCATATGCGCTTAAGCTGAATGGAGATGCTTCACATCGATGGAGTTTAAGTCTTTCCTTGTTACTAAACTCAATAAATATTGTTATATTGTTGGACACGTCCAAGAAATCTCTATTGAATTACTTTGGGGCAGATTATGTGCATGATTGCTAAACAGCTTCAATGGCTTTTCCTCTTATTTACCAGTTATCAATTTACCTGTTTGCCTTTTGGACAGTGTGAATTCAATTAAAGATGTACTGTTTGGGTTACCTTTTTGTCCCATGGTTCCCAGTTGGTATACGGGTCACTGCTGAGACAAGACAAGAGCTGCTCCTGCATCTCAGCAGAGTGAAGCTGGGACAGACTGCTCAGGTAGAAATCTGCAAACAAGCAGAGAGACAAATGAGCAGAGTTCAAATATTTACCACAAAAAAAAAAAGTTAAGCAGAAAACTGAGAGAAATCTCACCTCGCTCCAGTTTACGTAGCTCAAGTTCAGGCACAGTGGTGATCTTGTTGCCCCTCTTGTGGTTTGGCTCAGAGATCAGCGTTTGTGGACAGAAAGGTGAGCCTCGCTTTGACGCCTTCCCTTCATCGTCGTCACCCAGGTCCCTTGTCTTCCTCCCTGCTGTGATCACTTTGTCAACAGACTCTTGATGTTCCTCCTCATCCTCATAGTCAACGCTGCTACTGATAAGTTGTAGGGAGTCCGGAGGTTTGTCGGCAAAATAGAGGGGCTCTGTGTAGGGCCCCTTCACTGGGCTGGTGAGTCCTCCCACTGCAAACACAGACACGATGCATTGAGTCTTTGTGGATGGTGATTTATCTGTCTCAACTTGATTTTCTACCTGCAGTTTCTCTGACACATTATTTTCCCTCAGTTTTACCTCTCAGGCTACATACCTCATTGGTTATTGGGGCTGTATTCAGCCTGAAAGGATTACCTGCAGACCATACAACATCATCTATACTTATATATAGTTACCTTCTTTCAGAGCTCTGGCAGTTTTTTCTTTGAGGTCAGATGCTGATGCTCTCTTGGCTGGATCCTTCTGAAGTCCCGCCTTGATAACTTCAGCTGTGAGGGGGCTACAGTCGGGTGGAATCTCTCTCAGAGGCGGAGGCTCGTTAGCAATCTGTAACCGTCACAAAAACAGTCTGGTGTAAATACAGCGAAGAGCGAGCTAAACATCTGCGATAAACTGCAGGGTGCAGTGAAGTATACCTTCAAGTAAAGTCTACAGGTGTAGTATCTTGTCCAAGGTTGACACCCATTCAGCATGTGCAGTAACATACAGCAGCTGCTCCACACATCTGCTTTGGCTCCGCGGGGTTCCCCTTTTACAATCTCAGGGGCCATGTGGGTCTCTGAGCCCTTGAGATCTGCATTGAATTACATTGGGAGAACAATAAATTAAATGGGGAAGTGGATAAATTACCCATCAGCTTAACTGAATCGCTAACACAGTGTTTACCTTTGGACCCACTCAGGCTCTGTCCGTGATTGTCAAGTCTCTCTGCGTGTCCGAAGTCACACAGGAAGGTGTCTCTACCGTCCTCCGACAGCAACACATTGTCAGCTGTGGGAAACAAGCAGAGTCAGTAATCCACGGCATTAATCTTGACACAGCTCAGTGAACTCAGTGGCACTTTGTTGATTTCCATGACTTGTGCACTTTAGTTTATGGACAGGACATAATTAGAAACAGGGCAGCTGCACGGACAGAAAACAGTCTACAGACAAAGGAGCAACATAAGAGGGGGAATATGAATCACTGAGGGACAGCTGCTGTAGAAAATACTTCAATATGGCATGAATGTGGAATCTAGTAACAAACAGGCAGCAGATGAAGAGATTTGGCATTGCTGCCTTGCTTTTCCGGAGTCATTACAGACACCAGGTGGCGCCTGAGCTGAGGCAGCACAATAATGCTGTTTGTCTGTCCTCCAACTTCAGTCTGGCTTTTGCTCTTCCTCTAATTCACTTCCCTTTCTGTTTTTCTCTTTCCTTCTTTATTATACTTCTTTCCACTTCATTTTCATCTTCTGCTTTCTGTCTTTACGGCCCTTGTCTGTGCTTTTCTCTCCTCTCTCGCTGACTACTTCCTGCTCCTCGTCCCATCCCCCCACTCTGTTTCATTCTCCCTTTCTTTCTTGCACTCCTGATTCTGTGCACATGCGCCGTTTCTAAAGAGCAGCGGTGAGTCACACTGTGGGAAATTCCCAGTCCGTCGTCTTCTCTGTGGTAGTCTGGTTTCACAACACAGGTGCTGAGGATCAAATCTAGCCTGTATCTATGACACTTGTGTTCCACACAACAGCTGCACAAAGACAAAATCCTCTGATGAGAACTAATTAGAAATCTGACTTACTCTCTCTGTATGTTTTTGTTTTCCGCTAGGTCCTAACAACAAGTAAAAGTCAAGCTGACACATTTAGTTTTACAGTTATTACTGTGATACTTTGATCTGAACAATTACTTCTGTTGAAATTCATCTTGAAAGTGTTGTATGGGCCAATGCCACTATCTGATGTCTGTGTTTCAGTGTTATCAGTGCTCTTAATATTTCAGTCTTAACATTTACAGTCATATTTCAGGTAATTTGCTCTTTAGAGGTAGAGAAATGTATCAAAACAAGTGACAATACAGAGGAATAAGTTGTTGACAATGAGGAGATAAACATTTTGTTCTCAACGAACCATGAACTGATCTGCTCTTTTCTTTGTTGTTGTTGCATTTCTCTCACGATAACTGTCTTGAATAAAGTAACGACGGCTAATCTGAGGTTAAACTTTGCGTGTTCAGGATAAAAATATAAAAAAGCACTCCAGTATATGTTGTCTTATGTCTGTATATCTCAATAAAGCTGTTGGATTTTAGTTATCAGTGTAGTTTAGTTATTACCCAGTAATTTCTGTGGTTAAAAAAATACATTTTTCTGCCATCACCACTTGTTTTGACTTTTTAGTACAACTTATAGCAGATGTGAACATTAGTTTAACTGTTGTAAATACATGGAGAAGTAACTGCAAAATATCTCTTTGCATAACGTACCTTTGATGTCTAGATGCACCACTTTTTTCTTCACTAAGTGCTCCAGCGCTGTTAAGATTTGCGAGTGGAAGTGGAGGCTTAGGTCCTCTGGCAGCCGGCCACGGTCTGCTATCAGCTGGCCCAGAGAGCCTGAAATAACAAATAAGGTCAGATCAGGATAAAGACTATATCTCGTTAATATTTACTAATGCACAGTCTCTTGTTAAAATATTCCTCCTATTTGACTACAAAGGAAAAATGTGAGATATGTCACCGTGTTTATCAAGCAGAAATCTCCATCTGCAATTTGGACCAAAACACTTCAAGGAAGCTCAACAGTCATTTCTAACATCCCAGAACCACCCACTTCCACATCTCGACACTAATCACATCCGTATTTCGGCAGTCTTTGTTATCCTCATGTTGCACCTACTGTGCATGTGCACTGAATTCATCACATTTCAGTCATCAATTTCCAACCTCGCCCTCCATCTCAACGGTAACGGTGAGCGCTGACAGAAATGTAGAAGTGAACCTTGTTTACCAGATTTTTGGTCCATGAAAAGGATGACATTAGGCCCCTCTCTGACCACTCCAAAGAGTTCCACCACACGAGGAGATCTGAGGGTACTCCACGCACCCACCTCCTCACTGCTGAACCTCTTCAGGGCGATCTGTTTGGATCGGAAAAAAAAAAAAAGAGTGAGCACACTTTGAAACTAGGCAGTGGAAAAAACAAAGACGGTGATGTGTTCTGCTTTACCTTTTTGACAGCAAAACTGAAGCCTGTGTTGACATCTCGAGCACTGTGTACTTCACCATAGGAGCCTTCCTTCACAAACTGTGTGAGGACGTACTCCCTCCCTTCCCTGTATTCAGAGTCCACAGGCTGGATGTTCTGACAAGAGAGAAACAAGTTAGTTTGGTACAACCACCAAGACAGAAGACGTGAAGTAGACTGATGTAGCAGAACGTACTTCATTGTAAAAGATTATTCCCTCGTTGCCAAGAGAATCAGCTGCTGAGAGCTCATACTCCTCTTCTCTGACATCCCTCTCCACATCTTTGAAAAAGGGCAATGCATAGCACGGGTCCCCCTGACTGACACTGCCCCTGAGACCAGCAAGGGCCAGCGAATAATCTCCCAGACTGCTGAGGCAGTCTGAGTCGCTGTCCTGCCCATAGGAATGGAGACTGGAGAGGGGGCCACAGACTTCATCCCTCCAGTTCAGAGGAGAGCAGCTGGATCCGGTGATGTAGGTCTGTCGGCCGTAAAGAGAAGGCCCTCTGTCCTGCTCTTCTGAGCTTTCAATGCTGCTGCAGCAAGAAGTACTGAGGCCTCCTCGCCCTCCAAGAGACGACGGCTCCTACAGGACAAGCAAAGAGACGGCTGGTCAGATTACATGATGTTTACATTCTCAGGTGAGTTTGCTCAGGGGCTGAATGTTCAAGGCCATGAGAGGCAGCTTTGTCTGAAATTCGGTGATTCACTTCCACAACACAGGAAAGCTAATGTTTGCAGGGCAATGCCTAGAGATCAAGTCTCAGGCTGCCAAAAGTGTGGCAATTTGTCCTTGAGGATGATTCACAAGCAAAACACTGCAAGCTTGCTCAGTTCTTTTAAGAATACAAGACTGTGCAATGCACCGACCTACTTTTAGTGGCAGTTTCAATAGCTTTTTCACATGTAAAGGCCAATGAAATGTGAAGAATAATCAGATTTCTTACCAAGATCTGGACCAGAGAACTTCCACTCTCCTGTTCAGGGACTCCAGAGGGCATTCGATGTCTGTATCGCTGCTTCTCCTTCTTCTTTTCCAGTTTTTTCTTCCCTTTGCGCTTCTGTCTCTTCCTGTTCTTCTTTCTAGGGGCATGTTGTGCTGAGCTGCTCGGCTCCTGGATGGACGCTGTGGTTTGGCACGCCACATTGTTGTGCTCTAAGGAAGGACTGAAGCAGAAGTATGGCGAAGTTGTAAATACCGGACATGAAATTAAACAATTCAGTATAGCCTCTGTAAATGAGTATGAGGTGTGAAATGCAGAGGCCTTGTTGTGATGGTAATGTCATACCTGTTGATGTAGTGGGAGGAAAAGGAACGTTCAGAACAGGATGGACTAAATTCCACCTGGGTTTCACCTGCGTTGAGCACAGATTAATGTTAAATTCTCTGTCCACACACACTTATTTGATGAAGTATCAAAAAAATCAAAAAGACATAATTACATTCAGCTTGGGCAATGAAGGGTGAGGTCTTCAGTGGCATTTTCCCCACTTGCTCTGCAGTCCCATGTGTCAGGACCTTATTTATCATAGGGTTATTATAGGCTATGTAGCCCATTTTGCTGTCCTTTCCCTCCTCTTCCTCCTCCTCTGTCTCCTGGTCTGCAGCTGAGCAAGATGGGTATGACCCCTTCAGCTCAGCCGGGGATGACCCGGAGAACGGTGATGTTGAGTTAAAGATCCTCTGCCTCACCGCCATTTCATCTGCTGGATCTGGAGAGAGAACATCAGAAGCAACTGATAAGTTAATATATCAACGTTAATGTCAAATAAGTCATATTTCTAATAATAACTGATAATAAACGTGGCTCTATGTGGCTCTTTTGAATACCAAAAACTGATCAAATATGTTTCTAAATCAATGGAGTTGACGACATGTTGCCTGTGGTTGCTGCAACTAACTCATTCTGTCTATAAAAAGGACCTTTACAGTTTCCCACAGCCCAGGTAGACGTCTTCAAATATCACGTCTTGTCTGTCCAAAAGCCAAACATATTCAGTTGACTATCACATATGACAAAGAAGATCATCAAGTCCTTATACGTGAGAAGCCGGGCTGCACTTTCAGTTGATCATGACATTAAAACTGATTTAGTTGAACTCCACCACAATTGTTACTGCATCATGTAGATACAGTAAATGATAGGGTTCATCTTCGCTCGCGGGTGACCTTTAAAATGTTGTGAGGTTTGTGCTTGTGAAAACTGTTTCCCCATAATGTAACAGACTTTTTTACTACGTGCTCATGTGAGAGTGATAGTAGCGTAAAAGAGAAAAAATGGATAGTACCTACCAAATATATTTCCTTTTTTTTAAGTTCAAACTACCTCTTACTTACTTTGATTCTTAATTTAGTTCTTAATGTTTTATTTGTTTATTTTTTAAGTGACATTTGGTTAATACCACCAGGCTGAAAAAGTTACTTTTGTTATTTCCAGTGAAGCAGAAGAGCTCATATAATTGACTCAACTTTGTACTGTGATCAAGTACATAGTAATCTGCTTCTTTGTTACTTGTTTAACATGTTTGTCTTTGCCAAGTAAGTTCGTGATCATCATCACTTGATCAGAAACAAACTGAAACTTTGAAAGTTTGCGGTGGGCAGATGAGACAGGAAACCCGACTCTGGCCTTGTTTTTTTGGCAGTTGTAACTGTGTCGACTTTCAGTGAGAGGAAGTAAACTAGAGCGCATTCGGCACGGCTGGGCTTAATTTCCAATGAATATTAGTGTGATTGGCAGCCGGGTTGGAGGTTATAACCGTCAGAACATGTATGGCTGTAAAATCAGCACACTCACACACACACTCCTTTCATCTCAGCACTGGTAACGTGCATTAAATGCATTTTAAGAAGCACAAAGTAAAAAAAAACCTTTGAATACAGTTGCAGCATGTGGCATTAGTGTGTCCATTACACCTAACAGCAGCGTCTCCCTGTTATTTAGCGTTTCACTTTTTCTGCATAAACAATATACATATACATTTCTTGCGTCTTGAGGTCGTACCAGGATTAAGCATGAGATCTCGACTAAAACAATCACATGGCTGCCAAGAGCCTTACCCTGTAATGTTTGCATATTGTTGCTCTAGACAGTACTAACGCAGTACTAACACGAGTAATACTAAAGCTCTTAAAACTGTAGTGAAACTCCAATGAAAGCTTTTAAAGTTTAGTAACATCATTACCTTGTGTGCCGACTTCATGCACTGCAAGATTATCGAGAACAGAGCAATTCAACTGTCACTTCCTACTTAAGACGCTGCACCGGTGCTGAAAGCGCAGCGCAACACCACACCCCAATGAATTTACGTGGAAAGGAAATAGAGAAAAACCCACTGCAATAAACACAACCACAAAAACAACTCTGTGTATGTGTGAGGCCCAGGGGCGTGTAGACGTACCGACAGATGTCAGTCTGCGCTGCTGTCTCTGTCCCGTGTATCCGCTCTGAATAACCTGTCATCTACATTAGTAAAACTAGGTGCTGTGTTTGTGTGCCTCGTCCTTCATGTTCTGATTCTCCGTAATGTCTCAGCTTAGGCTCCTGCTCTCTGCTCTGCTTGATGCTGGCTCTCAGCCAACCGGGGGGGGGGAGGAGCTGGCTGACAATGACTTATGGGAAATGCATCTCCACTTCCCCATATTCCCCCCTCCCTCCTCTGCCTCCAACAAGGCTGGCTTACTCGCTCTTCCCTCTCTGACTAGATTAAAGGATAACATGTTTTGATGATCAACTGTGAACTATGGACTAACAAAAGCAGAACTTAAGCCTCGGGGGCCTAAGCTTGTTAAGATATACTCTGTTTTTTCCTCTAATAAGAATTATGAAATGGATGTGATCATTCCCACTTAGCACAGAAATCAAGTTTAAACCAGAATATGGACAAATAAGATGTTTGGTAACAAAGTTTAAAAAAAAAAAAGTCACATCTGTGTGTGTGTGTTGTTAAAAGATACACTCAAATTTGGGATGAGTCTCTGACCATCAGCACACGCCCACAATATATGTATTTTTTAAATGTGACGAGTTTCGTGACCTTTCATGTTCTCTGGTATCCCAAAGAACATGTGCCCTGTGATCGGCGAATGTATATGAGTCACATGTCACGTCACACGTTCCCACACTCTTCTCCGCTATAAGTCATGCCATTAAAAACTACCATTAACAGCAACACAGAGGGTGTTTCAGGCAGCAAAGTTAAAAATATCAGAAATTATGAGGATCTTAAGGAAAATATTTGCCGAGAATTTGGAGCAAGCGTATTAGCTGTCACTTGAAATGGGAGGTGCCTACTTTATCTATCTGAAATCTGAATAATCTTGCTCGCTTTTCTTTGCAGCAGCAAAACAAGTCGCTCTATTATATAAAAAGAAAACCGCCACAGAACACAGGAAATTCAGAATACCACTTGAGAGGCTTCATCATAGCCTATGAACAAGTGTAAAGGAAACTGTTTACTTCCATGGCAACAATATTAAAAAAAAAAATGATTAAAAGCTTTATAAAATTCTGAAAAAAAGTCTAACAATGTATCGCTGCATTTTGCTAGCAGTAGCGATTCAATCTGAATCAACAGATCAAGACTTGTACAGTGAGTATTATGAGAAACTTGGCTAAACATCAACTCAAACTTCACCTTGAGATACAGCGTTCAAAACTGAGGGACAACCAACAAATTCAAATGCAATTCATTGTTTGATCTGAAACAAGAGCCAATCAACAGGAAATTAAACTGAAACCAGTTTGATATTCAAGCGATCTCTTTGAGCTTCACAAATGTGAATATCTTCTGGTTTTGTCAGCCTTCTATGACAAAAAAGTGAGTTTTGTACTGTTGGACTTGGGCTGTGAGAAATTACTTTCTGGTGTTCTAAGATAACGACCAATTAATCTATCAAATGAGGAAAAAATAATAGGTAGATTAACCAATAACAGAAATAATCATCGGGTGCAGCTCTAGTTTGGTCTACGTAATGTCTGAAAATAGTAAAAGAATGTCCATCACAAGCCGTAATGTCGACAGATTTCTTGCTTTGTCTGACGGCCAAAAAGTAGCAAGCCATCACAGTCGAAAATCTGATCTCTGGATCAAATAATCAGTTAACTGCTTCAGTTCTTAATCCAATACAAAACAATACAACCACTAAGTACTGCCTTCAAATTTAGTTAAGCTGGGTTGCATTGGATTGCATAAGCCTGTACAGGTGTACCCAATGACTGCGAGTGCACACACAACAACCATAAACCTTAAATATGACGTGGCACAATCCATTGCAATCTACTTTTGCAGAGAAATCCTGAGCTTAACTCCACATACAGTCAGTGGCTATATTGAGCCGACTCGCTTGCTTGTACACCCACACAGATTAATGAAATTCCAAAGCTTTTAGTAAGGACAGTGAAAAGGGACTCAACCTGAAGTGGGCCACAGACTACACACAGCCAAGCATTCCTTAAGGGAAACGCTGCCTGCTTCTCAGAAAAGGAAAATGTGCCAGTGCTGGACTAACACATGTCCAGTGCTATATGCACGAATATACAGAAATATGCATGCTATGACTTCAAGTACTCACACTGTTCAGTCACACCTCTCTATGGCTCTTCTAACTTCCTTTTTTCTGCATCAAAACGAGCCACAGTGAAGAATTAGGTGTCATTACACTAAATAATAATGAAGGTGACTTAATGGCAAAACACTGCAGGTTTACATTTTCTGCAAGTTTTCATTCAACTGGTTATGTTTCTGTATATTAATTGTGGATGTTTGAAAATGATCATGCCCTTGTCAAGTCCGGATTATGTAAGAACATGTCTGTTTTATATCATTTTGTGAATATCTTTGGGTTTTGAAATGTGAAAAATTGGAAGACGTCATCTGGAACTTTGGGAAATTATAAAGTGCATTTTCACTATTTTTGGCAGTAAACAGATGATGAAAAGGTGATTAATCTAGAAAAAAAACATCTGCCAATTAATTGATAATGAAAAGAATAATTTAATCATTTTTAACAGGCAAATTTGAAAATTCATCAAAAGTATGCATGACCTTCGATGTGAATATCCGGATATTCTGCCAAACAGCGCACATAGACTGAACAAGTGGGCTAACAGATCGCATGTAATGTAATGTATGCAGAGAAAAGGATAAAAGACATTTACACTGACAGGACACCATTAGTTTCTCATTCAGGGATGGACCCCGGTCAGAGCTGCTTTTCTGTAAATGCAGGCCAGGAGTTTGACTCTGAGCCAATTATGGTCCGGCATGTATTTGCATAGTGTGTGAGAAGCAGCAGAACTTGGACTAAAACATACAGTACCTGTCAAGGGTGACTTATGTAAACAATTAAATCTGCTGGATATGAGCTACAAATGGCTTAATGTTTAATATATATCCATCAGGCACAAAAGATCTATAACTTTATATCAATATTGAGCTCCATTAAATGAACATAATAGCTAATCTGATGGGGACTCGTAGGTACAGGTAGTAATTAGTGAGGTTAAAATTATTCAAAATTACACATTTTCTTATGTAATATGAACATAATGTACATGTTATTACACATTTATCATGGCTCTGGGTGTACTATTTCTATCCAGTGGCAGGCTTCTTATAGATATGTATATTTTTTTAGATTATAATTTCTTTTTTTTAATCATGCAGGACTTCCATGACAAACAGCTGCAGTTGTTTTAATCACAGACATCTGGCTTCAACAGGCCAAAGAGCGGACTTGAAAAGGTTTGGTGACCTGTACAGTCAAAGTTACATTAACAGCAGCCTAACTTCTTGTTGTTGTTTTTTAGCTATTTGTCACAAACTGGCCAAACAGAACAACAGAAATGTAACATATATCTCCCGTTAGCTGTGCTCTTCGTCTTCGCGCTCGCACTGTACTAAAACAATAACTTCCTTCTCGCCACATTCACCGACATTTCACACAGACCGACATGTTTTTTTTTTTCTTTTTGCTTTTTTGCCCTTCGCTGATAAGTCGAACTTTTGAGAGATAAGTATTAGTTGTCTCGAAAGACAGCAGTGAATACTGAGGTCTGATAACTGTGCCACTAGTTAAACAAGTTAATTTAATGATAAATGTACATCAGAGTCTTTTACTTACCGAGTTCCCAATTAGTAGGCGTCGGCCGGTGGTGAGCAGATCGATGTTTAACTGTCTAGCGTCCGGTTATACATTTCAAAGTAAATATTATTTTACTTTATTTTACCATAATGGTACTCAAAATACGACGATGCGAGATAGGGTTAGCACTATTATTTTTATTCATTGGTTGTTTAGCTATTTATTTTATTGCTGCTTGCGCTCTAGTGATAATTTTGCATTCATTTTTCGTAATATGTTACCGTTATGCTTTTAATTTGAAACTGAAATGTCGTACTTCCTGTATGCGCCTGTTTTTAATTTGATACAGTTTAAGGTTAGTTCCTGGAGAAGCAGAGGAGGAAATGAAAACTAAAGTGACTTTTCAAGCAACAGCGACGCTGTAAAAACACATTACCCCTATTGTTATTATAATTATGATTATTATTATTATTAGTAGTAGTAGTAGTAGTTAGTATTTGGTTTCTAATACCATCCTCATGTTTACCTTCAAGCTATAAATAATGTTAGACTGTCAAAGGTTTAACCGAGCTGTGTAGATTGGCTAATACTCTTTTTATTTGCACATATAATAGCCTACACCTCTTGATAAGGTTTTCTGTATTGACACACATTCACCACAAGATGGAGTCATAAACTATTGACTAAAGGCGTTTGTGTTCACTGCACATTGTCTATGTTTGTATGTGTCATTAAAGGCTGCATGATGTGCCATCTAATTACTGTTATAAAGTACTAAAGTGCAGTTAATCAGGATAAGTATTAGTGTCCTTCATACTCAATACTTTTATAAATGTTTCGGTCAATGGCTGAGCTTAGCACTGATGCTCATCTCCTGTGATTAGGACAATAAAATCTAACAAGAATTCACATTCACACCAGTGGAACTGTGATACAGGCATAATATATTTGGTTTTAAGGCTAAAACTAATTATCAGTATTTAGAGTTAATGCAAAAATGTGCAGATTTGCAAATCTCCACGAAATTTGAACAAAAAACAAACATGACCATGGTAAATATGAATAAAACTGCATTTGTTTAGCTAGTCCACCAGTAGATCCGTATTTCTTACAGACATACTGTAAGTCATTTAAACACCTGCATCCACAAATGTGCCAGAAATTCGATATCTGTGTCATGTGTCAGTGGAGGCCAAATAAAGTATTGATTAATTTCCCCTTTTTAATACTAAGTCAAATCCTTGGAATCCTTCCCGTCGTGACACATGTGTGAACAATAGTCATGAGATTCTCAAGCCATGGAAGTATGTTTGCAAGCGGAAGCATGTATTTCATTCTGTCATTTGCTCCTGGCAAGCATTTGTTTGGAGCAGAAAACGTGAATTTTAAGCATTTTTCATGTCTGCAAACTGGATGGACCCTGACACAAAACAGTCATCATCTGAACAGAGAAACAAAGTTATGGAATATGCTCCAATAACAGGAAAAACAACAGGTGCTCTTCTAGTTATTTCTCGAAAATAACAGGGATAGACTGTCAGGGAAGGTAACATTTGGTGTTGTCATATACTGCATAATATACAATCATGTCATGGGTGGCCATGCTCTAAATGGGAACATATACAACATATCTATTTGTAGATCTGCATCTGCTTCTAATGGGATTCATTCTCTTACCATCACAGCTAATGAACCGATCCTCCAGTTCACCTGGTAAGCAAAATTTGGCTCCTGTTTTGGTTAGGCAAATAAATAGAAAATGTTTAGACCACATGACATGCTCAGGGATGTGCAACAATCAAGCAAACGTGTCATGTCGAAATGTACACTAGATATGCAGTAATAGTTATCATAAGTTACTCTCTCCAGTCTTCTTCTATACTGACTACCCACCCACCCACTTTCCATCCATTGTGCATTGTGTGTGTAATCTGTCATTAACCATTAAGTATAGTGCATACAATAGACTACACATGTGAGCTTGATCATATGACAAGAAACCCAGAGACCAACCAGTTAGTGGTATATATCAAAAACAGCGTTGATGTCCTCTTTAACTAATAATGTAAATACATAATTAAAATGCTGGATTAACAGGTTTCCCTCCCTGAAATAGGTGATTTGGGGGCTTTTGGGGGGGATCTGGGGCCGCCAGGCTGTTGCCTACTATGCCCTGTGTGGAACCCAGTCTTTCTTACATCCATTATTTTACTGTAAAAACTTCAGCTCGGTCAGCAGATCAAGATAAGATTGAGAACAACCCTTTGTGTAAAGTGAAATATGCTGAAATACACTGCGTATACAAATGAAGTATAATAATTAGACTATTAGTGTGTCTTAAATAAATTCCCACGGTAACACTGTAACATCTAGGTGGAAATCGTTGTGAAAGATCAAGTCTCGTCAAGAATCGCTTGAGCAGTGCACATCATCATCATCATCATCATCATCACTACAGCGCGCTTCTGTCGGACACAGACGGAGCGAGCACAGAAGCTGCTGCTGTGTTCAGAAAATGGCCGACAGATTTTCTAGGTTCAACGAAGATCGTGATTTCCAGGTAATGCATGGCAGACGATTGACGATTTGCAGACATTTTACCACGTTAGATGCATTGGCGCACACACAGGGAATAAAACGTCACGGGCGGTGAGGAATTATCACAGACGTGCATCGTGCATTTTGTGTCTACACGTCCGCTTGGCTAGCACTGCAAGCTAGCCAAGCTAACGCTAGTGAATAGTGCACTGCGGCTCTTTTGAATTTAACTTCCCCTACGTCTGCGTGCTGTATTTGACTCCTAATCATGGCTTATGCACTGTAACATTATGCTTAGTGCGCAACCCTACTCAACCGTACGACAGCAAAATAGACACTGAAGTCCAACGGGCTAGTTAGTGACCTTGGGTAGACTGGTTATTTATCGACATATGCTAACGATGGAGAGCTAGCTCGCAGAGCGCTAACTCGTACGCACATTGGTTGTAGCACTAGCAAGAAATGGCTGTATCATTTTGACAACTTGAATCCAACAAACGCAGCTAGTTAGCACGCTGACTTAACCTATTTATAGTCAACTATCTGTCGGCCCTGTCATTTAATAACATGACGTGAAATTACCTCTTATATGTGACTGCATAAAAGCGTATGTGGGACATGGATAACGATAGATTTTAGATAAACAGATGTCCTTGGACACTCATTTGCTGATTTTCTCCTAATAAAAATGTATATAACATTTGTGTTTTTCCGTTTTGTAAAGGTAGCACCATTTCACTGGTGTTTTTTTGTTGTTGTTGTTGACTGACTTACTTTAATCTTGACTGTTTATATCCAAAGTTAAACGTACAAAGCAAATCAGGCTGAACACACTGAGGTGATAACAAAGTGCTTCTTATTTGTCTTCACGTGTTTGGAGTATTTATGTAATTGTATTCATGAATCTGTCCCTGCTGCACATTAATAACATTGTTTTGTGACATGACGTTATTTCAGGTTGTATCAGGTCCAACAACAACAGAGTGCTAGAGAGCCGAGTTGTTGAATTTCACAACCCATGTATGAGCTGTTTGTCTTTCACTTGCCTATCTGTGATCTAAGACCGCACCCAGTAAAAGCTAAACATAACTGACTACATTACAAAGTGTGCTTAATCCGTATTTGTACTTGTCTCATCAGTCATTCATCGGTTATTTCCTTTTGAATCCCTCCGATGACATTATAATCTCGCTGCTTTGCCCAGCGCCAGTCATAATTTGTATCCATCCATATTTTTTAGCCACACAACAGGTTTTTAATTCTTCGACATCATTGTTATTGGCAGGACAGGAGAAACTTAAGTCAGTGTGCGCGGTGTCATTCTGCTGCGCATGTTGTCTCAGTGCTTTGCAGTAATTTAGTCATTTTATCAAATAAAGCCAACATTAGTCAAGAGTTTTGGGATTCCACGGGACGTTGCTGCTTTTTCTCTCCTGTGTGACTTTGTGTGCTTTTTTTTTTTTTTTTTTCTTTCTCCCTCAGTGATTTGTGAAGGAAGAGGACAGTCGCTGTATCCACAGTGATGTTCAGGGTCAGACAAAGTGCTTAGATGAATAATCGAAACAGAACCAACACAGCCCGTTCTTCCTTACATTGTGCTGACGGCAGTTTGTTCCGTCATTTACGCCCCATTAAAAATGTGGCCGGCGTTTTTGAACAAGGACAATGAAGCCAACGGTGAACTGGCTTAGTCTGAGTAAAATGTCTTCTGGCATCGTAGAGAATAAAAGTCAGGTATTTGCTGTAGTAATGATGTGACGAAATAGGCGAATTACCAGACGTGTCGTGAAAACCGATACAAGTTCAAGCATGTGTATAAGAAACTGCTTCTGTTCTTAATCTCTATACCGACTGTGTAGGTGTCCAGTGGGAACTCAGTATTCGGCTATGTTGTCAGTCCGAGGTGAATTGCTGTGTGGTCTGAATGAGTCCGTTGAGGCCAGCTCTGGCTCACCACAGTGGAGCTCTGTGTGTGAGATCTGCTGTGAAGGCATTCATATGCTCAGTATTCAGAAAGTTTCTCTCTGACTGCACGGGCTAAAGCCTGCTGCCAAGCAACACGGCGCAGGAAACACCCACAGATGGTCTACCTAACATCTAAAGCACAACCAGTCCAACAGCTCCGACTGCTCTCTGTTGATTTACATTGTCGTTGGAGCTTTAGCGCGCAGCTAATCTTGAGTTGCAGAAATGCACTAGGCAATTTATGAGCGTCTCTCATTTCCTAATGAGGGGTGGTACGGAGCGTCCATTTCACTGTTGTAGAGCAAGTGGAAATGTACTCTTAGCGCACGTCAGATGACAAAGCAGAGATCACCACTGTGGTGTCGAGAATAAGCAGCAGTGAAACTAAGAAGTGGTCGGCAGGCTCACATTGAGTGGTCTGAGCAGAAAGTCAGGTGGGGGAGGTTGTCATCGATTTGTTCATAAATAAGTCCTCAGCTCTTCTTCTCTATCTCCCCTTCTCATAATCCCCAGCTTCACTCATGCTGATGAGGGGGTCCTGTTTCATCGGAATTAACGACTGCCAGCGTGGCATCAAATCACCTCATTACTATGGGCTGTTTTTTAAGCAGTTGCTTATCTCTGCAAAACCAGATTCCCGTAGAGAACGTTTGGTGTGTGTGTGTCGGGGGGTGGGGAGTAAATCCTCTTGCATGGCCCAGCACATGTTAGCATTGTCTTTTCAAGGCAACATTTGTTGCACAGTTTTGTAGCTGCAGACTGCAGAACGTTTTTCAGTCCTCAGTGATGCAAAGGAAAAGTGTGTATCTCGCCGTGCAATTCCCAAGCCACAAATATACATGAAAAGATCAGATAGAACCTCGTTTTGTTGTATGTTTTGAGTGCAGTTACACTGTCTACCCATGTCCTATTGCTAGTAGCTGGAAGCAGCTAATAAATAATATAATACCATGCACTATTTTTGGAATCTTTTGAGTTTTCTGCTTGTGTGAAGGTCAGGAGGAAACGGACTCCCAAACATGCCCTTCTTTTCTCCTCTGCTGGCAAAGAGAGGAAGCCGTCTGTCTCAGAGCAGAAACTGCTCTATAAACGCACTCCTTTTGGTTGGGTAGCAAGCCCATTACTCACTCTGCGTCCCAGCCGGGGCACCGACTTACAACATAAACGCTCAATTTGTATGTAAAGCTGTGCTTCAAATTCAGATAACAAATAACTGGGAGGGAAGTCTCCTGTCACCGCTGGAATACATTTGCCAAGAAATCAAAGTAAATGTGTAATCGTGGCTGATTAAACTAAATAATCTGCAATATGAGATGTTACTCTATGTTTTTGCAGTAATATGCTGTACATTCTTTATAAATATTTCTTCATATACAGTAAATATTGTTGTAGGCCAAGATATGGCATGACTAAACACAAATCAACTTGTTCATCGCTTGTACACGGGTTCTTGTGGCGCTTACTCGACCCAGCATTGGTTGAGTTACTGACCCAAGCGTGGCTCTTGATGATCACACTGCAACCGCTGCAACCGTGTAACAAGCGCAGCGTTTTCCAGTCCTGTTATTCAAGCTTGTGCGATTGACTACTACTCAGTGTGAAGGACTGTTATTCAGTGTGAATGACACACAGTAGGCACGCCTTTGTGCACAGTGCTATCTTACTGTTGTGAAAACACAGAGATGGAAATAAACTCAGTCAGTGTTCATTCAGTAAGTGTCCGTTTTCCAAATGTAAGTGTCTTTAAATGATTAAAATGAGATTTTAAATGTGTCACTCAGGGTGGGAATCACTTTGACCAGTATGAAGAGGGCCAGTTGGAGCTGGAGCAGGCGTCCCTGGACAAGCCCATCGAATCGGTAAGGCTGCATCTATCATCCCGCACCATTGGACCAGCTGTGAGAGTGGATGATTGGTCCAGGGAGGAATAAGAACCACACCCTTTTTTTTTTTTTTTTTTTTACTCCATTCATTCTGTCCATGTAGACGCATCCAGTGTTTTCTTGAACACACTTTTGCCACGTAACATTTAGTATCACTTGTCTCATGTCCATTAATGCCCCCTTTAAGCCCCTTCCACTTCCCATGTCCTCTGCCTACTCCATTTCCTGTGTGACAGTTAAAAACAAAATGATGATGTATATGCTAGATCTTCCTGTTTTTATGTAGAGCTTAGAGATAAACATTTGATTTTTTTGTATCAGTCTCCCATTAGTCATTGTTAGTCATCTTAGCACTATGAGATGAGATGACTCTGAAAGCATGGAGTGGATAAAGCACGGCCATTAATGGCTGTTTTCTAAATACTCTAGCTGTTCATCCATTTTAAACTCATTCACTAGAATTTGCATATTTGATAATGGCCAAAAATGTATCCTGGGTACATCTGCTTTGAGTGAGCATATTTGTATGATACATTGATGATTAACTGTTCAAGCACCCTGTAATTTTAAAATGTACTGAAAGGGGTCTGATCGTATAGAAAACCCTCCTCAAATAAGAACGTCACAGATGTTGCAGGGCAGATTTGGATTTTAAAAACAGCCTAATTAAGTAGATTAGACAATTATATTAATGAAATGTGTGATTATTTTGCAGTGGCTCAAATGCTTCTGTTAATAAAAAGTGGGCAGTGCTTATTCCACTCCATTTAGCAAACAAGAGAGTGCACATCAGATGGTGTGAATGGCTACATTTGTGTTTGAGAGAGTGTGTTTCTATGTAGCTTTAGAATTTATGTGTTAGTGTATAGTGTTTGTGTCTATAGGACAGTTATCTTATTGTACACAACTTGGGGTGTTCGACATTTCTCTCCTGCAGCGAATTGGCCCCTATTAGCTAAGCAGCAATGACCCGGTTTGTATTTGCACGCTCTGCTTTCTTACTCCTATCTTTAGGGTCCTTGTAACGCTTCTCTGACTGTCTATTCTCTCTCTCTTTCTATCTGTTTCACTCCTGTCACACTCTACATCTATTCTCTCTCTACCTCTCTCGCTCCCTCCCTACTACACAGTGATTCGGTGTACAGTACCCTCTGTCATTCTGTGCTGGCATGGTGCTTGTGCAACTGGGACTGCATTTTTCGCTGAAGAGGCACATAGATAATAGCGCAGGCAGCTCTCTTCTTTCTGTCTTTCCCACTCTCTCCATCCCCTCTTCTGTCTCTGAAGCACTGTGGTGAGCAGGCCCAAACTCCCCTACGTACACAGCGTCGCATTACCTCTTTTCCACATTATGAGCCAACCAGACAGGATCAGCATCCAGGTATAGATCAAAATAATAGTGCAGTTGTTTTTCCAGCCTGAAACAGATCTAATGAACACTGATGTATAACAAGCCATGTTAAAAAAATAGTTAATCATTAACTTAAAAAAATAAAAAAGGCTTTTCTGCAATTACAGCTGTTTAATCAATTGACATGTTAATTTTCTTAAGTAAATATAATATATTTGAATAATAAATGAATGCAACAGCCCAAATTATTGCTCACTAAGACAAATTCAAAACACACCAGGATATTCATAACAGCAAAATAGATGCTGAAGTCATTATTCATACGTTAAGAGGCTAAACATTGCACTAAACGGGGCACTTGAAACATTTACCCTGATTCAATCAATCTCCAGAAATCAATGAAAAGAGCTGTAGGCTACACATGAATATTACCAGGCACATGTCTTAAGTTTTTAAGCAGCAGCAGCATCCTTGCTTGGAAAAACACCATTGGCTTCATATTTGTAGCCTGAACATGTGTTTTCTGTGGCTACAATCCAGTGAACCGAGAACATAATTTATTTTTTATTTCTACGCATGACGTACTTTCTCAAAGGCACACAAAAATCCACACTGTGTGTGGGTGGTGGAGAGAGCGAAAAAAGAAAGGGAAGAGAGGTGGCCTGCTCACCTGGCTTGAGTGGCTCTTTTGCTCCTGCGCTATTATTTGTGGAGGGGCGCTGAGGGCCGCGCTGCAGCACCGCACATTTCTTCACACATCCGTGGAAAAATGGCCACATCAAGAGGTGCCGTCAGCTGTCACTTTGTCACCAATGATAATACTCGCAACACCTGACCGTATTGTCTTTGGAAAGAGCATGCCCAAAGAAGAAGGTGGCAGACTTTTTCTCTGCAGGCAAGTAACCATGAAAGTTTGCCACCAAGTAAAACGGAAGATTAGAGGATTTGGTGACACATGTTGCTACATCAGGTGTGTTTTCATAATCCAAATTACGCAGTTGCTGCTTGAAAGGCGACAAGGAGAAACAAATCTACACCTGCTTAGCTTCAAAAGAGATCTGTAGGATCTCCAGTTCATTTAAATGGAGAACTAAAACACTACATTAAAAGCTAAAACACATAAACTAACATACATTATGTAACCATGTCGTTAGGTACACAGGTCTGTCCCTGCCACAGGTGGTGGGATTTCTGGCAGTCGCCCACCAGTGTTAAATCTCGGAGCTGTTACTGAACGCTTCGGCCCAGCTTCTCGGAGCCCCTCCCCTGCCACTTATTGTGTGTGATCTATAGGCAGCTAGAGGTCTGTGGTACTTTATTGGGATCTTTTTTCTCTTTCTGTCTTTCCCCTTTGGTCTTTGCTCTTCCTCTCTAACATTGTTTTTGCATTGCATGTGTTAACTTGGTAGCATTCAGTACTATTTTCTCTCAACACTCTGTCCTAATCACTACTACAATTTTCCTCCCAGACTCATTCCTCCCACGTCTCCTGCCCCCACCAGTCCCTCCAACCTACCCTCCTCCTCCTCCTCCCCTTACCTGACCCTGTCCAAGAGCGATATGCAGCGGGCAGCCTCAGAGCCACAGAAACCACACATACACACTGGAAATCTAAGAAACACATGTTTACAGGCCACAGGAAGACTACTTGGTAAATAGTTTATCATGTATTTCTTTTTATTCAAGTTGTAGTTATTACTTAGACTCTCTAATATGGAAAAGGGGACATTTTAGGTATTAGTGTATCAGCTGGGACTGAATTCTTTTAATTAAGTGTCTAAATATTTTAAGTAAGCCAGATAGCTCTGTATCAGTGTTAGCTGTTAGATGTCTGTCATCTTTTTGGTGAGAAGAAGAAGAAGAAGAAGAAAAAAGGAAGTGGTCCTGACCCAAAGCTTTTTTACAACGTCAGCAATAGAGTAAGAATGGCGATTTAAAAAACAAAAAATAACCAAAAGCATTTGTCTGTAAACCAGTCTGACCACCTTACTTCAAGCTCAGAGGGAAGTTGAGTGGAGGCCCCTTCAAATTTGGGTTTTGAATTTAAGTACACTTTGATAAAGCTCCAGTTGATGAATAGGGCCTTCAGAATTATGAGGTAAGTATGTATTTTTGAATTATTATATTTCAACATTTCTATTAATTGGACCCTGCTTCTCTGTCATCATGTAGTTAATGAAGTCTGTAATCCCCTTGCGTTCAGTCTGACACAGCTACACTTAGCTCCATTTACTGTGAAGCAGGAGCCTTCTGTTTTAGTCGTTTGGCTCTTGGACCACTGAGATAGTTGTTTCCATTTAGTCACACCTGCAGTAGATGAGACTCACTAGGAATGTACGGAGCACCAAATACAGCGAGAGGGAGAGGGAGCGGGAGAGGGAGCGGGAGAGGGAGCTGCAGGGGTTCATGAGGAGCAGCAGGCCCTGTCCACTAGCAGCACTTGCCAAAAGACATTCCTCAGAGACGTGAGAGAGGATGATGAGTAACTGCAGCAGCCTACTTCACTCTTTGCAACACAGATTCGTAAAGGGTCCGTCTCCGTTTTCTTTTCAGATCGTGTAAAAATGTGTGCAAAATCTGTCGTCGAGCCGCCATCCTTGGAAAATGACATTACAAATAGTTTGTAGATAATTTAGGATCAGTCACTTGTATCACCTGTCATGTGTATTAATATGTCCATGTTACATCCTCCTTGGTAACCTTAGCCACAGCAATTTTCAACACCCAGACAGGGACACATAAACACATCCATACTTTTGCTGCATAGACAAAAGCAATACGATTCCTAAATACTCTGAGGTCTCTAGGTGAGGTCCCCTGCATATCACTTCCCTGACCCATATCTTCTGCCATGCACTGTGCTGGCAGCACAGTGCATACTTTATAAACCCCCCCCCCTCTTGTAGATCTCTTTTGTTTGGATAACATTTTCTATTTTTCTTTCTCCTGTATTAACAGTCAGTTGGTGGATTTATTGACATGCCTACCTTTTTCTGTTTGTATACAGTATTATGTTTGTTTAAAAGCAGAGAGAGATTTGCATTTTTAAGAACTAGAGAAGAAGTAGCAGAATTGCAGTTGAAAGCGTTTGGCCGGTTTCTTACGTTGTGTCACGTGTGACTGTTTTTTTGACAGCCCAGTATTTTAAAGCCAGGTTCGTATGGAAATGCCTTCACTCCACTTGCACTGCTGTTGGACTCGCCGTTGTTGCTTTCATCCGTCTGTCTGTCTATTCTTTTGGTGCACTCATCTGTTGTTCAACACGCAGCCTGCGCCTCATCTCCGCCCTCTAACCTTTGCTGAGCCCATTTTGAACTAATCTCTTTTATTAGTGTCAGCATTTGCGACTGGTGCCTCATCCAACCTGCCCTTTTTGTTATTATTTAGTTTTTTTTTTTTTTTTTTTTAATCTCATTGAGATTAAAAACAAAATCAGTGCAGCCTTTGTTCAGACTTTCTGATGCGATGAAAAGCAAATCAGCTAATAGTTGAGGCTGCATTTTATTTTCCTCCTTGCTCCAAGGCTCAGAGATCAGCTAATCCCCCAAATCAATATAAATGTCCATGTGTAGAGTGTTACTGCACCATAATACTGCAGTAAAGGGACAGAAGCATACCCAATGTCGGTTGGAGGGGAGGCGTTCACTGCAGCAAAATCTGCAGTGTTTCCCTACACAGTGAAGACAGGGGACATGTTATATCCACCAGGGGGGAGGTAGAGCCACACAGCCTTTAATTCTGTGGCTCTTATGACATGTCCACGAACTGCCAAGCCAGGGACATGTTATACACAGCAAGTTAACCTTAAATGTCCTAGTTATGATACAGACGGGCTGTCTCCAATTCTCTTCCCACCATTCGAGGCCCAGCACAGATTCCTGTCTTATCTCATCTCACAGCGGAAGAGATCCGACAGTCGCAGAGAGTAAGCACAGCTCGCACATCCATGAAATGGAGGGGGGGGAAAAAAATACCTAACACAAACAGGAAGTAAAGCAGTTCAGCCTCTCTCTTGAGTTTTCCAGGCAAACATCAGCCAGTTGTTTTGGATATATTTATTCCAGTCATCAAGACTGCAAAGTGGTATTTCACAGTTTTTACAACCGATATAAACGATCTTAAATTAGGGCAAAGGAAGGCAACAGTTTGCTCTGAAATAGCAACAGCGGTTGACAAAAAGATAACGCCGAATGAGACCTCGTGGGCGGAGATGCAGTGTTTGCTGTGTGTGTGACTACCACTCCCCTTCACATGCACTAACCCATACAAGCCCAGCTCACCTCCACCACCCTAGAAACTCACCTACACCATGGCTCAGCCTGCTCTGTTCTGCCCCCCATGTCCCGACCTCCTCTGTTTTTATTTATTTATTTTTTTAATCAAAGAGAACTAGTTGAGCCCCGTTGAGCCATCACCTTCCTCTTTGTGCCTGATCCACCTGAGACTAACACAGTTGGAGTTGTTTTTTTTAACCCCCGCCATCCGCCCCCAGCCCGCCCCCACCCCTCTGTATGTGTACCATTCACTGTGCGCTACTAACACCGACGATCCTTTTTGTTAAAAGCCTTTAACAAAAAGCTGCATGCTGTTTTGTTCCAACCCCTTCACTTTCTCTTTGTGAAAGTTGATGTAAATCTCTTTGTGATTATAAATATCCTTTTTGTTTGGTTTGTATGTTTTTTTTTTTTTTTTTGGTAGAATGCAGCACTCTGGTGAATGTTAGACAAGCTTGGAATAGTTATAATCACAACAGAAAAGCACTGCTTATTAAGAAATCTCATCGTTTCCTGTTTATTTGTGCTTGAGGATGTACTGTAGTGTGTAGTGGTGGGACGGTCTTGCATTTCACTTAATGTTTTTGTTTTCTTGCTGACCCATACTAGTGATATAATGATCTCAGACATGCACATTTGGCCCCAGAGTGTGCTATGAATTCCTGTTGTGTATGTTTTCACACTCCTCTTTAGCCTCTTTGATTCATTATCAGTTGCCTGATCTTGTCTACATGTATATTTGTATGCTTTGTCATAGCAATCATTAGTATTAAAAGCGGAAAAATAATAAAGTGGGCCGCCTCACTGCAGTTGCACACTGTTAAAAATGTGTCTCGGCTGTTGTAAAGCTGCTGTACAAGCTTAAAAACTACCTTGCAGGCTTGTCAAGGCCATTATGGTTTATGAATACTAATGATACCTATGAGAATAATTAAATTAGAGGCATGCTAACAGCATCACCTTGTGTCTAACAATGTTTTGTGAACATGGTTGCGGACCAGAGAATTGATAACAGACCAGAGATGCTGGAGGTGTACAAAAACATGCACAACAGCTATTTCTGGTATATGTAATGGGGCTACATGCACACAATGTCTCCCTCTTTTCACCTGCACACCCACATATCCCCTCACACGTGCATATTCTGTCCACCCTGGGCCTTGTAATGGTAATCCAAGGCCCATTAGCTCCACTTCTGTCTCTTCCTCTTGCTGTATTTTTTGTGACAGCTGCATATGTTTCATGGTGCTCCCCTTGTCATTGTTACGGAATCACAGCAAGCTTGGAGTTTCTGGTCTTTGTTTTGTTAATGCAAGATTTCCATACCTGTTCTGTGTCACTTTTCTTTGTGTACTAAGATCTTGCTCTGTAGTGGTTCATATATGTATGCGTGTGATACATATATTGCCCTCTCCTTACTCCTCCTCTTAACTTCTCAGTTAGTGGATGTGACTTGATGTGTTATCTTTATCATCCAAAAACATAGAAATGCTCATGCCCAATTTCTTTGCCTTTTTTAAAAAATAAATAAACAAATAAAGAAAAAAAATGTTTTTTAAAGTGCACTCCTACTATAGGAGGGTATCCTGTAGTTTACAGGCTACACATAGCCTCATCAGTATTCATCATAGTGGAAAGCCTACCCTTCCTCTCAGTCTCCCACCCTCTATCCCCCTCTCCAACCCCCAACCGCCCTTACCACTCCTTGTGCTGGAAGACACTGATGTTACACGCTGTAGGTGATGTGGATGACGATAATGATGATGGTGATGGTGGTGGTGGTTGTGCTGATGATGATAGCGTGATCTGAGTGGTTTTGTTTTTATTTTGTTTGTTTGTTTGTTTGTTTTTTGACCAGTGCCCACGGGGAAAAGCTCCTCTTATTATTGGAATATTTTTGGTTTTTTTCTCCTCTCTTCTCTCTGCTAGGATAACATCGGGCACCGGCTGCTTCAGAAACATGGCTGGAAGTTGGGGCAAGGCCTTGGCAAAACCATGCAGGGTAAGGACACACTCTTCTGTACACCTATGTTCGATGTATGCTGGTGGTACTGAGCCACTACCCTCTGTCATTTTCTTTCCCCTCACATTTCCAGGTTTTTTTCTTTCTTTTTTTTTTTTTTGTATCAGCAAATTTTCTTTTCTCTTCACATTCTTCCTCTGATCTCTCCCTTTGTGTCTGTTGCTGGGTAAAAATATTTTTTATTTAAACATATAATTCCAGTTGTTCCTGTAACTCTTAAGCTGCTGTTCCCTTGAACTTGAAGAGGGAGGAGCATGTTCCCAAGGCCTTGTAAAGGATGAGGGCAGGGACTTTGGGGGGTTGGGAGATGGAAGTAAAGCGTTTGTCTTCCAATCATGCATTTAGTTTACAGCAGTTCGGATTGAAGTGGACTTTCCCCCCCCTTCGAAATCACGGCTCATTTGGATAATTGGTCACATCAACTTGATTTAGCCAACCAGCTTCAAGGAAGCTGAAGGTTATGGACTGTGGATTGCTGATGTGCCAGCACGCAAGTCTTGTAACTTCTCCAGGTCTTTCTCTGAACCGTGGCTAAAAACAAAACATCATCTGATCAGCTTACAATGGCAGGTTTATCTTGCTTACGGGGGCTAAATGTTGCTGTCCTGTTGTTGGGCAAGTGATGCAGAAGTGGTAACGAAGAGCACATGCTTGACTCTGGAAACACAAACCAGCAACAGGTTAGCACTGTCCAACAAGGCTTCATCTTTGCAGGAATATAAAGCACTTGAAGTAATAGGCAAAAGACTGTTTATGGGCCTTGCCTTGGCCAGTTGTATTTACAATTACAGGCCAGTCCCCTCTGGCAATGAAATTAGACCCAATCCAGATACACAGGACCTTCTGGATTTGAGTCTGTTTGGTTTGTGCCTAAGGTTTTACTAGACTTGCAGTGTCGTCTAGAGACATTCTTAATATATAAACATCACATGTGCACTAGGAGTTTTGTGTATAATAGATCGAGGATCGCTGTCTCTTGTGTGTAGTGAAAGATATATCCCCCAAAAAAAACTCCATAAGTTCTACACATTGAATTAATTCTGCAACCTGTAGAAAGCTTTAAACTGGCTGCATTAAGGAGGTTCCCTTTCTGGAGATAATTGTAATTGGACGGCCTCAGTGATATTGACTTGCTGTAAGAGGGAGCTGGCTGAACAGAGCTGAGTGTGTGGGTTGGACTTGGCTAACGTCAGCACCTCATTAGCTCAACCCCGCTGTGCTCATTGGCTCAGAGGCAGTGGTGCAGAGCCCTGGCATGTATCCACTGAGCGTCTTCCTGTCTCCTCACCCTGTTTCCTCTCCTCATCAGTAGCTTTATTCTCTCTGTCTTTATTCCTCTTCATAGCCTCACCCTTCCCTGCACTTTCTCCAAAGAGGATGATGTATAGCATTGCCCATGAGTGATGTCATCACTGGCAGGCCAATGAGTCCTTGCAGTCTGCTGATAGTGGAGCTTGTTTTTCCACATCATTTCTGGCATTTAGTTTTGGCTACCTCCTCTACCATGTTCTTTTCTATCCTCTTGGTCGATACCATTTTAACCTCAGATGTACCAGTTTCATTTCTACTCTATGCAGTCACTTCCATGCACTTCGTTCCTCTTCGTTGCTTAACTGCAACTCATGCTCAAGTGCATTGCTCTCCCTTTAAACCCAGCAGTAACATTGGCTCTATATCAGCGTTTTAATGAGAAACACAACTCATTCTGCAAAGTCTCCAGCACACGCCCAAACTATAGACAAGTTAGAGGCTTACACATGAATATACTCGGGCCCTGTACAGAGTTAGCAAAGTGAGAGAGTCTCTAAAATTTGTTCGTGTGTACGGACTTGTGCTTCTATATTCGATTTGTTGGCAGCATAGTTAGAAGACTGCCTTCTTTGTAGTTCTGGTAATGAGATTTTCAGTTTGTCTGTCCAACAGAAACAGAAAATGAATTAAGTGCTTGTTGTGTTGAAACCCACAGTTGTGTAAACGTCACTTGGAGCAGGTGGTGACAAAACAGGTTTCGCCTGCTGAGACTCAGCAGAGCGTGTCCTTACTTTATCAGATGATGGCTCTGGTGCTTAATTTGGTTGTCAGTGAACCAAAACAGTAGGAGAAAGAAAAAAAAGTATCCCTTTCTATACTGTTGTGGTGGTTTAGTGTGGTCTGAGAAGTCAGTTTCACATATAAATGTGAAAATGGTCTTACAGACGAGCGTCTCTACGTGCGCTCACGTTGATGGTCTTACATTTAGACATTAAAGTGTTGATTGTGTGTATTAGTGAGCTTCCAGAGACACAGATCTAATGACTGGTTGTTGAGCTGCGTCGTGGCTGCCCTAGCACCTCTTGTTCATGTACATATATGGCCTTTGTTCCCCGTGTCATCTCGTAGGTATTCTCAGCCTGACCATGGCCAAGGACAAGAGTAGACCAGGAGGCAGCTTTGTTCTGGGCAGGTTGACAGTGTATGGAGAGTAACAACACAGCAGTCATTTTTAAGCTTAGTATTAAGTGTTCATCATTGTTTATTTCCATCTGGCCTTGAACAGCTGAGCAGCCATCTATTTGATGTAATAAGGGTTTGTGCTTTGTGTGGAGGAGAGAAGAAGTTGCAGGCGCTGGCTGTGCTCTTGTTTTTGCCGCTGGCAACACTGACGTGTGGTTATGTAAGCATCCTGCTTTGTGGACAGATGATACTGCGGCAAAACCGTGTCCAGTTGTTGTTGTTGTGTAGGAATTAATGGCCTGCTGTTGGAGCCCACTGTCTCTGTTCAGATTTCGCTAATGTACTTAGGAGCAGGTTCACAACACAATTGCACCCTTGCATCTCATTGAAGTCTGCTGGATAATCATTATAATCTTCCTCTCCTTTCCTGTCCTCCTTGCCAGAAGAGAAGGTTTTTGAATTTTGAAGTGAAAGCATTGTGTCCCCTTTTTAAGTTTTTCACTGTATTGACTTTGTTCTTATTCTTCTTTTGTCCCTTTTGCCCCTTTTTAGGTAAGGTTTGTTGGATCCCCTCTGTATGTCAGTATGTGTGTGTGTGAGTGTGTTTTCTTTCTCCCACTCTGCAGTTGACCTCAATGTAACATCCCTTTTACAGTGTACTGTAGGCTAATGGCCTCTGTCAGCTTCCTCCTCTTTGCTTCATAATCACTTAACCTTTATTTCAATCTGCACAAGTGTAAAGTGCTTCGATTTGAACAAAGAACAAAAATCCATTTGAATCAAGATAGATTTAGGAAGCCATGATTCCATCACATCCCTTAGAATCATCATCTTCACGTATGTTAGATTTTATTTTTTTCCTCTTTGAGTTTCCGTTGCTGCTGTCGGGTATCTGATTGGCTGTAACCACGGCTCAGACTTTGAATGGCTTGCAGAGTAGACAAGTTTCCCCCCCCTCTGCTTGTTTGCCTGTTTCTACCTCCAAACCTGTGAAACTTGTGTGTATGTGCGTGGTTATCATGTGGGACTGAGATGCGTGTGCGAGCGTGTCTGTTACTGACCGGGCCATAGAGTCAACTTACAGGGAAAACCTCACCACCCTTCTATACCCCGAATGTCTCTGTCCCCATGGTTACACGCTCCCGTCCTCCCCCTGTTTCTTTGCCCCTACTGCACAGCATGTTTGTCCCAGAGGTGCACTCCTGCCTGCCTCAAACTGTCACACTCACCTGGGGCTTTAAGCAGTGTTGGAGGTAGCACACTGAAATACTACTTTCACACGATAGAGTGAAATGTAACACTCCAGAAGGGCGCACAGTTCACATTTTTTAGGTGTACTTTGGTTAAAACTGCTGCTTCATAGCAATACAGAACCTGCTCTAAGCACTGCTCAAAGCCTTGCTGGCTCTTTCCTCAGGTACATTTTATGTGTGTCATGTGTTCACTTGTTCCGGGGGTTTAGCACATCCCAAAACAAGCTTGCTGGCTGTTAGCTAGCGAGGAAATGAAAGAATCTCAGGGAGATTTGCTAACTGGGCTGACAAGCGTCTGCGAGGCAAAAAGCTCAAAGGGGGGAAAATGGTGGTCGTCCCTAGAGGCATCTCTCATCTCAGACTAGATGTTTAACCAGACACTCCAAAAAGTCAACGTAGATAGATTTTGATTCACAACTTTTGTTGGACGATACGCTTCATTTTATCCTTTACCTGTCAGGGTTAATATGCCATCAGACTCACCCAGCACGGCTCCTCCAAAAGTAATTATCTCATGGGGTTTCTAATTTTTTCTGCTTGATGATGGTAATAAGTCAACGTTTGCTGGGTTTGAACTGATACAGTACTTTGTAAGGGGGTGGTAGTTTGGCACGTTTGGGGGCATATTCTGGTTGAGAAAGCAAGATAACGCCAGGCTAGGGGCCTGGGGACTGGGACGAACGGTTGGGAGAGAATGGTGAGAGGAAATCCCTGTAAGCATCTAGCCCTGAGTGAAGGGATGAGGGGGGTGGGGAGGGGTGACACACTGATGCCCCTCTGGTAATAAACCCCCCCTCCCAAACCCCACAACCACACTCCCGACCCCACCCTCCCTTCTCTATGTGCCTCAATCTTCCTGCTTAACCAATTGGTGTTTCTTTTTTACAGCGATTTGATCCTGCCCATGTTGTGCTGATGGTAAACTTAGTGGTAAATGTTATTTTATCCCCCAATTGAATTGTTTTTTTGTTTTGTTTTTTAATTATTATTTTGTTTTAATTTCTCCCATTATTTGTTTTCCTCTCATCAGAGCACCAATGCTACATAGGCTTTCAATTCTCTCTGTATTAGTCCTCATTCTGCTGCTTGTATATTATCATGCATATGTATTACTCTTAGAACATTGTCATTTTGTTTGTTTTCAGTTTTTTTGAACCTTGTGATTCACACCCTGTGATTTAGATGCACATTGTTTTTGTCTGGTCCCTTTCTTTTCCACTGGAATGGGTAATGTGGAAGTATTGTCACTGTGTTTAAAGATTGGTGATAGTTTTGGGATGACTGTAATTGTTCATTAATCTTTAATTCTGGGCCAGGCGTGTGACTCCATTCAGACGGACCACTGCAGTGGCTGGCTAACAGAACCACCCCCTATTTGGTTTCACTTCTCTGCCGCTGTTGGGCAAAGAGCACAAACACACATGTCAGTGGATAGTCTTGTGATCTAGATATCACACAATCAGTCCTCTCCTCACACTTTGTTACTGGAATAAGGCTTCTACAACCATCCAATTAGAGTTAAAAGCCCACGCAGCTGCCAGACACTGCAGTGGGACTGAGAGTCCAGGCAGGCCTTTTATATGTTACAATGCCCATGCATCTATGATTTCAGAATTAATATGTCATTGGGCTGTGATGACTAAATTACTCATACAACGCACAGAAATGACAGATATTTACATCAAATAATGTTCTTACCTTCCTCTGTCCAAAAAGGTAAGAATTTGCCAGAAGGGGCCCCATTTCAAGTAATATGTTATTACATTATTAGTATATTATACATGTTGTCTCTGGGCTCCTTTTGGCTCAAAGTATTACTTTGGCAGGACAGTGGAAAATGCATCGTATTAGCCTTCTGTTTTTTCTTTCTATTAGAAAAAACACTTAATTTTAAAGATACTGTGAAACTTTGATTTTACACTTTCAAGCCAAGTGCTTGTAGTTATTCCATATGCCCAATGGTATTCATATAAAATTGATTCATGAAAAAAAAACTAACTTTCAATATGTGGGAGGGGAAAAAAACTGAAACCAAACTGAATTGATAATCACTATCAGTAAGATGGATTATTGTATCTGGCTGGCAACAGGAGCAGCAGACTAGTCCAAATTCTTTTTATGCCTTTTGTGTTGAGATTCCCCTGTCTATCTGTCTGTCTGTCCCTCCCCCCTTCCTTCTCCTCCTACCCATACCCATGTTTTACCAGGTAAGTATCCCCATCCCTTGCACTGTCACCATGGCGATACCTGGCCTGTGACGTCACTCTGCTGTAGTTCAGTGCTTGTGTCCTTTTTTAATTTTACTCTGTCTTTCTCTCTGCTTTGTTTGGCTGATTATGAGTGGATTAAGCAATTCTGTGTCAATCTCCAAAGTAGTTTTGATTTTTATATATTTTATATCTTTAATGTTTCATTCTGTTTTTTTGGTTGTCTTTGGTTTGTTTATTTTTCTACAGTTAATTTCCTTCCGATCTAGCTCTTTTCACAGCTTACAATAACATAGCTTAACTAGACAGAGGAAAAATAATCTTTCAGCTCTAGTCATGATGAGGAACGGGGCCTGGGACAAGGGAACAGATTTGGACCTCAGGACAGTGAAAGGGGCTTGCAAGGGTCAGCCAGCCTGCAGACATTGCAGAAAGAGATGATGCAAGAGGCCTTTGATAATATTGGGACGCTTTGTTCCCCTCATGGAGGATGCCGCAGTGGCGCTCAGTGAGCACTGGAAGCAGCTGCGCAGGCCTGTTGCAACTCCCTTCACGCTCACACACCACACTCAGCCCCTCAAGCTGTAGCGTCCTTGACAAACTTGGCATTCTTGTTTAACAGGACTGCAGCAATGAACAGGTAGAGGAGGGGGTGGTGAGTGGTACAACCACACTGAAAGGATATGGAAACAGATTGGCATAAAGCTGTCAGTCTTGTTTCTTGTGAACTTTATCTCTTAGTAAGACATAGTGCTGAACAACCCTGATGCCCTTGACCTTATTTAATTCACCAGGAATACAGTAATTGCAGCTAATTTGACTTAATCAAAACTGAGCAGCCAGGCCAAATGTCACAGGAAGGTTAGATAAATTGTTCTGCACTTGATGGCTGCAGTAAGCTGTGAGAATGGCTGGTGTTTGGTTCACTGTAGCTTTCTGGTCTCTTTGCACTTCAAGGCAAAAATTCTCTAACCCCAGCACCCTATGCTCTAAAAGCAGGCTGTCTCCGAGCTGGCCCTCCGTCCCAGTCTCAAAAACTCACCTTGTCTTCTCTCTGTCTCTTTTCCCTCAGGACGCACCGACCCTGTGCCCATCATCCTCAAATATGATGTCATGGGGATGGGACGGATGGAGATGGAGGTAATCTTCTGCTTTTTATTTTATCCCCATCATTTGTTTATGTTGTTCTAAATGCTGACATAATCGAAGGCATCAAGCAGTTTTTAAATGTGCCATAGATCGACAGTGTACAGCTGTCCTAGTTTTAATACTGGACAAGACTAGTCCTTGGTGGAGCGCTCACCACTGTAATCTCTTACCTGAATTTGCTACAATAAAATGAAGGTACTTGAACAACTATTTCTAAGAGAAATATCATAAAGAAGAAAGTTATGACATGTTGCAACACAGGCATCGGTTATTAAGCCAATATTCAAGTGTTCAGTCTCTTTCAGCATGGTACTGAGATGCCACAGGTTAGTTTGTTAAGTTTGTTTCTACTCATCTGTAGCCACCCTGATGAAGTGTGAGTCCTGTTACTGTTAGTGGAAACAACTAGGAGCAACAGCAGTTCGGCCACAGAGTTGTGGGCCACTTGGCCACACAAGGCCACATAACAGGATTACCAAATGGTGAAGCTTATAACATATAAAAAAAAAATGTCCTCAGTTTCAACACTCGCTGCTAAACAGTTGCCGAAAGAATTATTGGGTGCTTCAAATACGTTCCAGACGCAGAAAACCTTAACATAAGCCAAAGAGCGCCATGCACAGTGCCAAGTTTCAGCTGGAGTCATGTAAAGCTCAGTCATGCTCAGCAGCATTGGACTGTTTAGCAGCGAAAACATTCTCTGAAGTTATCAATCATGCTTCGCCACTGGCAGTCTGACAGACAAATCTGAGTGCTGTGGATGCCAGGAGAGCATTACCCGAATGAATGAATAGTTGCCAAATGCAAATTATTCAGTGCACAAAGATTCATGGTATCGGTTAGGTCCTGTAGCCTCCACTGAATGCTACAGCATATGTGTGAGAGTCTGGATCTCGACCCCATCACCGACACCTTTTGAGATGGACAGGTCATAAAACAGAAAATACAGTAACACTGGTCGCCTCAGATGCAGATGTTTCAACTGATGTTACTGGAATTTCAGTTCCTGTCATAAATCAGATTTGACCGTCACAATTTTGGCTGCATGTCATTCATCCGCCTTAAGGAGGATTGATGCATCCTACAATCCATCATGTCTTTAATATTAAAGTCCAACTAAAATTGTATTTTTTGTGTGCTACAGGAAACGTGCTCTGTAAATAACTTATCCTGTGAGATAAAATCAGAAGACATAAGGGAGAGATGTTTTGGTTTCATGATTTTGTATTCATTCTTTGGAATATTGTTCACGTAGATGGAGAACTGATTTAATATCCCAAAAGACCTCTTTTTTCCTTTTTAATAATCAACACATTACCATTACTTTACACTCCAAAATGATGACTAATTATGAGTTAAATGATGTCTTAGTTGGACTTTAAAGATCTGTCAGCATCAGAGACATGTAGGAGGAAACACAAGCAAAACAAACTAACCATTCATAGCCCATGTAGCCCAGATGTTCTAACAACATAACAGCTTGTCCCACACAATGTATTAAATATCTGAATCGCATAGATAAACATGAATTTGAACTGCTCTAGTCGATTCAAGAGCGTTTGGGGTTTTTTTTTGTGTGTGTTTTAACTGCTGTGTCCGTCCTTTTAGCTGGACTATGCAGAGGATGCCACAGAGAAGAGAAGAGTGCTCGAAGTGGAGAAGGAGGACACGGAAGAACTGCGGCAAAAATACAAGGTGAGGCCCTTCAGTCTTTTGTCATTCTGATCATTGTTTGTTTTTATACTCTCTGCATCTAAGTGGGAGGAAACAAAAGAGAAATACTCTTGTTGATGTAATTAAGTTTTTCATCTACTCCCTTTAAGATTCATTCACTGATTCTCTTGTGCATTTCCCATTAACAATAGGACCAGATGGAAAAGGAGAAAGCTATTGCAAAGGCTCTGGAAGACCTGAGAGCCAATTTCTACTGTGAGCTATGTGACAAACAATACACGAAACACCAGGAATTTGACAACCACATTAACTCTTATGACCACGCTCACAAGCAGGTACTTGTCATTATCAATTCTTGCACTCTTGAAGGAGATTTGCATTAAAAGATAGTAGAAGTGTCTTTTTTTTTCTGAGAGAACGGATCACGATATGCTTGGTTTCACCCTGTCTTGTCATTGTCTCTTTTTTGTGTAATACAGAGGCTTAAAGAGCTGAAGCAGAGAGAGTTTGCTCGTAATGTGTCATCACGTTCCCGGAAAGGTGGAAAGAAGCAAGAAAAGATGTTGCGCCGATTGCATGAGCTGGCTGAGCAGAGGAAGCAACAGGACCGGTAAGAATTTTTCCCAGAGTGCCCTCTGCTGGCTGGATTTCAAAATAGATCTAGTAGTCGTACAATTGCCTGTCTGTTGTATTTTGAAGGATCATTGTGTAACTTGTTAGGCCAAACAGAGACCACATCGTAAAACATTTTTGTTTTGTCTAGAAGACATGTTTTCCAAAATGAAGACAGATACTGTAACAGCCTCTTCGATCCTTGAATGTTATTTTTCAGTTGACAAAACTGAATTGTGATATTGAAGACCATCAGGATGGTGTCTAGCCCTTTTTGTAATGATAAACACAACAAGCATGCAGTTATCCTGTTAAACAGTCAATCTGCAAACATGTCTGGTATTTTTTCATTTATTCCACACGACCTTGTTGTCATGCTTTTGTGTTTCAGTACTCCAGGAAGTGGACCCATGTTCAAAACTACCACAGTGGCTGTGGATGGAGAGAAGGGAGAAGATGGTGACAACGTGACGACACCTGAAAACACTGCTTTGACAGACGGCGCCCTGGAAGGATCACCGTCAGATAAAACAACTGGGCAAGCCTCCCCAAAGCCAGGTCCAACTATCAGCTTCTCTCTGGGGAAGAGCACCTCCTCCTCCCCCCCAACCCCTAGTGGTGCATCCAAAGTCAGTGTGTCCTTCTCTTTTGCCAAGAAAGCCCCAGTAAAGCTGGAGACGGCGGCAGCAGTGTTTGCTGATCATGGAGAGGAGGCTATGGAGGAAGAGGAGGGCCAGGAGGTAGAAAAGGCTGGAGCACAAGAGGAGACATCTGGCTGCAGCACAGACAGCCCTAGGGGAGGTGAGGGAGGAGGTGAAGGAGGAGAGGTAATTAGCGTGGCAGGGGTGGAAGAGGTGCAACAGCCTGATGACGGGGGCTCTCTAGCGTCCACTCTCAACAAACTGAAGATGATGATGAAAAAAGAGGAAGGATATGCTGGACAGGAGCCTCAGTACTATCACTATGTACCTCCAGCTCACTGCCGGGTGAAGCCTCACTTCCAGTTTTTGCTGTTTATGAAGGCTACTGAGCAATGTCCGAGCAAAGAGGAAGAAGATGAGGAAGAGGGGCAGGAGGGGCAGGAGGAGAAAAAGGTTGAAGATAGTTGTGAACAGACTGAGCCGCCTAACATTACAGAGTGCAAGGATGAAAAGGAACACGGTAATGTCACTTCAGCTCCTGACCCAGAGCCAACTCCTCCATCACCTAAAGTGAAGTCAGAGGATTCCTCTCTGTGTGCAGCAGATACAGCTTCCATGGTACCCACTTCCCCTACGCAAAAGGCAGAGAACACACAGGATACTGTGTGCACACTGGATTCCAACTCGGGTCCTAAAATCGCCACAGGTCCCTTCTTTCCAGTTTTGAGCAAAGATGAGAGCACAACCCTTCAGTGGCCCTCTGAGCTCCTCGAATTTACAAAAACCCAGCCTTCTTTGTCTTACAGCTGCAATCCCCTCTACTTTGACTTCAAGCTGTCTCGCAACAAAGGAGCACGTGGAGGGAAAGCAGCAAAGTCCCCTAAGCCTTGTGAAGAGTCTGATGACAAGGGACAAGAGGTGGCTGCCTCAACAGCTGAAATAGACGCAACTACTAAACCTGGGACCAGCACTGACAAAGACAAACCAATGATAAAAGGAGAGCTTGGCCAATTAGAAGGTGATGAACAAAAGCCTGCAACTGGCAGCAGTAGTGCCAAGAAAAAAAAGAAAAAGAAGAAGCATAAGAAGTCTGCGAAGCACTCAAAACGCAAAGGAAAAGAAAAAGGAGCAAAAGAAGATGTGGAGGGAGAGACTGAGGTGACGCAAGACAAGCCCAAAAAGAAGAAAAAACACAAACGCAAGAAAAGCAAAAACAAAGCTCCAGATCAAGATGAGGCAACAGGTGATGCAGGGGAAAAGGCAAAACCAAAGTCGGAAGATAAAGTTGTTGCTTCTTCTGTTCAGCTGACAACTGGAGGAGGAGGGGCTACAGGAAATACAGGAGCAGAACTGGGGAAGAGGAAACGTGCTACGAAGGAAGTGCCTTGCAAGTCTGGAGCAGAGGAAGGAGGAGCCGGAAAAGGCGCTGACAAGTCCAACTCGTCAGAGGAGCATAGTGGCACCAAGCGACAAAAGACTGACTCCAGTGCACCTCAAAGTGCCTCCTGCTCCACTTCAGCCCAAAAAAGTCCTGGTCCTGGTAGACCTCCCAGCAGTGAGAGTGAAGAAGAAGGGGGCTCCAAGACCCAACGGTCACGTCATCATAGGTCAAGTCCTCGGGAACAACGCCGCCACCATAGTGAGGAATCGAGGCGGTCCTGCAGCCGTTCTTCAAGACGGGGGGATAGACGGGGCAGTAGTCGTCGGCGCCATCGTGGCCAAAACTCCCGTAGTCACTCCTACTCCAGCAGCTCTGAGCGCTCCTCAGCAGGCAGCAGCGCCTACAGCCACCGCAGCCGCAGCTACTCAGACAGCTACAGTGACTATAGCACAGAGGGTCGCAGACGGAGGCACTCCAAACGTTCGTCAGACTCCGAGTATGAGCGGAGGGGAAGCCGAGGACGTAGACGATCCAGGAGACATCAGTACTCCTCTTCCTCCTCTGAAGACTCCCGCTCACGTTCACGCAGCTACAGCCGCAGAAAGAGGCACCGACGGCACCATAGGAGCAGCTCAAGGAGCTCTAGTAGCTGGAGTCGCAGCACCAGTGCAAGATCCTGGAGGCGTAGCTACAGCCGTAGCCACAGTTCTGCCAGTCGCTCATCCAGTTCCACCAAAGGCTCCCCTCGCCGACGAGGTCCCAGGGGTCGAGCGGACAGTGACACACACCGCAGAGATTTCATCCGCTCTCGCATCTACCGCTCCCAGTCTCCACGGTCATCTTCCTCACGAGGCCTTAACCGCAACACCCATTCATCCAGCTCACAGGCTCTGAGGCCAGGGGGGTCCCGAGATGCAGGTGAACAGAAAAACACCCTTACTGCACGCCAGTTGCTGGAGAAGGTTCAGTCTAAAAAAAGCTCTGATGATTCTGCCACAGGAACAAAATCTGGGATTAAGATTAAGGACCCACCACAGGGCTACTTTGGTCCCAAACTACCCCCGGCCCTGGGAAACAAAGCCATGCTGCCACTTTTTGGGAAGCTGCAGGCAGGGAAGAAACCACTGATTCCCCTAACAAGACCCGACGAGGGTGAGAAATCAGGAGCTGGCAAGGGCTCTGAGACTGAGGCAGAGGTTATCCTGGTAGAGCCTATAAGGGAGTTCCCCCCTCCACCGCCACCTCCAGCTCCACCAGTCCAGAAGGTTGAGGAGGCGCCACAAAGCACAGTGGTCCAAGAGGAGACACTGCAACCTAATACAGAAGCCCAGGTGCACCAAGAACCCCGGCCGCTGTTTGAACAGGAGCCTTCCATAATGATGCCCCAGTACCAAGGAGAAGCAGGACAGGACCCTTCTCAGAACCCCATGATGGAAGCCCTCATGCCAGAAATGCAGCAGCAACAGCCTCCAATGCATGCCTATCCTGGTTACCCACCACCCAGCCTGGAGGAGGATGGCATGGAGGCAGAGGAGGATGGGCTGGCTCCTTTGGAGAGTCAGCCCATTACGTTCACACCTGAGGAAATGGAGAAATACAGCAAGCTGCAACAGGCTGCACAGCAGCACATCCAGCAGCAGCTTCTGGCCAAGCAGGTTAAGACATTTCCCACTGCTGCTGCCGCGGCGGCTGCTGCTGCCGCTGCAGCCGCCAACTTGGCTCCAGCTCCGCCTCCCCCAACCCTGCAGCAGATCCACATTCAGCAGCCCACTGTGTCTGTAGCCTCCGGCACGTCAATCACTACAGTGCAACACGCCATTCTGCAGCACCATGCTGCCACTGCTGCAGCCATGGGCATCCACCCAGCACATCCCCACCACCCACACCCTGCTCATGCCCAGTTGGCCCAGGTACACCACATTCCCCAGCACCATCTTACCCCCATCTCCTTGTCTCCTTTGGGCCATTCACTTGGTCATTCTCTGGGACACTCACTAGGACATGCTGGACTGATTCCGGCCCACCCAACAGCCTTCCTCTCTGGTCAGCCTATACATATTATCCCAGCTTCTGCACTTCACCACACACCTTTAGCTCTCCATCATGTACCACATGCAGCCCTTTACCCCACACTTTTCACACCCCGGCCCTCACAGGCTGCTGCAGCAGCAGCTCTCCAGCTCCACCCACTGCTCCACCCAATCTTCTCAGGGCAGGACCTCCAGCACCCACCTAACCATGGCTCTTGAGTAATGATGCAAGTGAAGGAGTGTAATCACAGCGCCCAACCACTGGAAGGAAGACCTAACCGCCTTGGTTTAGGGTTTTAGGATGAAGTTTTTGTGACGACATGCAGACAGTGAGACAGGAAGCTGTCATTAAACCACCATTTTACTGGCCTACACAGTGCAGTAAGTTGTAGCCACAAAGTGGTGCTGACTGTGTTGGGTTCAGAATTGACACTAACATTTTCTTCTTACTCGTGAGTTTTTTTTCCATGTTTTTCCCTGAATTTTTCAAACAGGGTGTAGATTTACAGACTTCCTCAAAATATTGGTTTATACCCACCCATTTGTTTTTGAATGACGCATCAAAGAAACCACTGGAAGTGTTTTTTTTGTTTTGTTTTCCATATAAAAATATTAAAAAATCACTTTTTTTTGCTAATTTAGCAGCCAAAGAGACGTAATGGCTGAAGCTATAAGCAGAATTGTGTTAGGACTATTGTTCTAGAGAGGAACAGCTTTGGTTCTGTAATGTAACCTTCAGAGACAAACTACTTCATAATTACTGATAATCTGTTTATGTTCTCATATGACTACTTGCTCTCTATTGGATCCTTGGTCTCAAATGATTTGTAATGCAGTAACTTGTAAATATATCAGTGTGTAATGTGAAGAATCCCACCAATGATGACCATGTGAAATTACAGCTATGGTGTCCAAATCGGTATGACATGTCACACAAGGACCCCCCCCCCCCCTTGTATGGGGAGATGTGATGTAGGGATCTTTACGTCCCTGATGCTCTGAGGCAAAGCTCATGTTCCCTGTGGTGAGGGTACACCTGAATGAATTGCACTGAAATCTGTACATCGAGATGGTGCGTTTGCATCATGTAACAATAAGATTGTAGTATACTGCAATAATTGTATTTTTCTGTTTTTAAATTATTTTCCAGAATGCTCTTCAAAAGAAGAGTTGTGTTTTTGCTTTTGTGTAATTTTGTAAATAAAACTGCTGTAGATTAACCTATTAACATTCTAGAGGTTTGAGGCTGGCGTTGGAAAAAGCAGAATGATGAGATGGATGGGAGGTGGACATGTGTATGTATTTTATCAAGGTTGTTTCTAAATGACCCCGGGTGAGATGTGGAGGGAGGGCAAAGGACTAGTGATCTGTCAAGCAGTAGCAACTCTGTATTTTTTAAAAACTTACTGTTTCAGCAAATAAAATCTCGAGTTCATGTGTGTTTTTCCGTAATATGTAAGGTTAATGAAACTGACATGTAAACATTTAATCTTCTGACCACTCGGCAGTCACAAGAATGAAACTGCAAGCATCACTTCATCTGGGGAAGTCGAGCAATCCCTGCAAAGGTCACTGTTGAACATGAAACACTAGATGGTGCCCTAGTTGCTTTGAATAGACTTGAAAGCAGTAAATCCACGAAAAGTAATCAGCAGGAGAGTATCTATCTACAAAAAAAAAAAACAGTTTTATCTGAACATTGTCCCTGTGACCAGCAAAGTAATTTGATAAAGATATAGCAAGGAAATGAAACTTGTTTTATTCTTTTAAGAGAAGGAAGTCACTCACATAGTGAGACTAGATCCAAGCATAAATCCAGGAGGAAGTGTATAACAATTACAAAATAATTGTGGCGTCCATTGTTTTCCTCGTGTATAACATCAGCTACACATAAATATTCTCCAGGGGGTATTAACAAGAGCATTATGAGTATATCCACACTAGTATTTCTATTTCTTTATGAACCATGTTTAACAAGGCAGAGTGACACTGACAACATTACTGACAGATTAAGGAGCAAAACAAAACAGTTTAACACTGGAGGCAAAAGCAAGTCGAGTATAAACAAAAGCATTTTTAAAAAGCCATATGTGGGTACAGTCATGTGATTTATAGTTTCAGAGTGGTTTAATTAAAAAAAAAAAAAAAAAAAAAAGACGATGGACGTGTGGCAGTAATCTGAGGAGAGCAGTAAACCTATCAGAGTTCAACACTCTTGGAGCTTCAAGTGGAATACTGTATGTAATAAAGGTCTTCTTCAACCTCGCCTTTTGCAGTTGCCCAAAATGATTTCATTGGTGGAGAACAATCATGGCACGATTTATAAAAATTACTTTAATCTGATGTTAAAAATTCAGTTCTGCCACTTTTCATATCATGAGGGATGATGCGCTGTAGAAATGTCCACGACTGATCAAAACCCGCCGCTGTGGACGCATGGTGGTCAGCCCAGGTATCTGATCACCAGGAACATGAAGACGCAGGTCAACAGCATGCCTCCGATCATGATGAACTTATCTTGGGTGGCTCGTCTTTCTATCAATCTCATCACTGTGTTCGACAGCCCTAACATGTTGGCCACGTCCAGCATCTTCTTATGGGTCCCCTGTGTAGAGCCGAAACAGAGCCACGCTCATGTAAACAGTGATGATCATGTGTTAGATTAGACATACGTACACTAAATATTTTGGGAAATTCAGGCATTAGATGACAACATTGTAATTATCCACGCTAATTCATCTGATTTTTGTTAGACGTTGAGTGTCCGCACCCTCCCTGACGCGCCACTCCATCAGAAGTTTCTCATGGCTAGACAACCGGGCTATGAGTGCCGATCAACAGACACACCCTGATAAGAGGAGGCCTGAAGCAAAACCAGGAAGACAGTCTCCTCCCTGGAAACACAGACTCACCCTCTAACTAAAGGATATCCACACTAACAATGAGACTATTGTGATCAATGTGGACACCAGAAACTGGGTCAGCAAACGTGAAAAAGTGACGCTGCTCTGTTACAGATACGCCTTTTCTTTCTAGATCTTGTATTAAATCATAGGCACACACCTTCAGTGTAGATCTTTGATCTCTTAGACCGTTGAGGATGTTGCTGCCACTGCCGATGAGGTCATCCATGTTTCGGTTTGCGTTGTGCAAGTTGGAGTTTAACTGTAGGGTCTCATCTATGGGGATGGAGGTATCTGCATCCTATTGAACAAGAACAGACTTTTGGTTTAATTCCACATTATTCAGCTTTGAGACATTTGAACGTTACACTGAGGGCTGCTTGCGTGTCAACCAGAGCAAACTCAAAGTTCACTGAACGCTATCACGATTTTACCAACCAGCCAGGACTTGGACCTCTGAATGGTGCATTCAGTGATAAACTGATTGCCAAGCGCACAAAGCCAAATCTGAGCTTTGACTCACGTTGGTCGTGAATGTACGGCTCATGAGTTCCTCCCTCTCTCTCTCCTGGGCCTCTCTGGCATAGCGTCGGTGCTGGAAATGTTGCAGCGCGGTCCGAAGGTGTTGAACATCATACTTGAGCTGGTCCACTCGCCTGAGGGAAAGCAAAGAATACAGTAAATTGATTCAAGTCTGTTCTAAAGCGGACAAGACCTCTCTAGAAAACTCTGTTTTAACACTACCCGCTCACCTCCTTTATATATATATATATCACAATGAACCATTGCACCTTATCGTATATGTAGCTCTAACTATTCAAGGATTGTTCTGGTTGAGAATATTTGTTTTCTCTCATGCAGTTGGAATGAACAGAGTCTCTCACAGTCTCCCCCTCTCCTTAGCTTCACTGAGGCTCAGCTAGAGCTCTACTAAGATCAGAGGGGCGCTGTGGGATGGGGTGTGCTGTGTCCCCTAAGGCCTGTTTACCCAGCTCAGAAATGAATCTTTGCCCAATGCTGCAGGAATGCTGGTGATGACGGGGCTTCTGAGGAAATGTTTTCATAGAGCCACGTCGCCACAGGGCAGGACAGGGCCGCCTGTCTCATCTTCTACGCCCTCCCCGTGCCTTTATGAGATATGGTTCACCATGCCAGGTCTGGGGCTTTAGGGTCACCATCAATTGACTGAATGCAAACTCACAATTTGGCGTTCTGGCGGCGGTTTGGTGGTTCCTTGCTGGCCAGGATCTCAAGTCGCTCTAAATGGTTGAAGATCTGGTCGGTTCTAGCCTGCAGTTCATTCTCTAGCACTTGAATCGTGAGAAAAAGAACAGAGAAAATGAGAGAATACAAACAAAATATGCTTCTTTTGGTAGAATAACAAGAAGAATAACACATCTCCCTTTTTGGATCTTTTCCAAATGATCAGGTAAAACGATACCCTCGTTTAATGTAACGCATTTGTTTGAAATTTCATTGTGTGACTGGTACGCTCTCTCTCATTAGTAAGCGCATAGGTTTAATAGCTATATCCTCCTCTGGGTTAAAACACAAAGTTGATGTCAGAATTTAGGAAGAGGAGGAGGAGGAGGAGGGGTGGTCGTCTACTGTTCGGCTCCCACCATTATCTTGAAGAAGTCCTCCCAGCTTCTGTCACTGCACCCAGCCCACTTCTTCCTGTCCTGGCACCAACTGATTGGGCAGGCACCAGCCACAGAAAACAATCAACCAGGGAGACACCAGCCCCCGACCCCCACCTCCCCTCCTGTCATTATATCAAGAGAAGCCATAACAAGGAGTCTGTAACTGAATGGGAATCAAAGGAGCTGGTATCATAACAACATTTATATATACAGAGAGACGTGGGAGATCTCAGTGGTCACGTAGTTTAGATCATTACTCACAGTGCACTGACTGACGATCCGTCTTCTCCAGATTACCCATGAGAGACTGCACCTCATGGATTTGTCTAATCCAGAACAAACATGACGTTACTCGATGGAAACCAACACATGTTGCCAAAACACAACCATTTTAACCAATTTCTAAACATCAACAAACAGCTGTGTGGCGATTTGAACGCCTCTATGAGTTACAGCTGTGAAGTTTAAATCACTGGGGATAATTAGCTGGTGCAGTCACACTCGTTAGCTCGCAGAGAGAGCCTCCACACGGGAGACGGACAGACACACACACACACACACACACACACACACTCACTTGTTCGTTTGGTGGTAAAGCGTCTCCATCTTCCCCGCCTGGTTTGCCTGCTTGCTTCGCTCTGCGGCGTCCGTTTGTTTTTGTTTCTCGCACCTTTATCCTGACAGGTGAGCTAAGCTAAGTTAGCCAGCTAACGGTAGTGGAGTGTACACGTCATCAGCCGACTGTTTGTGTACGGAAGTGGGAAAGCGGAAGTCACCGGAGAGAGAGAGAGAGAGCGAGGGGGGGGGGTGGAAAAAACGAAGAGGGCTCACTCCGCCTCGATGTTTCGACATTAAAGATGCAATATCAAATCTGTAGTTTAGCTGTACTTTTCGGTAACGGCCATTTATTTTGACATTTATGTGAGGTAAAGATAGCTATAAGCTTCATTACCATTGATATAATACTACATTATAATTCATAAATACTACATTATAATTATATAAATATAATTCATTGATATAATACTACAGTTAGCGCCTTCCTTTGGTGACACGGTGTGTGAAATAGGAGATATGTTACGTCATTGACGATCTTTGGCTCGCACAAGCGCTGGACAAACACCACCTAGCGTCAACAAACTGGTAAGAAACTTAACGCAACTTGAGCTCATTTAACGTTAGAAATGCCGTGACACACATGAAACAGGGCGCCAAATGTTAGCCCTGAATGTCAGGCAGACACACCTCATAATGTACAAGTCAATGTTTCAGCTCAGGTTATTCAATTGTTGCTAAACTTCCCAAATTTAAACACAGCCTGCAGGCTGTATCCTCCATTGTATTTGATATTCTCTTAAATGTAATAGCTGACGGATGTGATAGCAGACATCCTCTCCCCTAACCCAGGACAGATAGCATAATCTGTTGACATGTAGACATGTGACAGGAAAGACTCTGTGAAACATGTCCTGGGGCAAGCTTTTGTCAGCTCATCCTGATTCAGTCTAATTAGTCTATCCTCTTTTTCCACAGATAGGTCTCAGAATATTCCTGTCTGTCCGTCCAGAGGCTTCCTTCTCGCCTGCAGTCAGAGACACCAAAACTAATGATATCTAACTTTTCATAGTGAGGTGAGATTACAAGTCACCGTATAGAGAGGAAGGAGACAGGTTGTTTGTGAAGTTTCCCCGTCACAGACCGATCTTTGTCATGGAGGACTGTGTGAAAGTGGCACGATTGGATTTCCCAGAACAAGCTGTGAACATTTCACAAGAGTTCCTTGGTGATTTAGTGGGAGGAAAATCATCCCGGGGCGATGCCTGGCACCCTAACAAAAACCACATCTCAATCACCTTGCTCCAACCCTCCATCACCTTGCTGTCTGCTAATCTGGGAGAAGACCAGGAAGCAAGAAAGGCAAATTCATGCATCGTTTGACCTTATTTGTGCAGTGAACTGTTGCAGGCTCCCGTTTGCCAGTGATAGCTGTGTTTGTTTACCTCATTCAGCACAGCAATCAGAAATCGGCCCAGACAGTTTTCCGTGGCTGCCTGATGGTACTTGAGTTGATGGTTGTATCTTCAGGCTAGACACTTCTCAACAGAGGTCCTTTTCACCCACCCCCACATGTCAGACGCCTTGAGATCTGTTCATGCCACTTCTTGCTCTCGCTGTTCACCGTTTTCGGTTGTCATAACACATCCCCAGGGCATTGGTTGGATGTGCACAGCTTTAACCTGTTGCTCAGAATAGAGAAGAAGTGTGGAGAGAGAGAGAGAGAGGGAGAAATAAGGCCCCCTCCCTCAAACCATTTCTAAACAGTACATGAGGCACATTTACCTCTCTTGTCTGTCTCTCAAGGTCATGGGGTTCTCTCTGTCTGTCCTTTATCTTTCAGCCCTGAGGAAAGGATGAGATGAGCTTACAGGTTTTCCTGCACACCTGAGCACCACGGGCACAAACTGGAATCCAGACTCCAGGTGTGGATCACGGTCACGCTACTCAGACTGACCTATGGACCGCATGTGGTTTGTGATGTACAAATGTCACTGCCATAGTTTAATACACATTCGTGGTGCAAAGTTAGGGGCTCCGCCTTGTTTTTGGTACTGATCCAGAACTTTATATTTACATTTAACAACTTTATATTGTGTCGTTTAGTTTATATTTTATAAACATGTTTACTATACAATATCGATTTGAAAAATAACTAGTAATTCAAGCTATCAAATAAACATATTACTATTATTAAATGTAATACTCAAGTCAAGTGCAGCTAGCTTGGAACCTTGTAGCTTAATGTGGATTTTAATGGATCCAGATGCAGTAACATCTATTTTTCTCTCAGACATTAAAAGGATTATGCTGCCTTGGTGGCAGAGGGAGCTTTATAAGAGCACATAATCTAAAGGAAATATATAGATATATGCATGTGTGGATCATCAAAGAATGCTATTTCCTGGTGCCAGGCTTTGCTCCTTTGGGCGCTACAGCTGGAACCAAACAAAATTTAGCACTGGATCAAACTCCTAGTCCTGGTTAGACAACACGGCAGCAGAATTATTGTTTGGTAGAAGAATAAAGCACTCAGTGTACTCTGTGACTACCCCCTCAATAATAATGTTTTGTTCATCAAGAGAAAATGATATGTTACTGAATCACCTCTACACAACATACTTAATGATGTTTTCCAGGCAATATAATACATCATAACTCTCCAATGATTGCCCAAGACAGACAGAGTGAAGAAGCCAATTATGAGGAGCAAAATCGCCTTGGGTCAACAATTTTTGGATACCAGTCATTTTTTGAAGGCACGCTGATCTTCTCACTACCCCCGAGGGAGATGATCCACTCGTCTTTGAAGCCGTGATGAGACGCTGAATGAAAGCAAATGAGGGCCTGTCAGAGATGACAGGAGAAACTCATAAGCTCCTGGTGTCTCAGTGGGTTTTGGTGGGAAAGGGGTCCAGATGTGGGGCCAGGGTTGGCACAGCCCAATCAAACCAGTGTAAGATGCTGATTGGTAGTTGGCCTGTAGTATCAGAACGGTACAAAGAGACATCTTTTGTTGTAAAGTTAATCAAACTACCACAAAGAGGCGCAAAATTACCACAAAGAGACACAAAATGACTAGAATGAGACACAAACTGGCCATGACGAGATACAAAGAGATGCAAAACAAGAATGAAAACATGCAAAATGAACACAAAGAGATGCAAAACAACCACAAATGGCCCTGAAAATAGGCAGAACAAACACAGAGAATCATGTGGTCAAAATGACCACAAAGAGCTGCAAACTGACCACAAAGAGACTAAAAATGACCACGAAGAGACTAAATACGACTACAAAGAGACTAAAAATGACCACAAAGAGACTAAATACGACTACAAAGAGACTAAAAATGACTACAAAGAGACTAAATACGACTACAAAGACACTAAAAATGACTACAAAGAGATGCAAAATGACCATGAGGAGACGAAAAATGACTACAGAGACTAAAAATGTCTACAAATAGATGCAAAATTACTACAAAAACACTAAAATGACTACAAAGAGATGCAAAACAGCTTCAAAGGGATGCAAAATAGCCCTGACAAGATGCAAAATGAGCACAGATGCTCAAAATGAAGACAAGGAGATAAAAAACAACTACATAGAGCTGCAAAATTACTTAATAAATGTTGTTATTATTAATTAAACACATTATAATTTCCAAGAACCAGGCCCCCTGCCCCCTCAGTGAAACATTTTCAAACCCGCCCCTGGGTTCCTTTGACCTCTGCTTCTCTCTGGAGTGGAGAAAGGGGTGCCTTGCCCAATGAGAGAAGGTGTTCAGCCTCAGTGTTTCCTTCTCCTGTTCTTCCCCCTGCTTTATTTTGTCTGACCTCAAAGAGCATAGAGCGATCATGCAGCTGTCAGACAATCAGACGCACACAGCCCTGTGGCCATACCACCTGTGACACCCAGACCTCTCAGGATGAGAGATGCTGTCCATCCCTGCGGTTGGATGACGCCTCAGCCAGGATGGCAAGACAAACAGCAACATGGCACGGAGCACTACAGCGGGCTTCCCCTGCCTGTCAGCTTCCTACCCATCATGCACACGCTCTCAACCACACCACAACATGATCAAGTTGTGTCAGACTGTGCGGTTCACAGACCTCAAACAGTAATAGATTATTGTGTATCTCAATCCTTTAATGACAGTGATGATTAAATATGTAAGAGCACTTGAGGAAATAAAGCCAACAGACAGCATAATTGTGTAGCTGTAGATATTACAAATAATCACAGATGGCATTCCAGACTTATTTTTTCAGAGATGTTGCTTCTTGGGAGAACACATAGCTCTGCCCTTTATCTGTGTTTTTCTCTGTCATACATTGTTGACCTGGGAAAGTTTTGTTTCACTTGTAATGGAGGTCAGTATGACTGTGTGTGTGTGTGTGTGCTTGCAGCTGAGAGAAAGGCAAGGGAGTACCACATTTTCATCATGAGGAGTCAGTTATGAAGGTGCATGAGGTCTTATCGAGTCTTATCATAGCAGCTGCACTGTAGACCCGGATCTTGATGCTGCAGGTGTTTCTGCGGAGCAGCATGGGAACAGCCTCCCCCAGGAGCTTCCCAGTTGGGCTCACAGTGGACCAGTCCAAAGCGATACCGTTAGAAATTTGCAGGGCATCTTTGCTGTGTGAAATCCATTCACAGAGACTTCGTACATGGGGTAGATGCTCTACCAACTGAGCTAACCAACACCCCATTCACAGACACTACTAGTGCAGTACGCCGCCCTGTATTCTGTACTATGCTTTGTCTTGCTGCAAGCAGTTATCCGCACACTAGAACATCCAGCCTTCTTTTACCCATTTTGTTTTTGTCTTTGCTTGACAGGTTTGTGTGTTGAAAATCACAATTATCTGAAGCGGGCATATTCAAATTGCTTGTTTTGTTTGACTGAAAACCCATAAAATATTTGAATTGAATATAAAAGACAAAGGAAACGAGAAAATATTCATATTTTTTGAGAAACTAAGCAAATAATTTGGAGCGTTTTGCTTGAAATACAGACATAAACAGCTGATCGATTATCAAATTAGTGGATTGACTAACTGATTAATCATTGCAGTGTGAGGAGGAAGGCTCTGTGTATCATGCAGGAACATTCACATCTTCTGTTCTACAATTCTTAAAACTTCTTACTTATTCTTTGTGTATCACATTTTATTACTATTTATGCTATAATTACGTTCTGTTTTTGTTTTTTCCTCTGTCCTCAGGTGAAAATTCATCATTTCAACCGTGCTGCCGGCTCATCACACATGTGTACACCTTCTCTACGCCCAATGCGCCTCATCACCCATTGTGAGGAACTCAGCCACCATCCCAGTCCAACCCAGCCTCTGTGTTGGGCCCCCCCATAGAGGTATGCACTCAGCCTTGTCATAGCTTTAGGCAGTGCATGTTCTTGTTGTGGGTTGAGCAATTGCATTAGTCATTTCACATTCCAAATTCCTACCCCATGCCGTATTCACAACTCTCTGTCTCTCTCTCTCATTTTCCTCTTTTTTTTTCTGCACCAAATCCATTCCTCCCCTCATCCTCTTCATCATTTAATTTTCTCTCCGTGCCATGTCAGGGCGTGGGGATTAGGCCCAGCACTGATGCTATCTAAGTATCTTCTCTTCAGAGACGGAAGTCTTGTAGGGTTTAGATGTTTGACCTGGGGCTCAGAGGTTCCGATTACAGGACGGGACTGCGCTTTGTGTCCTTGAGCAAAGTATCGACCGGTCCTTCCACGCTTCAGTTAACAACTACTGTTCTTACAAAAATAAGTGATGTATAAACCTGAAAGCTATGTACGTTGCTTTGGATAATATCTTTTTGCTAAGCAACACAAATATAATACATATCTCAACAAAAAAAAATACCCCAGCCTCGGTGTGCCAATTCATCTTCATCTATCAGAGCACAGTGCACTGCTGCAGCCCAGCCCGGCATTGTAACCTTTACCTGAACCAGGCCCATGCAGACACAAGAGATAGTGTTACCACCAGCATCACCCTACATTATCTATGTCATTCAGTGTCTCAGGGTGACAGAGAGGAGCTCCAGCATACAGCCGGCCAACTGAAGCCCACACCCGCACAGGAAAACCCGACTACAAACACACACATATCACTCCCACTGAAGTGACCACAGGTGTGCACATGGCAAGTATGCACAACCGCATATGCAAAAACCTTTCTGCCCTCACCTGTCTCCTGTCAGGACTGTTTCAAACACACACATAGGAGCTTGCGCACTGCACCCCTGCTCCATCCAACCCCCCACCCTGCTCAAAGCAGCCACCCTCGGGGCTTGTGCGTGCGAATCCGGCTGTGGACTCAGCAGCCCCCATCGCTGCACCCCCTCCACTCAGGGTAGTGAGGGAAATGAAGGCTTTAGGAGTTCATTATAAAACAACAACAGCAGCAGCAGGGGATAGGCCTCCTGGGGCCACAAACTATCCCTTCTCATCCCTCCATCCTCATCTTTTTCCTTTATGTCCCTCAATATCTCAACCCCAGTCCACCCTGCGACACACTCTTCTCTCTCGCTCCTTATCCCACAGCTCTGCTAAGAAGGACGTGGCTTTTTTAAAAAACAGCACGGATGTTGGATGAAGTTAAATATTGATCTGCGATATTTTCATATGACGAGTTAATATAGTGAGTCAGTACTCACAACATATGAACTCATCTGACCGCAGACATCAGAAAGATGGCTGACGCAAGTTTTCCACTTTATTGTCCAAGAGGGGAAATTAATATTGAAGCAAAGCATATGAGCAAAGGTTTATATTGATAATATAAAGTTGCATTTTCACTGAAAACCACACATCTTAAAAGCAGCTGTTTTCAGCTTTGTGACAAAGTCGTTTTTAGACAACTTTGAAAGCATTTGGTCTCTTTAGAACTGATAATAAAGACATATATAGACAGTTACAGTGATTCTCTCTTTTACACGAGGAAAACCTTTAACCATTACTTATTTACTTTATCACATTATTTTCATTCCTGAAAGTTACATTAAATTGGCTTATTCTTGCCCCCAAGGCAGACAAGTATAATCATCACACTGAGTGATAATTTGCTCCAACAATGCAATATACTGTACATCCATTCTAGGGACTTTTAAGGTCATAAAAACTCAGTCATTTTGAAATTGTCTTATAATTCCCTGCAATACTTGGGATCTCTGGTTGATGTTCTAATAAGGAATAATAATGTGTAATCATAGTAATTAGCGAGCAACATCAAAAGCACCAGAGCACACACTATAAATGCCACATACAATAGGCCTCTGTATGCTGGAGGTTCACTGATGTCTTGCGAACGAGTGGAAAGTTATGATTCACGGGTAATAGCACGTAAACTTGCTCTCATCGTCATTCTGGGGCAGCCAAATGTTACTTTCTTATGGTGAATCAGGGGTCAAACGCTCTGTAATGCAACATTTTTCTTAGTCATCATCATTGTCATCATCGTCATTATGATTGTCATCGTGGTTCGTGTACTGGCTAGAGGCACAACACCTGTAACGCATGTCCTCCACCCACCCCTCGCTTTTTACTGGGCGGTTAAGGGTGATGCAGCGAGACCACAGTCCTTTCAGATGAAAAGGAGGGCAGGGCAGTATCAGCAGGAAGTGGTTTTTGCTCGATAGGCGCAGGGCGCAGAGTTTCAGGCAGGTGTATCACGCTTGCTTCCTTGTTGCGTGTGAAGTGTGTGTGTGTGTGTGTGTGTGCATGTGTGCGACGGCACGTTTGAGGGTGACCGCCCAAGGCAACTGAGCAAGACACAACAAACACATAGCTCTTACAAATGTATGTCCATTTATTAATCTTATTTATTTTAAATAAGAATGTAATGCAGCAAGATTAGAAAAACATTTACTTTTGAAATATGGAAATATATATATATATATATATATATATATATATATATATATATATATATATATATATATATATTCCCTTATTCAAAAGAACTGTACAAAAATCTAAAATATGATCTTTAAAACAAAGGTTAGGACACAACTCTGCATAGCTCATAAATCTTACTGATATTTGCCAAAAGATGAAGTGAGGTAGAAAATTACGATTCCACATTTTCATATGCCTGGAGCCCTGACATGAGTTATATTAATTTTATATATACAACCCAGAATCACTCAAACAAAACATAAACTGGCCAATAAAATAAAGCTTTTGGGTCCGACGTGCACTTTTGACCTGAACACATGGACACATAAGAGTTGTCTTGGATGTAAGGATAACAGAGTAAACATGGTGATTTTCTTTGATTAGCAATTTGAGAAAATAAGGAGCACGATTAGCCCTCTTCAAAGGCATTTAGAACAAAGATGTGGCTAAATTGGACTTTGAAGACCAAATGGTTCAATCAGGCAATTTTAAACTTGAAAGTATGGCATAGTGTGTGCTTCTATAAATAGAGGAGGAACAAGGAGGAGGGCTGGTATGTGTTTTTCATTCTTTGCTTTTCAAAGACAGTGTTCAGTGTTTCCCTAACTATTACCCCGGGTATTTCCCTTTGTTCTGTTGAGCACACATTAGGCTACATGTAGAGATTTCCATAGACATTTCCATAAGAGCAACTGAAACCCAGCTTGTTTCTTTACACAATAACCCTGTTAATACATGTAGTTATAATGTATACCAGTGGCATCAACCATCCCTCAAAGCTTCCAGTGATTCTATTTAAACATATATTTAAACAGTTTTTCTAACTTCTATGTTTAATTATACACCTTGTATCATACGTAGTAATGCAACTTAAGTGCTTTTTAATCAGAAATGAACCCTAACACAGCAGACAGGAAGACAGACAGGTGGATTCCTTTGAAGGCCATTTCTTTAGCCTCAACACTCATTTACAAGAAGGATAAAGTATAAAGCAGCAGTACAACAGACACAATGACTTATACAATAAATAGTCAAGTGGAAGGGACCAATGAAATTACAATACAACAAAGTCACTGTCAGAGCTCCCCTGCAGACGGGGGAGGTTTGACATCATACTGCTGTGACATCCAGTCCAGTCCAGTACCTGTTTTAAGAGCTTGTTTCCCTCCGTCCCAGAAGAGTGGCATTTCAGTGCATCCAGCGAGAGAAAAGCAGAGTAGTTTGAAAACATCCTCACCTACAGTAAGCTGCTGCATATCAGATCGGTGATGATAAGCAAATAACCAGCGATAATATAATGTTACAAGTTTATATTCCTCCCCAAATAACATGTGGGTCAGAGTGGATATCTGCAATGACATGCTCTGAGGTGGCATCCCTCAGCGGTAGGAGCTTATAGTCCAGCCATGTCAAGTCTTTATGTACTGCCTATATTTCTTCTATCTCATTGTTTGTTATGCGTTTTTGCAGGTATACACCTCCTCCTCCCTCACACATGTCTGACACTCCACGTGGCAGCACCAGCGTACCTGGCAGTGGCAGGACAGGCTGGTGAGGCGCATGGCCGTGTTATAACCACGTCCGCAGCACAGACTCTGACAACTGGTGTCTTTGGCACACGACCGGCCGCCTGTACCCGGGGAGTAGCGGGAGGGTCTGCAGAAGCTGGGGGACTCTTCCAGGTAGACCAGGTCAGTAGTACGGAGGCTCTGGCCGTGACGACGGGGGCCTGCCAGCTCCGTCTCCCCTGTGGCCGCATTAGTGACGCTCAGCACTCGCACTGCCGTGTCGTATCGATATTTCAGCAGCCGTCCAGTGTCGTGGAAAGGAGACAACTGCTTCCAGCAAGTCCGTACGGCACAAGAGCCGGAGACACCGTGACATTTGCAGGTTGTTTTCAGCCCGCTCTTCACTGCCTGGGATAGGAGAAAAAAAGCAAGAGAAGAGAAAAAAGGGAGAGATGTCAGTTTCTTCAGTTTGATTCATTACCTGGCCTCTTATCTGGGAGGTCTATCTGGACAGAGTGAGACAGTTTCCTGCAGGGTGGGGAAGGGGGTTAGGGGTGGTGGTCTGTGGATAGTGTGCCTTTAGCCCACCTCAGTCAAAAATTTTGACATAATGGATTGAGGAGGACTGTTCAGCATGTCGTATTTCATTTACCTCACATTTCTCACTTGGACAGCTCTTGCAATTTTTTTTTTTTTTTGCTTAATGTGTTGAAACTAGCTCTGTTTGCTTCTCTCCTGTCTCTCTTTCCTAAACCCCGAGGCATAGGTGACAAACAGTGCAGACAGTGGAATCTCTCCACCCTGTTCTTTGTACATGCCTGCTCATGGAAAACATTGATAAGAATTTGTGTGCATGAAGTGCCAAAAAAATAAGCAGTTTGTGATGGCTCCCCTGATTTAGGTTAATAGTTCACTGAGCTTGATGGTCAGTGATCAGACTGTGATCACTCAGCGTGAGAGCTGCTGTCTTGACGGGGGCCAGAGACAGGTCATACAGATGGAGCCAGAGGGTACCTCTGGGTTGAAAAGTTCTGCTCAGTTCCTCCCTTTGCAGGTATGAACCCCTCGGGGGCTTCAGAGCACCATTACTGAGAGATGTGGGGGGGGGCACCAACCACTTCATGTTTTTGTTAACACGGCTCGTGGTTCCTTTTCGGCCACATTGGTGTAAAGTGAGGAAAACATTTAACGCAGCAGAGATGAGATAAGGCAGTTGCCCTGGGTTCTTCCTGTTGTGTTTTTTTCTTTGTGTCTCCACCATTTATGGCTTTATCTAGGTGTGAGCTACAAGAGTAGGACCCTGGGGCCTGCTATTTTGGAGCTACACAGTGGTGGTTATGAACATTAGGTGGATTTATGAAGAGCACAGTGATCCAGTAAGTGGAAAAAAATGCTCGCTCGTATATTAAAAAGAGGCCACGGTTATAATCGTTCTCTCCGACATGAGACCTTTAATTTTCTGTAGGCCCGCACAGCAAGCTTTATCATGCCTGAGAACACCTGGCTCCAGCGATCCCACAGCCGTCTTGTCTCCCTGCTACACTGCCTCTCCCACTGCCTCGGTATTATCCACCAAGGCCTACGACGGCAGCAAATAAGGGGGCGTTTGTTTGGCTGGCACTGTGCAAAATATGCAGGTGAAGATTACAATTCTGTATCCTCTGATGGCGCGGGAGTGTGTCAGAGGTATAATTGTCACGTAAAATTGTAGCACAGCTAATTGAGCTAAGTGTGGCTCAGGTATAGGTGATGTTTTCGATGCCTTGGGCTTAGGAGGCACCTTCACCATAAAGAGACGAGGGGGCTATTAAGCTTGATGTAATATTCCTACTCCGCTCCTTTGAGTTTATTTGTTCACACTCACCCGAATTCCAACGTTGATGTTGTGGGCGTCAACCTGAGCCCTCAGGTCCTTGCTGGCCCTCTTTTGGCCGAGGAACTTCTTGAGAAACTTGGTGCTGTATTTCAAGTTGTCTCCGCAGACCCCCCACTGCCAAGCTTCTCGATGCTGGATGCCGGGGGAGTCGTCACATGTGCACCTCTCCATTCGGCCTGAGCTGCACGCTTTGGCAAGTGCATGGGTCAGTGCCGCGGAGGACACCGCCAGTAGGAAGGCAGTCTCCTTGAATGCTGAGACAGATATCAAAGACAAGGTGGAATAAAAAGTAAAATGTACATCAGTGTGTTTTTGCCTAGGGCAGATTTAAAGAGACAAAATTATGGCAAGATTATGGCATTAAAAACACGTTCTGAGTATAAACTATGTATAGTTTAAGAGATTAATTCACAGTTCATCATCATCAAAATGCCCTTTGTGCAGCTGAGTAATACTTTAAGCCAAAATGTTTACAAAGATCTCACTACATTGTCATGGTTTACTTTACATAAGTTTTCTTGTGTCATAATTCCTCTTCTGACCTTTTCTTTTGGTAACGCACTGTTATTTGCTTCAGCCAGAGCCATCACCAGGGTATATTTTGATCCAATTAATTATTATTTTGACTAGGAAGGATTTTCCCAGATGAAAGTGGGTAATCATGCCACCCTTTTCCTCTGGGAATGGGCGCTTTCCCCAGATAAAAATAACCACAGGGCTTGAGCGCTCTCCACCGCACCACATTTCTTGGCTTTCTACTCCCTCATTACCTCCATGCTGACCTGTTCATGTTCTCCCACACACTGATATCCATATGCATAAAGCCTGGGAGATCTGTAAGCATTTTGTGTGCACAGCAAACGCTGCAGGGGATTTGAGCTATATGCAAAATGGTGATTTAGTATGGACATGTTTTCTTTTCCAAGAGTAGTTAATCAATGGTTTTATCAGGTTATGGAAAAAGTATTCAAGTAGACAACTTTTGGCGACTTCTTTTATGGGTTGTCATCTGAAGTAACACAGAATAAAAGAAAGGATTTAAAACCTGGTGTCATGCTCACAGATGATTTAGTAGTACAGAGGCTACAGAGTACACAGTCACTATTTTAGCTCCAGATGCAGCACAGCTAATAGTAGCTGGAGCTGATTTCTGTTGTAAAATCAGTGATGCAGTAGATAGATTGTAGATAAATTTAGGTTTTTACTCTGAAGTTTGTGATCATGAGGCAGCAGTAACCAATACAAACATAAATGAATAAATTAATCTTACTCTTAAAAAGATAAACATAATATATTTATTATTATTCACGTATATTATCTGTGATAATTACAATTTTATATAAAAAATATATTTGAATACAAAATCAGTAGTATGTTTTATTAAAATTAGATATCATGTTTGTTTTCCGTCTTCAGTCTCAGCTTCAAACTTTTGTAACAGCTAAACAGGAGATCAACAATTTGCTATTTCTTTCTCTTTCTCATTACTTTTGCTGTCAGTCACTCAAAGATAAATTCATGTTGCCATCAGTGTCAGGGCCATGCAGGCAGATGTGGCTCAGCACCCAATTTTGGTGAAGTGAGTAATGGAGATTAAAAAAGCTATGCACCTGTTTCACTTGAGGTAAATAACTATAAGAGACTGCATAACAGCTGCTTTGGATGACCAACTTAGCTGAAGGAATGACTTACCTCTTTTCAGAAGGCTTCCACGGCCGTCCAAACTGCAGTTCCAGCGCTCATTCCTGAACTGATACCGACACTCCAGGAGGCTGAGGCGCACCGACTCCCGCAGTGTTTCGGCCAAACCGGGTTCCCTGCGACAAAGTCTCTTCTGCCGCCTGGTCAGAGTCATCTGCTCGCACTGCTTCAGGTGGGCTTTGCCTGTCGGAGGTTCATTGGGAAACGGACCAGGTAAAAACACCAAGGGTTCTCGACCTGTCAGCCTTGGAGTGGGAAAAAAAGCATTAGAAATTTAGTTCAGTTCCATTTGTAGGTTATTTTACGCTCAGTCTTGCCACCTGAAGCTCTGTCAGTAAATTTGAACAAAAAAAAAACAGTGCATTGTTTTAATTTTCTATGTTTTAGATGTCAATTGTGTAAACCATGAAATCCGAATATAGGAAAATACCATTGGTAATACAACAAATCGCGGAGAAACGCGTAAAAATAGCCAAATAATTAAGATTTATTCGGTCGAAATACATCTCAAATTACCGCTTGTGATGATAATGGTTTGTTGCAACAGAAATTTCGAACAACTCAATAACGATTTACCGCGATGGGTAGCGCGCAATTACGCGTGCGTAATTTGGCTAAAGTTTGCAAAGTCTTTTTATGATCACGTCTAAAACAACAAAGGCGATCAATTAATGTGATGGGGTGAAGTAAAAAAGAAATCGGCTGACCCAAAGTAAGCTGCAGAGTGCGAGAGAAGGATGCAGAGTGCAATGAGTCGCAATAGGCAGGCGGTCCGTGGGAGCCTGGAGCGCATGGTGCCGGGTTGGCGCTGCTCTTCATCTCGCTGATTCTTCAACGGAGAAAGTCTCTGCCGTCTGGTCGGCGCAACTCTTTAAGGAGTCCCACATGCACACAGACTTTCAATACAGTGCGCCAGGCCCAGTGGTCCGCTTGGAGGCAGGGACATTTTTTTTTCTTTGTGGTGGTGGTGGTGGGAATCCAAGCTGCATCCTCATTGGATTCTCTCAATATTGTTACTGTATGTTCCCTCCCACTGCAACGCCACCCAGGTGGTCGGAGTTGCAAAATAACTATGTTTACCTGCATGCAATGTAGAAATCTCAAGTATACCTGGGTATCCATCATGATGGTCAGGTCTCCAACCAATCCCGGTTACGCACTGGCATCAATTCGCACACTGTGTTCTACAAAAATATTTTTCTTTGAAGTCAGAAGATTTTAATTTGTGGCCAGTCTCTCTCAATCCACTAACTTTTTTTCACTCTGATCTTATTTTTGCATAAATTGTGATTCTGTTGATCAGTAGTCTTAGTAGCCAGCATCTTTAAAAGCAGTCTATGGTTTCATGTTTGAAGCTCCACCAGACCAAGGGTTTAACCCACAAGGGCAGCACATCCACTCTGAAGTGTGTTTGACCAACAGGTTGGATCTGTGACCATGGGCATTTTGGACATACACGTTATTACATTATAATCATTGTGATTAGGCAGCATAAATCCACCAATCTTGAAAACAAATTAAAGCACAGCATTCAAGAAAATCCTATTGATGAGAAGTTAATGATTCATGAAGTCTGAGATTAAAGGACACAAACATACAGTATATTATTAGAGGCCCTATAGCCTGTTCTTCCAGTCAAACGTTGAAACTTCACTGGCTTTTCAGAGGAAAACCAACCATGGATGGAGCTCCATCTGGTGGATTCAATCCCGAAATTCAATCTGGGAACAGAAATAAACTTTATAAAGGCTGACCAAAGAGGAAAGTTGAAGAGATGTGAAATTAAGAAAACACCATGGTTGTCACTAGGCGCAAACTAATGGTTATTTTCACTCCCTATTGTTGTCTTGATCAACTATTTGGTTTTTAAAATGTCAGAAAAATGTGGAAAATTCCCATCAAACTTTCTGAAAACTAAAGTTGAAGCCTCCAAATATCTCATTTTGTCTGACAGTCAAAACCCCACAGATATTAAGTTAACTATCATATAAAAAAAAAGACAAAAGCAGCAAATATTCACAATTGTGAAACCTAACTGTGGAAGAACCATGATTTTATTTTAGCTGCACTTAAAAAAAAAAGAAAATGATTTTAATGTTAACTGTTGCCTTTATACCTCCCACAAATACTTGAAATATCAAAACTCTAACTCTGTAATGATGTAATTCATTTATTTTTTAAAGGTGCAGCATGTAGGATTTAGTGGCATCTAGTGGTGAAGTTGCAGATTGCAACCAGCTGAATACCGCTCACCTATCCCTGCTGTTCCACGCATGAGAAATATGCCACAGTGGCCGTCTAGAGCCAATTCTGTCCACTTTAGGTTTGTAGAAACACGGTGCACTCCGTGTAAGAGGACCCGCTCCCTCTGTAGATATGAAAGGCTCATTCTAAGGTGATAGAAACATGATGGTTCTTATTTTCAGGTTAATATACACACATGAAAACATAGCTATTCTTGTTATATTTCATTTCTGCCTATACATCTCCTTAAATGTTACACACTGCGCCTTTAAATGTTTTTTTTTTTTTTTTTTTAGCAGACACAGCTCAAGAGAGCAGTGTTATTTTTGAGGAACTATGTTGATTGAAATTCTTCCTGCACTAGCGCTATCGTATAGTTCCTGTGTTCACATCCCGTACCATTTGGGGGCGCTAATGTACCATTTCACCGCCATAAAACGCAAAGTAGAAGAAGAAGAAGAAGAAGCAGTTGCTGACGACCAAGACGACGACAACGACGCCGGAAGACGCCATTTTGTTGTTTAACAGGACCAGTGACGGAAGGACCGAGGAGCTTTAGCGAAGGTAAATCAGTATTTGGACATATTTAACATTTTAAGGCCCGGTATATTATTTTTATTCAGATAAGGGTGGAGACAAAGCACATGTTGACTTCTTTACTGGTGCAGTTTGCTGTAAGTTGTTGAAGCTTTAAGCCGGACACTTCCTTAGCAGTCTAACTTTAGCGCGACTGTGTTTGCTTACATGTTAACTCTAAATATAAGCTCATCCTAAACAATAACCACTTAATTCACCAGTCAGTGTCCCGTATGTGCTTCGTGTTTACATGTTATCTTTAACGTTTAATCTGTGATTCCTCAAACATAGATAGATTGCTAGGCTAGTTAGCTACCGTGAACGAGCTCCGGGTTAACTGGCTCTTCCTGTTTGATGGCTAACATTAGCTCAGTGATCGTAATGCCAGCTAAAATCTGCTCACTACGCTTAACCTCAGCAAATGTTTCATCTAGAGACAGGGCGACGTGAGTAAAGCTCTGGATATGTACTTATTTGACCAAATACAGAGCATATAGCATCACAGGCATCTGTCCGAAGCTGTCGCTAACTTAACCTCTATATGCAGCACTTAGATCATCTTTCAGATGATAAAACACATTTAAATAATTCTCTAGTGATATTCAAAAACCTCTACTCGTAATCTACTACAAACTCTACTCACACCTCCTGTGTCTTGTTGCTTTAATATGAACCTGCCCTTTGTATTTACTCAAGGAAGCACCCATTTAACCTGCTTCCTTCTAACCCTAATGAGGATCTAACCTGTACAGATAATTCGTCCAATATTAAACCACATTATGATTGTTACTCAGCCCCCAGCTTCAGACCAATACCACTGTTGTACAGTTGGACAGTTGTATACATGTATTTGTTATGATTACATTACTTATTATCTAGCAACTTGACAACTTTGTGAGCAGCCAACATCAAGCAGGTGCAACTACACAAGACATAGCAGCCAGCTATTTACTAGTCCTACAGCATGAAGCGCGGCTCGGCGTCTGTCTTACAGACTTTTATTTGACAAAGCTCTCATCAGTGACTGAAATTCAGTCCCAGATTTACTCTTGTTCAGTGGCTTCTTGCCCGCTCACTCTCTCCTTTCCTCTCCTTAGCTTTTTTCATCAGCGTTATTGCCTCTGCCAATCACATCGCAGGCTTCTCTTGGTAATAGATTAGTTAGGCCCTGTGTTGTTTGGCCATTGTATTTGACAGCTTCCTACAGCTGACACATGCTGGTTGTTTCACATCATAGGACCTTATTTTAGAAGCTATTAAGCCAGCTGTTGATGAGTAAACACCGGCTCTACATTGGGCTGTCACATGTTTTGCAGCCACCATAGTCTCTCCTTCACACTATGAAGGAGAGTGTGATGCAACAGAGTTGCAGTCAGCAAGTTACACCCCTCCATGTCTCCGAAACTTACAAACTGGTACAAACTGCAAGAATGTGCTCTCTATTATTTATTGGTGCTTATCTCTGCTGCTGCACATTTAATACAGAGCTGAGCAGAGCAAGCTGAAGCATGTCGTGTCTAGTTGTGAACAGACTTTATGTGCATGTGGAAAGATGGAAGAAAATGCAAAAGAAATATCAATTTCCAGCACTGAAGAACTCCGGGAATATACCTGGGTTGGGTCGGTTGCCCTGTTAAAGTCACTGCATTACGCTGTTAATACAAACTCAACATTTCTTGTATCTGTTTCAAATTAAACTCTCTGCAGTGTTTCAGTGGACAGGAACCCTTCGTTTCTTCACAAGGCTTTTATTTTGAAACATTTGCAGGAACGTGTTGTGGAAAACTTCCATCTCCACTCTGAGGAGCAGCTGAGTCACGTGCGATACCTGCTTTATATAGAAGATGGTGTTTAGTGCCGTCTATAGCAACATTGCTAGCTATCACTGACACATCAACAGGAGCTTTTAAAGCTGGAACATAACCACTCTTTGTCATTGTTAACAAACTGTTTTTCACATTTTCAGAGACCTGACCACTCAGAATTATTTGTCATTCTGCAGGTGAGCCAAGATGGGGATTAATTTTAGCAACGTGTTACAGAAATTGTTCGGCAAGAAAGAAATGAGGATTCTGATGGTAGGACTGGATGCTGCTGGAAAGACCACCATCCTGTACAAGCTCAAGCTGGGAGAAATCGTTACCACAATCCCTACCATCGGTGAGTCTGCGATTCATAGCTTAACACCTACAGTGACTGATATCTTGGAATTCGTAAGAAGATGATGCAGCATCATACTCAAACATTTTAATCTCTTTGTTTTTTCCTTCATCCACAGGTTTTAATGTTGAGACTGTAGAATACAAGAACATCAGTTTCACAGTGTGGGATGTCGGTGGTCAGGACAAGATCAGGCCACTCTGGAGGCATTACTTCCAAAACACACAAGGTTAGAGTCCTCCTAATGTTTTTTGACCTTCTAAGTCTGCTGCTGAGGCATTAGCCCACTGAGTCCTCCGTTATCTTTATTTACTTCCTTCATACAAACCTCACCCCTTTTCCATTTTCAGGCCTCATCTTCGTGGTGGACAGTAATGACAGGGAGCGAGTTGGTGAGGCGAAGGAAGAGCTGATGCGAATGCTGGCCGAGGATGAGCTGAGGGATGTCGTGCTGCTTGTGTTTGCCAACAAACAGGTGAGTCTGCAACTATTACATTACTTCTTAACTATGAGAGCAGACACGCATATCCAAACAGACTATAGGCTTGTTTGAAAGGTTTTTATAAAGTTGCATTATTAACAATTTAACATACTGTGGCAGTATGTTTTTCTTACTGCAACGAAAAAGTCCCCGTGGGGTTGTGTTTTACCGCCAATACTTCCAGCCCCTGTTAAAATGGTGCATTTCTCAAACCCACCAAACTATTGTTTATTTTTTAACTCTTAAAATTTCTTGACCGGCCGACCTGGTCACGAGGAAACTGGTGACTCAGCGAAATAAAATCGAATTATAATGTTCGTGTTTCCAATTAATTAGACTGTTACCATAACACCACGAGCCAACAGCCGCTAACTTCCTCCTCACAAAATAAATTGACATTTCGTGACGCAGCTCATGGGGAAAAAAACAAACCCAAAAAAAAAAAAACACCGAAGTATAAACACATCCACGATAAACAGAAGGCTTCAGATAATCCCTGTAATGGATTGTGCCGTAAATATCCTGATCAGCGCACCTTTTCATAATAACCAAGTACTTAGCCAAGGCCACCATTTCCACAAAACATTTCTGCTTCACGTTTGGAACCGGAGAGCGAGCGGAGGGGGTTGCAATCTTCCAGATTTGCCACCAAATCCCACACAAATTAAATTAAAGTAAATTAAGTGTGTTTTTTTTTTTTTTACTCTTTCAGGACTTGCCAAATGCCATGAGTGCAGCTGATATCACAAAGCACCTGGGCTTGTCGACTCTGCGCCAACGTTACTGGTATATCCAGTCCACGTGTGCCACTAGCGGAGACGGTCTCTACGAGGGTCTTGACTGGCTGTCAAACCAGCTAAAGAACACAAAATGATCCCCCATTCCACTTCCAGTCTATCATCTCTGTCAGCAGTGTGATAGGAGACTACACTGGTCCTGGTCTGATTCCCTCCTCTCCTTCCCTCTCTTTCATCTAAAGGTGTTGGATCTATGGCCAGTGCTCCCCTGCATCTTTGTACTGTACGGGTGTGTTAGGATGAGTATTTTTGAATGAGTGTGTGTGTGTGTGTGAGTGTGAGTGTGAGTGAGAGAACTGAGTGGGAGCAGCCCTGCTGTGCCTTAAACACAGTTAACTATCAAGCACCTCATCCCTCCAGTCCAAAAGCACTGGTGTGCACAAAGCAAAGAGTGTAACAGGATGTTGAGTCCTGTTGTGTGTCATCTATCAAGAATGTTTATAACAAAACAATGTAAGAGTAATTCAGTTGCACATCTGCTAGTGGCGTTAAGGCCTTTTTGGTAACAGTTAATTCATCCTGAGAAGCCACACAGTATTTGACAGTATATCCGTGAACACTGGATACTTATTAATTATCTTATAGTATCCTCAAGTCTGTATACTGTAGGTCATCTCAATGGTCAGATCGTATCTATTCCTGGAGATAAATTTCCCCTGTGGTTGAACCGTTCCTTCAGTTTCTAAACTCAATTCAGTTTCACCTCTGGAAGTTTCCCCTCTCGTAGCTGTGACCCAGATATTTGTGTTTTACACTCAGAGGATTCAAAATGTCCATCATGATGAGATCTAGAAAAGGCAATAAATGTTTCATGTTTACATTATGTGGCGGAGTGTTAAGTGCGGCCACTGCGTCGTCAGTGGATATGTGTATCCTCTGGGTGCTGTGTGGGTTTCAGCTCCATCTGCTGGAACGCTGAGGCCTTTTTAGAGTTGCTCCCACTCTGGCTTTTTATTTACTGATCGCCTTGTTTTTCCTTGTGTGTAGATCTTTGGGTTGGGGTCTGTTTTCTGTTGTTTGTTTGTTTGTTGTTTTTTACATTACTGTTGATGCATGCTTGACCTGGATAACTTAAGCATGAGCTGTTGTGCCAGGTGTGCAGTCGTTTTGAATGAAATGCTCTCGGGACCAATTGGTTGGCTTCAGAAAAGGGCTCATTGTGTTTGGTTCAGTTTTTGGATTCGCCTGCAGTGTGTGAGGTCACCCCCTCCTGTGTTTTCCAGAGGACACACGTGTTCCTGAACAAATTGTCAGGGCTGTGATAGACGGTACAGTTGAATTAGAAGTGTTTCTGCTGGTCTCTGATGAATCAGCACTGTAAATGCTTCCTCAGTGCTTCAGGTTTAATGTGTTTTTCCAGGACATTTCTGAACTTGTTGACATTATGCCGCCCCCCCCTCCCGATGCCATTTGCACAACCTCATCCATCAGCACAACCTCACCCATCAACACAGGCCTGTGTGATGAAGTGGTTTATCAATCAGCCTTTGCAAAGAGCACATAGACAATGACCGTTCCCGTGGCTCGACACCAGCAGACAGTTACAATGTACAAGTGAGAGTGTTGCACCGGTGAAAGGTGGGGTCAGTGATTCTGGAGTAATCAGATACCACAAAGCAAGTAAGGTAACTAAGGTTAGCTATGTTTTGGGTTGGCTGCAAGTTATGTTGTGTGGCTCAGTTCGAATGTCTCTGTCAGCACATTCAGCAGACTTTAAGGAGATACTCACTGAATTTGGGAAAAGGTGTGTTTGATTAAAATTACATTATCTAGAATCACTTACTCCAGCTTTAAACCAGTAACAGAATATTTAAGAATAACAATAAGGTTCCCGCATTCAATAATATCAATTTTGAACAGTGATGACTGAAGCTGAAGATGACTCTAAGGTCATAATATCACAGTTTTGTGTTTCTACAACTGAACATTTTGGTATTTTCTTCAGAAGTTTGGGGCTTGTCTTTTGGGCTTTCTTTGTCCGTACATTATGTATTCCCTAAACGTCTGTGGAGTTCATATGATACGTGACATACTCTGTTATACAGCAAGAAATACAAATGTATATAATCCGTAAGAAAACGTATTCTGACTTGACATCATTCACCTGCTCTTGTTCAGATGTGAAGCTTTAATTTTCTGTACAAATGACAAGGTATGTGCATATGTATTTCTTAATAACCTTTTATGCTTTTTTTTTTAACTCATCTTGTAACATCTGATAAATGCACTATAATAAAGAGATCTCTATTGTACATCTTCTTCACTGGCCTTTTCGTTGGAATAACTTGAAATGAATTCATGAGAAATGAATGCCTCACAGTGATGAATAAAATTCCTTTATGGATTGGTTAGCCAAAAGTCATAGTGAAACTGAATTTCAAGTTCAGTTCACATCATCAAAGTGTGCTATTGATGAGTGTTTATCTCGGATCACATTAGCAGCTATGTGTGTACGCCTCAGTGGCAGATGTCTAAATACGGCATTGCATTCAAGTGCGCTCATTGTGGAGAAGCAGAAATATCAAATCTGAATATATGAACAATTTCATTTGAAAATTGCAAATCATTTATCATTGAAAAAAGGTATAATGTGCTAAATATTTTATTCTGAAAGTGTTCACAGGAAGTGTTAGTATTGTCACTGTTGTGTGTTGAGTCTTTTGATGCTGTTCCTCACTGTGACCACTAGAGGGCAGCGAATACATATGCTTCAACTGTTATTACACACCAGGAGACTGTTCTATGAGTACAGTTACTACCACTCCTGCTCCTACTTTTTTATTTGTAATCATCATGTACTCTGTATGGTGATATGAAGACTGACTTGGGTGTGTTTACAATCATCAATCTCACTGCCCTCCAGTGGTCACCATGAGAAACTGCAACACTACGTACAAGCGTCAAGTCACGCACACAATATAACCATAACACAATAAAACTACTAGTAGAAAGTTAGTAGTCTGTCCACATTCATAATTCAGGTAGTATTAATGTCAAAATGTGTCTTTGATGAATACTCAACTCTGTTAGCTGCTACGAATAATAATTTAAAAAATCATCTCTCAATATATTTTGACAAAAAATATTTATTTTTCCCCTAAGTAGCTGTGCAATAAGTGCGATAATGCACAGTGAATCGGCCATTGTTGTGAAATAAATCCCTGATTGAGTGATTCAGGGTGAGATGATAATATATTTGAAATGCTGATATTGTGTTATATCTGTACATTATTAAAATAGAAACATTGACCTTGCTACTATAGTAACACTGATACATGCAAGTATAACAACAATAATCAGTATGATTATGTTGACTTGTCCAGGGTGTACCCCGCCTCTTACCTTAAGTCACCTGGGATTGACTCCAGACCCCCGTGACCCTGATGAGAATAAGCGGTTTTACTACATTTTTACTCTGGCTACTTGACTTGTTAAAATGATAAGATGAAAAACATAGAAATATACATATTTTTAAACTCAACTTAATGTTGCATTTCCTGACTGTGACCACTGCAGGGCAGTGAACACTCATTATTATAAATACATTTAGAAGAAGAACTTCCAACATAAACTGTCAACATAAATCAATTAAAAGAAAAAAGTATACACCAAAAGTGTTACCATGCAGGTATGAACATCTTCATCAGGTAGCTAATAAACTGTTAATAAAGCAGCTCTTTACTGATACAATTATTACCAATGCAGATGTTACTGTTGTAATATTCACACTAATAATGAATTGAACATATACAGTTAGGCAACAGGTCTCATGTTCAAAGTGGCTTCAAAGTGCACTGTAAGAGACATGTCCTGCTCTGGAGCGTTAGATAACAAGATATACAAATGACCCATCCAGCTACAGATCAAACACAAATACATCCTCACATTAATTGGATTATTTAGTCATGACATTTTTTTCTCTCATGGGTCTAAGATGTAGCTTATAGGAGGACGTATTTGGTTAAAATTGATAGTCCCATGGGACAGAAATGGACAGTGAGGATGAGGGTCTTTTTCCTGGCAGTCGAATAGCCTGCAGACCACTGCTCACCCTCCTTTTCCACTCCATCTAGATTTCAGGTGGCCAATTCTCCATAGAGTTGTTACCTTGGAAACAGCACCTTATGTATTTATAGAGAGAGACTGAGTAGACATGGAGAAAGGGGGAGCAGGAGACATGGAGTCATGTGCTGTAATACAAGGAGCACAAATGCTGGGGTGCAGAGGGATGATGGGAGGGGGGCAGGGGCTAGTCCTACTTTTATTTTGCTATGGCTCTTTAATAGAACAGAGGGTAGCCTATGATCACATCTTTGTAGACAAATCATCCCTCACCTTGCAGTAGCTGCCGGTTTGCCCTTTATATTGGAGTTACCAGATGTTTGCTGACCTGATCTGATCATATTTTTTTACTTGAAAGATCCTGCTTTGTAATTGAGGTTGAGCTGAGGTGATATTTGAATCAATTTCACTGGTTCAACACATTTCCCAGCTACCTTCATGTCCATCACATCTTTCCTGCTCTCTCACATGCCCTGACTATCAAATAAACCTGAAATAATTGTAATAGGATATGTGGAATCACACGCCCTGTGGTACACTTGACCTTTACTCTCTGTCAATCAGCTAAATCGAACCTTGATGTGTGACATCATGCTCTGTAGTTTTGCAGCACATTAACCCTTCATTCACGCCACCATGGTGTCGACTTTTCAGCATCCCTCTTTCAACTAACATTGTTACTACTTCTCCATAACCAGGCAGGAGTATTTTACCTTGTACTTGTTTATTGACTATATTTATTTAAAAGCTTCAGTTACTTTTCAGTTTTAGATTTTACATTACAAACATGAGATAAGCTTATAAAAACTAAATGCAATATTTTTAAAGATTAAACTAGCAGTTTTGACTTGTGACCCATCACAAAATAAAGCTGTGTGGCGATTTGGGGCGATTTATCATGTTTCACGTTAGCAGTTCCAACAAACTTTCAGTAAAAGTCTTAAATAGGTGAAATGATCCACTATTTCACAAAACAAGCAAAAATGCAAGAAAGGTCAAAAGTATAAATACAAATTTGTTCAGCAGGATTCTTTTCTTCTTCTTTGCTACCACATTAATCATCTCACAATCATGTATATAAAATCGTTAAAACTAGTTCCACCTCAACCTGCTACAAAAATAAAAGCACGATTGACATCAATCTACATACAATGTAACAATTTCATCTATAATAATACATCAGTCACTGAACATGTTTCTTTTTGCATATTTTACTGTACATCTGTACTCTTACTGAAGTAATTTTAATTATCCCTTTCTTGTTATAGAGTACTTTTACATTATTGTTAAGCTCTCTTTACTTAAGTAAAGGATCTATATTCTTCTTCCACCAGTGATGACCCTGATCCCAGGGGAGTGAGGCACTGCATCATTATTTGTCACTGACCAGCTGTATCACTGATCAACCATTGAAGATCAATGAAGGGATATTGGTAATGAATTTTAGCAGTCACATATGCATTACCCAGCATCCTCACATTGTTTTATCTATGCCTGCAGTGAATGTTGAGCAACAAAATACAACCAAAACTGGTTGTTGTAGATTATTGCTTCCACATTTGAATGTTAATGTAATGTGGTCCTGTTTAGTGCAGTGATTAAGTCTTCTTTTCTGCGCACTCCATTTTCTGTATACGCGCTCAATGCATGCACATGTAACATTAATGGTCACTTGCATTTCTTGGCCTGCAGAAGTCACAGAAGGTGCTCAGCAGTGTGCCCGTGGCTGCGCTGGTGTTTTAAATCGTGTCCATCCACCCACACATGGCAAAGGAAACAGAGTTCACCAGTCACTGCACCTTCCTATAAAGACGAATCATCTCTAGCCTTTCACATCGCCATGGAAACACAAGATTTGTCCAACTGATTGGCAGCAGACTAACACTGAGGCCAAGAACTCTTTGATTTCATAATACAGCCGAGTCAGAAAGATGTCTGCTGTGTGTGAAAAAAGAAGTTAGATGATTTAACATGAGTAAAGCTTTGCCAATAAATGCAGGCACTAGACACTATTAAACTTGCTACCATGTCTATACAACATTCAAATCTATTTTTCTCTTCATTCTCTTGTTTATTATGAGAACTATCATATTGATTGGAGTTTAGAGTGTACAGTAGGTCACTCATTAATCACAGGTGGTTCGATCTTTAGCTTCTTCTGTCCACGATATGTCCTTGAGCAAGATACTCAACCCCATCGCTAGCAGTGGAAAGTAACTAAGTACATTAACTCAAGTACTGTACTTTTATAGTTAACTCCACTCCATTTAAATGACTGAAATGTTACTTTTCAGCGTCAGATTATTCATACAAAATATAATCAGCTAATAAATTCTGATGTAACATTATAGACGGATATAATGCTTACACAAATGCATCCATACTTATAATCCAATAGACCTTTCTCACAGCAGCCGTTTTGACATGAAGTAGTAGAGTAAACACAGGTGTTTACAATGATACTAAGTAAGGCTCAGTTCCATTTGGCCGAGACTTTCAAGTGAGCACAACGTACACCACAGCGGCACCCTGACTGTTTGAGCTGAATGGAACTGAACCTTAATTAGTATCATCGGTAACACCTGTGTTTACCTACTATTTCATGTGAACATGACTGCTGTGAAAATGCGTGCTATAATATGATTGTGAAATAAGGTGTACATTTACCTTTGGTGAGTATATTTTGAGGCTAATGTATAACATTACAACATGTACTTGAAAACTAATTGTACATGTACATTACGTCTATGCAGTAAAAACCACTATTTTCATATTTAATGAAGGGAATAGGAATTAGTCACACCTGACCTTCAGTACTCGCCCTAACGTAAATCTAACGCACCCCGTGAGATGAGGCGGTGTAGTTGAGTTTGTTGTTGCTCCTTCTTTATACTGTCATTGGTGCTCCTCTGTGTTCCTCATTTATTATTCCTCATGTCAGCTGTCACTCTCAAATTTACTTTAAGCCAAATGGCAGAGTGTTCATGGCTGAAGGTAAGTTTTGTGCTAACATGGCCGCTGTCTGCTTGGCTACATCAGCTAATGTTACATAGCAGCTGATAGCTGCCATGACATGTCTCTGCTGGAAGCTGGTTTCTGCTCCAATACTGCTGTTTTTTTAACTAAATTAATAGTGCTCATTATGCACTTGTCAGAGATATATTGTTATATATTGTATTATTAATTGTTTTTACTGACGCATAATGTGAAATGTAGAATTTTAATGTTGGAGGTCGAGGTGGAGCTTATTCTATAAGTATATATAATTTTGTAGTTTCCAACAAAGTATCAGATTTTATGAACTAATCACGTGTTTTCTGCAACATCTTAATCTGCAACCATTAACTAAATCCAATGGAGTAACAAGTACAACATTCCCCTCTAAATTCTCAAGTAAAAGCAAGTTAAGCAGGAAAAATTGGAAATATTTGAGTAAACTGCAACTAACTCAATTTTGTCATTTATGTTCTTCTTCATTTTGGAATTTTGATATAGTTCAACATCCAGCGATACAAACTTGTAGCCTAATTGGTTAGGATACAATACACTAACATAATAATCCATAGACAATGTATAATAAAAGATAAGAAAAGGACAAATAACAAATAAAAAATGAATAAATAACAGTATCAGTAGACAGCTAAGTAAACATAGCACCCCAGAGTTTTCTTATATTCTGTAAGATGTTGCACACTTAATGAGAGAATAGAAGTCATCCCAGGTCTGACTAGTCTTCCAGTGCCTCATTTATGTCCTTAAGTGCAGCACTTGAGTAAATTATCCTGGTTATATTTTACCCCTGGTTATAGGCTTTAGTGTTTTTGCAGTATATATATTTCCCCCTCGGTTGTTGTGTTTTTCTTTGGCTTGCACACTGGCACGACTTTCATCTCTCTCATTGAGAATAATAAGTAGTGTATTGGCTTTAGGGGTTTTAGGGACATAAACATATTTGTTGTCTTTTTTTTCCCAGTTTACACTGCTGCTACACTCAGCTGTAAACATATCCATGTACTGATGGTCATCTGCGGCTTGTCAATATGTTTCTTAAGAAGAGGTGGTCTGCTCCGAGGCATGAAGTGTTGTGAGGTTTGTATGCTTATAATTATCTGCTGCATACAGATACACAAATTTCTCACACCTTCCGGTGTGAGGAGCCTCTGGTAGGCGCTACAGAATACCAAAACAACTCGTTTTCACTGTTAGTTTGGCTGTGTGCATAAACATACTTGGCCAGTAAAGTTGATTCTGATCCTGGATAGCTGACGTGCCTCAGCCTGCTGCTGTACCTCACGTGGTTTTCTGACGTCACATCTATTTCAATGGGCAGCTGATGCCCACTCCTCACCTACAGTATACTGTGCTCGCGGTGCATCCTCCTGCCTCCTCTCTGTGAGAGGTGCCTTACAGAGGAATGGCCACACAGGAGTCGCATGGCCCACATTTATATTCCACATAATAGCTAGTGTCAGGCTTTGTATCTAATGCATCGCTCTTTGTGAGTTGGCTGATTGAATGTGGCTCGTTGGCTCCAATAAACATTTTTCTTCATTGTTTCCACCGGACAAAACGGGCATAAGTGCTTAATCAGCAGTAACTCTGCTGGATTTCTGCAAAGTCTGAAATGGTCAGATGATAAATGTTTGTAATATAATTGGAACAGTATTGGTTCACTGTGTATTACAGGAGTGATATCCATCATTGTGGACATTTAGGCCTATACAGGGGAAGGTTACAATGAGACTTAAGAAACTGTGTGCATTAGTGCATGTGTGTGCATATGGAGTGTTTCTGCATGTTGTAAAAGGGAATAGATGATGGATGTGTTGTGACAGTTACCTTTTCTCTGTCTCTCGTACAGTATGAACACCTCTGCCTCCTGCCTGTCCAGGTTGTCTTGTCTTCCTGCATCTAAGTCACGCTGTCATTGACATTCCTCCCCAGCCACCCTCTAATAACCTCAGATGGCCAGTTTCCACTGAAGCGAGGGCCGATCTATTGTGCCACAGAATGTGCTGAAGGGTTTCTGGGTCGATGAGCTCGCATAGCTGAGATGGAGAGAAGGAGGACAACCAGGACAAACTGGGCTCTTTTAACTCCTGAGGGATAACAAAGCATTTCTTTTCGAGACTTGAATTTAAAACATGTAAAATCATATCTAAAAGAAAAAAAAAAAAAATTTTTAGATTGAGCTGCCTGATAATGACAGTGGCAGGGCGTACTCATCAGCTCCACAGAGTTACTTACTCAGCAAGTTGCACCTCTGCAATGAGCAGTTTCCTGCTTGTAAAATACTGAAGCCCTGAAGCAAAACATGCCATCATTGCTACATAATCTCCAATATTGTTTAAACAATCTATCAGGCAGTAGTATGTTAAGCTGTTTCACAAATGATGCAGATCATAGCAATTATCTCAATATGACAACGTCCTTGGGCTGATCTATTAGACCTACGGCAGCAATTTTATGTTTGTTTGTTTACCAGTTGTATGCGGGTATACAACATGAAATATAGCCACACAGCAGTGGTTTATGACGAGTAATCAAACTTAAAATTGGCATATATATTACCTGCAGGGTGCACATATTTTGTGTGAGGTATTCAACGTCAACATACTGTATATCACATGAAATGGACCAATGAAAAAGCCACAGCAGGATGTAAATAATGAAAGCCAGGGTTCAGATATATTAAATTTGTTTTTGTTAGCAGCCTGCTTATGTTATTAATAGCAGCACATTACAGAATTGAAATTTATATTATATATTTATTTGTATCTATATTTTTATGTATGTTTTCATTAACTGTACTGAAGTTTTGGCATCAGACCCGGTTCCGACATGTTTTAATGAATTATTATATTGGCTAAAATGAAATCAATCAGAATCTGTTTTGTCCACTTGAGCCTGCTAGCATTGCAGCACTGTTTTAATTTACAACAGTGCATGCTTTTGCGTTGTATGCGAGCCTGTCAGTGTGAAAAAAATATTGGGCCCACTGATGTGACTGTAAACTCTGACATCCAGGTTGGCAGAATACATGATTTACTAACCTCTGACTGTAAAATCACTCTCGCTGTCTGATTATGCAAAGAGTACCAGTGCATAAAACATTCAGCTAGCAGCTTCTCATTTTTAGCTGGTTAAAGCGACAAACGTTGCCCGTGGCAGATTATATCAGCGATTGCTAATTAATGTTACTTTCACTAGAACCTTGATGATGAGGCGGAATTCAAATTGGCTGTTGTCAGGTTGGTGCTCTCTGCAAGCTGGTGTCTCAACTCCAACAGGAATCACAATCTGTGTTAACTTTGATTCACGTCATGTCATCGATTTAGGATGTTATATTAACAGGCTACATCTATCATTTCAGTGTCCATATATTAATCAACATTGTATACCTCATGCTGCTGAGTAAGTATTGGATTGGACTTGGGAATCGGCAGATACCCGATATTAAAGGAGTGGGATCAGGGCCAGGAAAAATTGATTGAATTAGATGTTAGTAAAAGTTGACAAAGATCAGCTGAAGGCATCACTGGTTTTAATCTCAAAGGGCACACTTCTAGGAATATGCTCCCTTTTATTTCAGATAAAGGGGTTCCTACACAGATATTTGGGTGCAGAGATAAATGTAAATACTTGTAAGTAGTGGCCTGTCTCTCTAATCCTGCACTAGTTGTATAAGAAAATATCAGACATCTGGGATTGTGGTGCCATTGAGAGAATAAACTACTAAAATGACTGTCGTGTAATTAAGGCACTGATCACCTACTGAACCAATCAACCCCCTGCAGACGTGTCATTTTGTGCTTCAGGGGAAGTAAAATCTTACTTATGTTGCTACTTATGACTATTTTGAAATTTGGATTTTAATCTCAATATTGGGTCGTTTACTATAAATAGCAACCAGCCATTATGGGGCATTATCATTTTCACCATCAATACCAGTACGAGCACCCAGAACAGAATGACCCAAATTTAGGTCTCTTAATGTAGTTACGCACATTATATATTATACTTACTCTGCTTCTACTTAATACATAAACAATACTCAATGTGTATTTATTGACAGATATCAGAATTATCTTTTATTTCTCAGTGCTTTGTTTTATTTAAGATTGTCCATCCATTGTTGTAAGGTCATGTTTTGTGGCATAACATCTGCATTTTATGTCTTTTTGCCAAATATAATGACATTTTAATTACCTAGGATGTATTTCATTTGTAAAGGATATTTCTACCAGTGTAGCTTTTAATAGACACTGACATCTTGAAGATAGCCTTTTAAACTTTCCCTGCCTTAACTTCAACTTAGAAAAAATAGTAAATTTGTGCTGCTGAAGGATTTTGTCTGCTTGATTTTAGCTCAGGTGGAGAGGCGCCAACTGACAAGCTGAAGTATCGTCTCTCCGAGTCTGTGATCCAGGTGGACATGACGGACAGGCCAGTGTGCTGCGTAAGTCATGTGCAGCCTGACCATACATTATTCATCACTCTCATCCTGGACCTCCATCCTCTTTTATCTCTCCATCTCCTGGCATTTTACTCTCCCTCTCCCCCTCTCTCTCCCCCTCTCACTCTCTTAATTCATCAGCACCCATTAGCTACTAAAGCCTCTCACTGTTTGACAGCAAAACGCTGAACTCTCTTTCATCCACAACACCTGACAGTTTCAAGCGTCTTCACTGTGTGTCCTTGATTTCACTCCGTTCGTCTGCTTCCCTTAGCTACTTGGAGTTCATTTTTTTTCACGTACAGTATTGTACATGATTGATTTCAGTATGGATTCTTCCCCATTGTGTTTCAAGGGCATTGTTAAATAGCGGACATAACATTGCCCTACTTGTGGACTTGTGGAGATGATAGTCACCAGGAATAAGAACTATAATTTACACTTGGAAACAAACATCCAGCAGGGCAGATCCACAGGCCACACAGTGATGCTGTGGTTGCCCTCCTGTGGCATCTTTCTCGTCATTCTCACCTGCCACTGCGCTCCGGTTGCCATGCCAATCTTTTACAAACTCGCCTCGGGCCCATCACAGCTTCATCATTATCTGCTGTTATCACTAGGGGATATTTCAAGTGTTCACTTGTGTCTCTCTCTTCCAATCTCACTCCCTTCCTTGCATCACCACCACCACCCTCCCCCCATCATTCCTGGTACAGTAGATGCTTCAAGCGTTTCTCCGCCTGCCCCCCCCCCCCCCCCCCCCCCCCCCCTAACTAGCTCAGCTGCTGAACCCCACACAGGACCATGTCCCTGGACTCCCCTTTATTACCATATCATGAGATGTGCCGTAGGCGTGTAGCAATGCAGCGTGCCGCCTGTGTCTTTAAGAGAGAGAGAGTATAATGTGTAATGGAGAGGAAATAAGGCATGGAGCGAGCGAGTGAGGGAGTGTGGGTGAGGGAGTGTGAATTTATCATGGGCAAAATTCGTGTTTCATTCTTAGCTGTGTGTTGAGCATCCCTGCACCGGCATGCACAGTCTCCCAATGCTCATACTGCTGAAGAGTACGCCCCTCTCTCTCTCGCTCTTGCTCTCTCTCTCTCTCTCTTTCTCACACACACACTCTCAGACTCTCCCACTCAATCTCTCCCTCTCACACACACACACACACACACACACACGTGCTCGCAGTCACACACGCGCAGTACTGTCAGGAGCGCCGCTGCTGGACCACAGCCATCTCGCGAAGGAGGTTCCAGCGGAGGGAAGAGAAAGCCAGAGCGAGTGCGAGACAAAGGGAAGGAGGACGGTAGAAGGAGAGGAGCGAATAGGAGAGCGGGGACCGGCACAAGGAAGCAGAGACCCGGCGCTTTGTGAAGAACAGAAAACGAGGAACAGGAGGAGGGAGGAGGAGAGAGGAAAAAAAGAGGAGGGGGAACAGGAAACGCGATCACTTTCAGCTGCAGCGGTCCGTGTCGCAGCATGGGCAATGCACCATCCCAAGGCATGTCAACCTTATCTCCATGCATACTTGTGTAGCAGGTATCTTTTTGATTCTGCGTGTTTTGCGATGCAACCAGCTGGCTGTCCTCCTGTCACACTCTGTGAAAGCAGGGGATGGGGGTTGGGCTGAGGGCTCGTGGAGCGCAGCATCGCTTGAGGAGAGTGATGCCGTAAGGTAGCATCAGTTAATGGGTAGCGGGTTAGGAGATGAGGCACCTGGGGAGAGGCTTGCAGGGATGTTGGGTACGAGGTTGAGGTGCTGGAGGTGCTGGAAACACTGGGTGGAGGCACCATTTGTGGGAGCAGCAAGAAATGGGAGGGGGCTGTTGTAGAGCAGAAGTATCATCAGTGAAGCAGGTGGTGCTGGTGGGTGTGTGTGTGTGTGTGTGTGTGTGTGTGTGTGTGTGTGTGTGCAAGAGAGAGGGAGGTGAACAGTGTGAGATTTCTGTCATGTGTGTAGTTGAGCGCAAAGTGTCATTGTGCTGTGTTTCTGTGTGTGTGTGTATTGGAGTGGTGGCTGCAACTGCCGCTGTCAACCACATGGATGACCTCTGGGAAGTGAAGTGCACCAAAGGGTGTGTGTGGAAGACAGTATGATGGAGAAGAAACAGATACTGATATGACAAATAAAACAATTGGTGGATACTGATGGTTTAATGAAGGGATGAGGCGGCTTTGCCTTCACTGAATGGGGGATGGTATTGTAAATGGATGATTGGGTGGGTCAGCTCCTTCATGTGATGTTCTCTCTATTCCCTTCAGGCCTCTATCCCTCTTTTTTTCTTTCAGTCTTTCTCTTAGTCTCTTTTACAATCCCTTTGGTATAATACTTGTCACACGCTTTGCACCCTAAAAATGCTGTGCTTCAAACTGAACTGATTCCTGGTTTGAGTCTATTATATTTCTAATTGTAGTATGCTGTATATTTGCAGAGAGAGTGTAAATGTACAGACAAGCACTATAAAAAGAGTGCAAAGGGTGTAGAGGTTAAAGTAAGACAGATTTGGAGAAAATATATCAATCCCTCCTGGGATTAAAAGGCTCCTTTGAGAGGCAATAGTGGAAACATATCCACTATCGAGATGCAGAGAAATAAATAGAGAAGAGGGGAAAGAGGGCGAACGCTCTCTTTTCAGAGAACAGAGCAGCTCAGCACAGCAAGGAATTCATCCACCTTCATTTCCCTCTCTTAAGTCTTCACTCTCCCTCACCTATTTCTCCCTCCTTTCTCCCTCCCCTCCTCTTCATCCCTTGTGTGCCTCTCACCAAGGGACAGTCTGGTAGCTAGTGGGGAGAAAGGGGAGCAAGACAAGAGACAGAGGATATGAAAGACGGGGAAAGAATGAAAGGAAGTTTGAAAGAAAAGACAAAAAAAGGGTTGGCGCGTAGATGGACAGGTGAGTTGCGATGCTGAGGTCTTGTAGGGGCTAGCAGCAACATAATTATGTTTAAAAAGTGTTGAGTGTTTAAATGAGGTCATTACTTGAATGGCTCAACAGTGGAATAGTAAACAGCTCTTTAAACCTGTTTGCTTGTGAGCTTCTTTTCAGAAGTGTTTGGTGGAGAATATTGATGCCCTCAACTTGTCTCTTCAATTTTTGGCTGCTGTGTTTTGCTTTTTTGCTGCATGACCTTTCAAAGGTTTCATTTCTCATTTCTCCAAGTTGATATTTCAATCCTCTTGTCAGACGCTCTTATCGGTCTCTTTAAACACAGAGGAAATCGGTTTGAGGCTTAGGTGAAGTCAGTCTCAAGCTGCAGTGTCATGAGACCTTTTGCACCGGCCAGAGGTCTGTGTGTTTATTGGATTTTTTTTTCATTTATCACTGTAAAGCTTGTCCTTCTGTTCTGTAGTCAGTGTCTATCTTAGAGGGATTGACATGGATAAGGCTGAAAACTACACCATGAGTGTTTTTTTATGTTAAAGCAATGATTTTCTTTTATATAGAAGCACAATAGTTTTTAATAATGTGCTGGCTGGAACAAAGGTTTTCTAGCTGTATGGACCTGCAGTATTCAGGATTGCCAATGCTGTTGGTGGCAATTCAAAATGCTAAATTAACTGAAAGCATCCAAATTCTACTGCCACAAACCATGCAAATGCTGGAGTTGTGCATTCAGGCCACCAGTGAGCTGGCAATTTGCCAGATCAGGCATAGCTTTGCCAAGTTGGGCAGCAAATAAGCACACCACTTACATTTGGTAGTCGCTGCTTAACCACCGCCTATCACGGCAAATTGAGGCATCTTTATAAGCCCATTAGAGTTCTACCAGTTCACACTGCTAGGCTAAACCGTAAAGAATAGATTAAACAGAGTCAGGCGTTAAGCCCAGTATTAGCCTGCTGGAGAGCTAATTCTTATCGTAATGTTGCCATTGTGCAGAGACAGCAGATCCCGGTAGCTTTATGCCAGCATGTTATACCTAGTATGTTCAGCTGAGGTTTATGTCAACACACGTCTGTCTATGTGCTGATCCCCTCCAGTGAGGCAAAGCCAGAGCTGTGTCGGTCATGCTGTTATGCTGCATGTTCAAGTGATGTTACACTGTATGAAAGCGGAATATGGGCAAAGACAAAAACATGGCGTGGGTGTAGAAGAATAGGATGCGTTTGCATGTTAACATGCTGCGATTTACTGACTGAAAGTGTGAGGTGATGTGATGACGTCTTGCCACAGTGGTGGGCTGTATTTTCAATGACATATTATAATTTGACTATGGCGTACGCATGTTGGAAACATAATGACACACACAGTACTGCAGATGGATGTACTTTAGGAGCATGGGTAAAGGAGGATTTGTAAGCTTTTGATCTGATATTGTTGATTAATGATTACACCATAGTACTTGGTACTAAGCTGATAGAAGCCACACAAAGATAGCTTTAAGGAAAAGAAGCAGATAAATGTTTTTCTGTTTTAAAGCCAGCTGAGCTCTGTCCGTTTACCTTCTTTTCATTTCAGAGGACAATACAGAAAGCAACAGACAGCTGGGGTGTACCGGGTCATGTCATCATGTACCTGTCAGATATTTATCTAACATGCAGGGACACAGCCTCAGTTGACCCATGTTCTATCTTTTCCTTTGTTGAAGTCTATTTAAGCACGGATCAGATCCCGAGTAATAAGAGTCTATCTCTATAAACAAATCCACAGCTGATCAAATTTTGTAAACGTGCAGCCATGTGTGGATCTCAGTATGTTTGTGGAGTTATTGTTTTACACTTATGCACCTGCTTATTCCCTAGATCTGTGCCACACAAAGCCCCATGAATGCCGCCTTGTGATTGGCTGACGATGATGCAATGTCGTATGGCAGAGGAGCTGCATGTTTTGAGGGCATTTCCGAAGTAATTGACCCTGCTGGGAATAGCGTTGCTGGAGTTTGTACTGATGTTAAGGAAAATCTGCTAAACAAAATATTAACACGATATACAGACTCCACACATTCTGGGGCACAACCTCTCATGCATAAAAGGGGCTGAGCACATAATGATCGTGTGATGGGAGAATGCCAGATTTCTCTGTCCAAACCAGCAAGCCGGTCCTTATGTTAGGATTGCTTCATGCAGTGTTCTCGTCACAGCAAGTTGTAAATGCACCAGGGCTTGAGTTCACATATGTGCACCCACATGCATGTGTACACCAACGCAAAGTACATATTTGCACAGAGGAGTGTGATTTTAGGAGTAAATTGATTGAGGCATGCTTCAGTAGAACATCATTTTTCTGTGAAAAAACAATCACCACAGAGCTGGGACTGTCTTCACATCTCATTCAACAGTCGTTGCACTTTTCCAGTTTTATATTTTGGAGGAAATCTTTAATGTGAACTGAGGTTGCAAGTCAATCAAACTCTTTGTGAATGGTTTGTTCTTTTACATTAGGGGCTTGTGGCCAATATGATGAGCATCATGCAGCATCAGTGTTAAGCACACTTAGCTCTCAAGGTCATTAATGATTCACGAGTTTAAATATTACATAGATTTATCAAACATCCTTGTTTTCATACACAGCCGAGTTTGATATGTGTGCATAATGATGGACTGAACAATATGAACCATCAATGCATATTATGTGTCAGTAAAATCGTATTTATTAGCCTCTGAGAGATGCAGAAAAAAACTCCAGTTCCATTTATTTTTGACCTTTCAGAGAAAACTGAAACGAAAAGAAATATTGAGCAGTTGCTGGTGCTAGGAAGTCCAATGACCTTCTGTTCTCTAAAAGCACACCGGTCATTCTTTTAAATGTTAAAGTCATTTTTCCCACTTATCTATCTGAAATAATATCACACATGTCAAGCTTGAAGAAATTACTATTAAAAATCGTTTTAGGCAATGATTTTTAGTTTTCCTCTATTGTGACGTCAGTTGTTACTTCATATTTGAACATTTCATTTTCCTGACTAAAAAGTTTTGTTGTGTCTATATGTGAACCATTTGACCTCCACCAATTGAGGAGGTGGGTGGAGTTAAAAAATGTGATGTTAAAGATGGAGATGCTCAGTTATTGGCCTTGACATTTTAGCAAAAATGAAAGAAGATTCAGAAAGAAGAAAATTTAGAACATTCAGAAGTGTTATGCCCTTGAGGGGAGTACATGCCTTTTGGTGAGCGTTATTTATAACCAGAGCAATGCTGCTTTTCTTGCTTTTTTACTGTTAGTTTACATTGCACTGAAAGCCTAACTCTTAGCTCACCACTACTTTGTGGATTATAAGTGACAGAAACACTTTATGTAGTCTTTATGGTTACAAAACCACAGAGTTTTTAATTTCAGTTAATAGTAAAATCGGTTAATTGCTGCATCTCTAATGCACATTAAATACAATTTCTGTCTGTTACATTCAGTCAGTCACCACAGCCCACAGTATTTAGTGCATTATTATCCTCTTGTTATCTGACAAAAAAATAATGTCTGTGAGTTCCATGAAGTGAGGTATTGTATTTTGTATACTGTAGGACTGTTATTGGTATAAGTGGAGTTATCAGAATCTATTTCTAAAGGGGAAAAGTTGAAAAAAAAAGTTGATGCATTCCTATAAAGTAAGGGAGCCACTATTGTGAATTATTGTGAAAATCAACATGCATGTTGTTGCATTTGCTTTGGAATCACACCAAACATTTTACATGTGACTTATTGACGAAAGACTCATTTGCATGCAAATACCACATGGCCTTCAAATTAAACATCAAAATACATTGTTTGTCTGTGCCATCTAGATCGACACAAAGAAGTGTTTTCTGACCTCTACATCATTTGTCTGTGCCTGTAAAATTGTTATAAATCACTCTTGAAAACTTGATCTTGATGCAACAACGCTATGGTTAAGGTTTGTTTAGGTTTAAGTATCAAAACAACTTGGTTAGGTTTAGTGAAATATTGTGGTTTGAGTTAAAATGGCTAATTTGCCATGGTTAGGGATGCTTTGTCATCATTGTTACAATAATAAGCAAGTGGTTAAGATCAGGGAACGGTCATGATCATGCTAAAAAACACCTGCTGAAAATGACAGATGCTGTTTTCTCGAAAAACACAAAAAAATGACAACCTTATATCACATTCATCTTACTGTAATATGAATAAAGTATGTACGTTCTCTGCAGCTGCTGTCTGCTACAATCACTTTCTGTCAGCTGGTAAAGCTCGTGTGTCTGTACACAAATCAAGTTAGGCGGTACCACTTCTATTCAGCCTGAGGCGATTGCACTGTGGGTCCAAGAGGCCAGTATTTACTTCATTATCCTCTGGCTTGTCCCGGCTCACAAAGCTCTAGTTGGTCCACAGTGATCTGTCGGAAAAGTCTTGCTGCCCTAATGTGCTCCTTAAAAGCTGCAGCCTGTGAGTCATAAAAACAGCTTGTCATGTATTAAGGTGTTCTGCAGTGAGACATAACAAAATGGACCCTAAATCAAAAGTAGCTTTTTGCTGACTAGAGACCGAGTGGTCTAAAACTACTTTGTGCTGGAGCAGGAGAAAGAAAAGAAAAAAAGCCACATTTTGCAAGTTGTATTGTATGTAATGACAAAACATAAGTTATATAATGAGAGTAACAACTTGGCATATTAAGGGTGTAAAAATTCAACTTTTCCATTTGTTGGTTATTTGACAGTTAATTAGTCGGTTCAAATGTACCCTACTGGTAATTGCAATACTCCCAGAATGTATCTGAAGACAGCATCTGTTTTCTGCTTTAGTGACAGTTGGTATAGCGCAAAAATTAATTTGTGAAAATCTAGGAGATAATGAGATAAATATTCAAATTTAGTAGGCAAAAGGAAGTTGTTAGGCTTCAGAACTTAACTTTTTTTTGCAGTGATTAATAGAACTTTTTGCCCTTTTTGGTTCTTTGAAAAACTTCAGTTCAAGTTAAAAAGCATTTTGTTAGATTTCATGTTGAATTTCAGACTTTACCAGTGTGTGAGCTTGAGTAGATAATGACAACATTTTTGTCAACGTTTTCAGTTTGGTAAATTATAAAATGGGTATCTCGTCTCGAACTAGCCAGTCCCTGGCAGTCAGCATATACAGATGACTGACTCACAGTAATCCCACTGTCAGAATTTATACAATGGCGACATCTTACTCATTTATGTTCACACAGTGTACTTTTACAGCTTGTAAAACCTGCCAGTGGCAGTGTGGGCAGTGTGCATTTAAATTTTGTTTTCAGTTTTGTAATTAAATAAATTTCCTACATTAACTCACTGGATCAACCTCCTGAGTCAGTCCTGCTGTACAGACTGCAGGCTCTCATCTCGAGATAACCAGTTCACTCTTAGCCCTTCTGATCACAATCAATATGTCACGTTTTAGTCATCAAAACTTTCATTCAGGTTAAAGGAATAGTTTGATGTTTACCGCTCTCATGTCTATATGATAAAAACTAGTAGCAGCCAGTAGCTGATTAGCTTAGCATAACTTTAAGATCAGAAACAAGGAGGAACAGCTCTCTTGGCTCTGTACAAACATAATAAAATCTTGTTTGTTTAAACCAAATAAGTGTAGTGTAGAACCGTTTTGAGGGGGTCTAGTCTTTATGCTGAGCTATGCTAAGTACAGTTTTACCACACTTAATTCTTGCTTTAACCAAGGTTAAGGTACAAGTGTAATCTAATCTAACAGATCTGCAACAAATTCTACATTTATGAATATTGTAATGCCCAGTTGTTTTTTTGACATTGTCAGAAATGTGTTAATTTGTTTCTAATATTCTTTTCTTCTTGTAAATGTGGTGGGCAAATCCTCAGAAACGCCTCACAGTATAATCTGTATTTGAATAATTTATAGCTCAACACCACTGCAAACTGTTACACAGCCTCCATAATAAACATGGAAGTTAATTAATACCTCTCTCTTGATCTAAACTGAACATTGTTATCTTTGCAAAGCTAGAGTCTTTGAGAATATAAAAGCTGCTCACCTGTGTATCTTTTGTCATTATGGAACATATCACACATTTAATTGATTTCTTTAAGGGTTGTTTGTAAAATCATTTTGCCTTGTAGACTACAAAAAGAAACAGTACCAGGAAGCTGCTTTCTCTGTGCATCCATACCTGCTAGTACAAAATTTGCTCCCCCAGAATCAAATGCGATCTCTTCTTGTGAAACAAAGAGGTCTAACATCCGTATGAGCCCCACCTGGTGTTTTGTCGTACCTGAAATAGCAACATGCACACACTCTGCTTTTAATATTCAGTAGAAATGGGGCACATAGTGTCAGATTCAAATACATCTGCTTCCTCTCTGCATGGGACAGCAGTAGTCTAAACATAGGAGTTGCAGATCATGTTGCATTGTTCTCCTTCCCGCAAGGTTGTGTTTTGTTACGTGGACATGTTTTTGTGGTTATTATTAAACATTTAAAGCCAGGTGAATTCTTAAAAAGGGTTCAGAGAGAGTTGAGCTGAATCACTTAGGAACATATCGGAGTGTAGGTTGGAGTGCATTTCATATCAGGGAGAGCCTGAATTAGTGTACATTACAGTACACTCTGAGCTAAAGATTCATTTCTGGCATGCGTGTGGTGCTGAACTGTGAAGCTACTGAGAATAGTCATTCCCTAAAACTTCCCCAGAAGAAAGAAAGAAAAAAAGGGGATAGTTAGAGGAAATGAAGATGGTGGGGCTAGAGGAAGCGGTAATAGTTTTCTTTCCTCCTACGTTCTCCCATCACTTCTGATTTTCATTCCCAAGATGCTCAGGCAGGAATACAAAGCAGTCAGCGCAGGCTCTGATGATTTTGGGCAGATTAGCCTCCTTCTGCTCTTGATTGGATCCAAATATCTCATCTCATTCTGGTCTTGGTCTCAATAGACTCCTCCACCATCTCCTTCTCTGTCCTTCTTCGCTTGACAGTATATGTTTAGACTGAAGGTTGATTTATCAAACTCTAATAGGAGATTTAGTATCACTTTGCAAACTGAATTATCAAATATGTCTGCACTGCCTCAGGGCTCACCTACAATTTATATTTCCATCTTTAAGTCTGTCCCAGTCAACATTTAAATCTCCATCATTTAAAGTAAGATGTGTACTAGTCTCAATCTCTTAAATCACTCATTCATTTCACTGTGTCTGTATCCTCCTGTGTGTATTCCGTGCTGCACTTCTCGTGCCATTGCAAGTCTCTGCAGTAAGAAAGGCTATGCTCTGCTGCAACCTTGTGGATGACTTTTCATTTCCTTCCTCATTTTCTCCACTAGGAGTTACCCTTCTGACAAGGAAACCAATTCCCACGTTATCGCCCACTAATATACATGTAATGACTTGTAACTGGCCGGGAAGCAGATACAGACTTGCATTATCCGGTAGTCCAACCGTGCTTAAAAGGCGGATTTTCTGTAGCAGGGACCACCGGCGTCATTATAAACATTGCATGTGAATCCATGGATGAGCCCAAACTCACTGCCACAAACTATTAGAGCAGTGAGTATGAAAAGGTCAGCTCTATTTTCCCCTGAGACAGAGCCGTATCCCTCTGGTTCATCCGATGCTGCCTGTGTTTTGTGTCTCCTGATCGATTAGCCGGGTGGCATCCATCTCCTCACTCTGAGGCATTAATGGGAAAGCAAGGGCTTTAACATAGTGCATGACATTGGCATTTTTGAAACATAGCCCGTACGCAGGAGAAATACACGACAGGCAGGACAGATATAAACACTATGCTGAGATTTTCTTAGATTATGAGCAGAGCTATAGATTGGCTTTCTAATTTGTAGTGAGAGCGAGAAGAGGGATGAAAATGGCTGTGCTGAATATTACATGGTGTTCGCCTGGTTTAATGCGTACGGTAGTTATTGTTGCTGGTGGTAGTGAGTCATTCGGTGGTTATAATTTCAACTGCCTTCTAATGTTTGACCTTGTTCAACAACTAGAGCTCAGTTGAGGACTGCACACAGAGGTAATCACTGCCAAAGCCTGAGCTCAGCCAGTAGGTTATAACAAGGTTGTTTGAAGGTTGTGTGGGCCCGTTCCTTCCTTTGAGTTTGGTTTCTGGTTATTTTGTTTATCACAGAGATGAAACTAATGATTTTTTTAAAATCCAATTTTAAATCCAGGAGCCCAACATTGCTTATTTTGTCCAACACGTAGCCCAGAGTTATTCATTTATAAGAAACTGAGAAATTTGTTTGATAAATGACTACAAGAAGATGCCAGTTTATTAGGTGCAACTACCTAAAAGAAAATACCCTCAGATGATAATAATGTTGAAACATTTTTCAAGAGGTGTTGATTCAACTTTATGGACCTTTTGGAGGTTGTAGTTTGTGGTGCTGTGCAATTGATTTGCATTATTCAGTGAGGTGTTTCTAATATTTATTTTACCCTTTTCGATATATATTTGGCAAACAGAATATTAGTAAGTAGTCAGTGTAGCACAGTATAATTCAACAGCACTACAGGTGTAGCTGCCAAAATGACCATAAAATTGAATCAACACCTCTTTAAAACAGTTTCAGCATAAACTGGATGTTCTAACCTTCACGAGGGTAAAATATATTTCAGGACCTTTGTATTAGACTGCATTCATTTTAGATACGTGCACTGAGTGTATATTACCATGTTACCATAGACATTCACACACACACGTAATCAACTGGAAATTCTTACCACAGTTACTAGGAAACAGGAGGCTCACAAAGCCGGTTGTTGAGGCTGTGGAGGTGCAGCGAGGAAGCAGACCTGCAGCAAGAGGGGGTAACGTGATTATGAGATGTGAGGCTCTGGGGTTAAACGCTGTATAAATGCAACGTGCTGTATACATTTAGGAAATCATTGTAATCATGTTTGTTGGCATCACTATGCTGACACCTGTACACATGAGTCACTGTCTGTTTTAGATTTAAGCCCCGCTGAGTGACGGTGAATATATATCATAGCACGTACACGTAAGCTCCCGTGATCGCCTTCATTTCCCCAGCTCTGAAACTCTGCAGTCAGTGTGTTTGCTTGTGTTGGCTTAAGTTTGTCCCCGAAAAACACACTTTTATATTGACATTGTAGGTTCAAGCTATCTCATGATAAATGTGTCCACATCCCTAATGACCACACTTACCAGTACCAGTTACACTGATAAACAATGGATTAATCTCATTGTGTATGCATGCTGCATCACCCAGCCATACATCAAGTAACTGATCCTCTAGCAGGCGTTTAGAAACAAAGTACAGCAATCCTGGTCTTATAATCTCCGTCTCTGTGTTTGTGCATGTTTATCTGTAAAATGTATGTGTATTTGTGTATTTACCTCCCTTTGTTTTTTTGTGGAGGTAGTTCTAGTGCAAGATCTTTGTGTTTCTCCAGCCCTGTTATTTCACTCTCTGCAAAGAAGGTGGGTGTGGCTCGTTCAGCCTTTTGGTTTGGCAGATGTGTTTTCGCTTGGCCAAGGAATTGGGGGTTTGGCTATTTGTCCAGTATTGCAGCTTTCTCTCCTTTCTCTTGTTTCCTTTTGGCACACCAGGATGCCAAAGGCCATCACAGTAAAATATCAGCCCCACCTTCTAGATGGCAGTATCACTATTGCAATCAGGGCTGCAGAGCTGCAGTCAGATGCTCCAGGGTTTGGCAGCAGGGCTTATCCAACCCAGCCCACTCCCTCACTCCGCCAAACAGATGCTCTGAAGATGGAGGAGTGTACACAGATGGGTTGCTGCCTGTCATTCAGATGTCCGTGATATTTGTTCATTGATTTGTGGATATTGTGCATCTCTTGGTGTGTTTTTATGGGCCGACCATTACAAGATTTTTGAGGCCAATACTATCTGACAGTTTTAAAACTGATCCTGATATAATGGCTAATATTAAACTTCTGATCACAACTTTTCTTGTATCTGCAATAAGCTAATTTCAGTATATTTATCGGCCATGTTGTTTTGTATTTCGTCATGGTTGTCTTGTGCCTCTTTCTTGTCATTTTGTGTCTGGTTGTTTTTACAACTGTTGTGGATCTGCTTCTCTCCCAGTGACACTCTGCATGTCCAGTACAACCATTATAACATCTATGCTGGAATGTCATTTCAACATGAAGTTGATGCTGGGTGGCTGGTGTCAGAGATGAGGCATAGGGCTTATGAAGATTATTATATAAGGTATTTATTATCCATTTATTACCTCTAAGATTGCTTCCCTGCCCATATCTGATGCCTGTTCAGGTTATGCATTCACCATCAACTCCTTTTACCAACATCAATCAGTCATTTCTTCAGCTCTCACAAGTTTCAATAACTCTCACCCTGAAACAAAACTTCTGTTGGGAGTTTGTATTGTTGTGGTTTCATTAAAACATTCTGTTTCTCAGCTGTGAAAAATGCCAGAAAAAGGTTGCTGGAACCACTGTGGACTTCTCCTTATTGCTTTGTGTCTTCCCCGGTGTTGTCTTTGAAATTGCACAACTGCTTACATTGTTTCGTTTCCACCTCCTGCGATGTGTCAAGTCCAACTTGAGAACAGTGAAAGCGCGTTTCGAGCTGAGAAAATCAACCAACAAATGCATAACGTTTAAAGCCATGCAGAGAGAAAAGACGCTGATGTGCATTCATGTTGACATCAACGTATAAAGGGCATGAGCGTGTTTGTATTGCACTAAAACAACAATGACACTCTTTGGCCACTTATATTGCAGATGTTAGCGTGTAAACATATCTGCTACTGTGATATTTTAAAGTGAATGGAGCACTCAGTGGATATTAAATGTGATGCGGTTAAGAGTCCAGAACAAATCCACAAATCCGTTGTAGTTCACTGGGTTATCATTGACCGTCCTGCTGTTTGTCACAGCACAATGCTGCAGACAATCGATGTCAAGTATGCCAATGAAATGTGGAGGACTCAAAGTTGCTTTGCCTTTGTAGTTTTGCATCTCCACTGAGCATGTGCACTCTGACAAACACAGTGAGAGATGGAGAGGAGTACCTTTATTTGAAGTTGAACCTTCTTGCAATAGCAGTCTGTGTGTAAGCACATTACCACAGTTGTTGCACAGCATGCAAATGGGCTTCTGTAGGAGAGCGGTCTCACCTTGCCGGCAAACAAACAGCTTTTTGTGTGTAAAAAACTTATTCAGCACATACTACGATTAGCATACAATGATTACTTGATTAATTGATTAGTCAGTCGACAAAAAATGAACAACTATTTTGATAAGCCATTATTTTTCAAGCACGAACTCCCAGTATTGTCTGGTTCTAGCATTTTAAATATATTTACTGGTTTTGTGAGTCCTCATTGACCGTGAAGTGGATATCTTTTTAGTTTTGGACTGTTGGTCGGATAAAACAAGACATCAGAAGAGTGAGGCCATAATGATTAGTTGATTAATCCATTAATGGTGATGGTTTCAGCTTCTCATGTGTGATAATTGCTTGCCCTGGTCTTCTACTATATTAAATTGAATATCTTTGGATTTTGGACAAAAAAAGAGATTTGATGACATCACCTTTGGCTCTAGAAAACTGAATTTTTCTGATGTTTTAGAGACCAAGCTATCAGTTGTTAGTTGAGAAAATAATTATGATTGATCTAAAAATGGTTACATTAGTTTTTAGATTAATCATTTAGTCTTTAAAATGTCAAAGGGAAGAGAGTCCGTCACAATGTAAGAGCCCAAGGCTTAGACATAGAGTACAATGATATAAATGAGGAAAAGGAGCAAATCCTTACATCGAGTAAGCTGGTACCAGCGATCGTTTGGCATTTATGTCTGATAAATCACTTAAAATTATGCATTTTCTGCTGATCGACCAGTTGTTTCAGCGCCACTATATACTTTTCATCAGTAATTGTGCAGATCTTTATCGGAGCATTTCTGGTGCGCGCCCCCAAAAGTGTGGAAGTGTGTGTATGTGTGTGTGTCAGTGTGTGTCCCCTTCTTCTCCTGATAATGGCAGCCGGCTGTGTTTGAATGATTCATAGCTGAATACTAATGAGACATGCTGCAGATGTCTTGGAGAAGCCAAGCTATGCCCTTTCGGAGTCACTCGGGGGGTGTTGGTCACCTGCACATCTCACAGTCATGGCTCACGACTAACAGAAGCTACGTGAAAAATGCCAAGTGATGCAGCAAGTTCTGAATTTGATGTTTGTCCCAGACTTAATTTAACCTTTCTTACTTTGTGTGTCATTATGGTAATTTAAGACACTTGTACATTGCTTACATGATTGAAATTATATGATATAATATGAAAACCAGATTGAAATAGATCAATCATTTCTGCAAACACTCTACGATAGATGAGTTGTTTGGTAAGAGAGTACAACAAGATCTAACAGAAAAAGGTCACGAAGAGAAAGAACATCAGCATTGTGCATTGGAGGGAGTCTAGGGAGCTGTCTAATAACAATAGGGAGCGGCTGGCCTTCAAAATGTGCTTCTCCTCTTCTTCCTGTGCTCTCTCTCTCTCTCTCTCTCTCTCTCTCGTCTTTTCTTGTTTCGTCTTCACGGTCGAATATACCTGATGCTGTCTGGGCGTAGCATGAGTCTGTATTGATTTCTCCTCCCTCTACTCTGTTGGTGGGTGTTTGACGCAGGAGATCAGGGACACACAGGGCTTTATTGTGGCCCTTTGTTCCTTTTCCATGTCCTCACCCTGGTCCAGCCTATTCATACATCACAAAAAAATGCCCTATCTTTGCGTGCTGCCCACCTGACACACCCTCTGAATGCTGGCCTTACTGGTGTCATAGTCTGGTGCAACAGGCCTTGCGTGACTTTGTAGCAGAGCAGCACTAACATCTCAGCAGAGTCTTAAATGGTGAAGAAAATATCCCAGTGATTGATCCCAGAGTGCTTTGCAAACCCATGTATATTAAACTGTTTAATGCGGAAATTCAACAATCGACTAATGGAGTTTTAAATCGCTGTTGATATAGTTACTTGAATAGAAATTAGAGTCAAGAGTACCTATAATGTGCTATTTACCACTTAAAGTCAGGATAAGTAATCACCATCTTCTCAGCGCTGCAAGATGGTGACTAGCTAGTTGTGGCGAGCAGCATATGTAGCAGGCATCACACTGTTTTTATGCAGCACTGTATTTCATGTAAGGAAATCAGTGAGAACAAAAGTGATGCTTCACATGTGCACTTTACATCATTTATGTCATTTTAAAGATAATATGTCACATTTCAGCATTAAAATGTCTATAAACACTCGACTTATGACATATTAGACATATTTTATTACATTATCCCAAATGTTACCTTTTATTCAGGATACGTCAGAGGGTGAGGAAGGAAGTCTGTAAATGTGACTAAATAGAATGTGAATAAAACTGAATCACATCAATGGTCAACAAGACAACAACTCCCATGACTCCACACTAGCGGCCTAAATCCTTGTTATTTAACTATGTAGTCAATACATAGGCCTGATAATTCAAATACTTGTAAATATAGTGGGTGATCTTGTAATTGTAACAAATAACATAATGCTTGATTTGGTTAATTTGTCAGTGCTGTGTAGTGACACTTTGTTTTTCTCTTTTTCTATTTTTTGTTCCTTATTGGCCAACATACACAGAGAGAATATATTTACAATAAGATAATATTGTCATTAAATCGTCCCTGCCATGTATTGGGCCAAATGGGAAAGATTAGATTTTCTACCGATACTGATTTCAGCTCCCAGAAAAAATGTATTAGCCTAAATTGCTGAGCATGTTGACAGCTTCATTCGTGGATTTTATTATTCTGCAGTGATTAAATAATTAAATGATTAGTCAGTCAATCAACCGAAAATGAGTACATGACAATTCATTTCAATCAATTAATCTTTTAGCATTCATAATGCTGAACATTTGGTGGTTCCACCAAGATATACACATTTTGAAACTTTCATCAGATATCAGGCTCAAAAGAACAGGATTTCTCTGGGTCTATTTAGGGCTGTCATTCGAATTAAACAAGCAATGTAACAAAATCCTGATGGGACTTTAATTTTTGCAGACTGACAGCTTAAGCGATAATAATAGTTTTTGCAGACTACAGAGGTTGATTTTATCACACGCTGATTTCACTGGTGAGGTTACTCTATTAACATACTGTTAACTTTCTCAGCTTTATTTGAATTTGTATCACACCAGCCATCATAATGAATTCTAGGACTTGTTCAAACCCCGCAGACCACTTCAATAGAAGCTGCTGCCTCCAGGTCCCACAGCTTCTCTTACATCAACCTAAGAGCAATTAAGAGATATCGGGATGTGACACCTGTATCTCCTTTCCACATCGAGTGTGTATTACTGTCTCTGTGAGTTCAAGGGTCGCTTTTTATCTCCTGTCTCTTCGGCCTGCACGGTAACATATTCCTGGCTCTTGTGTGTCAAATCCTCCGCTTGGGATCAAGCTGCCCGGGTCTGGCTTTGCACCTGTGCCTCATTCACAGAGAGTCACGTCTGCTTTTTACTGTCATTATCATAATCATCATATTACCCTTCTTTCTCTGACACATAATCACTTTAATAGGACTGAAGCTAAAAAAGAGGCTATTTTGTGATGGATAGGAGATGAGAGAGGCATTAGGCAGAATTGGGCTGAAAATCCTCTGTTTCCTCTCAAATATATGAATAGGTTTAAGGGTTATGTCTATGTGTCTGTGTATTTGCATATTATCTTTGGGATTAGCAGGGGTAATTGTCTGTTTCTCTGCAGATATGACAGCAGTCTTTTGCTCTAGCCATTTTGCTCATATGTGGTATAACATCAGCAGAGCCGGGGGTGTTTCAGTACTCGTTTGTCTCTCACTTAACACCTGTCACAGACTTCTGAAAATCTAATTCACTACATCTCACGTTTCATGACAGAAATACACGTGTTGTAAATCTGGCACGCCAGTCAATTCATTACAGCCACATCCACTTGACTCTAATCACCTTCACTGTAGCGCCTTTGGCAGATTTTTAACTTTTTGCATTCATCCTGACACTGGAAGTGAAGGAGGTTTGTGGTTACATTACAGCAACATCACTCTGCATTATCGATCCACAGCCTCACTTATTATAGAACAGACGACGATGTGCTATAATTATAACCAAGACACATTGAGGAGGACTCTCTGTGCCTTTCTTTTTTATGACTGAAGGAAAATCTTTGCTTTTCAATATCTCCTTTTTACATTTCAGATTCAGTTTTTTTTTATTTTTAAAGCCTGAGCTACACTGTTTGTAAAGTATGATTTAGCATCGTTCAGTCTCTGATTGGTTTAAGACCCTGTGTGGCTGTAAAAACAACAGGTGAAGTGAAATGAATGTTACAGTTGTTTCCCAATTTACATGTTTATCAGTCCTGTACCAAACACAGTGTCTGAGCATTTGACAGCTACATGCCAGATATACAGACACAGATCACAGCATCTTCCACATTAATTTTAAAGTCGTAGCTTGTGAAGTGACCCTCGATTTCTCAAGAACATTTCCACTCACGACAGAAAGAGGAGGATATAGATTTTTACTGTGCAGTTCTGGCCATTTTCAGACTATAAATCTCATCCTCTTGGCACTTTTGTCAGTCTAGTGCCCATCATCTGGTTTGTCCTGCTTTCTCTCCAAGGACTCAACTTTACATAGGCAGACGTTTGGGCCCTGCTGCCTCCTTGCTGCACTAGTCCCCAGGGCTTTTGTTATTAGATTAGCAGATTAGTAAAGCGGTTCATCACAAAAAGTGTGTACTTGTGAATATCAGTATGTGTGTCCAGGCACTGTGTGTTTGTGTTAATATGCATTTAAATGTTGTTGTTATGCATCTTATTGTGTTTCTTCAGTTTGCCATTGTGCATTATCATCTCCATATAATGTGACGTTCGTATTTATGTGATTTCCTGTTTACAAGTACTGTCCACGCACAGCTGGAATAAAAATCTGTGTCAGAAAGAGACTGTTAAACTGAGTGTTTTTCTGATGCCGCACAAGCACCAACTGTGGACAATGGCAGCGCGCATCTTTGTTGGGCGGAGCGACTGAGTGAGCAATTCTGGTTGCACCTTGGGCCGCCAGCGCTGTCTCTGCAATCACGCTCCCATTGAGGGCAGCCTTTCATCTCGGGGCCTTTCACAGAAACCTTTCAGACGTAGAAAGAGGAAAAATGGAAAGAGGGAGATCAAGGGAGAGAGAGAGAGTGTAGAGGAAAGGAGAAGGGAAGTGCTTAAGCAGCCTGGAGCGCTCGTCTTCGATCCTGACTGTGAATAAGCATGCCGCTGATGAAGAGTGCAGATGTTGAAAGAATGTATAGTAGAGTGTTAGTGTGTGTGTGTGTGTGTGTGTGTGTGTGTGTGTGTGCAAAAGAAAACAAGTTAGTGGAGCTCATCTATTGTGTGTGTTCACTGTGTAATATGTCAGCCACCCTATTTAGGCCTCTGCTATATCCTAAGTTCAGTGTGACTTAAAAACATAATCACTGAGGCGTGATGTTACTGTGGGAGAGTAGTAGTTACAGTACAGTAGATTACAGTCCAGTCCAATACTGTGATGTATCACTGAGTTGGCTGTAGGAGTTTTGCTGCGCTGAGCTGAGTAAAGCTGCGCAGGTTAAGCGGATGGATAGAGGGTGTTTGCTGGCAGTGCAAAAGGAGGGGATGTTTGGTGAGGACTACCAGGTGTTCGTATGTGATGGCCGGGCAGTCGGCCAGGTGTTGATGTTGGGATGCGGGGATCCTGACGCAGGAGGTAAGCAAGTATCCATCTTACTTAAAATTCAACGCCAATAACCACTTTTGGGAAGTTTCTTTTTTAAAATCTATTGTTGTTACAGAAACCTGTGTCTGAGCCAAAGTTTGCACAGCCGCCTTCGGGTCTGAACTTTAGGCCGCTCCTGAAATGGCAAATGTGGAGCTCAGGAAAACTAGGTGCTTCTGTTTTTTTTTTTTTTTATGGGCCAAAAAACTTTCATCTTTCTTTGTTTGCCATCATCAGGTTTGTTAGTTTTTGCTTTGTGTAGCATTTATCTAAAACAAACAACTGGCAAGCTTTGTTGCCTCTCATAAATCATTTAGGCCTACTTTGTCTGCCAAGTGGAGCCTGAGAGAACATTTCTCTACAGCAGTATGAAACCGTTTTTTGCTTTTAGATTCTTCGTATTCATACCTCTCCGTCTCTGTCATTTCTGTGTGTTTGTGTGTGTGTGTGTGTAGATTTGCTGTGGTCCTTTATACTCTGGCAGCTTTTTTGTGTGTGCTTTGGAGCTCATTTGATGCCCATATGAATAATTTGATCCTTGAGTAGAGAAATCTGAGCTGTGATTGATCATCGGAGAAGGGATGGGAAAGGGACGTACAGCTTCCTGTTTTCCTACTTTCCATTTTAAAGTCAGTGTCTGCCTCCCTTGCTTTCAAAGGCTAATTAGCCTGCTCCATCCTATTCAAAATGTTCAAAAGACTTTGAAGTGAATAAAAAAAACCTTCAGTAAAGAGTTGGTAAGAAAATGAAAATTATAAAGCAACTATTGTATCACCATCCACTATCAAAATGTCAGGAACAAATGTCAATTCCTCTCTTCATCCATTTTCTTTATTATCAGCTTTAATGTCACTCTTCAACATGATTGGAATATCGATATCTGTGTGAATTAAGTTTCCCCACAGTGTACTTGCATAGCGAACATCTGCTAGAGTTTTTCACCACTATATTCTGCATACACATGGAAATATGATGGTAATGACTTCCACCTCTGCGGCAAGACAATCAAACGTTGTTAATTAGTTCTGGCACTATAGTACTCTCAATCAGGGGAAATTCTCTGCAGCTACTAGCTGTGATGGAGAAAGTCCCAGTGTGCATATGTGTGTGCTCTTGTTTGTGTGTGTGACAGTCCTGATTATTTTGTTAGATTGTTATTATGACAATTATTAATCATGATTATCGACCTTGATGATTTGAGCAGAAATTGTGTCCTGCACTTTTAGCCGTTTATATCAACAAGCTCAAACGTTTTGAATGAAATTATTGATTTTAATGGAATTCATGTACCTGAAAAGGTTGATGTTAGAGGATACCCTGAGAGGTTTCTTCCATTAACCCAAATAACCCGCCTGCCACTTAGATGACAGCACTTTCATAGTGATGAAAAACCTTTATTTTCACGACAAAGCAATGCATCTAATGCAGCTGTGGCCTGCTCTCCACACAGCTATTCACTTTATAATAGATTTGAGAGGAATTAAGACAACAAATGCCTCAATTCCCTGTCAGTCATCATCTGGTGACAGACTGAGAAATGTTCCTTTTGTTCAAAAAAAGAAAGAGAAGCGGTGCAGAGCTAAATGAAAGAGTGATATTTGTGGCGTGTGACAGCAGAGAGAGAGAAACGGGAAACGGTGGGAGGTATGGCAGGAGTGTGCATGATTGAGATAAGCGACAGATAGATGGGGAGTCAGGCAGAAGTCCTCTCCCACACACTGGGATCCCAGAGATACCTCCCACAGAAGCGGTGAAGCACACTGCAGTTGCACTGTCACGCAAGGACACATGAAGGACATAGAGAGAGAGAGAGAGAGGGAGAGAGAGTGAGAGAGAGAGAGAGAGAGAGAGAGAGAGAGAGATAAGATGGCTGTACCTCGGTGGCAGAAAGCGTTTAAAACAGAGCGAGAGAAAGACAGACCATTCCCTGCACTGAATGATGGTACTGTAGCTCACGCCCTGCATCATAAAAACCTATTATTGCTCATTTTAATGGTGGTTGAAATGTAGTACCATCATCTTTTTTAAGAAGTGAGCACTTTAAATACATTCTGCTGGTACCATGGTTGGTAATGTCTCGTACAATTTTGTGTTTCACACTACAGGGGATGGACAAAACAAAGCTACTACCTCACTATGAATATTTTTAGTCAGAAAGTGGACCTTCCTCTGCCTTGAGAACAGATTGAATCCTCAAAGGAGTGCTTTCCTGTAGGTGTAGTGATGTTGGACCTTTCTTCCAGATGGAGAGCCTTCAGTTGTTTGAGGGATAAAAGAGGCGGGAATCTGTTGAAGCATCTGCTTGATGTTTAGATTTGCTTAAACCTTGATGTCGCTGAAATACACTTCTAGTCGGTATTCTACATAACAATACCTGTCATTGCAGCTGTGTTTTGTCATTTGGATTCACACACCGTTTGTTTGTTCGCCACCTGCATGTATTTTCTCAGATCCAAATGGAATTTTGCGAATCTGGCTGAAACTGTGCAGGATTGTGATCAAATGTACACCATTAACGATGATTAACTTTCAACGCATTTTCTCGAGATGGCTAGATCAAACAAAGATCACATGGTGGAATAAATGCAAGAGCCAGTCAGTCTGAAGTTTTTTGGCTTGCACATCAAAGTACACGTCAAATTGGATGTTGAATTCCTCTGAAAAAGAGGGAAAATGAATGGAACTCTGCTTTCTCACTGGTGTGTACATGGGCGGGGTTGAGCTCCTCCACAGACAGCAGTGTAACTTAAGAGCAGAGCTCACAGCAGAGGGAATGAAACAGATTTCGGATATATTTTACTGGCCGACGGCAACAAATAGGAGACACTATGGTAATTTTGTAAAACTTGTAGAACAAAAGTTACAAAAATGTGATGTCTTTGGCCACTTTACCCACAGAAATTTGCTGCTACTGCTTTGTTGAGCCATACGAAGCTCGTTATAAGTGAACTTTTGTTATCTTCCCAAAAGTTACATTATCAAGTGATATATTGGGAGAAATATTGATATTATCATGATCATATTTTGTTACCATATGGTCCAACCATACATCTTTGTCACCATCAATTTTTCTCTCTCTACGTGCTGATGTTTCTCATCGCCCATATTCTCCTTACAGTTTTCTACATCGACTGTTAATCCCTGCTGAGTGGCCATGTGATGACATGACGCTCTGTCAGGGTCACTGCTCAAACAACTCTGTCTCTTTCTTCCCACTATTCCACCATGCTGGCGGCATCTAATGCTAAATTAAATGTCATTTTTAGCTTCTTCTGATGTATTTTTTGTTGAAACAGGATGCTGGGGCAAAATGCAGTAATGCAGTTTCATTTTTGCCTACTTGTGCAGACATTCAGCTCCAAGCATCAGAGCGCACCTGAGCCTGATTGAGGACAGTTTCAACTCCTAAAAGCTGATCCAAGTCTGACATATAGATGGGCTGTGTTTTAGATGCCCTACAACGGCCACTGTACTGACGATAAGACCTCTTTATTCACATAACAACATGGCCTTTCCTCTGGTGCCACCTTCAATTCAAGTATTACATTTATTCACCCTACCAGTGGATTTTTACAATTTCCATTCTTTTCTGATGTGTAATAAGCTTCACAGCATTTTGGCACTGCTTTAATGGCTGTAGTTTTTTTTCTTGTTCATTCTCTCGAGTCTTTCTCTGTGTCCCATCCACCCATCCTCACTGCCTTCTCTCAGTGCCGCTCTCTCTGCTACTTCTCGCCTTCCTTGGTAACCGTATCTATGCAGCAAGGTGTGGGCAGGGCCACAGGAGATTGTCGCTGATTGGCAAAGAGGTTGGCATTTTTTGATCCAGGGTCACATTTGACTGTTTAGACCACGCCACAAGGTTTAGTGGTGTTTCGCCTGGCACAAGTTAGCTATGTCTCAGTGGTCTTTATTTTTCCCTGCAGTGGTACAGGCTGAAGATGCAGGCTAGACTGTGCCCTTGCCTTTACTCCTTCCTGCTGAGCCTCATCTGTGAGGTTCTGATTGGGGAGGATGGGTCCCGTGGGTGAAGGGCTGAGATATCCCAATCACCCCACTCGGCATTTTCCTCCTCCTCACTGAGTGAATCTGGGTCAGACCTTGCGTGATGGACAGCCTGCCATTATCACCACTCAGACACACAAAAGGGAAAGGCCAAGAGTTGGAAAGTGCTGGGAGGGTGAAGAGGAGGGGGCGATTGAGAGGAAGAGGACAGAGTGCTTTCCTCTTGTTCTCCCTCTGGCAGGGCAACAGGATTGGACGTCTCCCCCCCCATGGGTGTCTGGTCCTGCCTCCCTTTGACACATTTACTCACACATCCCTGAAAGTAGAGGAGTAGATGCAGACATGCACGCATATAATATGATCATAGCTTGAGCCAGGGGAGTTAGTAAAGCGATGAGTGTCTTCTCTTAGGCGTTGGACTGTTGGAACCGGGTCTTCTTAGGGTTTAGTAAGTGCAGGCTCTCATTTGTCCGATTCTCACTATAATAGCCTTGACTTGTAGTGATTCTGTGGTTCACTGCATACGCTGTCATCGTCGTGATGTTGAAATGACAAGGGCAGGCGCCCCCTCTCTATTTCTAGACTGTCAACAGATGACAGAGGTCGGACTCAGAACTAGCCTCGCCTCTCCGTTTCCCTCAAATCTTTCCCTCACCACTCACATCGTCATCCTTTTTTAATTTTTCAAATATGTCACTTTCACATTTGCAAAATGCTTTTTTTCTGATTCCTTCTCCATCTCTTTTCAACCCTGTTAAATGTCTCGCCTTTTATCCCTCCCTCTTTTTCCTCGCTCAGTCATTATTAACACTCTGCACACTCTGCATGCTGCCTAATTTGCTCTGCCAGTGACACTGATGTGCATTCAGGTAGAAGAGACAAACAAAGCAAATGTCAAACCTTTCCTGTGACCTGAAGAATTGGGAGCTAATTATACCTGCTTTAAGTCTTCCAGGTTAAAATACACACTCAGCCGTTGCCATAACCTCAATAATGAAATATGGCAGTATTGTGAAGCCAACCAAAAGGGGATGGCAAGCAACTGTTACAGCATTATGTGACGTCACATATGTCACACGAGTCTCCCACAGTGGTGAGGATGAAAAGATACAACAGAATCATTATCTAAGGATGACTTTCAGCCACTCAGTATCTTGTAATTCAAAGAATCACAAACACAAAAGTGTCCCCACGTTCGAATTGGAATCTTGCCCAGGATTACAAAACTACACAGCCTCCCCCTCATTTGCTCTGAAGCTCCCGACTGGAAGCAGCGGCAGTTTTTTAGTAGAAAACACCAACTGGTCTGCTAATAGCTAATTATCTCGATTTGCCACAGCTGTGATGTTTGCTTCCTGTGGCTCGCTGGTGTTTCAGTTCAACAAGTGACCCTGGTGACATTCTGCCAAATCGGTTACAACCACATTGTTGTGAGGCTGAAAGTTGTCAGTTAACAGGATTTCTCACATGTTCAACAAAAAGTTTGACAGAACCTGGAGGCATGGGGAGAGAGAGTACAGGTGATTAGTATAAGCAGGTACTGAGATGAAGCTTTACCCTGCCTTACCCCTGACAAAGTAATTTGCAAAAACAAACAACATATGACGATAATACAGCATATCATGCTGTTGAGCCACCCTAAATCACCACAAGGGAAATTTCTTCACTGCGACAGCCCTACGTACACATGCTGTTGTTGTGTACTTCCATAGTCCTGGGGATGCCCTAATCATATTCATGAATCTCCTCCGTCCATGGCTTCTCTGCAGCAGCCTCATAATCATAACTCCTGTTTGATATTCACTCAGGTGAAAGAACCTATCAGGGTTCAGCAAAGTCCTATGGTGACCAATGGGGCCTGTGGAGACAAATGAGGAATCTCCACTGCACCAGAGAGGAGGATTAACCAGGATAGATGGCAGCATTTGATCAGAGTCCATTAAATATTACTCGCTGAAGGTCTAGATGGCCGAAGGACATTGGACCGTAAAAGCTGCTGAAAGATTTGCTCATGTTAAAGTGTCATGATAGCAGTAAGGTACGAAAACATGACCTTTTTGCAACCTTATTCTGGTTTTATAGGGATTCGGCGTGAGTCACAAATCTTTGTGGTCTCATTGTCTTTTTACAGGTAAAACATCTGCTGTAAATGATGGCTAAAGTGGAGGCTTGTTTTCTATGTTTCTGATGTTTTCTATCACATTGGTACTCTTTATTGCATTGACTCACTATGGGAGTTTACGTTTAAGAAGTGCAAATGATTAGCTCGATTCCAGGGCTGGGCTAAGGCTGAAAGCAGGGTTTAAGGTAAAAGCTGGGAGTTCCTTTTGGCTCTGTCAAGCTTAAAGTAATAAATCCACACATCTCCCTTGACAGAGGCCAGGATTACTTGTTCTGTACCCACCTGTTAGCAGGGGAGTTTGTTTTGCTCTTTCGGGATAATAGGTTGGCTGGCTTCAGTTGAGTATCTTGATAAAATACTTTTGTTCACTTTCACAACTCCTAAAGCTCAGAACTATGATTAATGTACAAGAACTTATTGTATTTGTAGCTGAGTTGCTCTAGAAATCCCCTGGGATGCAACAGATCTGAGCCAAAAAAGGTTTCCTAGTTATAGCTGCGATGTATGTTTTGTGCAACAGTGCATGTGGTTGTGTGTAGGAGTGTGTGCATTTTCAAACATGAACTGAATAAGTCAAGAAAATGTTTTTTCCCTTCTCAATGTAAGTGCTCTGCTGAAAGCTAATGTATCTCAACTCAGAGTACCTGCAAAAACCGATTACTTCTTTTTTTATTTCTTTTTTAATACATTCATGCTCATTGGAATGTAAGGTAACTGGAGGCCAAGCATTTGTGTGAAGCTGCAGGCATCACGCAATAAATTAATGAATATAGCTAATAGCAGAAATTGAATTGTATAATGACAGAAGAAAACTGTATTTTCTAAGTATGTTTTAGGTAATTTAAAGGCTTTGTATACAGACAGCGGAGAGATGATAGGAAAAGAGGCAGAAAGGGAAAGTGATGCAACATGGGCAGCTTGTTTGGATTTTTGTATTTCGTAGCAAAGCTGTGTTACAAAGTAAACAAAAGAATGGATGGATACACAACACGCTCGGATAATGTAATAATGTATCTCAAACATCTGGTGTGTGCAGCGCTATGGCCATCAAAAGATGAAATCCTATAGTCAAAGGTTCCCTCTAGTGTGAACAAACAAAGTTTCTGTTTACATTTAGTCTCACCAAAACACATTATGTGTGTCCTTGACCTCTAACAAACCCTGAATGCATTTTCCTCCTCATACGGCGTTTGAAAAGGTACATGTATACTACATCCATACAACCTTGGAGTTACCTTCATCAGTGCTTTCGTTGTTGCATTGTTGTGTTTTCTGACATGTTACCACCACTTGTTGATCACTTAAATAGTGTGAAATCGTTGGCTGGAATATGTGTTCAGTTTCTGGTTTTGCTGGTATGAACTGAAACTGGTTTCATTTTTTGCAAACCTTTTTGCAGTGAGGTAGCTATAATTTTTCAGTGCGGTCAGTAATGTAACAGAAGAACGAAGCCTCATTTTGGTCTGCTTGCTCTCTTATAGTTACTGCATTGTCCTGTTAATACAAACGTTGCACTTCATGTATTGTGAATTATTTGCATGAAGATGTTGTGGAAAACCAAGGCCCCAAGAAGAATGATGGACTTCAATGTCAATTTGACATAGCATGGTTTGGCCAAACCAAGTAATGACGGAAATCCTCAAAACTCACATCGCCTCGGTTACTTTCAGAATGAACAGAGCTTCACCTCCAACGCTGTATCCAGGTCTCTTTGTACATCCATGTTGAAGACTTGTAACTGCACCTTAATTAATGGGCTATCATTGTATTATACCCAGGTGTGGCACCGTTATTTGGCATAATATCAAACCATGTATGTGCTTTCTCGTGCACACAAGAGCAAACATCATTGCTCCACAGGGAACCTTAGCTAATTCTAAGGCAGGGCAGCTGGAACAAGTAAGCAACTTGTACTCCTATTGGTAGAGCAGTAATATCAAAGATCGGTTGAACCTCTAAGGTCTCCCATGCTGAACATCTTACTCTGAGTTTCTGAAGCCATCAGAGGGGACTGTAAAGGCTGCAGCGAAAGAGGCGCACACTTTTCCCAGTGGAAGATTGTTTTGTTTTGGATGTAGCCCATTTTGTCACAAGAAAAACTGCAGCACTAAAATCTGAAAAACTTTTTGTCAGTTCTTAATTGCAAGCTGCACTCTGCTGCAGTGAGACTATGCAAATTTCTCTCCCAGATGGCTGTACTTGCAGGCAGCCACCAGCTCAAGAGACAAACTCTCCGCCCACACTCATGGCTTCCTGTAACAGCAGACCTGACCTGCCAGTCCACACACACACACACACACACACACACACACACACACACACACACACACACACACACACACTCCATAAATCAGATGCTGTATGTTTTGGGGGGGCGTTTTTGCATTTATTGGATAGTGATGGGTCAGGAGGCAGACAGGAAACTCAGCAAAGGTCATGGGCTGGAATCAATCCAGCAACAAGTGCGACCTTGCGGCATCCAACGGTAACCATTCGACTTACCCGTAGGTGCATCCCAGAGATGCGCTATTAATGGTATTGATTCTGTTTTTGAAAACTGTCCGTCTTGAAGCCCTTTAAATTAAATGACAAAATATGTAGTTTGTCCACGATGAGGCAACACTAGTTGGTTTAGATAATGTAGTTTTGTTGTTGAAAGACGCTTCACCAGGTACAACTGTGGCCTGTTTAACATCTAAAGGGACTATTATGTTACGAATGATCAACCCAATGCCAATGTTGACAGTTATTATTAAGCCCTTGATTAAGGAATATGATTAAAAAGCTGGATGTTTTACAGCTAATTAAATTAAATATTAGCTGCTATGGTGATTAAGATAACAAATTAGGCTTAAATTCATTTAAAAACCTATTTTACTGTGACCAAATCAGACCTTTTTAAACATTAACTGTGTTGTTGCCACAGCTTACTCCAGCATCATTTTTTGCCTCGATATCCAACATGTGTTTTAGTGAAACTGACTCATGCTTTGTAGATACACTGGTGTGGGCGTGTTGCTGGTTGACACAGTGCCAGGAATGAAGAGCCCAAATTAAATTTCATCAAGGGCCCCCAGAAGGCCTGGGGCTGCCCGGTTGAACAGAGCATAAACTCCAATAACCTCCATAAAACACACATTTCTGCCCTCATAGACAAAATAGAGTGAGAGATCCGTCTATATAAAGTACACAAGTGGTGGTTCAGTTTTATGCCCCTCTGTATTTTTGCCTGTTTCACCACCATTAGACATTTTTCCTCTTTATTATCTTGTTCTCTCCGTCCCCTGTGATAACCTCGATGCTCTCTCATATACATTTTTACAGATACAGCAGCTCATTACTGCTGATATTTTAGCTTGCTGTTTGATACAGATGTCTCTAACTGCAGCCAGTTACAGAGCCAATTAGTGGATTCATTAGTGATAGTCTCTCTTTTTTTGCACACAAATTATCCAAGTCAACATCTGTGCAGACAAAGACTGAACAGAAGCTTCATTTTTACAATGAGAAACCCTCTTGTCAGACCTTATTTTCACCAGAACCTGTTTTTTGTCTTGCAAGGACGTCTGGATTTAGACTGATAAGGTTGAGTAAAACAGTTAAAAAGCTGCTTGCTGAAGCCGGAAAGCCTCTTATAAATAGGAATTTGCCGGTCTGAAAATATAAATGCTATAATGCAGCACATCATTATCAGGATTGAGGCTGAAGCAAGAATGAATGTGTTGAATGAAAGCATGACGTTTATGACAAAGCGAGATAGGTGGATTGAGGGTAACAGAAGAACATATTTCAGACACACAACAAGTGGACATTCATGCACAAAAGCATTAGTGTGGATTTGAGCCGTGTTATTCCCCCCCTCCCGAGTAGTTAAAATTCCCGTCGTCATACCAGCAGTTTGATGTAGTGGTCGTCTCTTGAATGTGATGGCTGCCAGAGCGTAGGGCAGAATGTTAAGATCCAGAGTACCACAAATTAACAACTGAAAAGAGGGAGTGACAGAGTGTAGCCATGATGGTGATGGAGCCCACAGTGCAGTACAGCGTAGCCAATAGCCGATCGATATGTCACATAGTCCTGTCCAGCTTCCCGTTGAAAGAGCCGGCCTACTCCCTTTGGATCTCCTTCAGACCTGACTGAGTCTTTGTGTTCTCCAGTGCTGAATGCTAATTCGTCCACTATGCCAGGGGCTCATGTACACTGTCTTAACAGTTTCTAAAAAGCTGTTAACGCTGCGCTCCATTTTTCTCTCTCTCCTAACCTCATTGATACTTATTTGGATGAGAGCGTTTTGAGTCCTTTGTGCAACAAAATCTACATAATTAATAAACTCCAAAGTATCTTTGGAATTTTGTGCAGGATTTGTGACAAACAGGGTTAATAGAACTCCCTCAGTAAACTGCAAAGAGAAGCTTTTCGCTCATTCATGCTGTAGAAAACACAATGACGGCTATATCTGGGCGGCCATGCTCTATTAAAGCTTTTAGCTGCTTTTTGAAGAATGAAGACTGCCCTCCTCCTCGTCATAGAACTGGGTGGTCATCAGGGATGGAGGATTGATGGATAGACCTTGAAAGGGCAGCTTCACAGAACTGCTGACATAGTTCAGCAACATGATTAATGTAAAGCCCTGTCTATATTTGGAAGCCGATGTAACAATGGTGGAATAGATTTCTTTTACATGGGTACAAATATCAGGTTCCCTTTTATTAGTGTTTATTTTACAGTAAAAAAAATCACTTCTACAAAACTCTGTGAAAATACTATTTCAAGTGCAATTTAACAATTTGTTTTTCACTCAGAGCGACTGTGGTGCATAATCAGCAGCTCATTTGTATTTCCTCCCCCCTTTTCTCCTTCTATTAGTCGAGTATTTCTTCTCAGCATTGCATGAGGACCTCTATTACCTCCACGAAGGAGGTTATATTTCTGTGCCGTTTGTTTATTTGTTCGTTTGGCTGTCAGCAGGATTACAGAAATGTCTCAATTTTCATGAAACTTGGTGAAAGCGCAGCATGGGCGTGGATCTGAATCACATGGCGGATACACATTATTTTTCACTTTCATCATTTCATTCATTTATACATTGTGGTTTTTGTGTAACAGAAGACTGAACTATTGGCCTTTTAGTTGTGAACTGTGGTGGTCAGTCCTCTTGTAGGAAATGGTTGTGTAGAGACATAAAAAGGGATTGAAAATCTGTTCATTTGAAAAAAGCTTGGTAGTTTTTTGTGAACATTGCTCAAAATTGAAATCATGATTTGTTTTGTGTGTCAGTGTAGGATTAGTGAACTATTCTTTGCTGCAGAACATCATGACAGGTCTGTACTGTCTCTTCTGAAGACTCTGTCAGACCCACAACTTCTTTTAAAATGACAAACGGGGAGAATCAAAGGCTGCTCAAAGACTTCATGCAGATTGATTCTCTAAATGATGTATCCAGGATCAAATAATGTGCTTCAGTTGATTATAAGTGGTTTTAGCACTTTGTGTTTTTCCAAGTCTCCTAACAGCTGCTGTTTGCTCTGCTCTCAGAGAATGGTTCATGAGGCTAGGATATGCTAATAAACAAAAACCAAGACCTTTTTACCCTTGACTTGGTATAAGAGCGAGCAATCACAAACAGTATTCAAATGTCTGCCTTCATTTGTTAAATAAAAAATTTTGGTCTGTGCCGTTGTAGAAGCCCTTAGTTAAGTGAGAGGAGAAGCTGTCGGGAATTTCCCACTGTGAGAACAGAAACAAACAGCCAGCACTGTGATTCACTTGCGGCCTTACATTGAAACATTTTAAAACATTAACATCCCAACATGGCTCTTCTGTCTGTTTTGGATTCCTGGCGGACTGATCACATTTAATGTTAATGTTACTCTGCAGTGATGGAGAAACTCACCCACTCGGCGACGAACCCTGAGTGACGCACATTCAACAGCCGGTCTGGAAAAATCAGAAATACAAAAGGCTTAAAAAGCTGGTCTCATAAGAGCATCTCAGCGCGGCTGACTCATTGATGCCACGTCTGACTTGTGTCATTTGTCACGAGGTGCAGCAGCCGGGACTGTGGGGCTCCTGATCACATAAAACTGAGTTATAGCACGCCCAATAACATTGGATTACTGCAGTGTGGGCCACAGTACAGTCAACAACACCTCTGAGGGATCCTTTGAGAGGTACTGAGGGAGAGAGGGTAGAAAAAAAAATCTTGATGCTGTCAAGGATGAGGAGGGATAAAAAACAGATTAGTGGAAAATACAGAAGAAGGACAAAGTCAATGAGAAAATGGGATACAAGAAACAAAAGAAATAACTACTGACATTGAGGAGTCCTTGGCTTAAGAGTGGAGCTTAGTGTGAAGGGCTGTACCCAAGGACGAATAGTAATGGTGTTTTGTGTGTGTAGATAGTTGAGTGTATGTGTGAAAATCTCAGTGAAGGTTCAGGGTGGCTGATGTTCAGTTTCGTGGTCTGTCTCCTGCTGAGGATCAAAGCAGGGCAAAACTCTGGAAACGCATTTCGAGTTTCTTTGGATTTTGTGTGCTGCATTCACTCCTCACCCAGACATGGACTGAGCAACAGTATTTTCACACCGCTCACAACATCTGCTACCCAGCTGCAGAACTAAGGTCAAGCGTTTGGACTACTGTTGCAGAGGAGAGGAGAGTGAAAAGGTGGAAGTTTTTGTCATTTGTCTCAATACAAACCACTCTCTCTCCACGATGCACATCCATTCTGAGTGCGTCAGAGAGATTACCTAAACGATACTCAAGTGTCCTTAAATGAGGCAATCTGGACAGCCCTGCCTATCCATTACTGTTAGCGTCATGATTAGCTTGCAGCCATTTACTCAGCAAATCCATTCATCCTCTCTCTCTTGGCTCTCTCAACTCTCTTTCTCCTTGTACTTCCGTCGAGTCCCTCTTCTATTTTGTCAGTGTCTGCATTTTCTAAGACCAGTTCTTATCGGCTCAACGTTTTCTTCAGGCTCCCTCTTATCTGCGGCCTAGCTCGGCCCGGCAGGGTGGAGACTTGTCTTGTGTGGCCAATACAGGGTATAATGAGACAGGTGCACAGCCACCTTCTCATGCAGAGATATTCGCTTTACCCCTCCTCCACCAACGCTGTATCTCTGTGTGGGACAGACTGTTTACGTGCAGTGTCAAAATAAGATCTGGCCCAAAAGGTCACGCTTGTTTTTGCTGTGTTGTCATTACAGTCTATCTCTCTGCCTCACTCTCCCTCGCTGTCTCATCTTAGGATGCCCCAGTTGAAGACAGGAGCACAGAGGTTGTTGAACTGGAATGAGGCATCATTAATTAGCTGCAGGCAGATCTCCACTTAGCCCGTAGCTAGACACCAATCGCCCTCACTCACTTGCGATAGGCATTTTATCTCGTCTTCGTCTCCAGTGACCAGCTTACTGGCACTGCCTTTACTCCGTCCTCAATATCTAGACTTGAGACCCTGTCACACTGGCAGTATAGTTTGAATCTTAAAGTGGTTTGTTTAATGAACAGTAATTGTGTACAGTCAAAAGACATTTTGTACATCAAAGAAAGAAAATAATGTGCACAATCATATGGCATTGTTTTATTTAGGGTTGGATTATATGATATAAACTACATGAACGTGTCTGCGGTAGATTTTGCCATACTGCTCATACTGTGGCATCTCTTAATTGTCCCCAGGTGTTTAGGCCACTCTGGGATGTGGTAATGTTGCAAATCAGTAAGCAGGAGTGCTTGATGGAAATATTGGACCGTTTAGATATTGGATTTTATAAATATGGTGAAGCACCTTTATTTGTCAGATATTTAATTCATTGTATTATCCCCATCTGGCTATTTTATTCTGAAAAAAAATCACTACTGTATATCAGAATATGTATCATAATTTCTATCTAAATATCCTACACAACATATGTGACAGAGGATTTTATTTACATAACCCACACCTACTTGCATTGTTAGAAAGAAAATGAGGAAACATGCTGGAGTAAACAACTACAAAGCCAACCAGTGCAGTTAGGAGGACAAGCAACATTTGAATTCACATTCAGACTTCAACAAACAAACCCAGTGTGAAAATTATGCATTAAATGATTCAAAGCGAGCCACTGAGTAGCTTTATGTCTGTCTTTACTCTTAAGTCACAGATTTACAATCCTGTGGAAATTGTCGTGGATACCATCAAGCACACTGCATCATGTATGATGGAGGTACTGTATAGCTGCAGAGGCATGGATGCACAGGTTTGCCTATGCATCCTCCATCCTCATACAATTCAAATGATAGAGCATGTTCCAGAACAAAAACACAGTTGATGCAGAGAGGAAATGTAAGAGGAAAAGGTTTCACGCAGAGGCAAGATGGTGGGGTGGATAACAATTGGAGAGAGATAGATAGTAATGGAAAGATGCAGGACTGTGATAAGAAATGCTGTGGTTGAGAACTGAGACAAGAGACAAGTAGTAAGCATCAAGAGGAAGGCGGGTGGGACAGAAGGAGGGTAGAAAGGGAGGTGGAGGGACGGTGGAAAGGTCGGAGAGCTGAATAAACATGGGGATGATTGAATGTGATGGAGAGTGGCGGAGACGGACCCTGGTTTCCAGATGCCTCGCTCTAAAGATAAAGGAAAAGAAGGAGCCGTGGTCCTCTCCAGAGACATCCTCAGAGGAAGGAGAGGAGGAAGTGGGGAATAGGGAGAGGGGGCAAACAGGGGGCAAGTAGAGTTCTCTGGTAATACAAGCAGCACAGTGCAGGACAGGGTGTTAAACAGCTGCAAAGAGACGGACAATATATTGTACCCTTTGTTCCATAACCAATTATGAGCTGTAATGGCCAAATCATTTATTTGCTGATAGAGCATAATTGCACGTCAGAAGGTTTGACTAGTGGTAACTGAGCTAATAAATCTCAGATGATTTACTGCAACCACACGGGCACGCACAGACGCAGCTACACACACTCACAGTGGATCATTTAGTGTACACAAAAGAAAGGAGTGTTATCTTATCTGCTTGCTGAATCACAATCCCCTCTCTACTGGAACATTAAGTAAACCTGCAGAGATGCTAATGCAATTACGGCACGCTTGCTCTGTACACAAATCAGAATAATTAAAAGGTCAAAGAGGACACAGTAAGCCATTAATATCTCATCTGTATGTATTTGTAGGTGCTAAATTGCTTGGTGGGTAGAGGGTTGTTTTTCAAAGGTAGAGGATACGCTGTTTTGTTTGCTTGTTGTTTACTTGTACTTGTGAGGCCTAAGTGCACCACTTTAACTTAACAACATGCATTCTGCGAGTCACTTAACCACGCAGGCACAAACATAAACTGTGTGCACACCAACAACACACATATCCCTCACAGCACATACATGTGCACGGGCTTATGTGGAACAAATACTCAACATGGATGTGTGTGTGTGTGTGTGCATCTGCCTGCGTGTGAACTCTGTGGGGAGTAAAACTGCATGTTCTGCAGTTGTCGAGCCCTATGTGGCCATTGTTAACCTTGCACAGCTCAGCAGGTGCAGCTCTGCATAGGGTAAGATGTCTGTGGGTGTCATTTGCTGCTCTTCAGTCTACTGCACGGTGAAAGTGGCCTTTGTCTTAGGCACACACACTCAGGCTGCAGCTAATTTTTGATGACAGTGGGAAAAAATGAGTTATAGTTGATCAGTGGAGGGACAATGAGTTCTTAAAGTCTGTTTAAAGGCAATTCGGAGATTTCTTTCAAAATACATTAAATATGTTCGAAAATAGTTGCTGAAAACATGTGAAAAGATTTAGAGGTTAAAGGGTGGCTCGATGACACACCTAATTAGATTTTGACGTCTAATTTCATAAACTTGATGATATTTTTAATCATTCAAATTTGGCTGGGTGGTTAATAACACTTTCTTCTTTGGTCTGACAAGCTCAGATCACATATTTATTCTTACTTTACACAGACTTTAGGTATTTATTTGTAGCTGGCATCTACTCAGCATTAAAGGTACCCTGTGGAGTTTATTTTACCACTAGTAGTACTAGTAGTAGTAGACTGGGTCCCTGCTTTGGTTTGCCTGAAAGTAACGGGCCAACATGATGCAAACAGTGCCAGATTTTCAATATTCATGCATTCATCTTGTTTGTCAAGCCTCAGGGATAACACTGAATGTAATACAGCTTCTTACATATTAAATGTAGATTACAATGGCATCAGTCATTTCATCAATTTCTGTGTGATCCTCAAATTAATAATTCTGAGCAGGTTGTACTTGAAAACTGGCTAATTAATTAATGACTGTTATATTTTACATGTGAAGAGTAAGAGTTTTATCTGATCAAAGTTGTGACAGAGGAAGTACTTACTTGCACTGATCATTTCAAGCCCAGTGACCTAACAAAAAACATAGATTGCCAAATTAACAGGAATCTAGCCTTAAATACGCACACACACACACGCACACACACACACACACACGCACACACACACACACACGCACACACGCACACACGCACACACACACACACACACACACACACACACACACATACACACACACACACACACTCAATCAAAGCAGATTCTCTCTCACTGCAGAGATTAGTTCCCTCCGATACGTTCTGCAGGGAGTCTTCACCTTGAGGCCTGCGTTGACCTCTCCCTGCTTTTTATGAAGGCCTCTCAGGTGCAGATCCAGACTGAATCTAACATGTTAATTAAACATCATCGCTATCTCAGGGGAGCAGATAGCAAAGCCTTCGCCTTCATACGCCTCTGATTTTAACCATGGTTGTTGGTCAGTGTGGTATCTGAATTCTGCTGAGTGTTGGCATGGACCTAAGCCCAGGCCCATTGGTGTTAATTACCGCACTACTCCTCTTGCCTCCCTAGCCTGCGATTGGCTATCCTTATCTGAGCAAGGAAGCACCCTGGGGGTCATGTGTGGATACACATCGCTTTGATGGGTCTCTTTTTATTAGAGTAGATCAAGATGCAGAGATTGACAATCTTTACTAATCATGTGGGCTGCTTGGAGTTAGCTCTGCTGTTATAGATTTTAGAGACGGATGAAATGAAATTTAAAGACTCTTTCTCAGGTTACGTCAAAGGAAGGAAGGAAAGAGGTGGGGAGGGAGAAATGAAGGCAGATGGTGGAGAAAGGGGGCGGAGGAGAGGATGATGAGCGGAGGGCTGGGGGGAAGCGGGCAGGGAGCGGAGGTGTTGCCGGGGTGACAGGAGAGAAGGATGAAGTGGGACGTGCCAGTGGAGCGTCAGTAATCTGCTGCTCTGGCTGACTGACATGACAGTCAAACACACACAAACGCACACTCACACACAAACATACACTTACCTCCACTCAGTCCAATGTCCCCCAGCACAAAGCTAGTTTACACAGGTCTGCAGTCAGCGGCCAGCAAGAGGTGGCCAGTCTGCAAGGTGTTTTGAGGCCACAGGGAGCCATGTTTTTTCCTGCTGCCCTGCTAACTTGGCATGACTGCTCAGATGGACATAATGAGGGAAATAGAGAGAGAGAGAGCCAAAGAGCCAGCAAGACCGACAGGCAGGGACACACAATGAGAAAAGAGACAATGTTCAGATCTGGCAGCCTTACTCCTCTCTCTCTCTCTCACCCTCTGTATCTCTTTCCTTTGCTGTGTTTCTTCCCATACTCCTCCTCTCTCTCACTTTTTTCACAATCCCTCCCTTGTCCCTCCCTTTCATTTTTTTGTTTTATTTTACACAATATTTTTGCCTAAGCCAGTGTCTCAGTGTGGTGGTGGCTGCTTGGGAGGACTTTGGAGATGGGTGGAGGGATGGAATGACCTAGACGACAAAAGAGGGATAGAGGGCTGAGAGGAGCACGGATGGAGAATGCTGGGAAACCCTCAGGTGGGCGCTTGGAGTGGTCCCCTCCTTCTTTTGTATGTCCCAGTCCTGTTTTGTCTTTTTAGTCCATTTCCTGTCTTCTTCCCCTCTCTCACTTTGTTTTTAAGGCATCATTTTAGTTTGTGCATTTCCGTGGAAGCTATTTAATCTTGATAACCTGCAGCATTGAGGGACTCTCTCTGCATGTGTGTGACATTGTGGTTGTTGTCATGAGAGTCACGTAGCTCTGCTGTCTGCTCCTGCCTGCCTCCTGTATGTTCAAAGGCTGTGGAGCCCAGTGGCTCCTCCAGGACTCAAACGATTGCTGCAGCTGCCTCATTCATGACAGGCTTCTTCACGAACTCTGTCAAGGCTTCCCATGCACCCTTTAGGAGTTTTTAAGTCATTTGTAGCCAGTCACTTTTAGTTCATTTGATTTCTATTGTAGCTGCTTCTGCTGCCACGCTGATTTACATTTGCATGTATGTGAGAGCAGAAATGTTTTTGCCGCTGTGAATTTGAATTTGAATTTGTCTGCTAAGGCTCCTGCTATCCCCTGTATAACGAACACTGTTTCCAGGGAGATGTCGGCATGACAAAATAAAAGCTTTCTCTCAGTCAGTGTTACCACTCCCTTTTCCAACTATGGCTCATTTTCATTTCCCCCGTCCCTCTGCTGTCTGCTCATGTTTAGTGACAGTGTATGATCTGGGGGGAACTTGTTGGATGATGTTAGGAGGACAGCTGGGACAGCTAAACAGGTTATTCTTCATAATTATACCACTCTAATGACCTCACTGACAACGTGTGTGTGTGTGTGTGTGTGAGAGAGAGAGAGAGAGGGAGAGAGTTTGCTTGCTCACAGAGCTACGAGGACACTGTCGAGCAACTGGGATTTCTCTTACTGGATATTCCTGCATGTTATCCTTACATGACGAGGACTGTGGTGAGATGCTAACACAAGCCGCCTTCGCACTCCAACACAGAGATATGACAGTAATGTGTGTGTGTGTGTATGGGTGTTTTTGTGTGTTGGAGTTCTCATTAGCCCACAGGGTTTTGAGTCAATAGAGGCCAGCACCTCTCCTCCCCTCTTTTGTTTTTCTCTTCACAGCACTGAATCGCAAATTAGGATGTGCACGTACGAGTGTATGCAGTGTTCATATGTGTGCATCTGCGTGTGTGTATACATTTCAAGTGTGTATGAAGTCTGTGCAGTGATGCTTGATTTACTACTTGGCCTTCTCTTGCTCTCTTGTATTGTTGCTTCTCTAGAAGAATCTTTCCCCCCATTAATTAGTCAAGGGAACCTCCAGAGTTTAAACCATTATTTATTCATCATGCCCTCAGTTCGATCTCATCACTGAATAGAGAGTTAATGTGTTTGTGTGCGTGTGTGTGTGCGCGTGTCTAAGATCGATGCAAGCAGGGCGCAGGGTTCACAGAGTCAGACCATCCAACACACACTCTCAGATGTGAACACTTTTAACAAAGCAGTAGCTTCATAGATTATAACAAGGCGAACTCTTTCCGCGTAAATGACTCTCTTCATCCACCTCTTGTAAACACACCTACACTCTATTGTCTTCATAAAATGAGTTTAAAAGATTCAAGACGGTTGTAGAATGAGCAGTGGGAGATCAAAAGTGAGCAGCTGACACTTTTGTTTGTGCTGGGATTTCATACTTAGATGCATGTATGCTCTGTGAATATGTAGGTGTAGATGTGTTTACGATGGAGGACGCTTGTGGTGCTGTCTTACTTTACTACCATCTCCCTACCTACTGCCAACTTGACGTGTCAATCACTGTAGCTAACGACTCTTTTCATTATCATTAATCTGTCGGTTATCCTTACAGTCAGTTACGTGTTTAGTCTATAAAATGTCAGATGCACATCATCGTTTCCCAGAGCCCCGAGGTGACGTCTTCAGATTGTTAATTTATTCCGACAGTTGAAAATACATTAATTATGTTAAAGATATTCAGTCTACAATGATATAAGACAGAAAAAAGCAGCTATTTCTGACATTAATAAGCAGAAAAGAGTGAATGGTTGGGATTTTTGCTTGATAAATCAAATATTTGATACTTTTTTTTGATGATCAACTAAATTATTTCAGCACTAGTGAACTGCTTGAGGTACCTCAACACACACTGTCTAGCCTAAATGGTTATTTGTGTGGTACCGAATAGGGATTTACTTTAAGATGTGTCTTTGCTCAACCTTTGCTCGACTTTTCTCCAGACGAGGGCTGAACTTGAGACTCCAGATCTGCACTGGTTGTCACTACCATGGAGAAGAGAAGCGAGATGTGAGGGTGAAATTGGCCGTGAAGAGAGAGCAGAGAGGAGATGATGAAGGGCTGTGGCAGTATTTCTGAGAGTTCCATCTTACCCTCAAAGCGATGTTTCCCTTTGATATTTTTTCGTTTTCCTATGCAGTCACATTGACACTACATGAACAGTGGACCTCTGGTGTTCGCTCTCTGTGGGGATGTGTTCTCAACACAAGTGTTGAGGCTATATTTGTAATCTATGTTTTAGAATGTTTTCCCTCAGCTTCTTGGAAATGTTTGTTGTTTGATTATTAAGGAATGTGCCACACAAAAAGCCACATGAACAACATCATTAGGTTTTAACAATAGTACTGTACTGAAGTGACGATGACAATCTTTCTCCATTCCTCCACAAGGAGATCAGTGGTCAGCTTTAGTTACAGAGCCACATGATTGAAGCTCTTGCTCAAGGACACTTCACCAGGTTGAATACTTTCCAACAGTGGTGCTTGAACACATTTTCACTCTTCTGTCCATGAACCCACTCAAGGATTTGTTTGCTATAAGCTGCTAAACAGAAAAGAGGACAAACATCTTAATTTCTAACTTTAGTGTCAAGAAAAAAACAACCTTTCTTAAACAGGGAATTATGAAAATTTGTTTGGCTCAAACCTTTGCTTCTGAAAATAATCCAACCTTCAGAAAAACATACAAATCCCCAAATGTTTTCAAAACAACAAAATACTGTCCATTTTGACATGTTATTTGTGCATTAGTTCAATAACAAAAGAACCCGTCCTAGTTTCTCTTCATGTCTTTACAGTCTCAATCATGACTTTCCGTCCTGTTTGTCATTATTCAGAATTATGTGGACCAGTTTTAGTATGACTTATTTCTTAGTGACCTCTGTGTGACCAGATCAGAGAGAATTACTAGAAACAAAGTGTGCTATGACTGCTGTCCCCACACTTTTCATAGAGTAATAATCAATTAAATAAGTAATAGTAATAACTGAGTGTTAACATGATTCAAACTAAATTGCAACATTTGGTAAACAAGCAGAAACAAATTAACCTTTAATTTGAAATGACAAACTTGTCTCTAGCAGGAACATTAACATTGTTTTGTCCACCTGATAACCTCTTTCAACTCTGCTTTGGGTCTCTCTCACCTTCTGAGGTGAATATCTGGCTGCTAAATGCTCCACTTTGTTCACCAGCTAGAGCTCTAATTGTGTCTGTCTGACATCTATTTTTACTAAACCGCTGCCTGTTACGACATACAGCGCTGTAAGAGCGGTGAGAGTGAAATGGAACAGTATAGTTGTGTCAGCTGACAATTTAAACAATGAGGTGTAACTTAGTGAAAGACTCTGTAAACCCAAGGGGAGTTACAGATTCAGGCGATAATTTTGTGTAGGTTCATTATGAGTGACTCCTTTCACGTCGTCACAATATGTGATTTGTTATTATAAAAATAGATTATAGGAGCTGTAAGTGTCAAGCATCTTCAGCACCTTGATCTGCAGCCAAAGCAGTTACTCTTGTCAATGATGTTTTAATGTTTGGAAAATTGTCCATATGGATTATGATTTATTATATCTGAGGAAATCAGATATTACTAGACTAGGTGGCTTGAGGACTGAGGGGACCAGACAGAATCATTAAACTAGTCATTAGTAATGATCAGTCAGTTTTAAGCAGCTTGGGTTAGCTATTTGCCAATTGCTTTGGGTCATGATTGAGCCGTGGCTCTGTGCCTCGTTCATTCATTCCCCTCACTCAGCCACAGCTTTATGTCCTGATGATCCAGAACGTTGCATGACCAAAGGGTCTCGCTGAGATCTTCAGGGGGGCATCTGGAGGGATTTTGGATGATCTGTGCTCATGTTTGTGAAGACTGAATTTGTAGGGTCTGAGAGTTTAGTTTGTGTGTGACAGAAGGTGGTGGTAGGGGGTTGACATGAGGGCAGAGCTGTTGCTAGAGGCGCCATCTACAGACGGAGAATATGGAGCGTTTGTGCACATCTGCTCCAACTGGCCAGAGGGTGAGAAGAACAGCAGGTCAGAAACAGAATAGAACCAGATGTCAGATAGAATCGAGAGTGGTGAGAGCATTTTTTTTTTCTAATTAAAGGCAGTGAGAGTGTTGCATTTTTTAGGGCTGTAGGGAAGGGATGCAAATAAGACTAGATCAAGCCTAAGAGAGACAAAGAATTTGGAGAACATGCCGTGAGTGACTCACAAGCTTTTAAGCAGGAACTAGAAATATCTCAAAAGCATCCAGCGAAGCATGATGAGCTCTGCAGTCAGGAGAGAAAGTGATAAAGCGTCCAAAAAGAAGCAGGGATGGAAAGACAGAGTGATGGGAGGTTTTGTATTTGAAAACTTTTTTTTTTTTTTTTTTTTTTTTAAATTTGAAAAAAACAAACAAACAAAAAAACAGCCATGTGTTTCAGAGAATCACTCCAGGTCATTTTGGCATTAAGTGTCAGGTGCACACAAGGAACAGTCAGGACAGGCTGAAGTGAGACAGTAGATGGGGACTGCTGACTCATAAAAAATATTGTGCTTGTTTTGGGGAGATCCGTCTGTTTGTTAGTCCTTCCGTCTTCCGGGAGTTCTCTGGTGAGATTAATGTCCTGCCATCAAATCCTAGACTCCCTCCTGTCAAACACACGCTCTAAAGCCTATTTATAACCAGACGCCTACGCGCAAACACTAATGAGTCTCTGGGTGACCAATAGATTTGGAGGACACCTTGCACACCGGATTCCTCCACTCTCCCATCATTCATCCGGCCACTGGCCCCAATGCCAACTTCCTCCTTATTTTTTTGTATCCTCTCTCAACTGTTTCCATATATCCAAACATCCCACTGTCCCACTTCTTCCTGCTCTTCCTCCAGTTTTCAAATCTCACCTTAAACCATCAATTTGTCTTCTCCTCGCCAACCTCTTTCTGCCAGCGTCTGTATTCCTATTTTCGTCTCTGGCTTTCAAAGTGTCATCCACCTCTATTCTTAGCCCCCTTAGCTTCCCTTGTCTCTCAGTCTCCCTCTCTGTCAATCTCAATCTCTCTCCGTCTCTCAGCTAGTTGTGAGTCAGTGCTAGTGCTTACTGGATTAGCAATGGGCTGCTCTGCCAAGTGTGCTGAGGCTCTGGGGCAGAACACTTAACAATTGTCAGATTTCAGTTTCATTCAGGCAGCAGGTGGCAAGAAGAAAGGGGAAGAACTTTCACTGAAACAGAGACATTTCTTGATGTCTCAATTTCTGTTAAAGTGTACTGTATCCTCACTTGTTAAAGAGCTATAGCCCCCCACAGGAGTCCTAAGGCAGCAGGTCTTTGTCTGTGTGTCCAGAGAGGCAGCTCTCCCGTGGATGTGATTGGCACCATTACGCCTGAAGGTTGAAGAAGAGCATCCAATCAGATCACCCTTAGGACTCATCATAAATGCCATTTTAACTTGGGTAAATGTTACTTGGTGCTCTGAGTATCAGTGACAAGGAAATGTTAGCATGTCTGCATCAAAACCCCGCAGCCATTGATTATATCATACAATACAGTATGTAACTAAAAATAGACTAGCAGGAACATTGTGGGAGGTATTCTTCGGAGCATATAGTGATACATCATTTATTTATTGTTGCTTTTATGGGTTTCCTGTAAAGTTAAATCAACCAAGGGAAAAGAAAAGCTGATGTTAAATGTTTCCTGACACCACTAAAAATCAAAAACAAAGCAAAGTAACCAAATTGCCCCAGGATGCATCTGACCTTCTCTCTTTTTTTTCGGTTTGATCGATCTTGACTGCTGCAGTTGAAGGAAGTTTTGAAGCGGCAGTAGCAACATTCGTTAATCCTCGTCCTGCTGTGGTAAGCCATTTGGGAGTGAGCAAAGATATCGAGGTTAGTCTTGAAGGGGAAACTCTGCTGCTGTTTTTTTTTTAATAACTTTCACAAAGTAAAACTGCAATTTACAGCAAAAATCTCCTCGATTACACATGTAGTTTTATTTTCCTCTCAAAGCAGTCATTTACATTTAACTTGTCCAAGCCTGACCTGCGGTTTGTAGCTCTCCTCTGTGGGTGGAACAAGTGTACGCCTGTTTGGTTGTTGTTTATAACACCGGGCTTGTCAGGGGGTTGTCTTTGCTGTTTTTGTTTGTTGCAGTGGGCGCTGTGTTGTGTTGGCAGTGACAGCTTGTTAACGTCTAACTCATCATCTCCTCCTCCTCTTTCGTGCCAACTGGCTGCTCTTCCCTGCTCACCTCCAGCACATCACCATAGAAACCCATGAATCCATCTGTACCACTGCCCCGCCCCTTCATCCGTCTGCACACCAACCCAAATCAGAGGCTCAAAACACATGCAGCACCGGCGTAGACGGGAGGGAGAGAGAGGCGTGACAGGGAGGAGGAGGAAGAAGAGGAGGAGGAGAAGAAAAACACAGTGTTGGCTTTACGCAGAGAGAGAATAGGCTGATTCCCTTGATGCATGAGCACTAAGATCAATAGAAGTGTGATGACGAAGTGGAAAAACCTGCATCCATAGACACACACACACACGACATGCTGGCATACGTTACTGCATGGCCATTAGTGTCCGAACTAATGTGATGTATAGAAGGAAATCAGGTCAATAATACACACAAGAGGCAGATAAGTGAGGCTGAAAGGGACAAGGTTGTATGAAAACACAGCACATTTAAAAAAACATTACAAAAGCACAAGGACATGAAATAATGGTGGACACAGCATGATATTATCATAGCGCAAAGAGCTACCGAAGATCATGAGAAATGTGTTACTCCCTAAACAAGCTACTTGCAGCTTGTTTTTTGCTACTTTACACTTAAAACTTGAAATACTTGAGTTGAAATTGAAATAATTTGTGGTTTTTTTCCGGCTACTAAAACATACATACTAAAACTACAATATCGGCATCACAGTATTTTGGAAAATTATTATTTATGTGTTGAACTGCCAAATCTACATAAACTTATAAGACACTAAAAACAGTTATAGTTGTCAGATTGCATTCCTTCCACCAGAGCAACAACTGAAACAGACACTTTTGTCTTGAATTTAGGATTGTGCTAAATTTCAACAGACCATATTTCCTTATACTTTAGGAAGTATTCATGTATATAATTAATCATGAATACTACCCTGCAATCTGTTGTGAAAATTAAAAGAAATCATTCATCCATACAAATGCAGAACCCGTACTAATGGTCAAAACTGAAATCTCAAATTTGTTCCTAAAATGTGCACTCCTTCAGTAATCTCAAAATACATTATGTTTTCATTAATTTCTCAATAATATGATGACAATGACTACATATGATTTGGATTTTCAGTGGCTCTACACCTGTGTAGAACAGACACACACACACACACACTATTGTACCAGGTAACGCGTGGTCTGTCAGTGACATTTTCTTGTCCCCTCCCCTGTGACGAAGACAAATAGACAGGCAGCAGAGGATGATGGGAGATGTGAGGCAGAAGGTGGAGCCGTTGTTTTGCCGGGTTTTCGATGAGCCCACTTTGTGATATCCTCTCGGGACTGGTGAAACAAGCAATTACTTCAACACCCCACTAGGGACTGCTGTGTGCTGCTCATCTCCCCACTTATTCTGGGATCATAAGAGGCGTGACAAAATCCTCCCAAACAGGCTGGAATGACAGATATGGGATTTCATCTCAGATCTGTGTCACAGATTTTACTTAACTTCAAATGCAGATGTTGCCTTTGTGTTTGTGACACAGTTTCAAGATGAGTATTTTCTGATCTGAAATTTGACTTTAGTGGTAACTCAAGACCAAATTATTTCAAAACATGATTTCAAGATAAAAGAGTGGAGTTTAATTTTGATTCTTTTAACTTCACAGCCGATTTCTTCAAGTCAGCCTTATGAAAACCCACCACCTACATCCCATCCTCTGATTCTCCATTTGTCTTTTCTCTGATGCCAGTTGACAGAGAGCAGTTTGTACTGTGATACACGACTATCAGCGTCACAACACAGATCTGTGCCATGTTGACTCGACAACTTGTAATCTCTGCTGCCCTGCTTGTGCCACATCTGTCACCGGCTGTGTCTCTCACCAACATGCTTGTGCAACCTTGCACTGTATGCTTGTTGGACAAATGTGTGTATGTGTGTGTGGGTGGGTGTGTGTGTGTGTGTGTAAGGGCTAGCTAGCTGCAGACAGCTTCCTGGATCAGCTGACCTGTAGTCAAGGCGACCGATCTGCTGTGACAGCCTCTTGCTCTTTTAATTAGATTCGTAGATTAGGTTATTCTTGTTATTTGAAGAAAATCAGCACCTCTGTTACTGCGCATGTCTCCCCAAGACAGTTTTGCTAAAGGAGTTTTTGCTTCTAGCAGTTCAGGCCTGTTTTGACACGATTATGGTCACCCAATGTCTGTGTCTTCACCAAGTATCAGCCCAACTTGTGCTCCTCAGTTTAACCTTTGTCACTTGGCCTGTGGTCCTCATGTTTGGCAGCTGGTGCCACATAGCTTCCAGTGCCAATCACCTGGCAACGAGTTACCTCTGTTCACCTGTCACCAGAAAACACACCATGAAAACACTCTGTATGCCTATTAGTCTGCTACACAAACTGTCATTACCTGCTACTGCACATATGTGTGTTTTAAAAGTCAAATATCAAGGCTAGTGCTTAAATTTACCATCCTATCATGCACAGTGACACTTTCAAATGTTATAATCACATTCAATTATGATGCTGCTGAGTGAAATGAAGCTGAGGTCTGTGCCAGCAATGCTTTTGTCACAGCAGCAGATGAACTCCAAACTCATTTTTCTCAGTTTCACTGCCCACAGTGGCTTTTGTTGGGAAATATCCTCTCTTTAACATTCTCCTTTTTTTTTTTTTTTTTTTGGAGCCTCTCCGTCGCGTCTGCCTACATCTGTTCTAGTAAATCATTTAATCAGCCGATGTAAGTGATGAATGAATTTTAGTATGTAATGTAATTCACCACTTTGATTGATAACCCATGGCCAGAGCCTAACTAATCTGACAACAGATGTGTTCCTGTGGGAGAATGCTTGTTAGGTTAGGCTGTTGGCTCTGTCTGGAATGAAAATGGCAGCGTGCTAATACTACAAGAGGCTTGGCAGCAGGTCTACCGGGAGTGGAGGCAACAAACTACATGTCAGAGCCAGCTCAGTAATCCTACTCCATAAAGGAAGTAACCTTAACAGTGCTGCTCCACTGGCGGCTGAGACCCCCTTATTTAACCAGCAGCAATGACAAGATTTACTGCAAATTACACATCATTACACGATCATTAGGAAATCTTAGGCTCCCAATCTTAGCAGCACAAATCGGGTTTGGCTTTCATTCCACTGAAATAATATTAGAATAATAATAATGATCTTGTTTTGGTGCTTAAGTGTTTAATTAGATACAAGAACAACAAAAAACAGGAGATGTCATTTGCAATTACCTTATGTTTCTAGTGGAGTGCTGTTTTTGTCTGTTTGGCAGGAGAACCTGACAAATAAAAAACGTTAATTCAAATAAAGTGAATAATTAAACACATAAGTAAATGATAGTCAAAATCGACTAAGGCCTTTAGTGTTGGCAGTCAGCCACAAGCTCACAGTTCAGTTGTTATTCGAGGGGGTATCTTAGCTGTAATATAAACATTTCATAACATCTGTTCTCTCTGTGCCACCTTCAGTTTGATTTTCTTTGTAACTTAAGCTCTTCATACTCTGGTGATTTATTTAATCTGTTATTCACCCTGTTTGGTGGTCGTCGCAGCAGAATACGATTTTTTTCCCCCCACTGAAAGAGAAATACTTAGTGCTTCCATCCTGTACACAAGCTTTGATTTTTCACATTACGTCTCTTTTATTTCACACCTCTTCACATTATGTACCTGCTGGTTTTGCCCAAGGGAGCATTTCAAGAGATTTCTCGAACTTAAAGGTTGGTTCACGCTGTGTCTTTTAAAAAAGCCACCCTACAGTAGCTCTCATTCTCCTGCATACAGTTTGAAAGTTCTGGTTTTCTGCCGACAGTCTTGGCAACATGCCGGCAGAAGGCTGTTGTATAATCGGCCTGATGCTGTCAGCATGTTGGCCTCTAGAGGCGAGAAACAGCAAGAGGTCCTGACCTGTCCAGAGTCAGCGTAATGAACTTGCAGTCAGTATACAGCAACAATAAATACTGTCTTACTGTATGTAATTTCTAAGCATGTGGACATTACTCAAACGTTCCTCTGTTAACAGTTGAACTAAATGACAAACAAAGTGACAAGGATGTACAGACACATTTATAAAACAGCAAACATGTTCAGTGAAAGCAGTCACAGGGAGGAGGTTGAGATCGATTGTTGAGAATGTTCTTGAAGTTACAGAGAAACTGTGTAATTTGGTCTTGATATGTGTAATCTGATGGGTGATATTACTCATAAAGTGTGTTTGCTTTTGCTTAAAGACGCCCTGTAGAGGTGGAACAGTTTCTTCTCTCCAAACTTCGTGTAACCTTGAAGTGCCGTCTATACTGGTGTTTTTTTAATCAGCATTGTTTGAACATGTTGAAATAGGCATCCGTGTTTGTTAGCTAGCAGTCTTTTTTTTCCCCCTCCTTTTGTTGTTGATCTCGGTGTCTTACTGCCACCTGTGCTGCAGATCAGTAGAATAATGTGAAACCATTGGCAGGAGTGTGTATGCATGCACAAGACAAACAAAACGGGGAACCCACTCATAAAAACAGGCTCCATAGTGCTTCTAGAAGAACTCAAAAACTTGCTGAAAGGAAACTGCATTGAATCCTGTCACAACGGCGACTTCTGTTTAGCCATTTTACACATTTTTGCTATTTTTCCATTTTCTTTGTCCTTCTATCATTAACATCTCCTGTTCTACCTCACCTGATAGAGCGTGTGCCCTATGTATCAAGCTAGAGTCCCTACGGCACAAACATTGGTTCATTTCCAGTCTGGGTCCTTTGCTGCATGTCACCCCCCCACCCCTGAATTTCCTGTCTATGTCTCCAGCTGTGACTATTCAATAAAAAGCAGAAAATGCCCAAAAAATATCTTAAAAAATCCTGTCATTTCAGACAGATACCTGCTGTTCCCCACCTGCCCCACCTGATACCCTGCCCCACTAGCACACCTGTTACTTATTTTTTTCCCCTGCATGCATATACCAGGCCGTTTTCCACAGTCACTTGCTAGATTTTCTAATGTACCACCCAGTCTTACCCAGCCTCTGTTTCTGCCCCTTGCCTTGTTTGTTTGCCCTCACTGACTGATTACCTGTTGCTGAACTGTGATTTGAACTCTTACCAAGTCAATGATTGATTGCTTTTACCGCTTTGTCTCTGCTTTTGAGTCCACATCTCTGTATGGAGAACTGCTATGAATGCCTAATGAGTAATCAGACAATTGTCTACTTTCACATCCAAGAGAGGCTAAATATTATCATTCCTTTTGAACATATAGTAAAAGAAGAATGCAGATGTGAGACTGAACTATTACACTAAAACAATGAACTAATAAAAATGTCCAAGAAGCTCTGCAGATTCTCACTGCGAGCTACCTCTTTCACATTATATGTAGTTATTTGATTAACATATAGATTAGTGGAACTTTAAGTAAATGTTTAAAATACACCATTTACACCACAAATACAGTATGTATTCAGGCAAGACACTTGCAACACAGCCGTATTGTATACAAGCACCAAATCTACCTGCTAATAAAGTAACCTGAACCTGAACAAAAAGCAGAAACACAATTGTAAACAGATTTATGACTCCCTTACTGCCTTCTTCCTCTGGCGTTGCCCCCCTCCTCATCTCATGAATATGCAGACACTCTGTGTATCAGCTCAGATAAAGAAAGCTTCTTAAATCTTCTGTTTATGTCCTGAGATTTTCTTTGCTGCTTAAGCTGCTCGACCAGATTTCACCCCATCAGTCATATTTCAGTTAGTGGGTGCTTTTATGCAACAAACATGCATCTGGAGGTGTGTGTGTGTGTGTGTGTGTGTGTGTGTGTGTGTGTGTGTGTGTGTGTGTGTGTGTGTGCAGGCAGATTTGCATGGCTGTGTTGTTAATATTATAGGGCCTCTGGGACAGATAATGACCTATTAGACCTGAGCGATTTATCATGGAGTCCTTGGCAGCCATCAGAGGGATATCTGTATTACCATTGACCTCCACCTGAGTGTTTCTCTGCACACTATTTTTTAGCATTTCTTCTTCATTTAAATAGTGACAGCTGAAGAGAGACAGGAAACACAGGAGAGAGGGAGAGTGGATGACATGCAGTAAAGGGCCCAGGCTGCAATTGAACCTGGGCCGCTGTGGTAAAGAGGCAGCCGCGCTGCAGGTGAGTTGCTGGGCTGCCCTATTTTTTGTTTTATCAACTGTAGCACCCCCTGTCTGTCAGGCAAGGTGGTGCAGCACAGCAGCAAGAATGCCTATAATGTGTGCACCAATGACAGTAGAAGTGTGGTTTGGTTTGGTTTGATTCATGTGTTCTTTATGAGTGTTTTCATCCACCTGCCCCAGCCAGAACTGGTCTGTTTACATGATAAACAGTCACAGTCAACCCCTCGGGGAAGTCTCTTATACTGCCTTTGTCTTCTAAGTCTCTTTCTTTCTATAACCACATTATCTTGATTGTGCATCTGAAGTATTTATTTTAATATAACAAACAGCTCCTTGTTGGGTGTTTTTGTGTTTTGTTTGGTTAGGATAAATTACTGTTTTACACTGGTCAAGAAAAAACATGAATATTTGACAGTACGGGTTGTAAGTTCAATGTTTTCATTTTGTGCAGGCAAGAAAAACCAGTTGGATGGTACCACAGGTGATGATGTACCCAAACTGTAAAATCAGTCTTTTTGCTTTGTTTTCTTGCTGCTTTCATCACTTGTCTCACTGGCTCAGCAATGCGCTGCATCATGCTGCTTTACTGAATCCATTGAGATTAGCCTGAAAGCACACCGGCTACTTTTCTCATACTAAAGTAGCACCTCCATCTCTGACAGCTGCAGGATAAATTTAACATGTACTCGTAGATATGATTGCTGTTGTTTCTGCGTGTTAGACTGAATATTTCAGGGGGATATGAAAAGGTACACTTTGGGTTTAAAGTAATGCCTGTAGATTTAAAGCAGCAGAAGGTGAAATAAGGTAGAAATAACTATCTTATGCACAGTTGCCCTCCTCCTGCTGTTTCTTCAACCTTGATGCATTTCACTTTGCAGAAGGTCCACTGTGGTTAATACTGGAGTGTACTGTAGTGCAGAGTGAGATGGGCCTTAAATTGGAGGACCTGGATTTGAGCCTTTTCAGCAAGAATCCACCCTGTTGGTGCTTAATTACCAGCACCAGAGGCTGATCTGCAGCTGACACTGATCTCTGAACTCCATGTGGGCAGGGTCTGTCAGGAAGAGACATTTCCAGCACTGATCAATAAGGTATTACATTACCAATAATAATAATGGATGGCCATTTAGCATGTACATATGCAAGTAGTTCAGGAAATATTTGACAGGTCTGTACATTTCTACACTACCTTCCATCTGTGTCAAGTAGCCTATATGTGTGTGTGTGTGTGTGTGTGTGTGTGTGGTTTATGGTCGATGTTATGGGTGTTAATATTAGGACCATTTAGATCAAATCACAGCCTCTTCGAAATTTTCTCTTTTATTCTTTGTTCATATTTTTCAGACATTGTTCATTTGCATGCTACTTAGTGACTCAGTGTCATATATACTCATATCCTAAATCATACCATAGTTTCTATGTTTCTGTCACTGGTTTCCAGTCATTGTGGAGTGCTGTAAAATCTTGAAGTCTACTCTTGATCATTAATTCATCATAAGGAAAATCATGTCAAAGTTTGGTCATTTTTTTATTTGATATTTTAATTATTTTTGTACAGGAGTACAGACTTCAAAACATACTATAAGTCACTGCACCCCTCCATGCAGTGCTGCTTAAGGCTTTGACTGAGGTGTGTCTTCACCAGTCAGTGTTGCACCCTGTAGAGATCAGAGGTCCAGGCACCACTGTCAGAGGAGCTGCAGCTCTTTGAAGGTGTTCTGTATACTGGCAGGCGTGGAGTCTCCACACTCTCTAAACATCTTTTTTTCCATCTACCATCTCTTAAACTCTATTACCTCTGCCTGTCTCCATCTAACATCTTACTGAAGGTACCATCAGCCTCTCCAGTGAGGTAAACCGAGCAGCACTGATGTAATGAGGTGTGGCTAGAGTCTTCTTCTTCACACCCAGTGGCAGCCGTGCGCTGACTGACCTGGTTCAACAACAGGCTGTAATTAAGAGGCTCTCTCTTCTGCTTTTGGTCCGCTGTTATTCCTAAGAAAGACAGCTGGCTTTTACCAGGATGACACGTGAAACAAAGAAGTGCATTATTCTTGCTACCTCCACCCATCCCTCTACCTCTCTGTCTCTCTCTGTCTGTCATATTTTTATATCATCTCTTGCATTTATCCTCCAGTTGAGTGGACACACATTTTTTGTTTTCGGATACAAACGGCTCCAGAGATGTTGCTGTGGAGACATAGCATGTTTTAATTGTCTGAGTGCATGTTATTGTGTATTAACATATGCTTTGCGGGTTCCATATTACTGCTGCAATTTTAACTTGGCTGCCTTCACATTATTACCCAACGTTGCCCAGGGAAACTAAGTTTGGAGGTAGGAGGGTTGGTGGGTGGGTGAAAGGCAGATGATGGATATAGAGAGGAGAGCAATAGGGGAAAAGATGGGCATGTCACTTCTTATTGTATGTTTTAATGATCAAGAGGGCGTTCCCATCACCTTGTGCAGAGCAACAGATTGCAGTTGTCTTGTCAGTTTTACGTGAGGCAGCCTTCTGATCGTCTCGACTTGTTATCACGTCCAGCAGATGTGCAGGCTGACCTTCTTCTGATGGCTTGCTCTTGCTGCCCAGCCGTCAATTTCACTCCTTTTAACACTCTTCTCCTCACTCAGTGGTGCCTTAGCGCTTTCAGAGATTATCTTAATGGAGAGAAAAAAGTGAAGTGCACATGCCTGCTGGGTTATGTGGCTTTATACCCGGAGCTTTATCGTTTTAAGTGAAGACTGCGTATAACCAGTGAGAACACTGAAAGAGCAAGATAATAGAGATGGAAACAAAAGTTCCTTTTTTCAAATTCAGAGTCACGTTTTATAAATATCTGTTGCAGTAATTTCAAGGTTTGTGTGACATCTTAGGGTGACGAGAGACGAAAGTCATTTGCCAGTCACTTGCTCCTTCTGCAGGATTAGTAATTATGTAGCAGAGAGTCAACAGGCAACACATGAGCTGGTTTCAGTGTGTTAACCTTACTGTGGGTAATATGGACCTCAACTCTCATTTCAAGATTTAATACATGTGGAACTGCATCCCCCTGCTTGGTTCTTGAGTTGTGACCTGCAGGCTTTTTAGAAGCCTGAGCGGTGGTTTTTCAGAAGGTTATATTTAATCCAGCCATGCCCCTCTCTCCTTCTAGTTATTTGTTTTAACTGTTCCCACTGGAATGCACAGAGTTACAATTTCTAACAGCTGTAGGCATTGCTGATTGGCTTATTTCCTGTTGCCTGTAGACGTAATAGGCTAGTGCTAGATTTACTGTTTTCACCTACTTTTTCTCCTTTTCACTTCTTCCCTCTTCTTCTATGGTTAATATTCAGCTGGTCTATCCACCCTGTGCTGTCACAGCCGGCATCCCACAGTGAGCCATGCCATGCTTGCAGTAAATTAGGCTGTGTATCAGAGGGGAGAGCTCGCTTCACCTTCCCCAACCATCTGCATAACGACAGACCTTCTACGGAGGATGCTGCACTATCAGAGAAACAGAAAAAAAAAGTGGCTTAAAAGAGCGCTTACAAGAATAATTCCTTTGCGGAGAACAAACTATAAATATGGTAGCACAGAGAGATAATTAAGGATGGAAGATGATTGAATGCTTGATTTAATTGTAATAAACAGTGAAACATTCAAGACCACTGCATGGTAATCTGATATGAATGAGACAACAGGACAAAAGAAAGTCATAAAAATATATACTGCTAATAGAATTAATGGATTCCATGCGCTATAGTGGTGCAATTTGGCACATTAAATTAAAAGAGTGATGAGGACCTCTCTGAAAGAGTAGTGAAACGCGGATCACAATAAAAGCATAAAAAACAAAAGACATTATTTTACGCATTCATAAAAGATTGCTTTTCCCTACAAATTTGGTGGCTTCGACACATTAACTAGTACAGGTTTGTCTGATAAAAATATTTCAGCTAGATCATTAAAATGGGCATATCTGAAGTGCAAACACACTTCACAGTTGTCTAGACAGAAAGTTTTGTTTCAGGGACTTCTTGAAACTGACGATATGATTTGATTTATTACCTCGGTTATCTTGGTTATTTATACATTGACACCACTTATTTTCCATCATATGCACAGTCGAGACTATTGAAATCACAGCCAAAGAAGACCTTGTATGTGCCAAAGAGGTGAGACAGACAGTATTCAGAGAGCTACATTTTAAATAAAACACAATTACCATTTGGCAGCCACGAAACTCTCAAAAATAATTTCCAGTTTTCACAGATATTAGTTCATCTTTAGTTTAGTTTAGTTTAGTTTACTTACCGTGGTGTTCCTTGCCATTTACCAACTAAAAGTATATGCATATTTGCATCTCCTAAATAATGTTTACATACTTTTTCATACAGCATTAATACAGGAGTGACAAGACAAGTCAAATAAAGAATTCAGTGCTCTGTTTGCATCTGTGCAGACTGCTACTTTATCATCCTGTGACACTTGCACCGTCCACTCCTTCTGACCCACTTGTTTAACATGCCCAAAATATAAAGCTACACTGTCTGCCTCTACCAAATCCATCAAAGTACACCCAATCCACTTTTCCTTCTCACCTCCTGATCATGTCCATGCATATGACGAGCAGTAACTTTTCCACTTCAGACTGTAGATGCAAAAAAAACACCTTTCCTTCCTGAAATATGTGGTCCAGGATTTGTGGGTTGTGATACAGAATATTATTGTATATGTGTGTTGATAGTTGTTGTGGGTGGTTTGGCAAATACCTCACATCATGGACTGAATTTCCCTCCATATATAAATAACCTACTGAAGGCGGTGGAGACTGGTGACTCAAAAAGTGACAAGATGAGAATATGTCTGAGTGGAATGAAGGGCAAATCTTAGTAATTTTGAGGAAAACAATGGCTGATGATAAGAATATATGAAAAAATAAATAAAAAATCATTGTGTTGTCTTTTTCGTAGCTTATGGACAGGTTGTGGTTTGATCTATTTTTCATAAACCTACAAACAGACAAAATGAAGTTTGACATTTAATCAGCCTGTATTGGTTTTTAGAAGTTGTTTTTTGTTAGTTTGCTTTGCCTTGCAGTATCTTTTTCTCCGCACAGGTGATTTCTCATCGCGTGTTTGTCTTGCCTTATCTCTCAATGCCCACCACAGCGGCCACTTTTTATTTAGGCAGGTTAATGCTCTTGACTGTGCTCTCTATCTTGCCAGTGCAGCCTCAGCCTCATTGGCTGGGCTCACAGATCTTATCCGCTCTGATTGCAGGCTCCCGTTGTCATTCAGGTCCTCTATTATTTCGTTGACCAACACACTGCACCTTTTCCTGGAGCCTCTGAGTCTTTGCAGTTGCAATTTGGTTTGCCGCAGACCCAGACTTGCTGACAGACACATTGCATTCTTGTGATAAAGCGTTGACCAGAAACCCATCCCATCAAGGCTCTTTTATGTAGGTTTAAATGATGCTGGCATCGTGTGGGCTTGCACAGATTGTTTTGGCTGTCAGGATCGTCGTCTGCCAGCTTATGTGGAAATATATTGGCTGTGAATGACAAAAGTAAAGATGAATAACCTGTTCCCATTTTCTATTCTTACTCGCCTGTGTTCAAGATGAGGGTTTTGCACATCCTTTACAGCTTTGGAAAGTGTGTCCACTAAGTGCAGCTTGGAAAGTTTTTGGGCTGTATTCCAAACCAGTGGTACAAAGAGATGCAAAGATTTAATTTCTTTTAGGACCTAACATTTAAACTGATGCCTATAAATGTTACTAATATTTTTTTTATTATGCAGGTTTTCATTTTTTGGTCAACTCAGCTTTTCACACTTGTTGTGGATATTCAGTCACAATAATAAGCCATAGTACATATGCTCAGCTTTGCCAGTCCATTGTAATGGGACCCTTGAGTCAGGTCCTTGTTAGCTGATGCACAATAAGCTCCAGCCTAATGAAGTGTAAACCAGAGATCTGGGAGGGCTGCGAGGGGGCCAGATGAATATGGCTGGCGGCCTCAGTGCGCGGCGGAGAGCTCAATGCTAATGCTATTAGCCAGGAGGTCAGTCCATCTCGCCTCACCCTTGCTCAGTTTATCAGCACTTCATAATGTGGTGGATGTAAGGGCATGGTGTTGAAACAGCAGATCACGCTCGAGTGTGATATCTCTTTGAGAATGAGTAGAGCGAGAAATGGGTTTACAGCGAACATACAGCTGCGCTTATACGATCGGAACACCTTCTGCCCTCAACAGGCTTCCTTTGTGTTAAGGTTTGTCCACTGGAGATCATTGTAGCTCTGTTGAGCCTCCATCTGGCCAGCTTCCTCTTTTCTTCCTCTGCGTTCATTAACAGTCCATTTGTTGCTCCTACCCCGAGGAGCCTCCCTCTGCTGCTTACTCGTTCAGCTCATCTTAATGCTGCTGATAAGTCTTTAATGTACAGATGGTCCACATCATTCAGCTCTATTAAACCTCTGCACTTCTTTTATGCTATTAGTTTAACCATTTTTTATTATACATCTCTGAATCGATTATTTTTCTATCAGCTTAAGGTCTGAAGTTTATGCAAGAATTAATTAGCTAATTTGTTTAAATATGAATAAATGTCTGTACAAAAAAACTATTTCTGTGTAAAAATGCATGACATATAATATCCATTTACCATTCTGCAGTTTATTGTAACTCACATTTGGTATTCATAGCAAACCATTTCCCCATATATTAACCCTTCTGAATACATTATAATGCATATATAATGCATTAAGTAATTGCTATTCCGAGAAAGTGCTATTGTTTCACAATAGCTCTTTTCTGATGGTCATGTGACATGTTCTGGTGTGTTTGCTTGCACATCTGTGCACAAACACACAAATTAACCCTTGGCATGTTTCTCTTCTAGCCAACGCCGGGGCCTGTTTTCCTAAGCAAGGTAACTCACCGGGCAAATGGCTCCCTGCTCTTTTATCATGCTTTAAGTTCATTGGTTTTTCCAGTCACATTTTTTTTTTTTTTTGTGTAACCATACCATCTCCTCCCGGCTGTCTCCCTTTTCTTCCTGTGTGCCTTCCACCTCGGGCTGTGTTGTCTGTCAGTTAGAGCTCTGATAAAAGGCCATGGGTTGTCAGAGTGATGCGCCTGCTTTAAAAATGGACAGCAGAATCAGTAACCTCCAGACGAGAGACAGTAAGAATATGTAGAGAAAGTGACATTGGGTGTCGAGGGATTGAGGGAAAGCTTAGATAGATGGAGAAGAGTTGGTGAGAAAGAGTGAGGAAAAGGACAGTTATGAAGGAGGTGTTTTTTCATGTTCCCTTCTGACTTTCAGTCACCTCAATTTTCCGTATTTTGTTTTTCTTTGTTTCCTTAAAAAACAATGAAAGCTATTTAAGATGACAAGCAGGCATATCACAATGGAATATCCAGCAAAACAAATTCTTTTTGAGCCTCTTCCTTTGATCTATTGCAGAAGCATTTTACTTTTTCATTTTTCTTCCCTTCAGAACTTGAAATCAATAATTCTGCAGGGAACCGCTCTGTCCTGGTGGCAAATAGTCTAACATCCCATCCCATTTCTTTCTTTCTCTCCCTCTCTCTCTTCCTCTCTCTCCTCTCTCTGTGCCTTATTTTTTCCACTCTCCTTCTCTCTGCTCCATTTGTTTCCACCTGTGTGTGTGTGTGCCTGCTCTGTGTGTATGTACGTCTCCACCCTGAAATCTCTCTGCATGCTTGTGTGGGTGGTGATTCACCTCTTTCTTGCACACTTTCCCTTTCCTTCTTCCTTTCCTTCATCCTCCCTTCCTCGTCCCTCAGATCCCGAGCGTGGTGGCAGTCACATGATCTCCACAGATGACTTGGAGTATCCTCGGGAGTACCGGACGCTGGGGAACAGCGCTCGGCGCTTCTCCAATGTGGGCCTGGTGCACACGTCGGAGCACCGCCACACCGTCAGCGCCGCCCAGAGCCTGGAGGCCCTGACCAACCTCCACAAGGCTGACATGGAACGCAAGAGGGACGCCTTCATGGATCACTTGAAGAGCAAGTACCAGCAGCAGCAGCAGCTGCAGCATCCACACCACAGCCCACACCACAACCCGCCATCGCCCTCACCTTCCCACGCCAGCATGAGGGGTACATCAGAGCGGTCTGCACGAGAACAGGTACGCAATGAGGTATGTAACGATTTCTTTCCTTTGAAACGTATTAATTAATAAATTAACATTAATTTGACAATGACATTGGGATGATATATTGTCAGATGTGTTTTTGTCTTATCACTTTGCTGCCTTTGGAAACGTGTATGACACTTCATTTGGTGCTCAGTATTTTCTTTTGGCAATCAAAGTGGTCAGTATGTTGACAGAAGGGCCTGTCACATATACACTTAATAGTTTGGGTGGTATCGTCAAGCAACAAAAAGTCTCTTGTCAGATAACAGCCACAGTGAAAGCAGCACAAAGCTGCACATTGTGCTCATTGAAATAATTGAGGGAGAGAAAATAAATAATGGAAGGCTGTCAGGTGGTCTTGTATCTGTGTTATTCGAGGTCGTCATTAACCTGTCACAGGCGAGCTTGCCAGAACTTTACTCAGAGGTACAAGACTGGCACTGTTAAGGTGTGAAGGAAGACAGGAAGGTACACACACACACACACACACACACACACACACACACACACACACACACTGAATCCACATATGCTAATGCACTTCTCTGAAATGTTTCTGCTTTGATCTTTTTATCAATTCTTCTCCCCCTCCAAATGGAATTTATACTTTGACCAGTTGCACAACCTCAACAGCTTTCTCTCTCCCTCTTTTCTATCTCACTTACACACACACACACACACACACACACACACACACACACACACATATACTGTACCGTACAGAAACACACTCTCTCTTTGTGTGAGCACCACTGCTGTGTGTGCATTAAAAAGCAGTAAATTCAGTGTAATCACTTGCTAGAGACGCACATCAGGGGAGTGTGGAGAAAATGAAAGGGAGAGAGGGAGAGTGTTGCGAGGGTGGGTGGGTGAAAGACAGGTGGAGTCCATAGTTGCCGTGGCAACCTCTCCCATAAATGGCAGGTAGGGATATCGCATTGCAAAGGTCAGGTTCTGTAGAGAAGGAGGAATTGTACAGTAATGAAGACAGAGAGGAGAGAGGAACAAGTGGAAGGCAGAAAAAAATGTAAGAAGCGGCCGGGAGAGTGGACAGATCCTGAAGTGACAGGGCATTTTCTCTGCACGGGGGAGGAAGAAGCAGAAAAGCCGAGGATTCCTTGTCATCTCGTGGATTTGCAGAGCGTGGACAGCGAGGAAGGAGGGAGGGGGGGAGGAGGAGCTGGAGAGGCACACAGCAGCCAGTCAAGCAGCCCGCTGCTCAATTAGCCAGCACCAGCAGGATCCAGCCACCCATCTGCGAAGGAGTTAATCGGCTGGTGTTGTAATGAATTAAATAAAGAGTTTCCGCCGCATGTGCTACTGGAGAGCGAGACAGGGAGAGCGACAGAGATTGAGTAAGAGAGAGGGAGGGAGGGTTAGAGAAGCAGAGGGAGGGAGAGACGGGCAAAAACGCGATGAGGATACGCTGCACCTGACGGACAGCCTGGGATGACTGGAGTGGTGGACAGGCACAGGTGCACTGCAGGTGAGAAGGGACTGGAAGCTTGAAACTGGAAGCTGGAGGCTGTTGTAGAGGTGTGTGTGTGTATGTGTGTGTGTGTGTGTGTGGGGGGGGGGGATAAGGATGTCAGCTGGGATTAGATTCCACGCCTGTTGTGTTTGTTGTGGTTGTTGTGGTGACGGTGTGCATATGTGCAGCAGGCAGAAGCCCACGCTAGATGACGGCTGAGTGGACGATACTGTAAACTGTACACAGAGCCTTTTGTGTGTGTCTGTTTGGGTGAGGGTTAATTTGATGTGCAGACTAGTGCAGATGTTTTTTAAAAAACAGAGAGAAAGAGAGAGAGGCTGCGATAACGTCAAGACAACAAACTAGACTGGAGGAGGATTGAGGGGGGGAAAGGGTAAGAATGATTGAGATGGGGGCGGGGGTGCAGAGAGGATGACGACATGAGAAAGAGACGGGGGTGGAGGAGCGGTGGTGTGAGTGCAGCCTGCTTTACATGCAGGTCAGGTAATGCAGCGCTCCACTATGCGATGCTACGTCCTTCTGTAGGAGCTCTGTGGACAACTCCAGTGAGTGCACACACACACTCCTGTGTGTAAATGTATATATTAGCAGTCAGGAATTTTCAGCCGCTCAGTCACAAGTTTAATCTGACATGTCAGACATATATCAGTAATGCTGTCTCCTCAGGGCTCTGAGCATCTTTAATTCAGCAGGAGGTTAAAAATGATGTACATTTGAGCTAAGCAATAGAGCCTCATTCATGAGTTTCATCTATCATCTTGGATTATGGCTGAATGAAATAGTGTGATAATGATTGACAGTATAAAAGAATGTCTTGAATATAATTTCTGTACAGATGAAACGCATTAATTGCAGTGCTGATGGTCAGGAGAGAGGTATGTTAAGGCGTTAAAAAAACACACAGTTAAACAGGCCTCCTCCAGTTTGTTCTCACAGCCTCTCAGTGCAATATTTGCAACTCAAAGTCCAGGTTCAGTATACCATATCTGTGGCTGTCAGCAGAGCAACAGTTAAAACAACACGAGGCGGCGTAGAATGAATGTGTTTACTTTACCTGGGAACTGTGAGTAAGCCTCATTAAAGCAACAAACAGAGAAACACTGGCAGAGACAGACACACAAGACCACAAATCACTTCTGCACCATTAAAGCCAGCCCTCAGAGTCATTTAGTTATGTGGGAAAATAAAATCATTAACGTTGTCTGAACAAGTGAACAGCAATTATTTATGACGCACCAATGGTGCCCCTGAGCTGCTGTCAGTTCAACAGATTGTCAAGGACGATTGTCAAGCTTTACTGGCTGGCTACACAGAATAAATGACTGACACATGATCAGCTAGTCAAGGCCAATATGAGTCCAGCCTGAGAAGACCTTGTGTATTATCGTATCCCTGAAAGTGGCCCAGTTTACCCCTGAGTCACCCCTGAGTTGAAGATTTAAGTGCAGTTTATTCAGACATTTTGTTGGGTACTTTCATACAAGAAAATTAAATACTGTTCCTCTGCAATGCAATATGAAAGGACAGAAGAAATATATAAAACATACAGATCATTAGGAAATTAGGTAAAAACGTTATTTTTATTATTGTTAAATTAACCTAGAATGGAGAATTGAATCATTCAGACTTAAGTCATACATGGTTTCACTGGACAGCAACAATGAAAGCATTAAAGCATTTTCCTCAGTGTCACATCAAAGAGTGTCTGTAATAATAATTGCTTTGATATGCATTGGTAGAAATGTATAAGCTATGGGGAAAAGGAGTGTGGGTTGAGATTATGCTCAGTACAGAGTGTCCCACTTGTCTCAGTGCCAGTGAGGCTATGCGCTCCTAGTTATATACACTGTTTCTTAACATTTAAAATTACAAAGATCACAAGTCCCCCCCGCTCCATCAGCCAAACATGATTTGGTGGACAGAATAAAACTCAATAAAATGCCCTGGAATAGCTACTACCTTTTAGAAAGAAGGTCATAATTTCACATAACTATTAATTCAACCCATTAGAGTTGTAATGGGTTGCATTACATTTCCGTTAATGTTCTGGCTTTGTGTCCAATCCCATTTTATTATAACTATGCTGCATCCCTTTTCCATATTATTACTCCACTAATAATGCTACTATTAATTGTAAACCTCGAAACAATCTGTCAATACTGTCTTGTTAAAGGTCCAGTGTCTAAGATTTCAGAGTATTTCTTTGCAGGAATGGAATTCAATATTCATTGGTATGTTTTCATTAGTGTACAATAACCTGAGCATAAGAATCATTATGTTTTCGTGGTCTTAAAATGAGCCCTTTATATCTACAGTGAGAGCGGGTCCTCGTCCATGGAGTCCGCCATGTTGATTTGGTTCCAATCTGCAACTTCACTGCTAGATGCCACCAAATCCTACACACTGGAACTTTTAATGTACTAAAACTAATTATAGATGATGATAAAAGAGCTCCTTAAACACATCTAAAAGGTGTCAGAAGTGTTCATTTATTATTGATTTCATCTACTTCTTCTACTTCTAACTGCAAAACAGTATACTACTGTAGACACACTGCATGTGTTAGTATTTAGTATGGAATAAGACACAGCTAAAGTAGTAAATTTGATTTAAAAAATGTAAGGTCTCAGATTTTTACTTGATGCTTAGACTAACTGAGACATGTCCCAATACATTTCTAACTCATTTTTTTGTGGATTTGCACGTCACATCTTGCATATAACTTATTATTATTACCTTATAATTACGTGCACTGTCTCATACATTCACAAACCGCAAACAAAAGAGAGATGAAGCAGAAGACGAAGTTTAGGAAATTTGGCTCCAAGATGAGAAGACCCGGGTATTGTTACACATGCTACACCTATGTTTTTGTAGGTTTGTTCTTCTGTGGGAATGGTGTTCCTTCTTCTTTATTTAGGTCTTAGATAGTCTTAATTACTTTATGTACCCCCTTGAAAATAAGATGGTTCATCTCGAGGGGTTTATCCTTAAGAATAAACTTGAATCATCATAATATTAGTGTGGAGTATGGAATTGGGACACAGCTCTAGTCTGAATTAAATCTGTGAATGGTTACACTGTTTTTAACCAGTTATTCGTGACTCTGTGCCTGGAACACTTTAGATTAGTTAAATTCTAATATAACATTTAATATCATCAAAACAAAGCAAGAAGTTGCAGGACAATACATAAGTAAAAGATATAAAGAAATAGAACGCATGAGAAGAGCATAAATGGAAAGAGACAAAGAAAGAATGGCTTCAGGGTCATGTGCGGGAACATTAAGTGAAAGATTGGATTACAATAAGGTCATAATCATGTGAAACGCTCCTCTGATGCTGGTGTTTACTGAAGTAATCTAAGCTTTTGTTGAGACAGTATTGAAATTGAAAGCTTATAATGAAAAACCACAAACTATCATAAATCAAAACTTGCCTGTCACTTTTTTTCATCCGTGCCCCAGGAGAATAATGTGGGTCCTGCAGAAGGGAGGCTGAATGGACTGAAAATTGCCTGCAGATAAGAATAAAAACTAGAATAAGAGTTTGGATTAGAATTAAAATTCATGAACTCTGCGCAATCTTTTTTTAATTTTCCATGTCATTTTGAGGTATTTCTGGGCCATCAGTGACTTGGCCTGGTTTTGACTGTGGGGTAATTATGTTTTAATGGAAAGCTCACTTCCTTAGGCCTTGGCCAACATGTGAGCACCTTTTTCATACATGGGAGAGCAGCAGGAAGGGCAAATAGACAGATGAGAGATACAGCAGGGGCTGGTGAAAATAAGCAGGTGAGGTGGCGGGGTTCAGATGAAAAGATTGCAGCAGGTGGATTGAGAGCGAATGAAACGGCAGCGAGCGAGGAGGAGACAGAGCGGTTGTTTGCCCGTGGTAGAGAAGTCTGGGAGAGAGGCCAACATCGCAACAACAGAGTGGGCTGCTGTTTGATTCGATTTCACTCTTTTCATTTCCTCCCCTTCAGCCAACAGCACAATCCTGTTTAAGGCTCACTGTAACCCAACGCCTGCAAAACACAGCCACCCCCTGCACTAACACCAATCAAACATAATTATTGTGGTTTAGATAGTCGTATTAGTTGAAGTCCTGTTAATCATATTAATGAAAATGCAGGAAATGTAACCTAAAATGCTTTTTGGGGAGCATGCATTATATTTTTGTGTTGTGCATTCAGACTGACCTGCACCATATTTTTCACAGTGGTTTCTTTTTGTCTGTGAACGTTATCCGTAAATGGAGAAGTAAGTCTAACTTTTCTCTGTCTGTCTTTCTCCCTTCCCTCTTTTGTCCTTTATGAACTCCACAGCAACAGCCCAACTACTGGAGCTTTAAGGTCAGTGCTGCTCTAAGTGTCCCTGTGTGTGTTATTCTCCTGTCTATTATGTGTGTGTCTGTGGGATCACGCCAGACTCCTCAGGCATCAACGGTCTATCTCCTCAGTCCTCTGGCTCATCCAACACCTAGTTCACTTGGCATCTCTCAGCTCTTCAGGCAGCCTGTGTGCGTGTGTGTGCGTATATGTGTGTTTGTGGTGTAATTGTAGGGTTGCGGTGGCAGAGGTGTCAGGGGTGGCGACAGCTTAAACTTCTCCAGCTCCATTTAATCTGCAGAAGACGATTCTCTCAGGATTTATGATACCTCAGTCAGCTAGCATTAATGGCTAGAAGCCATGTGACCTCGCTGAAGTATTACTCAGACTGGTTGAGACATTAAGAAGACATTTCAGATGTGCCGCTGAGGCATTACTGAAATAATGCCTTGACATTAGCACAGAGGCTTGAGTCATGGCTGGGCTGCTGAACGTGTTTTATCCACAGGTTGCAGAGAGGAAATATTGGTTGTATATCGTAGAGAAGGCTAGAATCAAGATGTATTGAAAGTGTATATCACATATGCTAAATTTAAAGAGTTGAGGCTATTTCTTAGCAGTTATGTGTTGTAATATTTATCACTCTGTTCTGGCATTACACCTCACAGAGGCAAGCAGGGAGGTATGCTATCTAAACAGAAAGAAGAGCGTATTGATGTGTGTGTGTGAGGGAAGGGCCCAGGGTCTTCCCTAAATCCCTGCTTACAATATCATTTGGACAGGGTGGAAATGTCACTAAATATCAATAGCCATATGCCCTGACACATAGGGAAGGGTAAGCAATTTATCCCTCACTCCCAGAAGGACTGTAACCTCAAACAAGAGTGATATGAAATAGAATTTCGAGCACTATACCACAAATCTATTGCAAAATGATTTGAACTGTGTCAGACTTTCAGGAGGCCTGCAAAACATTGTAGGGGTGTTAGTAGAAAAGGTGAAGCTTTAAACATAAAACACATTTTGATTTTTTTGAAGAAAGAATCAGGTCTAAAGAAAATGTGTTCTAGCAATGGGGTTCACCTGGTAGAGCGTGTGTTCCATATAAAAAGGCTCAGTCCTTGCTGCAGCGGCCCAGGGTTTGATTCCAACCTGTGGCCCCTTGCTGCATGTCATCCCCCCTCTCTCTGTGTGCCCACTCTCCTGTCACTCTTCAGCAGTATCTATCAAATAAAGCTTTAAAAAAACCCAAAAAACAGAAATACTTAAAATATTAAAATGCTGAGCTTAAAATTCCTTAAAAATCCATATTGATTAATTTGCAGATTGTTTTCTCGTCAGATGTCAGATGTCTTGTTTCTTTCAACTAAGTGTCTCAAAGCTATTCAGTTTCCTGATTGCAACCCTTCACCTCACCCCCTCCGTCTTAGCATGAAGGAGAAACTACTGTGACCACGAAAAATGCAAAGGGCTCCATCCAGAGCCACGGCTTAGTTTCTCTATATTGGACAACTGCAGAACTATATTATTATGCTGTTATAATATATATCAGTTGCTGTTCTGTTAATCACTGTGTTGCTTTGCAGCAGCCAAAAAATGCATCCAGTGAGTGCCGTTTAATCACTGCACAGAGAGAGTTAGAGTTTATTTATTGGCCCCACAAGGCGCTGCAGCAGTAATATAATGTAGACTGAAACAACCAAAATGATCCATGTGGTAACAGATCGGAAGCTATTTGCTTTCAACACACACTCTGTTGTTGACACCTTTTATGTTGACACCTCATCCTGCTCAATTTTCTTCATTTCACACTAAAGCTTGTAAAAGCCCCACCCTACTCTCTCATCCCACCAGCTCTAATCTAGGATCAACTCTCTGCCTGCCTGCTGAAAATAAACACTAAATGAATCTACTATCAGGAAGGCACTACACTAATTTTTACACTTTTTTTACCTGTTGAAGAAATATGTATATTATTAGTGTATTACATACACACCTTTTTTAAACCATATTAATGACGATTACAGTTGTTGGACATGAACAGTGCTGTTAAATATATATTTTAAAAGACTCTCTCTCCATGTTTTCTGTTTTCTCTACCAGCAGTCTCAGCTATCATCTTCCCTCGAAGAGAACATAATTTTGCTTCTTCTCCTTGCGAACAAACTGATTGCACTGACACACAATTCACAGCAATTTGGTAGAGCAATTTGTTCCATGCATTGATGACTCGTGGTATTTTAAAGACACAGTACTCTGGGGTGCTGTAGATTGTGTGTCCAGGCAGAAGATTGCCCTGAGAGGTGGAAAGGATGGAGAGAAATAATGATAGTGGGGGAAGAGACAAACGGATGTGAGAGCTGGATCGATGTTAGTGAGCTGTTTTCTCTCTCCATTTTCTAAAAGTGGAAGTTGTGAACTTTTTTTATGTGGAAAAAGAGCCGAGTTATGGGTTGAGGGAGAAAATGCACTCTCAGAATCCTCAAATGCAGACAGCAACAGCACAAGCATGGCTTTTGGCCTCTGCCACCAGAGACTGAAGTAGAGGCAGACATGTTGACGTAAAGCAGCTCAGCAAGAATCAAAAGTGCGCTTTTGGAGTGGTGGGAGAGGACAAATGAGTGACAGGGGATAAATAGTAAGTGGATGAAGACAGACAAGTGCAGGCAGACAGGCTTTTAAGGAAAAGAAAGGTGTCATTAGAAAGAGAAATGGCAAAAACTGGAAGGAGAAATAATAGAGATGCTGTTAAGGTGTGAGGGGGTTGATAATAACCATTTAACACCTGCCTGTCAAATAATACCCAGGAGCCAAACTCTTCATTGTCATTTCACACATATCAAGCTGACTTATATTTTCTCTTTACCAGTCTTTCCAGTCCAGCAGAATGTCATATCACTTAACACGGAAATCGTCACATTCAGGGAAAAAATCAGAAAGGAGAGCTGGGCAGTAGAAACTGTGTGGTCAGCGTACCTCTGGACTTCAGGTTTTAGCCCTCATATTTAGTACCAATTACCAAACCGCAACCTAGACTGTTACAGACTGGCTAGTGTACTTTTACAGCTGTGTAATTCATCTGTATTTGCTCCTCTGCTTGTTGTATGTGCAAGAATGTCAGATGATATGCTAAAATCTCACAGCTTAAATTTCCCTTAATTTTATCTCCGCAGACATTTCTTTAATATTGTCTGTTGTGTTAGCGCTTTTCTTTCTGCACGGTCACAACCTGCAACTCACCTTGTAAAGATCAGTCAACCGGCCTCAATGTGAATGCTCCTACTGAATGTAAACATAGAACCCCTGGTCAGTTTCTTACAGTGACAATTCCCAAAAGTTGATTCAGACTGCATCATTGACAAAGCTGATAAAACGAGACAAAGCTGGCTTTACTTTGCAATTCTAGCATCAAAGGAAAAATAACAATAATTATATTAAAACAAGCTCACTGTAGTTTACAGATCTTTTGACAGCAGCCATGAGAGAAATTGGATCATGGAAGTGCTTAACAGCTGACCAAAATTTCTGACATGCCAGAAATTGGACCAAGAGCCAGATGGTTGATGGTTCAGGCAGTGATTCAGGCCTCGTGACCGCCCTCAAACTGCACATCAAATGACAACTAATGTGGCAGGAATTCAGCCTGTTTCTAAAATTAGTTGGGATGACCAATTCAAGGTTAATATCTGGTTTAATCCGAAGAATGCTAATTGACAAATCATCCTCAGAACAGGACTTATCATTTTTCTATATAGTTTACAGTTTACATAAATATTCAACTGGCAGAGAGGCAGTAAAGTATGTTGAAAACTGATTCCATCTTTCACCAAAACACTGCAAATCAATTTTTGTCAACAAAATTTGCACTTTGTATATTGAAGAGAAGCTGAGGAAGTCTCTGTTGCCCATTATACAAGGTTAAGAGGTTTGCAGGCTAAGTAACACAACACTGAAGTGTCAAATGGAGTTTGATAAGTTGTTTTTTCCCAAAGATAAAATACGAAGGCTACCATCACTTGACCTTAAAACAGAGCATCCCAGTGTGTGTGTGTGTGTGTGTGTGTGTGTGTGTGTGTGCGCGCGCGCACTCATGCTTGTGTATAAAAGCACGCAAAACAACTTGGTGGGAGGTTGCATTGAGTTTAATGCAGTTTGTAGCCTAGGGTCTGTTGTCAAGCTGCCGTGTCCTGCTTTCCACTTGATTCGTTTCTGTTCCGTGTAAGATCATCCTGTTCCCTACTTGTTCCTCTCTTCTTTTATAACAGTGTAGAGCTCTCGACAGTAATTGAGTGCTGTTGAAAAAGTCTAGATCACTCACTAAAAGAAAAGGTGGAGGTGGAGGGAGGTGTAGAGGGAGGATTGTAGAGGAAAATAAGAAGGAGGTAGAACCAGTTTCCCCTCAAAGCAGGCTGTCATGTACAACAGTGGCATGTCTAGCGGGACTAAATTCATGACCAGATGGTGTGTTCACATATAATATTTACAATGTAAAATTACTGCAGATATATATTTACAGTTTTCATATCACATAAACCACAAATATGGAAGTCAGTGTTGTAACAAGGCAAGCAGGCTGAGAACATATATAATGACATCTGCGGTAAGTTTACACACATGCATACAGTGAGGTTTCTTTCTGTTGTTCAGCTGCACAGTCACAGTAGTTGTTGAGAGAGTCAGTCATTACTCACTTTCCCCTACCAGATTTTTTTCCCCTTTTCAGCTTCAGGAATTTAGATTTGTGTCTGCAGATATTGTGAGAAGTGAGCTCAGTCATGCAGCACCATATTCCCTCTTCCTTTTCATAGAAAGCTCCAACTAGGTTGTTTACCCTGGAAATAAAATGTTCACATGCACTAAAAGAAACAGAGTTGCTCTGTGTTTCTCTCTCAGCCATGCAGGAAAAATGAACTCACCGTATCAACCCGTTTTAACCATTCACATTCACACTGAAAGATGTTATTCTACCTTTCTGTGCCAAATCTATCTCCGGGTGTTACTTCACCTGAGTATCTTGGGAAATCTTTTATCACCTGTATTGTTTATTAACATTGTGAAGGTGGTAATTTGCAGTACAGACTATCTAGACAGGAATAATTCCACATTTTAGCAAATGTCCTTATTTTATTATTCTTTTAAATCAAGACATAACAAAACAGCATCAAAAGTGCAGTGTCCAGTCATCAAACAGATGAGTATAAGTATATATATATATATATATATATATATATATATATATATATATATATATATATACACACACCAACAATAAAACAATGCCTCCCCCAGTTACTGCCAGCAAGCTATACGGTGTGATATCTTGCCACACCACAGACTTGCGGTGAATGAGCGAGTAGTGTGTGATGTATTTAAGCTGCACATAATAATCAAGCATCACAGGGTCTAAAAAAGGCCGCCCATGCTTCCTGTAATTTCCCATTCAAATGTTGAATTGTATTGAATATTGAATCTGAGGACATGAGGTCCCTAAACCATTGTGTGTGAGTGGGCGTGGCAGCATCCTTCCACCTGAGCAGGATCGCTCGCCGAGCCAAGAAAGAAACAAAGAATGAAGTACATTGTTTTTCAGCAGTTAATTGAATCTTCCCTCCAGTGACCCCAAACTGAACGAGAGGATTTGGTTCCAATTTGACATTTAACACCTGAGACAGGGTGTGAAAGATCTCCATCCTATTTGCTTTTTATACCAAGAGTTAGATGAGAATATTGATACCACACTCATGTCTGTCTGTCTGTCAGGAGCAGCCAGTTAAGTTCCACCAAGACTGAAAATTGGAGGAAACAACTATCCTGGCTCTGTCTAAGCAAAACCAGCAACTCTAAAGCTCACTAATTAATATGTCACATTGTGCTTGTTTAATCCTTACAAAAACCCAGCTGTTAGCTCTTTTTTAGTGGTTTATGTATATCACCATTTTTTGGTTGGGACCAATAAGTTTTTTGAGCCTCTGCTGGTTGCCTGGAAACTGCTCAGAAAACCCAGAAATAGTCAGTATTTGTACAGCACCATGCTCAAGCTTCAGTTTACCATACACCAGTGCAAGGGGTATCAGTTTTATCATCAACTCTTGGTAAGAAAGCAAATACACATTCCAGAAATGTTGAACTATTCCTTTAAATATGCATTTATAACTTTTGCTGAATAAAATTAAAAGAGGATTCAGCACCAGATTGAAACAAGAAGAAATGCTATCAAACCCCACCTTTACTTTGTATAGTCAAGTCCCTCTAATGTCTTTCATATTCAACTGTAGCCAGCCAGGATATGACACACTGCAGTACGTGCCGCTCCTCTGTTTTTGTTCAGTGTGGTCACAGTTTAGATAAATGACCCTATTAGAAAACACAGTTGGGGTTATCTGTCAGCATCACCGTTTCTCTGCGTGCTCAGACACCGTCTGCCACCACTATCACTGGACACCACCACTATCATCCTGTGTGTGTGTAAATGAATTATGCATGATAGTGACAGAAGGAGTGCACATTATAAAAAGGATAGTTCCACGTCTCTGTCCTGATGGAGGGTTTATAAACACACATTTACAAAGCAAGTAATTTAAAATCACCAGTGATAGAAATAGTTACAAGTTGCTACAGCCCATTTAGTTTTGTTTACTGTTGTGCAGCAATAATTAGTTGATTAATTGATTAACATAAATTTAATCAGCCACAATCATCGAACCTACTGATGAATAAGTTACACTTAGTTACAATTGTTGAAGTGTACAATTATTTAGCACATTTATTAAGCAACAAGACTTACGTGTCTGAAGCCATGTTAGTGGCTCTGTGAGGCACAGTGGTGCTCTGAATTAAATGTCAATGTCAGCATGCTAACATGCTCATAATGATGACATGCTGATATTAAGCAAGCACAATATCAGGGGTAGGCGATATGGCCCTAAAATAGTACATAAACTACATCAAAAATGATATTTCAGGGTATTTGTGTGATAATGACATTCTTCATATGACAAAATTCTGACAAATATTTTTGATTTAGAACTCACGATAGCTGTTGAGCTGTTCTCATACTCTTCTCGCTGTTCACTACTTCTGCTTGAGGTCGTAAAATAAGTTTGCTGCCTCCTTTTGTTGTTACAGTCTTCTTGCATTTCTTACATGTGGCTGTGGTGTGTTGTACATCTGATCTTTTGTAACCAAAGCACTTCAACACTACTGAAGTTGCTCCTCTTTTTGGAACAAACTCTTCCCATGTTACTTTCACCTTTCAACCACACTTGTTGCTGTGCGTAATGGTATTTAGTGGACATTATGTCAGCAAGTTGGAATATTACCATTATCACAATATTATTTTTATCACATTAAAAATTCGACCAACATTATCATGAACAATATAATTTGGCACATACTAATGTTTACCATTTTCACCGCTGTTTAGCATGCTAACATTTGTTAATTAGCACTAAACACAGAATAAAGCTGAGACTGATAGGAATGTCTCTTTATTTTTTAACCAGAATACTGGATAAATTTAACCATGACTGTCCGAAATTTCATGTCAGTCCATCTAATAGTTGTAGAGATATTTCGGACAGGACCATAGTGACAAAACTGACAGCCCAACAGACAGACATTACCATCTGTAGAGCTGGTTACATGGCTAAAAATATAAATCATTTGGTAGTTTCAGTTTATCCACCGACTTCACGGATCTGTAACAAGTTGACAATTCAGGCAAGTCTTTTGCCCATTTAACAAAATCATAAAAAGGTGTATAATTGTGTTCCATGTAGTTCTGCTGAGTGTTAATGAGCACAGTGCTCGCTCTCTGTGTAGCCTCTGTCAGGTTCTCACATTAGTTAAATGCTACATTAATGAAAGCCACAGTAGATCCTTGCTGCAGTTTGACTCTGCCAGAGAAGGGAGAGAAAATCCTTAGAAAGGGGAAACTGTGTTGTGTTCATGGTGCAAGGAGGAGGAGACAGGCAAAGCTACTGTACTGTGGCTAAGGATATGTCTGCCTCTGCCATCCAAACAATCAGCAGACAGCATTCTGGGAGCTCATTACAGCAGCCTCTGAGCTGTAGGAGACGCTACAGCGGTGGGGGATCAGGGAGCCAGTTCAGTGAGCTCAGCCCCAGCTGCACTAACAGTCTTTCAGTGAGAGACGCCTGGGCATAGGCCGGCAGGGTAAACCCACAGTGACAGCCCTGGATTTGCATGAGCTTCTCCTCCCATCCCACAAGCACTCGTTTAAAGTTTGTAGCAACACAGGGGAGTTTGGATGAGGGCGTGTGGGAGGTGTGCAGGGAGTCAAGCAAATATGACAACTTGTGCTAAGATGGAGCACAATTTCTGGCTTAATTTCGCTCCTTACCCACCGTAGGTTCTTCATGAAGGCTGATGCCCTGGAGTGCTGTGCCATTTGAGAACAAGTATATTGTGCTATTCTGCTGCAGCATTCAAGTGATGTCAGATACTGTGACGCTCGTAATTCTTAGTGAATGGCTGCTAGCTAAAGCATTGTCAAGGTCTTGTTAATCTTGTTATGTGGTTCATTGTGTGATGTCTCATTGTGTGCTCACTGTCTCTTTTCCGGTTGGTCTTACTCCATCGGCCCTGTCCAATTCATTTTCTCCGCCTTGATTTCACCTCTTAATAAATTATTGTGTATCTTCTCTCCTCCTGCAGAGCCGCAGTCCACGGCATTCCCAGTCTACCCAGTCTGGGCTTGCCGACCAGGCTGCCAAGCTCTCCTTTGCCTCTGCTGAATCCTTGGAGACCATGTCGGAAGCCGACATCCCCATCGGGTTTAACCGGATGAACCGTTTTCGCCAGAGCCTGCCATTGTCCCGCTCTGCCAGCCAGAATAAACTACGATCTCCAGGTTAAGATCTGAAGCTCTACTGGCAGGCTCTGTCAAAATATGCTGTTCGGTCTCAAGGCAGATTTGCAGCTGTCTGTTTAACTCATGTAGCTGGTGATGTGAACCACTGTGCTTATATAGAATGTCAGTCTAATTTCTCTGCTACAGAGAATATATAACATGTTAATCTATTTTCAGTGTAGACACAATCATTACCTAATATATTCAAAACCTTTCCTGACCGCTGTGCAGGTGTACTTGGAAGAATCGTTTATTATATTTAGAATTAAATTATTCAAATGTACACATTATTTTGGTGACTGTAATACTGCACACCTGTTTTAATGATACAGGACTGAGGGTTTGTTTTTGTGCAACTGCACGAGTAAACAGAGTCGAGGACAGGTTTACTGCAAAAGGACCTTGGGAGTGTAGAGAGGATTAGTGTGAAGCCGGTCCAGGCTCTTAAAGACCAAGGTGTGTTATTACGTCAGGTATAGTGAAATAAAAAAAAAAACAAAAGTGGCAGTGACTGAAGTGACACGAGTACAACAGCCAATCTCCACTCTTTCCTCTCCATGTCTCTTTACTAACAACTCTCTTTGTTTTCTTCTCTCCCCAACTCATCTGCAATATCTCACTTATTTTTCTTGACTTTTAATCACTGGTCTTCCTTTGCTTTGTTTGTTGTTTTTGTTTGTCCCACGGTGTATGAAGATGAATTTTCAGGTTAGTCAGGCGTCAGACTCATATTTTTTTTTTTTTTTTTCTAAGTTTTCCATGAAGTGGGGGTTATTTTTGGGTAATGTGATATGAACTATTGCTATTTAATTATTGATAGGAAGTTCTACTTTTAAAAAAGTAGTGGTAAAAATTCAACCTTTGATCCTTACCTGTGAATTCTCACAGTCTACCACAGACCTATTCTCACATTCAGAAAGAAAGAACTGGTGTTATAGCTGACATCTGATGAGCAAAAATCATTATCTGGATCTTGTGAACCAAAAGACAGAACATTTTGATCATAATAATTAACAACACTATATATTTTAAAATGCTTCAGGATTTGACAGAATTGCTTGTTATTCTGTCCATCCACTAAATACATCGCCTTCTGACACAAACTTCTCTCCCTTATCACCCTTTTTTAGGCGTGCTGTTCCTGCAGTACGGAGATGAGACACGTCGGGTGCACATCACCCACGAGCTGAGCAGCCTGGACACGTTGCACGCGCTCATCGTGCACATGTTCCCTCAGAAGTTGACAGCAGGTATGCTAAAGTCACCCAACATGGCCATCTTGATCAAGGACGAGGCGCGCAACGTCTTCTACGAGCTGGAGGACGTCCGGGACATCCAGGACCGCAGCATTATCAAGATTTACCGCAAAGAGCCCATCTATGCTTCCTACCCTGCTGCTGCGCACCTGGCTAACGGAGACCTGAGGGTGAGGCGAAGGGAGCTGGGGGAGTTGGGAGGTGAAGAGGGCAAACTGAGTGATTTTAGAGAAAGAATGCTGTCTGATCTCCTGCTAGTCAGATGTTTGACAAGTGAGCTGTCAGTGAGAAACGCTACAGTTCTGTGCCTCTACAAGAGGAGCAGTGTGCTTCTTTGGCAAGTTAATAGTGTTTTTTATATTTCATGGTAACTTTGACAGCTGTTGCGGTGTATGTGGGTTAGTAATTTAACAGGTATTCCTCCTGGAAATGTATTTTCTTATCTTCAAGTAGGCCATCTGTTGCTGTGCAGACACTAGAGAACAATGTTCCTCTGTGAAATGAGCATATTTTAACATCCGAAGCTATTTCTGCTTCAGTGAAGATCAAGGAAGCCTGAGGGAGACCTTTTATACAAAACCCTGCTTACCATCTGCATTATTCACACAATACTGAGAATACAACTGCTATTAACCATGCAAACAGGCAGTGAAAAATGGCAATTATGCCTGTATATATTGTGTGTGCATGTACTGCGCTGTATGTTTTTACACAAATGTGTTTGCACATGCTTACCTGCTTTTTTGTGTCTGTGAATACAAGAAACAGGAAATGAAAACGAGGTAGAGACAGAGCTGGCCAACACCTATAAACTGCAGGAGCACACACACATTTTAATACACCCTCAAACTGAGTTTGATACCAATAAATCATAAAGGCATGATTTTAAGCAGCACTTTTATTGGGCAAAACCAAGAAACATCAGAGGTACCCATCATCTTTCACAGTAAGTGTGAGTTGCACAGTCCATCTCCTCCTTATATAACAGTTGGAGACTAAATGAAAGCTGCATTTTAACAAGCATCTTGCCATTCATTTGCTCATGTGCACGTTGCGTGTCTGGCGCTGTCTTGTGGAGCAACGTGATGCTTAAGCTGTGTTGTTATCTATTTTGTTCCTTGTTTAAATTGTGTCTGTATAGCTTGTGCAAACCAGACCACCTCATATGGCTGTGTGGGTATACACTATCTACATGAATTTGTCCCTGGGCATACAAGCTGAGCAGCACAAATTCCTTTGTCATGCTCCAGTATTTTCTGTGTATTACATTGTACCGCATGACAAGGTTAGTTAGGATGCTGAGGAGCAAATTAAAGAAGAAAAACAGGGATGAGTTAGGTAAGAGAAGTAGTAGTGTGACAAGGGAAAACAGAGTGTTTGGCTTTTGAAAACTGTAGGAATACTAAGAATCACAACAGGAGGAAAACAGAGACAGTGGTAGGTTGAACATGAGAGCATGTTAACGAAGTTGTGATACTCTGCAAAGACATGCAGGTAGAGGAAAATTAATTAATTTAGAATAAGTGTGGCCTCACAAGATGTTTTGGCCGGTCCAGATTTTTAAGACTAAATTCTGCAATTTTACAAATACTTGATATTCCTTGTGCTCCTTTGGCATCAGCTGACTGTGACAGGCTGTCTAATGTCAGTCAGATCTCATGTTAAGGTGATACATGGGAATCACAGCACTTTCGTCTCCTCATCCCTGCTTGTTTGTTTCAGAGGGAGATGGTGTACTCCTCTCGTGACTCCTCCCCAACTCGCCGCCTCAACACCCTGCCCTCCTCTTCGGCCTCAGCGTCCTCTGGCTCTCCATCCCGTTCACGCCTCTCCTACAGCGGGGGCCGTCCTCCATCCTTCGGCGGGTCCCATTCCCAGCACGATCAGCCTCGTCATCCCCACCATCCTGCAGCTGGCCACGCTGCTAACGCAGGCCTGTCTCCCTCGCCCAGCGCCATCCTGGAGCGCCGCGACGTCAAGCCTGACGAGGAAGTTTCTGCAAAAAACATGGCGCTGATGAAGAACGAGTCACTGTATGCAGATCCCTATAGCCTGATGCACGAAGGCCGGCTCAGTATAGCCTCCACCCAGTCATTAGCTGCCATTGGAGACCCCTTTAGCTTCCCTGTTTCCAGTGGCCTGTACCGCCGTGGCTCTGTGCGCTCACTCAGCACCTACTCAGCCGCTGCTCTTCAGGGGGACCTGGATGACTCCCTCTACAAGCCTGGAGGTTCGCTGTACTCTGACACTTACTCCTCAGCCACGCTGGGCATGGGTTTTCGCATGCCACCCTCATCCCCGCAGAAAATTCCAGACATGCAGCTGAGAGACAGGGACTCGTATTCCAGCTCGCCTAGCAGAGCCTCACCTGTCAGGCAGACCTTCCGGAAGGACTCAGCTTCCTCCTCTGTGTTTGTGGAGAGCCCGAAGTCAAGGCCCAGCTCCAGTTCAGAGCCTCTGTGTTTGACAGCTGGTCCCGGGGAGGCCGGCAGGGCCACGCCTGGCTTTGGTTCTTCAATGTCTGGACAGGACCCCGACAGCAGCAGGTCAGTACAAGTCTGTCTGTGTGATGAATTTCATTAAGGTTGCTGTTTAAAGGTTGTTTTTCTGCTTCCTGTGTGAACACAATATCATCAGCTTAAAATACTGATTATTTTGCATTAAAGTTCTCTGGATTTGTATTTTGTTCTCACTGTTTTTTGTGGAAACAGATGATTTGCATATGCTATATCAAACCACACCCACACTACATCATAATTAAAAGGATTGGCAACATTTTAAATGTCTTAAATTATTACAGTTTTTATGGACATGCTTCCACTTAAAATTTGTGACTTACTTGATTACAAGCATTCAATTTTTACAAAGAAACTTTTATCATTTAAACTTAGTACTTAAAGCTGTAGTGCACTGTGCAGCAAAACATATGTTTTTGTCAATTTTCTGCCTTAGTGTGGTCAGCACTTGAGGGATACATCTGTGGTCTTTACTTTTGCAGGGATCACCGTCTGGAGCGTATGGAGGCAATGGAGAAGCAGATAGCCAGCCTTACTGGTCTGGTCCAGAGTGTGCTGACCAGAGCACCAGACAGTGACAGCACGTAAGACTCTCCATTATACCCCATTAACCCTCTAAAAATCACAGATACAACTTCAGCTCAGACACATAGGCAGCATTATCGACAGGAACAGCAGCAAGCTATTATCAGAGCCATTATCAGCTCCATAGCAGTGAAGTGCTACATTACTTGTACAGAGCACTAAACATTAGCTGCAGGGCACAGTGCTATTGATTTATGCATCGATACATAGAGATGTGTAAGATAGCTTTTCCGTAGGGTTCCTCCTTTACATTTAACACTGTTATAACGTCACCCTCACCAACAGAATAGGGGCTCATTAACAAGAAGATAACTTGTTAATGCAATCAGTTTGATAGTGTCCAGGAGTAGTGCTGTTAGCGTTAGCACTGTAATTGCCTTGCCCTGTGGCCGTTGATCCTCAGATGTGGCCTGCTGCGTCTCTGCATGATGGCGGGCTGCCCTCCGGACCAAGGGACGGAGTTCTCACGGCCATTACCTTTCTCTTCCAGCGAGAAGACCGAAACCAACAGCGACGGCTCCGCCACTGGAAGTGAGTACAGCTGCGTAATTGTGACCTGTGTACCAAACGGTCACTCACTAGCCTTCTTGTTACTAACACCGCTGCCGTGCTAATCTCTGCACTGTTCAGAAATCCTACTGTTTTGTAATGATGGTGACTTCCTGGTTTATGACACATTTACTTGACAGCGCTCTCATTATGGGAATGCAACATGTCATCAGTTTGGGAAGGTGCAGTATTTATCACCTGATTGGTTCAGTGATGAGTTGTGGAGTTGGTCATCTCGCCTGAACCAAAGTTAGAAAATACATTGCTACCTTTTATTCTTGGTGGCTTGTTTGAGCATCCATGCTTCATTCAGCCCGCCTCAGGTCCCCCGACGATCCACATCTTTGGCCATTTTTAGATTAGCTGAGAGGCTGCAGAGGAAGGACTGCCACGACATTCAGAAACCTATAGGTGACATCACAGAGACAGTGTCCATATTTATGCTGTCAATGGGTGCTGACTTGCATAGATTTACCATGGTTACTGAATGATTTGCATATATATATAACCTACATTTCATATCCACATCACTTATTATAAGATCGATTCTTGAAAAGAGGAATTTCACAGCTGAAAATTGGTTTCCATGTCTTCCCAGTCAGGTTGTTTGGTGTCTGCACCAGAGTTTTCACTCCAACCCAAACAAATCCAATGTACCAGAGTTAATTACAGGCTGGCATGTGTGTGAAAGCACTCTTACACCCACTGCAATTTTTACCACACTCTCTTTCACTATTTTTATCTTTGACGTCATTTAATTTCATTAGAAATGACTCAACCACTTTTAAAAAAAATTTGGCGGAGGCCATTACGAGATTTAAAATAAACCATGCCAATGCCTGGAAAAACCACTTGAGTGTTGCGCTATTCAGTCAGATTGTAAAAAGTATTCATTTAAAACATATTCAATTTGTTTAGTATGGAGAAGTTTCATAGCCTCGCTAAGAATAAATACATGAACCGGGGGCGAAACGCTGGTGAAGGTCTGTCAAAAATGAAAAAATATACCTTTTAACAGCTTGAAGCTGTTGAAGGGTGTCAAAGAAACAAACAAACAAACAGACAAGACTGTTAACACAACCTTCTTGGTGAGGTAATACGACAGACAGCTTTGAAATATTTGGTTTATTTTTTAATTTTTGGCTCTCGGACTGAATTTAATGTTTAAGTGACTGTGACGAATATTTTTCAGCATAGAATATTTTTTAGCACTGACAGGAATCTTTTTTTCAACAGGTAAAGCCTAGACATCCTGAATCATTTCTGAACAGATGTATTTTTGCTGCGTTTTATTCCTCTCATTCTTGTGTCTGTCATTTTTTCTCCCGTCCATAATTTTGTCGCCCCAGTTTGGCACAAACAGACCTTGACTGTGGCTGGACCTTCACAGGGCAAGTGCAAGGACATAGTTGTTTTTGAAGCTTCTTCACAAATTGACACACTGCCAAAAGACTAAGCCATCGCCAGAGTCATCTCTTCTCTGCTGTAATCAATAAAAATGATCATCATTCTGTAAAATGAACTTTTAAGACTTTCCTCTTCCTCGTTATCTCTCTGTCACCCTCTCATTAATTTCTTGGTAACTGGCTCACTCTCTCTATATTCCAGCTGGACGGCTGAAGAAGAAAGGTAGTTGTCATCTCCTTCTCTATCTCCCTTTTTATTTCTCCCACCTCCCATGGCTCTCTGCTCTCTGTATGGTTATGTGGTGTTGCTGGGTAGCTGGCGGTGTCTATCCTCACGTCTTCCTGCTGTTTTTTTTCCTGGAGAGCGGACCCCCCCCTTGTATTGTCTCTACTTTCTGAATTGGTTGGTTTTTCTATTGGGAATTGCAGATGGTTCCTTTGTCACAGATGAGGCGCTCCTTGAATGTGTATGAGAGTGTGTGTGTTCAGGAGGCATATGTGTGTGTGTCAGAATAGCTGGGGAATTGATGGCCATACTCACAAAGCCCTGTGTGAAGATAAGAGCATGGTTATCCCCCTGTGTGTCACTACTTAATAGACTAATTGCACTTGAATATGGGTTACTAATAGCATGAGCTTAAGTTTCTCTAGGCTATTAGAGTTTTGTGACTATGGCCCTTTTTGCATTCACACACTATTTGTTCCAGTGTGTGTGTGTGTGTGTTTGCGCCCAGATATTCTGTATATCTACATTTCTTTGGGCCTTCATGATGTGTGTGTGTGTGTGTGTGTGTGTTATTGTATGTACTGCGTGTCATGCTGGCTGACTGCAAATCTCGGAGCACAGCCCAGCAAACTAACCAATTTGTTTCCCAGTGACCTCCTGTTGACCCCCCATGTCCTGCTCTGTGATTGGCAGCTCATACCCCATCAGCACCTCTAGCTCTGATGCCACCACCACCGTCTAACACAACCCAGGTGAACAGCGTCGGCCGCTTGCAAATGCAGCTCCACCTGCAGGGCCTGCAACAAAATGCCACTGACCTACGCAAACAGCTCACCCAGCTACGCAAGACACAGGTATGTAGTATATCCAGCGAGGAAATCCATCTATCTGATGTTTATAGAGTTCCAGTGTAAAGGGTTTAGTAGCATCTAGCGGTGTGTATTGCAAATGAATGCTCGCCTCACCCTCCAAGCATGTAGAAGAAGCTATGGTGGCCATGAAACTTGAAAGCAAAAAAAACAACTGTTCTGGACTACTGTACTGTAGGTTCATTATAAGGTAACGAAAAAAAAAGTCTTATTTTCAGGTATTTTACACTAATAAAAACATTAGAACCTGATATGTAGGTGTCACTACAAAATTAATCCACCAGAGTGAACTGCCATTTAAAAAACTGTGGCAAGCAGCACAGAGTAAGAGAGAAGAAGGAGTTCTCAGCAATGTCAACTAGAACTGATTGACAGTGTATATGTTAAATGAGAAATGTTAAAGAATATCTAACTTAATTATTCTGTAATGGTTACGGTAAGCTTTTATTTGTACACTTATTAATAGTTATTTGTTTAAGAAAGCAGTCTTATGAATACATTTGCATATTGTATAATGTAATGCCTATTTTCATTCATTTCACCATTCATTTCCATCAGAAATCCCATATTTGTCTGGCTCTAGAAAACATATTTATGAACATTGTGTTCAATATCTGCCATATTCTGCCAATAGATCCCCCTAAATGTTGCACACTGGACCTTTAAAGAGTATGTTCCCTTAAATAATATATCTAAAAAAACATTTTTTGATATTTATATAAAGATCGGTTTCCCTGCCATTCGGGGTTTTATAAGTCTTTAATATATCACCAGCTGGCGTGTTGCAAAGGGCAGTCAGTGTTTGTGAAGCCCTTTGCGCCTGCACACATGTGCTGACAGAGGTCATGCTACAACACCTGCTGCCGACTGCTGTTTATTCCTTGGTGTGTGTATCTGAATGTCGTCCAGCACGCCGACTAAAATGCCACTGTGCTATTTACACTATTGAAATGTAAAGAGATATAGATTTACACATCAACTGCATATAATTTACATAGGCACTTCTAGTCCTTCTGTATCCCATGATCCATTGATTGGAAATCTAATTTGAAAAAAAAACGTGGTTATCGCAGGTCTGAATAACGTGTGCAGTCATACTGCATATCTGTTTCCACACAGTAAGAATGGATAATGCCATCTGACAGCAGACACAGACTGCCGTTTGCAACAACATTTATAAACGCCAGCTGGTGTTATAAAACTATAGTAAAAGAGGTATAAAATACTGAACAGCAGGGAAAAGGAGACAGATTATGAACTAATAGACTTTACATAGTTTTCTGCCTCCATACCAATCAAAAGGAGGCAAATCGAATTTTGTTTGTGGTGCAATGAAAAAGTATGTTCATTAAATTCAACAGCAGTTGTTTTTTCAGAAACAATAATTCCTCTGTATACTCCACAGTCTGAGCATTAACTGCGAGTCACTAGCAGTCCCTATGAAAACTGGTGGCAGTGTGTTCAGTGGATTAATGAGGGTACCTGGGAGACGAGGCATTTTCAGGGAATCAAATAGCATCAGTTTGATCAGTCTGAATAAAGCGCTTTGCAGGGTCCCTCCTATTTTATTGTGACATGCAAATGAACACTGAATGTAAGACCACATCATGTACAATACATTTGCTTTGAGGACCACAGATTGTTAGTTGCACAAAAAATTCTAAGTTTGAAATATTTCCATTTTCTCCATGCTGCTATTACCTAACATTTTTGTGATGTAAAATGTATACTGTACAACGTTTCAACACACATGTATGCAGGAGCAGAGGCTTTGATGTTTATTTGATCCTCGCTTCAGTACTGTACCTACAGTAAATAACACCTGCGCGTTCGCATAGCTGTACTGCATGACACATTGAGGGCACAGGATCTATGGAGGATTAATAATGAAATACAAAGTGTGAAAGATAAAAGCTCAGTTCACATTGAATTGTATTTTATAGATACCGAGTGTCATGATGGATGCAGAATCAGATGAGAAGCCCCGGAAGGGTTAACAGAAATGTGGAGGTCCTCATTTATTCCATTTATCTCTGATACAAGCGATGCCATGGTAACTGTAGGAGAAGTCAGGAAGAGATGCTGAGTTAAATGCTCTCACTAGCAGTGGACAGGGTCTTTTTCAAGGGGAAGAAGAGAAAAGAAGTGTAGATGTAGTGACAGATGACAGGCATGGACTGCTTTTATTTCTTGACAGTCCTGACAGTCATAAGGGCTTCTTGAACTGGCTAAGCAATGAGACAGAGAGCCAAACAGAAGAGGCTGTGCTGTACCTGGAGAGGACATTTTCCTGTTCAAGTGTATGTGTGCCCAAGTGTGAACTCTGCACTGCACTCTGGACCCATATTGTTGCCCATGGTGATGGCCAGCAGCTTAAATTTTACATGTGGCTCATGAATTATACAGAGTGAGCATGCAGGAGAGACAACTGAGAGGGAGGGAGCACAGTGCTGCAAGATAAAAAAAAAAGAAAAATCTTAGAATGTTTTTTTCTGGATATATTCATCAAAATATGTTATCATGTTCCCTGTGTTTGGCCTGCTGCAGTATAATGGACAATACTTGGTCATTTAAATGTTAGTGATTGTTGTCTTGTTTCACTTCCTGGAACATAAGACCGATCAATTATTAATTTTTCTTGCTTACCTGGTGCTTTCATCTCAGGGAGTTGTATTACATGCAGCAATCCTGTAAAATATTCCATTCATAACACTGAGCGGGAGCCGAGTTCACACTCAGTGCTTCAGTCATTGACATATTTTGTTCTCCTCTGGGCATCTTTCTGTGTTACACATACGTGCTGATCAGCACACACACACTCTGCAGAGGGAACTACTTGCTGCATCTACCAGGAGAAGCAATGAAAACACATAAGCAGCCATGGATAGAGCAAACTGTCCTTCTGGCATAACAACGTGGAAAAGGTTGTGTAGTAACACAAGAGGCCACTGTCCGTCCGAAACAAAATGTGCTGTTGCTTTAAATCTAAGGGGTTCTTTTGAAAAGCTTCAGGCGACTGCAGTTTTCCTCCTTATTGTCCCGTTGTTATCCTGCAAAGACAGAGATAACCAATTTCTTAACTTCAACAAGCTGTTTTCATGAGGCTAGCAGGTTAACACTGATACAATTATGTTCCAAATACTTGCTGAAGGAAGAGCTATCTGTAACTTTGTGTGTGAATGTATGCAGCTGGAGAACCAGGATTCAGTGCGAACTCTGCTGAAGCGGACAGAAGCGGAGCTGAATGTGCGTGTGGCCGATGCGCTGAGGAAGCAGGAGGATCCTCTGCAGAGACAGCGCCTCCTCGTGGAGGAGGAGAGACTTAAGTACCTCAACGAGGAGGAGCTCATTATCCAGCAGCTGCAGTGAGTAACAGTTTAAGAGTCAGTGCTCAGCAGTAATGTCAGTGATTGTAAAACAGTACACAACTTCACATTAAACCTTTTTTAATCAATCAATATTAGTAATTACAAATATCTGCATTTGTGCTAAAAGGAGTGATTTTTGGTCAGTGTTATAACTATATAAGTTGACAGATATCTGGTTTAAGATGAGCTTTTATCACATATTTCATAACTGCTCCAAACATGACAAAGTTAATTTCTGTTTTATAATTACATGACTCACAGGGTGATGCAATGATAGGATGAAATTGTAACTGTAATTAAGCCCGGCAAAGAGCAAGATTCTTATTAAGATCTGAGGTATGAGACGGTCTAACGACTAATTGATGTGACTGCAAAACCAGAGCTGAGAGCTACCTTGAGATTTCAGTTTTCTTTTTCAGATATCAGATAACTTGCTTCTGTCTCATATGTGGAAATGTCCACTGCAGTAATGATTCCTGGATCAGTCTGTGAGCGGCATTTTGATTGCAGACTAATTGGTTGAACTGTTAGATGAACTCTGCTAATCAATGTCTGGTATTCATCCTGGGTAATGGCCAGTTTATTTTGGTTAATTATACATGGAACTTTGATTCACTACATAACATAAAGCAGATTCATGTGACATAAGTTTGACACAAACTCAATATTAGCTTAACTAACTCGCATTTGTATAGATTCTCACTTTTTTCTCTCAGCTGTTGTGTGAAACTTTTGAAAAGCCGTCCATCCTCCTCCAGTTCAGCTGTCCAGAACAGTTGATCTAGCTGCCAGTTGATTGAGAGAGAGTTTATTGGCAGAAGTTTTACTGAAATGCACGTAGCATAATTCTGAAATAAATATTCAGTGAAATTTAAGTGTAGCAGAGGAATCCCTGGTGTTCAGCCTTCTGTGTGTTCCATCTCAGCGACCTAGAGAAGTCAGTGGAGGAGATCCAGAAGGAGTCGTCTGTCAACCACAAGCTGGTGACAGTGCAGGAGCTGGAGGAGAAGGCCACAGTTCTGAGAAAGCTGGGAGAAACACTCACAGAGCTGAAAAGTGAGTCATGCTGGTGAATTTCACATTCTGTGCACAGGCACATAACAGAAAACACAGACTTATACTCTGGCAGACAGTTTATAATGCACTAATTACTCACTAAGTATCTTTTAGTCAACCACAGCCAGTCTGTCAAACATTTAATCATTCTTAGATTGCTCATTGTGTTAATGAACTGCCTGGCCGTTTACAGCAGGTCAAAAATGTTTTGTTTTGATTACCACAAATGGCTTTAAACGTCTTTGACAAGTAGAATTAATGCGTTTGGGGGGGGGGGGGGGGGGGGGACTTGGTTGGCTAATCTTCTACTTTCTCCTGCAGATCAGTTCCCAAGCCTGCAAAGTAAGATGCGGGTGGTGCTCAGGGTGGAAGTGGAGGCTGTGAAATTCCTGAAAGAGGAGCCACACAGGCTTGACGCGCTGTTAAAACGCTGCAAGACTATAACGGATACCCTCGCCACCATGCGCAAGTATGAACCTGCTCTGACTCAGCAGCAGCACATCAATACTTTTATGCTTCACCTTAAGACACTGATTATTTTCAACTCTTAGAATCTGTCCTTGCACAGACATTCTTATAATTCTTACACAGTGACACTTGGAGTGAAATATGTCCAACATTAGCTGCCACAAATACTTGGCCATTTGTAATCAGTTTGATGAAGCATTATGGATTTTCAAAAAAAGTGGTGAACATACAGGCCTCAGACAGGAAATTTGATTCAATATTGGTGATGCAGATCTGATATTTCTGCCAATGAACATTTCTTTTTTTTTTTTAAGCCAAAGCTCTTAGCGACTGAAAGATGATTTAAAGTCATAATGTCTGTAGAAAAAAAAAGTGTCCTGAAGGGTGCTTTCAAGCAGCTAGGATAAATGTGACCACTTTGCATTATGAGACCCTGATGGAGACTCTTTTCAGTCACATGAATAAAGACTTTTTCATTTCATGTTGAGTGTGGACTGTAGCAGTCTATCGTCAATCTCCCAATCAGCCCTGTGCCCAAAAAGCACCTCACTGTCTAGTTTAATTAACCTCTCTGATCAAAAAAGCTCATCAAATGTAGCTTTTACTCTCATAATGTGGGTAAAAGGGAGTGGGAGAATTATTCAGTATTGACAGAGGTTTGCATCCGTTAAAATGTTTTGAGCTTTTTGGATGTTTTTGCCATTCAGCAACAATTGTTTTCACTTCAAGTCATGGATTATTCAAGTTTTAGTTTCAGAGTTGATTAATGAATTCATCTTCCATGTCTTACCAGACAAGCAAATGAGGGGGTGTGGAAGAAGCAGGAGGACTTCTCTAATCCTTCGGCAAAGCACAACGATGACTTGCGAAAGTTTTCAGACTTTGACATCCCCACCAGCCCACCACTCACCATCCATGACCTTGGGGGAGGCAACAGCCTGTCCAACTGGAGCCCCCATTCCAGCCTCAGCCGTGGACACGGGAACCCGTCCGGCCCACACAAGGACAATCATCCTCCTGTTCCTCACAAGGGCAAAGCCCTTGAGGAACTGGAACGCCGTGCTGCTGCTGACAAAGCGTTGTCCGTGGAGGTCCGACTGGTAGGAATTATTGTTGCTATTTTTCACCTTTTTCTTCTCTATTTTTACTGCTCACATAATCTGCATCACAAATCATATCACACAGTAGTTACACCAGTACTGCAACACCACGTTGGCTGTGTTTATAGATCCATCTCTCCACTTCACAGGCAGCAGAGCGGGACTGGGAGGAAAAGCGGGCCAGTCTGACACAGTACAGTGCCCAGGACATCAACCGATTGCTGGAGGAGACCCAGGCTGAGCTAATGAAAGCTATTCCAGACCTTGACTTTGCTGCCAAGCAGATCAAGCCTTCCTCCAACACACCATCCTCCCAGAACTCCCAGTGTGTGGCAGGAACCCCAGAGCACCGCGTCAACAAGCCCCAGCACAAGCTCTCTGGGAAAGAGGGAGGATCCAGGCGTGGCTCTGGTAAGATGGAGGGTTCAGTTTGCATTATTATCGTGCGTCGTTGTCATGCCTCGCCTCTTCAAAATGACTGGCTATGAAGAGCGCAGAAAATGGCTGTGTTTTTAGGATAACCATCATGTATTTTTAAATAAATTCAATTAGTTTAAAAATGGTTTTACAAGCACCACAGGCCATTAGATTTTTTTCAGTCTCATGATGCCTACAAATGCCTCATTGCTTGTTTTAAAATCTCTGTGCATATTATATAAGTATGACTCCTTTCTTAAGATGCCTGACTCACTATCTTCTCCAGATGAGCTGACAGTACCACGGTATCGCACAGAGAAACCCTCCAAGTCTCCTCCCCCTCCACCACCTAGACGCAGTTTCCCATCTTCTCCAGGAATAACCAGTCGCAGTGGAGAGCCACTCATTCCTGGCAAAAGTATCAAGGTAAGACAGAGAAAATACACAAGCATACAGTTTTAATATGTATACTGATTGTGCAATAAAACCATATTATTGGCATATGGATATGTTCTAATCACACAAGGATCATATGTACATATCAACATATTAGCTCACCCTCACAGAGATTCTTGTGAGACTGAAACATTGTGCATTTTTCAATAAAATGTTCAAGCTGTTAACGCACATTTTTTGTGTTTGCAATCGTAGAAGTCTGAATCGGAAGAGACTGAAGGCCAGAAGCCTCACGTGAAACTGAGGAGGGCCGTGTCAGAAAACCCTCGTCCTGCATCTACGCCTCCCACGCTTGCCTCTGGAGAGAAGGAGGAAAGAGAGGAGGAGAAAATTGCTGCCGAATTGGAGGTAAACTAATGGGTGGTGTGTTACAATGATTTTATCCTCAATAGACTGTTGTTCAATGAGGGAAATCTGCACTCTTTAATTATCATTTATGTTACGTCCACAATCTGCCTCTGGCTTTTGCGCGCGCGCACATACTCACAAGCAGACATGCTCACCATCATTACCACATGTTCAAGCAGCAGGTGCCATATGTCCCCCTGCCCCTGGCACTGGGCGGGCCCAAAGATCACATACTGCTCAGTCACACACATCATCACCCAGGGCTCACAGATCACATCCAGACAGATGGACCCTGATGGCTTCTTGGACTGTGTTTGAGATGGCCTGCCTGAAATTTGATGGAACAAAGAGTCAACAAAAACAGATTTTTATTATTCAGATGTTGTTGTGTTTTTATCTTACACTTTATGACAGCTTTTGAACCTCCCTTTTCCCTTCCCAGCTGTTTGAGAGAGCCCCGCTCAGGCTCGCTCACCCCCCTCCCCTTCCCTTACTCGTTAGCCCTCACAGTGGGAAAAGTGTACCCCCCTGCAGACCGGACCTGTGGCCTGCCGAGGCCCCAGGCACTGAGGTAACACTCTGGTTGACCCTGAGTGCTGTGGATTGCTGCCCTCCTCCTATCTCTTTAAGTTGACATTAACACAAAGTCTCCCTCTCCATCACTCTAATCATTTTTCACCACTTGGTTGGAAAAAAACATTAAAACCAGCTGTCATACATAGCTGCCACCATATTACTGCCTTATAAATCACATGTAGCAGACAGGGCAAAAATTAGCATTCATTTAGAGTTATGTTTCCGGCCACCTGATATTCTGGTTTGATCTTCCCTAACACTTAAGAAAAGGTCAGTTTGTTAGCTGCACAACTTCCACAATTAGCTAACTGCTAATTTTGTCCATTAAAGCCAAAACAATTGACTAATAGAAGCTAAAACAGTCAATAATTGTTATGGCTAAAAGACTTGCAGAGTTGTGTGGTCACCTTTTAATATTTAATATAATATTTTGTTTGATTTAATGTGGAAATTGAGAATATTGATCAATGCAGGTTTAACTAAACAGCAGTGTTACTTAGAAATAATCCATCAAGAAGCACCCTCTGCAAACGAGTGTTAACCTTAAGACACAAACCTCTGCTCACATTTTGTTCTTTTGTATGCAGGAAGGAAAGGGTGTTTTCTGCAGTGGGTTTACAGTTGATGTTGGGTTTTTTTTTTTTGGTTTGCAAGAGCCAGTCAGTATGTGTGAACAAATTTGTCAAACAGTTGTGACTTACTGGACTGCTCTAGACTTGAGAGGGAGCTGCATGGGACAGACCACACAGGCAGCACATCAGAGGCAACAATAAGGAGCCCTGACGTTTATATACTGATACTTATGTTAAGAGGACGTTGTCTAGACATAAATTGCATTCTAGTTGATAAAATTGCTCTTTTCTTTCCTTTTTTTTTCATATTGTTGGCTGTCTGATTATGCAATGATCTCACGCAGCAAGTTGTTGGATTATGCTAAAGCAAGGACCACTTCAGTGTGTTTAAATTTAAACCTCAAGTGCTTTCCTCATTTATAGGGAAGGCGCTTGTCTCCTGTCCCCCACATCGTGCTGACAAAGTGTTTCCCAACTTCACCCGATGCCGCAGAGGATCCTGTCAGAGATTTAGCAAATGAGCCTGTAGAAGAGAGTCCATCACGAGATTGGAGTGGTCATAACACTGTCTACCAGACTCAACTTTCAAAGGAAAGGGGTTCATTTGGAAGCCCTCCTCAGCGGGAGCGAAAGCAGGATCGTTTTAAAGAAGATATGGAGTTAAAGCAGGAAGTTGCCCTGCTGTTGACTGAGTTGGAGGTAAGGGTGGTGTCACCTGTTGAAGTCCAGGAGCTCAGCAGCACTACAGGAGAAGCTCTGCAGACTATGACCATTTCAGCACAGACCAAAGAACTCTCTGAGGTCCAGCTGAGTGACCGGCCTCTACTAGTGCTCTTCAGAGAGGACAGAACTGTCAAAGAGGCCTACAGGCGGCTACATTCCCTTTTGGAGTCAAAGCCGGTGCCTAAACCCAGAATAAAATCCTCCCTCCACTCAGGCCAGAAGAGCTCTCTGGTGGAGGCTCTGAGGAGAGGGATGGAGACAGGAGATAGGGTGCTGATAGTTCAGCACGGCACTGAAATTAAGACAACTCCTGAGGTACAGCAGACTTCAGTTAATACTACTCTTAAGTCCAGTGGGTCAGCCAGCTCTGTGGACAGTCAATCCAACCAGAGCCAGAGGAAAAGCAGCGAAGATGTCCGTCGCAGTACCTACAGGAGACTGGACAGCTTGGAGGAGACTATTCGTGAGCTGGAGAACACCTTGATAGAGATCAGTGGCCATCCAGCTGCAGAGCAGCTCTACACTGAGACAACCACTAAATGCAGTCCTGTGCAAATGACAGGCAGTCCGACCTCGGAGACGAACAAGCCCCCAGTCCCACCCAAGCCGTCCTCTTTGAGCTCAGCGTCAATCCAGGTTCATTTCTCACACCTGCTGTGCCGATTCCTGCTCTGAAGCAGTATGCTCTGTTTTCTTTCCTCACTGCTTCTCTCTGGGTGACTGTTGGAACTTTACTTTCAAGCTTCTGATGTCTGCTCCCCGACTAAATCAGCATCTAATTGCATTTGAAACTGAAAATATGTAAGAGGGGACAGACAACAGACTTCCTCCCTACTTGTCTCTTCTGTGATTAGTGCTGGAGCTGCTATCCCACTGAGCCCAGAGTTGTTAATTGTTTCTTTATCGACCCGTCTTGGCATCTGTTTTCTGTCTGTAAATCTAGCCAATTTACCTTTTGCTACACCAAACACGCACTAAAAATAAACAAATTATAACATACTGCAAGTATATCTATTTTCCTCTTCTTTTTCCTCCTTTTTATTTGTCTGCTCTGTGAAGTTAATGTCCTTTTGTTTGTTCTTTCTTGAAAAAGACTCTTTGCCTTGAAATTGTACATCCACTGTCGCGCTGTATTTCAGCTTAAAGGCACATTTTATGTACAGTGTCACATTATAATTGCAGACATTAAAACTGCGAGCAACTTCATTATAAATCTTGTTACTCAGACCCTGTGTGAGGACGGAAATCTATCTCTTATAGCAAAGCCAAATATCACTTCTAATAGACTTCTTGTTAATATCTGATGACCACATGTTGAACTCTATTACCAGACATTGCTAGCTCACCCTCAGTTGACCGTAACACAGCAAAAGATTAGCAATAATCAAAAGGCTTATTGCATTTCAGTGTCAGCTGCCACTTCGGTGAGGTGTCTTGACAGCTTGCGTAGTATTCCCTGTTGCTCTGAACGTAGCCTCCCACTCAGGGCACGGCTGCGATACTTGACAGTCATACTGTCATGATGAGTTTCACCCTTCTGATGTAGAGCCAGGGAGCATTCCTGTGGGCATGGCTGAGTATTACAGGGTCTAAACACATTATTTCATCACTCCAGCTTCAACCGCGTTCATCATTTCAACATGACCTCCTCTTCCTACTCTTGTCCAACGTTCGCTCACCAAATTCCCACTGACAAGCGATCTGCTTTCGAGCCCCATTACAGTTCAGTTTTTAATTAGCACATTAGAATGCGGATGTCCATCAAGAATTAAATATACTGTATATTTTATGGCAGCGTTTTAAAATTCAGCTTCACAGCGAGAGAAAGACGGGCTTAGAAGGAATAGAGGCAGTTTCCAGGTGTCTTTGCCTCAAATAACACAGAGTGTCACAGAGCGATATTGACTATTTGACGTGACTACAGTTAATCTTTTATTAGTTTTCTTTTCATCTAAATGTCTCTGTGTGCACAAGAGGCACAGTTGGATGGGATTTTGACTGAATACGTATTTGTTTTTGTGCGTATTAGAGACACTCGACAGAGTAACTCAGCAGGAAAGATCATTAAGCACACTGTCTCGTGGCTCCTGCGGTGAGGCTAGGCTACGCAACGTCAGTTTTGAAGCTGTGTTCTGTGTTCTCGTCTTTGTCATTTTCAACTGATAGATGGTGAAACTCTGTGAAGTGGATTGTTCTGTTATATCAGCTACAAGCTCTGATCTTAAAAACCTCATTGGTCTCAGGAGACTGACTAGCTTGCTGGAGTCAAACTGCGTGAGTCGATGTGTGTCTGAAGCGTAAACTAAAGGCCCCGAAGAGGGGAAATGTATGTATGACCATGTACTGTGTATCCAAGGTCAGATTCACATTTCTCTCCTCTCCTCTCCTCTCCTCTCCTCTCCTCTCCTCTCAGGGAGGTAATGTTTCTGGTGTTGGCAAGGCTCTCCACTCATCAGCTGCCTCCAAACTGAAGCACCTGCAACAGAACAGCACAGACAAGACTAAAAGCGGTAAACGAGAGGACTTCATGAAGATCCAGGGCCAACAGCAGGTATCAGTTTTATATTTAGCACTATCGGGGCCAATGCACGCTTGATCTTGCAGTCCCTGTGCACAGGGGACTGTATGGTACTTTCCAGACACTCTCAGTATCGGTTGCCTTTTTTTTTTTTTGGGTGGAGGCAGCCAAGGCCATAACCGTTTTTCACATATTTAAAAAAAGCCTTGCAGCGAATAGGGGTGTAAAAATTATAAAAGTGAAAATGGCGATCATTATAAAAAAAGACATTGTGTTTTACTATGCCCTCTGAAACTGGGGCAAAGAGAGGTAATGATCTGTATCAGCTATAAATCAAGAAAGATCGGGCAAAAAAGGTTTTTCACATACACGAGGAAATTTGATGACCTTGTTCTTATATAGAAACATGAGATCTTCTAAAGGTGTTGGCACAGAGACAATGTCTGCATCTGAATCTCTGCAAACTGACAGTCTCCAGAAAAGCCATTCAGCCCCCCCCCTCTGTATTTTACACACCAGATCAAGCGTAAATTTGCCTTCACCATCACTCCTCACCTCCAGTCCTCTTCTTGCCCCACAAAAATACTGCACGCCTCCCCCATGCTCCACTCCTCAACTTACATTTCACACAAGGTGTCATTTTATTATAGATATACATATATATTTTTGGGCTTTTGAAAGACAGTAGTCATGATTAACTGTATTTAAAATCAGCTTAGCTGCTGATCATACATTCTTTGATGGAATATTATTGTGTTTCCATGGGTTTGTTGAAATAGATCAAAGGATCCTCTGCAGGTTTTTTGTGCCACTGAGAGAGGTGCGCCAAGCAGGTTACAGTGGTGGAGGATTAGCGCTTCAATTACCTAAACTGTGTTTTTATGTCTGAAAGTCTTAAGCTATTTCTAATTAGAGTGTCTAAACCCATTAAAAATTACAAAAAAACTCTTTCACTGAGCATTGTATTCCCTGAATTACCATAATAGACAGTTTCAATGACTAAAATGACTCAAAATTAAGTTTCGTTACAGATATTTCATTGCAAACCCCTTCCTGGATCCTTATTCTATACATTTGTTGTTATACATTACATATGCCAGCATATAATTTGCCAGCATTTCTGTATTATAAAATAAGGTAAAGGACTGGACATAACGATGCTAGATGGCCTCTGGAGGCGAGGAAATTGAACTGTTGAAGCATGTCAGTCCACTAAAGCCAAGAGAAGATTTTTGCACCATGCCAGTGCACAAGGGGAAAAGAAAGCTTAATGTCAATGTAATTTGAAAAATAACAGGAGCAGTGAAGTGAATATAAACCTCCATACCCCATAGAATCTGACAGAGCATTCAGACACAAATTCAGTCTTGAAGATTGCAGGGAAATTAATGTGTTAGGAAGAGAGTGAGAGACGGAGATTAGAGAAGCTTTGGCCGCCTCAGACTGAGAGAAGATTGGGAGGAATCTCTGTAGTGCTATGTAATAATCGCGTCGTGAGTCACTGGCAATCACTGATTATTCACTATGAAGAGGACAGTTCTCTTTTTCTCCATCATTAAGTCTTTCACGTTTCCTCTTCTTCATGTCTCTTTCCTTCTTCCGCTTTTCTGTACTCTGCAATTTATACACGCTGCCCCTTTTTCCTTTTCACTTTTCACCCGTCAGTCTCTCTCAATCCCTGTGATTTGAAAGCAGAGTGGATTCATACATTTGTGTAATGAAAGCAAAATTAATCCCATTATTTCAGTATGACACTCACACATGCCACGCTCTCTTTGTCCCCAAACTGTTCAAAACAGTCATTGTGAAAAGAAGCTGGATGTGTGAAAGCGCTATCCTCTGGCGTATAGTGGACAGTCAAAGCTAATTGTCAGCGTGGGATGTCGGTGCCAAGCCATTTAGGGTGGCAACATATCACAACTGCATGACTAATAACAAAAAGAAACAAAGAACCAGCTGACTAAGAATAAACTGTCAGCTGTGGAAGTCTTTAGTCTTTAGCCAAAAACTGAATTTTGATGTAGGAGGTGCAACAAGAAGTCGATAGGTCAAGTAGTCCGTTAGTACACCAGTAGGTAGAGTTATGGAGGAATTTTGTCATACAAAAACAAGCACAGGACATTCATTAGGGAAGCAGAGCACCTTCAATATTATATAACCGATGTGATTATATTACTTGTAAGGAGCCCCAAAGTGTTCACTGTTGAATAAATAAATGATAATGAAATATATAATCACATGAATAAACTGTGTAATGCCAATAAGTGAAGTACTTACTTAAGACCGACCTTACTATGCAATGTTAGAATAACTTTATCATTGTTTTTGCTCCAGCTAACAGGAGCTAACACGCTACAGTAGATCTGGTACCATTTGTTGAGCTTTCCTTCTTGTGATTGGCTGAAAGGTGAAATAAACTGACATGAAATATAAGTGTTATTGGGGAAAATTGCCATAATGAAATAACTATGCAATAAAATGTTGATATAAAAAATAACATTACATAATAATACTTTGAGTTTTGATTCCTCAATTATTTAAAGTGTTTGTTCATTTATATATTTGACATCATTCAGATGATTTTTTTTTTTTTTACTTATTTAATATTGGATGTTTGGGGTTTCATAAACTTGAAGGCCAAACTGTTTTCCATGTACTGCAGCTTGGTGAAAATATCAACACAAATATTATAGCACCCTGTTCAAACCTTAATGAAGCACGACGCTGAGAGTCTAGCGCTGTTTCCACAAGCTGTTACATTGCTTCTTCTTGGTCAGATTCCTGATGTCTTTACCATCAAACCAAGAAAACAGCACAGAGCCTGACAGTTTAGCTTACAGATGGATGGAACAAAATCTGTCTCCTAAATCATTTTAAATTCAGTATAACGAAACAGCTGAATGGACTATGCTGGAAAAACACACTGATTATCTGCAGCTCATCTCATTAAATTATCAAGGCGGCTGGCTCACTTGCGCACAGCCTTTAAGAGCTGATTAAGAACTTTTTCTGACTCTTAGTTCACTTTATCCAGTGTTTTTTAAGCCTGTCTGAAGAGAAATCCTAATTATAGCCACTAAAAAATAAAAAAAAGAGAAATCTGCTAGTTTTTGACAACTAAAAAGTAAGCAGGTTATTTTTGAAGAATATATTTATGCAGAATGTGTCAAAGCAGCTCCTGTCTTTCTAGAATCCACATATTATTCCTTATTATTGAGCTGTAACCTAAAAATGATCCATATTTGAGCCACCACAGTGTACAATTAAGCCTTAAACACACCTGCTGATAACACTTTTGACTGATATTGTTGTTCTGACTATCAGACATGCCCACCCTGGGTGACCTCTCTGCTTGGCCCACAGATGAAGGTAAAGGTTTCTTTTCTTTTAAACCTTTCCTGGACATAATTCCCTCAACGTGACCCCAAATGTTTATCCTCCTTCCAGTTTCCGTTGCTGTTTTCTCTTTTGTTTCCTCTAGACAAATGATAATTGACATTTTTAGAGCGCAAACCTAAGGAATGAGCACACAGCTTCAGAGTCTCTCAGTGGTCTGTTATCTCCCACCCTTAGCTATTACGTGCATAGATCTAAATATATAAATACCTTTAGTGTCAGTGACGTTACCCACATAATGACGATGGCATTTCCCAACATTTCAGATGAAAGGCAGCTGGTGCACATTAACATGTTAGGAAAGCCAGCTGGAGGGACAGTTAAAACATTTTAAGACATCGCTGTGTACCATCTGCAATCAGCCAAAACATGTCGCATTGGCACCACTTTTTAGTTTTATGTGGGTCCTGCGTTTAGCATTGCCAATTTCAAGTTTTTTATTTTCATCACGATTAAATATGCTGGTTTAATGAACATTGTGCCATCCAGCCAATCATTTTGGTTTTTGGTGTTGCAAAAGCCCATATTTGGCCAGTCAGAGGTTTTGAAGTTCAAAGGGATAGATTTCCAGGCTACCTCTGACCACCCTCTGGACATGCCCCTGCAAATAATGTGGTCCATACAGACTTGACCATTGGAGCAAAAAAATTGCATTAATGTTCAAAATTTTTTGCACAGCACCAGGTTATTTTGTTCGCTTTGGCTCTGATGGGATCTGTGTGTGTTAATTGCGGGTGTTAAAATTAACAGAGCCTTTCTGATGGTGCTCTGCGCCGCTGTGCTCGGACTGTCTGCTCACTAAAGCTTTACTCAGAGGTATTAGGGTATTCCAGGCATGAGGATCTTTCAAATCAATGTGCTGGATAAGAACAGACAGTTCAAAGCCACAATTTCTCCCCGTTTGCTTTGGCACAGATCAAGGAGGGCATGACAATGTGAATCACTTTCACGCCACGAAACCCTATTTCCATTTCCCATTTGGCCTCTTATTACTTCTGGCGGTAAAACAGGCTAGTTAAAGGTGCTGGGCATGAGGTGGGGGGTTGTGAAGACCTATCCTGGGAGGCTGTGGTTTGGCAGGCAGCTCTGAGTGCATGAGATGAAGGGCGGCTGCTCTGCCGCACTCACAGACCAGAATGAATGTGTCGGCCGGGCTTGAGAGGAGTTCCTCAAGCAGAAGGAACAGCTCCTCTCTCTGGGGACGGTTGACAGCACAGGCTGTGGAACTGCAACAGAGCAGGGGAAAGCCTCCCAGCAGCACAGTCTAGACTGGCACACCTGCTCTCTTTTCATACAGAACTAATCCCCATAATCCCCAAACAAACACATTTTAGAACTTTTAGAGCCACAGGAAACTTCAATCGTGTTGCTTCTTATGAAAAAACCTAAATAAAACTTCCTTAAAGTGTAAAATTGTTAACAATAAAAGTTTGGGTCTTTAAAACAGACTCTAGCTCTTATCTCACCCTGTCACCACTCTGGTGTATTTTGCTTGGTTAGCCTTGTGCACATAAAACTGTTTCTGTCGGATGCAGTCAGCTTAGTGCCACCTGTAAAAAAGAGACAAATACCTGTTGTAAATGTGTTACCCACAAGTCTGATACTGTTGGAACAGTGCCATCTACTGACTCATTTCAGCAATACATGAAAGGTGCTGTGATGCTGTCCACCCATCAGAATATTTTGCGTTTTTTAATGAGTAAACATCATTAAAACAAGTGTCAAAATAAAGGTGGACAACACCAGCATGATTTGCATTGTCACTTAGTGTTGCACCCTGTTGCAAGGTGTGTTTCTCAGTGGTTTGGTCATCATGTGTAGATGGCAGCCTGTCTCATGGCTTGCATCACACATGCTGAAATCAACCTGAATAACAATCTCCTGTGTTTGTCTCTTGTTTCCTTTTCCTCACTCCCTCCCCCTCCCCACCCCTTACCCCTTCACTACACTACTTGTTCCTGCGGCCAACTTCACCCACCCCGTCACCCTGTGTGAACCCGTGCCGCCCTGCACCCCCCACCCCCCGGCCTGCATACCTACTGTACCCGTGACCCTGCAGCAGTGAGCGACCTGTCCGTGTCCAGCCTCTTCAGCCTCCTCCTCCTCCTCCTGTTTATCTGATTAGAGAGATACACACATTAATCTGCCCCCTTTACTTTAATCAGCTTCTCTCACATCTCCAGTGTTTACTCCAAAAGCTACACCAAACCCCAATCTGTCTGCATTTGTGGATGTGTGCGTGCGTGTGCAAGCATGCATGCACGGGCATGTTTGACTGTATTGGTAAGGGAAGGTGCAGCAGGGGACAGAACCCAGACAATTTTAAGACTTTAATTTTTCATGATTTCCCCTTTGATCCCTGAAAACCTCCCCTCCCTCTTCCTGTCTTCTGTGTCCCTGCTCTACCTGAAGGCCTTGGGGACCAACAGCACCAGTGGCAGTATTGAGCCATACCTCTCTGGTATCAAAACAGGCAGCATTTTCTCAGGCCGAGTGCCCTCTCCTGCAGCAGCGTTTGCCCCTGGCCTGAGGAAGTACCCCCAGGAGGGGGCAATGCCCTCCCTGACAGCCTCCTCTAGCCAAGCAAAGGCCCTGCTAGCAAGCCTGTCTGCATCTGGCCTGAACGCAGAGGCCCTGCTCCTCTCCTCCACCCTCCGTCATCACCGCCTTCTACGTGAGCAGCGAGCCTCCTCCTTGCCCCTGCCCAGCAGCCAGTTGTCCTCTCCTACTCCCCCTACTACCTCCTCTTCCTCCACCTCTTCACCCACCACCCCGACTCTTTCTCTCTCTCCTTCCTCTCCCACCTCTTTGACTTCCCTCACCCTCTCCTCTATGGGTTTGAAGCGCAGCACTTGTAGCCTTGACAGCTCCACTCTCAACAGCTGCAAAGAGGGCGGCAGCGAGTCTGTGAATAAGGACCTAACCCCCGGCAACCCTCGGTGATGAAGAGGAGGAGGATGAGGACGTCACATCACGTCATGAACCGTAAAGAGAAAGCAACTACATTCTTCAGCATTTTTTTAGTCATATTTTATGTCAGGACTTTTTGGCTTATTCTTCCTCAGTATGCATAGTTTCATATTTCCATGACAAGAACTACCGTACTGTAAACGGAGTCACAGTTTTCTTCTTGGACAAGTTTCCTACGCTTATCCTCCTTTCCATAGTTCCTCTGCAGTCCACCCACACAGTCATACTGCCAGTTTGCCAGATAGAGAGCGCACAAATGGGCCTCCCCTCCAACCAGCTGCCTGCTATAAGCCGATGTGGTCTGGATGGATTTACTGACAGTAGCAGTCACATATATATACCCTCATTCAGTGGGTTGATAATGGGGTAGACATACTTTCTAGACTGTGACTTTTATCATAGAAAATAGAGCTGCAATAATCACCAAGTGAGTCCAGTAAATGTGTGTGTTCAGGATAATATTACTCTCACTTTACCTGCATCACCTGGCAGAATGTGAGCCTGCTCAAAAAAAAAAAATCAAAAGAAGATCAAGGTGATGATTGTGGTTTCAAGCTGATTTGTGTTTAAAAAAAAAAAAAAAAATTCTCACATCATCTGTGTTTTAAACTCTGAACTGGTGCTATATTTTCCCCTCCGTTTGTACACACTGTGTAAAGAGTTTACATGATTGTCCTCACTCCCCGATCTTTGACCTGTGCTTTGTTGGAAGTGTACATTCCACTGTCAGACAGTCTGCTTTGATTTCATGGCACACATTTTGAATATTTACATGCATCCATACGAAATGAATTCCTTGCACCATAAAATAGGATTATTATAACAATTATGACAATTAAAAAATGTAATTTTCGACCTAAAGTGTTCACAAAAGCACATTGTAGGGGAGTCTGATAACAGCACATTTCTATTTGAAATAGAACCAGGAGATACAGTTACTCAAACAGAAGGGAAAAATACAAATGTTGAATTTCTGTATATGTATATTATCTAGTTAATTATGACAATCAGGATGTTTCCACTGTAGCATCTCTCTGGCATTTTAGCACCTGACATCAGAAACCCTTTCCAAAGACCCAAGCACACGCGGTGATGAATAACACACACATTCTGTCACACATGCACTTGCAAAGCCAAGCTGTTTGTAGAAACGCACACTGGAATTTTTGTTTCAGCAAATCGTGTGAGATGATTCATCTTTAAGTCACACCTGTCGCACCAGAGATAAAATATCAACCAGAGCGTGATTTCAACCTTTACAGAAGCTGAGTGCTCTACAGAGTGACAGAACAAGTAACTCTTGTTTCTTTTGAACTTCAAAGTTAATCTACTGGGAATCAGCTTCCAGAGTTTTCAGCCATTTACAGATCTTATTGTAGAACAAGAACAAAATGTAACTTTAACTACACTGGACTGATTGATGGTTTCAACTCTTGAGTAGTGTTTGTAAGATAAAGAGGCAGCATATATTTAGATTCAGATGTCGTTTGACCTCAAATTGCCTGAGAGGAGAATATAGAAATAAAAAATAAGCACAGTTTCCTGTCAAGCACGTGACCATTCTAATTTTGTGAATCTGGTTAACCATGAAAAGCACAAAGTTACAAATGTTTCTCAAAGAACGAAGAAACCATCTGTGCATATTTGAAATACGGTTAAATTACCAACATTACTGTTACCTGCATGTTCAAACATTTATGAATGTTGGGCCTTTGGTGTGCTTTAATGACAGATGTTATCATGATTTACAGCCCATCAAAGGCCTGTCAGTGTAAACTCTGCACAAAAACTATTGTGAAGCTCCGTGTTCTGTGTTATTGCCTTAAAGCTGCCCGCTGGGGACGTCACAAGGTTGAACGGACAGTCATAGACAAAGTGATTTTTTTATTTTTTTTATTATTTTTCATTTACTACAATAAAATTTTTATTTATTTATTTTTTTTGTGGCATTGAGATTAAAACATGCAGAGGGGGTCGCGTCAAAGAGTAGGCAGCTTGAGGAGAAGGGATTTGTTTGGGGACATGTGTTTGAAGGCTGCTTTAATGAGGCCGGCTTTGACTCATCGAGAGTGTTTGTGATATAAAAGACACAAAGAGGTGAGACGGAGGGTCTAACAGTCAGAGAGCCGGCCAGTCAGGTTAAGCGGCTGTTATGTCCCTGCCCCTCTCACTTTCACTTTGTCTTTGGTGTGGAGCGTCTGTGAAATAAAAACCCACTCAGTGGAGGTTATCTTAGGATAAAGTTTGATTGGCCTCAATTCATGAACAGTAACAGTGCAATATGTAATTAGCACTCTTTTCCAAAGGCTCTTGGCCTTTGTGAAAGGCCTGTTTGTCTGCAAGGACCTGTTACCATGTTTATCCCAGTGCCTCTAAGACTTTGTTCTTGCCACAAATCCCCAGTTGATCTTATATTACAGTATTAGATCAGCAGCAATGACAGAATAACACTTTTATCCAAAGAAGAGGCTGCGGGAATGGTCTTCTTCCCATTTTCCGCAGGAAAAAAAAGGGAAACAGCACTTGAAACGCAGTGTGTGTCAGGTTGCAGCAGTGGCATTTGACTAAACACTCCCCGAGCTCTTAACAATGTACAAAACTGCAAACTCACAGCACATCGAATTAAGCTTCACCCTGGGTGCTCTGTAGCTCTGCCAGGCAGGTTCAAGCCCTGGGTTTCATATTGAGTGAAGTCAAATGAAAGAAATTCACTTACTCATGCTGTTCCACACTCAAATCCATAACTCTCCGAGTTAAATTTGCTGCATTTGCGTCTGGTGAGCGTTGGGGAGGAAGTATTCACGCTTGGCTGCTTTCCCCGAGTAAAGTCTGAGATGAAACCTCCCAGAATTGCGTGACAGTGCTCTCTGGAATGATTTTTCAAGTGTTAGCAGGCTGTGATTTCAACATGGCTGGAGGCTTAGAGGGCATGTCGAAGACACTCACAGAGGATGCCCTTGGCAATCAGAAAAACTCATGCAAACTTGAACTCAAACATAGAAGAAATATACATATATAAATATATCTAAGTGAGATGTTTGTGTATGATATTATAATTGTGAAGAAAAGTGTGATATATATATAGGCCTAGATTAAATTATATACTGTAAAATGTCATCATCTCTTCAGTTTTATATATTAGTGACCGTTTTGTACAGACTTTTCTTTTTTATTCATTGACAGAGATATTACATTTCACACTGAGATTATTTATTCATACGCAGAACATTTTTATATTTGTTTAAAAATATCTGTATAGATAACAGTTAACCTCTGTAATATACACTGAAGTTCATTTTTAAATTCTAGGATTTTCTTTACAAACACTGAGTTTGATTTTATGTAATTTTGATTTATGAAAAGCTTGTCCCTGAAAACACTTGTCCAGCTCGTCTGCATCTTTGCCTCCTTATGTGAAGGGTCACTATTAAGGTGTGAGACGCTGGACCAGTGCCTGTGCTTTGGGGCTTATTTTGCTACTATCTTTTATGTTTCAAGGGGTTGTTTTCTGTACCCGTGGTCTGTTTTTTTTTTTTGTTTCACCCCATCTTGTACTTGTAATTCAGCTGGTATTAGTAAGTTGGAGATGGTCAGAAACCCAGATATCGTGGTGACTACTGTGAGGTCAGTTTATAGGCCCAAAGGCTTCATATAGAGCCTTGCTGCTGTGAGAAAAGGAAGTTAAATGGCTTTAATTTTCCGCTGTGTCAAGTCTGCATGTGAACAAGAGTGGTAGAAATGTGGACGTGGATGCTCAGTGCAAAAGCATTCAGAGACAACAGGTTCTTTAACATTACAACTGGTGCCAGTACATTTTGTTGCTTATTCAGTTCCAGTTGTTGCACCGAGCGGCTTTAAGTAGCAGTTAAGCTAAACCACAGAAGTTGTTACATCCACCAAGAAGGAGTAGTAAGGGAAATACATGGAGTTATATGAATTTAAAGTTTTATCTCTTCCTTTGCCATTCTATCTTTTTTTTTATAATGAACCTACATTCTATAGTATGTATATGAGATTTTTACATGAATGTGTGGATGTTCAAAAATCTTGGCATCAAAAGTAGAAAAACAAAATTGACTTGTAAATAGGCCGAGTCATTCCTAGCGAGTTCAGCAAATTGTTATGTCCAAAAGAAGATGTTTTATTAATAAACTATGACGATGGGTACAAAGGTATATACAAAACAATGCATGTATAGTCTCAAGCAATCGCACGGTGCAGTCGAAAAAAAATGTTGTCTACATGTTTTCTCAAAAAAATGAGAAAGAGAGAAAGAGAGGAGCAGTATGTTACAGGTCTACTAACATGAAGAATGAGACATTATTTTGGTATCTGTGACACAGGCATGTTCAGTCTTACTGTGATGTTATGTGACAATGAAGATGACGATAGTGGCAGAGAGTGCTGAATGTCTAGAAGGCTTCAGAATGCTTGAACGCACCCCAACCAGAGAAGTCACCGGTGACGGCGTACTCTTTCCACAGAGTGATTCTCCCATTTGTAGAGTAGTGTGATATAAGAACAAAAATAATACAGAAACTAGATCTATAATATAATGATATATAAATTTAAAAGCCTACTGATACTGGAGATAACTAATTTATCAGTGTGGATGCCATGATATTCTGTGAGAAATGTGTGTGTTTTTCCTGTGAGAAGACAGTAGGCAGTTGAACCTGCCTTCTTTTGTACATAATTTGCTGTGATTGTGTGTCCAATAAAGTGCAGCTCTCTTGTACAGTGGCGACGTCTGATCTTGCTTTATAATGATTCATTCATGTCAGGAAATGAGTGTCTTAAGCAGAACAAATGTTGCATCACATGTCAAGTAATTTTGTAGAGGAAATAGAAAAACAAGAATAATGGTTACAAAATAGGTTTATTTTAAAACAAAGTCATGATTTTTTATCACTTAATAGGCGAGAACACTACATATGCAGAGCATACAAAACCATGAGGTGCCACAGAAATATTCAGACTATTTAAAGAAGATTTAGAATCAAATTAATCAACTGTTTCATTAAAAATATCTAATAGTACCAACTTAAATGCTATTTACACATCAAATTAGATAGAATATATAGAATTTTGTCAAAAATACACTCTGCCTCTAAACGATATACGATATATACAGAACATGTTAAAGCTTGTTTTATTGTCTGTATGTTTGAGTGTGATTCCCGTTAAATTTGTAAAAAAGTCTCGGACCAGAAGTGGCTCAAGTGTCCTGGCGTGGCGTTGACCGTCGACCATCTGTCCGCCTGTATGGCGTGTTCCTCAAATCTGCGGCAGAACAAAGGCAAGTGGATTTCAGCAGCACATAAACATCAAACATGCAGCACAAATGATTAAAATATCACCATGTGACTCCTCCAGGAAGCAGCACGTTTCTGTACCTGTGATGATGTCCTCCAGGGCGCCGTCCTTCCCCTCGCGTACCTGCGGTTTCACCTGCCTCTTCTTCAGCTCAGCTATCAGGTCCATCTGGGGCATTTTAGGCATCATGGGCCCCTAACAAAAGTTCAAAAAAATGAAAAGAAATCAAAGTAGATTTAGAATTAATAAAAAAAAAATTCTGGGAATATTGCACCTTTCTAATTCTACATAAGCTATTTTAATATCTCACCTTTTGTGCCCCAGCCTTGCTCGGAGATGATGGTTGTTGTTTTTCCTCACTGCTTTCACGCTCCATTTTCTTTTTCTGCTCAATCTCTTGCTGTGCTGTCTGTGTTCAATCAAGGGCAAAATTATTAACATGCAATGCAACAATTGTATTGGAGAAACATAAGAAGTCTACCACACACTCTCACCTTATAGGCCTTTATAAAACGTCCAAACAGCGGAAAAAACATGGAAGGCTGCGTGGTTTTGGGGTTCTCTCCAAAGTACTCCACCACAGAGGCGTATGCTTCCTGGAGGGAGATAGATCAGACATAAAATAGATGTCTACAAGTTGTTCAGAGTTGTGTAAGCTAGCTATAAACTGACTAACCTGTGCTGTCTTTGAGTCTTTGATCAAAGAGTCCAGATGTTCACTGTTGGTTTTGATGAATTCCTTCAACACCGGGCTGTCATCCTGCACCAGGAACTCCTTTTTGGTCGTCTCCATTCCCCGTTCTAATGAGCGGATATCCTGAAGAATGCTGTCCAGTGATACTGATGAAGAAACAGAACTGAGTTTATTACTACTCCAAATTTAGACCCACAAGATGCATAACTGGCTAGCCTGACTGTTTGTGTGAATGTACCGAGGGCTGCCTTGTCTACAAAATGTAGCTCAGTGTGGAAGTTGGCCAAGTCGGAGTATTTTTCCAGGATGATATTGGTGATGAAGTGAAGTAGCGTCTGCGAGCGGTCAGTTGACTTGGTCTCCAACAGCTGAAAAGTAAAGATGTTGACAAAGTGGATTTGGTTATTCAAGTAAGTTAGTGTGACAGTAATGAACAATAAGTCACCAAATATCAGTCAGTTTGGTATCGTTAACTAACAGGTCATACAAGACCAAGTAAGGCTGTAACGGTTAAAACATGAGTGTATTATTTCGAGCAAGGTTCATTTTATTGCTTATGCTTCAGTCTTACACAGTCTACTCTTAGGCTTTAAAGTGAAAGAGTACATTTACAAACATAGTCTACTTACAAGGTCCAGACTCTGCAGCCGAAAACCATATGCTGCACCCCTCTTACTGCTGTTCATATAGTTGCCAAAAGCAAGAACAATCTGAAAGGGAACACATGAGATGACTTGATGCAAAATCACACATTCCGGAGCTAAAGCAGCGTGTTGTATTGTCTTTTACTTACTTCCAAGATCTTTTTCAGTTTGGTTGAAGACTTGATGGACATGGACGCTGCAATGATGGAGTTCAGTTGCTGTGGATGACGTAAAAGCAAGATCATGCACTATTTTTTGTTTAAGAACGTAAATCTCAGTCTCTTTCAGTTCAGGCTATACAGTTCATTTGGCAAACTGACCGGCTGCAGGCGCTTGATAGTGTCCGGGAAGTTGCCCATAAAGGTGAGAGTGTTTATTCGCTGTTTCAGACGAGGAATCTTCCCAAAGCGTAACACAAATTGGTCCTCGTCTGTAAGCTCCTCCAGTGGACGGCCATCCTTCTCATAGTTATTCAACAGCTTCATCTCAAACTCTGTTGGTATGAAGGGCTCAAGTAGTTCCAGGAAGTCTATGGACAAAGACTTCTGGTCATACCTGAACAGAAGAGTAGCAAAAATTGCATCAGTAAGTGTATGAGTGAGAGAATGAAGGATAGCTCAGAAATGTCAACAATGAAACAGATTTTCCATGAAGCACATACGTCTCTATGGCGGTGCAGATAGAGTCTGGCTTCATCCCCCCTTTGCGTAGAGTGATGGCCATATTCTTGGCCTTGTTGGCGTCAATCAAAGCTGTCTTGCTGGGGGCCTTCTGTGCCTTCTTCTTGATTTTGGACAGGTCTGCTGGAGCACCCTGGGCTTTAGTCTTAAACTGTTCCTCAAACATGTCCATGTTCAGTTCCTGATGTAGACAGAATGAGAGGCAGAGAGAGGAAGATGAGAATGTCAGGATAAAAATGTATTTTCAAACAGCAGTTTTCCGGCAGAATAAACTCTACAGTGCAAGTGAAAAAAATGGATGGCGCATCGTCTTACCCCTAAGATCTGCTCGTCATCGAGTTCGGTGAAGACGGTGCCTGTCACCTGGTTTGGTTTTAAGGCCTGCCAGTTTAACAACGGCATCCTGAACTTGGTCTGAATGGGCTTCTTGCTCTTAAGCCCTAAGGAAAAAGAAGAGAAGATAAATTATTATATTTTTAAGATATTATTGCTGCTACCAACTCATGACAGCCTTCAGTACTTTTTAAATTCTTCTATAAGTTGCTTTTACCAGATTGAGAGTCTGGTGCTCCAGGAGGCGGTGGGGGTCCACCACCAAACGAGGGAGGTGGAGGAGGGGGTCCAGCACCAGGTGGAGGAGGAGGCGGAGGTGGACCTCCTCCAAGAGGAGGGGGAGGTGGTGGAGGTGGTGGACCTCCTCCAGGAGGAGGGGGAGGTGGAGGAGGTGGTGGAACTGCAGTACCACAACCTGGAAGTGGTGGCGGTGGAGGCGGTGGAGGAGGAGCGACTTGCCCACCAGGAGGTGGAGGGGGAGGTGGAGGAGGCGGAGGTCCAGAAGCAGGAAGGCTGGATGATGGAGAGGCCGAATCATTGACAGAGTCCGGAGTACTGGGCTGGGTGGCGGACGCTGGAGTTTGAACGTATTCAACCACCGTGACGGGCACAACCTGGATGTCCAGACCTCCAGAGGCACTGCGTCCAAGTCGGATCAACCCCTTGTCCTGCAGCTCCTGGATCTTCTGCTCCAGCTCTGAAGACGTCTGAAGGGTGGAGGTGCTTAAACGCTCCCTGTCCTTCTCCCTCTCCCTGTCCAGCTCTCGCTCCCGTTCTCTCTGCTGCAGCGCACTAACTTGGGCACAGGAGTCCCGCAGGCTTTCCTTTAAGACACAAAGACAAATATATAAACATACGTCTCCATAAAGAGCTTAACACAGAGCCTATTGTCGGGATTCCAAGGAGATATATTCTTAAACAAGCCCGACAGCAATGCTGCAGCATAAAAAATTAGGAAATCATCATTACAGTTGCTATTGATTATTACAGTTCATCCTCAGGGGAGCATGAATGTCCTGACATTGCCATCTCTACAGCTAGTGTGCTAACATGGCTAAAATGCATGGTCATATACAGATTTATTTGACAGATGCACATATGCTCATCTTTTTATTTTAAATTGATGCTAATTAGATTGTACATTCATATAAAGATTAATAAAATAAAGTGAACTGCCACCCTTTTGACCTCATTATAACTAATCACTGTGAGAATGTCGCACCTTGTTTGGTTAATTAATCTTATTAAACATTGCACATGTCATGGAGCAGCACTTACTTTGAGCAGCTCAGTCTCCTTGGTGGCCTGCATGAGCTGAGTCTCAAGTTCAGATATTCTCTCCGCGGTCCGATTCTCAATCTCCTCGAGCCGGGCATTGAGCTATAACACAGACCACGTTGTTTTAACATCATATCATCAAAGCCTCTTTTTGTTCACAGCGTCTTTCTTTATTTCATGGCTGACCTGTGCGTTGTGCTCCTGCAGGTCGTCCACATGCTCCAGCACCCCTCCCCTGTTCTCAGCATCCTCCAGCAGGGCTCCTACATCTAACACGTTGTCCAGGTACGCTTGGATCTGGACCTGCAGCTTCTCGCTCTCTGTTTGCTTCAGACGCTAAAGCACAAACAGACATAAAAATTACTTATCATAGGAATAAATCAGAACTCATAAGTATCATTTAGAAAAATATTATATTTATTGTTTGTTTAAAGTGATTCAAGTTAACTTTTAAATAAAGATTTATAGAAGATATGTTCAACAGCTTGTCACTAACTGTGTCTGTTATTTAGTGCTGGGCAGGTAGTGTACACTGACTGTTTCACTGCCTGAAAACAACTCTATGAAAGCACTGAGAGTGAAACAAGACATTAAAGTTGTGGGCGAGACAGCTAAACGATGAGCTGAAACTCACTACAAAGCTCCTTAAAGTTGAAGTTCTCTGTAGGTTCATGACTACATTGTTATTTCATACATTATTATTCTAAAAAATATCAGTTACAGCAGCTTTGGGACACCACTGGTAAACTCCGGTTTGAGATTTTTATGCACGCTCACCTCTAGATACTTGTCTAGTGCCAGGTGAGTGAACTCGTACTGCAGGTGAACGCGGAAGTTCATGTTCTCCACTGAATGGACAACAATGTTTATGAACTGCATGCAAGCCACCTGAAGACAGAAGATACGATGACAGTTAGATCTCGAGAACATCCACAATATAAAAGTCCCTTTATTTGGTAGGTAATACATTTGTGGACCTACCATGAAGTCAATGTTGCTGTCATCATTGATGAAGTACTCCATCAACTTCTCAAAGCGGTTCTTTTCTCTGCTCACCTGAAGAAAAAATAGAAACTGTATTATAGTTGTTGCCCAAATGGGGGCGCAATTGCATACAGTTATATTTATAACATGTACATCTCATTCAATGCTACATAAATAGGGTACATTTTTTAACCCTTCCTTGCATATAGAATTACGCACACATTCATGGTTGTTCTGCTTGTGCTAAAATTATGCTTGTGAGGGGTGGATTATGTCTTTCGCAAGATGAGTAATCAAAGGGGAAGTCTGGAACAATGCTATGACTGAACAAGCAACAGTCAAAAGTCAAATGAGGCCATTGTAATATGATAAAATTACTAATACACAATTCATTTCACCTCTTTGAAGTTGTCAAAGGCAGAGAGAATGATGTCATGACCTCCTCTGACGAGACACACGGCGGCAAGCAACTCCAACACGAGAGCTTTGGTCCTGTAGCAGCAGAGGAGGGGTTAGATATGGATACAGATGGACGGATAATATACACACTTTGTCTGCCACACAAATACACTCACCTGGGATTCTTGCTGTTAAGACTGAGCGTGATCTCGTTCACACAGCGCGGATGAGTCATCACCAGGTTAAAACCAGACTAAAAGCAGAAGAAGAGCATAAACAGCTCATGTGTTAAAAGATACAGAAAAAGCATGTTTGGTTTGAGAAAAATATTTTGCAGTGAGAGGGAAAAACTGCAAAATTGTAAAGGCTCTACCTGGTAGTTCATGATGGCTCGCAGGCACATAATGCACACATGTACATCATCTCTCTGGTTGGATGAATGGGCCCTCTTATGTATTTTGCTCCCCAGAGTGGAGCTTATTCTGTAGAGAGATAACAAGCGTATGGACATGTTTTAAGACAAGAGAAGCTACTATGTGTGCAATTGATTTGAAAGTTGAGGCCCAAAACTGAGCGCAGTTAGGCGTTGGTCAATTATAACAAGACTTTGGAGATCCGCTGTGTCTGCCTAACAGCTGAAATGTAGCATCAGGTGGAGAGAAAAATAAAGAATAAAATACTCAACAAACGAGCAAAGGATATGAATGAATGGGGGTGTGAGAAATTGAGGTATTCGTCATGGTTGGAATGTCTCAGTTTCAAGAGGAACTGCTGTCTAGCAAGAAGACGGCCATGAAATTTAATAAGAAGGGTGGAAAAAACAGTGCTATACAATTAATCATGAAGACATACTGATTAAGTCAATATGCCTTCTGCATTGTTTGTTTCAAGATAATAAAAACTGCTGCGGTTGGTTGATCAATTAGGGCTGCCACTATTTATGAGAGCTTTTTAATCCATTTTTCTGTATAAATAAATGGTGATTTGCAGAAAGAAACATGAGATTCCGTTTCATACTTGACTGGCTTCTGGTTATCTCTGTGGCATTACAGGGTGCCACCATCCTACCACTTCTTCCTTTCTTAAAACTATTTTATCTGTACGTGCAACTGTATAGGCTGGAAGTTCCTCTTTAAATAAGAATTCATGGCGTGCAGTGTACGTGTACTTCTTACCTTACAGTCAGTGCACGAGCAGCTCTGGTCATCCCATGTGACTGGGAGCTGCTGGGGCTCTTGGTCAAGTCTTCCATTGACCTCTCTGCTGGTTTTCCTTTCTCTGACAGGGTGCCATTCTCAACACTTTCCACGTCAAACCTTAAGTGTTGACACAAAATAAACGCCCATGGTGATAAATAATTTCATTTGTCAGAGCACCACCAGTTTCTAAGAGAGTTTTTACAGCCTGCTGGTACTCACGAGGCGTCACTTTGTGCATGGGACAGGTATTCCACCAGAACATCCAAACCTTTGTTCTGCTCATTGAGAAACTCTTGGGCCCATCTACACAAAATAAAGAATTTTAATTATATATCACACAATCTAGACTCAGACTGACCTTAACACAAGACTAGAACTTTAGAAGGTGAAAATAACACAATCTCACTCTTAAAAAGATGATGAATGTTGAATTCATAAGCAATAGACTCTCTTGCTTCATTTCATACACTTACTTACTATCAATGTACTTCTGACTTGCGGAAACAGTGACTGATATTCAGTAAAAGTTATAACAGGCAAAAATAGTGCCTTTAATGCTCAGTAAACTCAAACTGACCATTAATCACAATGACAACAATAAATTTAAACTTCATTTCTTAAGCATCTATCTTAAAGGCGTCCCGTGGAGTTTTGACTACTAGTGGTGCTATGGAGCAATGTTTTAATGAGTGGCTCTTCATTTTTGTTTGTAAGGTACATCGCATGGCAACGCAGTACACATTTCATAACTTATTCCCATAAATACTGATAGTAGCCGATGGTAACACGCAAAATAGTGTATGTTTTCAAGAAAACTCCATTGGGAACCTTTAAAAAACAAAGTGCTTTACAGACAGGATGAGCTACAATACAATAAATTAAATAAAAAAACAAGTTGAACATATAAAACAATGAAATAAGAACACATTAAAATGAATATTCTAAGAAGATTAAATGCAAAAAGTTGTTCAAAAGGAGCAACAAAACTAAAAAAAATAACCATCAAGGGGGCTCACCCAATGTGATTAGTGCGAAGGGATATCTCCAAATCTTTAAGGACCTGGGTGGCTTCTTGGATCCGTTTCTTCAGCTAAATAAGCAGAAGTGAGGAGAATAAAGATATCATTGTTTAGATGACAGAAGTGCCAAACATGAAATGAAGGTCATGCTTCACCCTTACCCTGCGAGACACGCCACCTTGGTCTTGGTAAAAGCTTTTGATCTTGGTCAGGTAAGTGGATGGGGGGCTCTTCACTTGGAAGCGTTCCTGGGGATGAAAGATGTAATCAATGAAGAGTTTATAAAAACACTGTAATAAAACTGACACATTTAGCAGTGCACAGCATCTGAAGCTATTATTGGGTGTGCTAGTAAACACAACAGACACAAACTGGCCTCTGTTTCCATGCCGACGCCTCAGTTGCAACCACAGAAACTGTGCTGCAAGGTTTTCACACTGCACTGTGCTCTTTACCACACATCCAGTTTGGGTGCTCGTGTACTTTATGTCAACTCTGTGCCAGTGAAAGAACATTTGGTGACATGTATGTTGTGGTTCAACTGAAAAACAGCTCTTACCTGATCACAGACTAATTCCCACTTCTTTTCATTGTCGTACTGACTCAAAAGCTTCAATTTATCTGGAGGCAAGTTCATGTAGCTCTGAAAAGGAGAACAAAAGAGAGTTTGACTCTAAAAAATGTACTTTCTGTTTTATCATTCATCTTAACACCTATTCTATTCATTCAGGACACATCTGGTAAAAGCTTTCATGTCTTCATCTTTCCTGCTTATGCAACAATATTAAAATCTACCAAACCACAAATGCACTTTCTGTGTAAAACCAGAAGGGTGGTGACTACCTGCCGGAAGCAAAGATGACTCAGTGTTTACATCAATGTATTGATGGTTGTCAGTACATACTTCGTATGACAAGAAAATAAATAGTTTCCGTCATAAACGAAATTATTGAGCTAACTTTAGTGGCTCGATGCAGGTGTTGATTTTTTATCACATTTTATATACCACATTATGGATGTTGATGAAACAAGGCGCATATTAAATTAAGAAAACTTTTTCAATTTATTTCTCAGTTTCTTCCTTTTTTATGTACATGATTAAAGCTTAAGCAATTGTTTAAAGCAAGATTAGATTAGATTTCTAACAAGATTAGACTTTCACATACTTTTCCATCTCAATCTGTACTGAGAGGATTAGAGGCATATGGTATGTATGCCTCTAATCCTCTCAACTGTATGGAGAATTTTACAAAGACCAAGAACCCCCCACACCTTCACAACTGTCTGGTGTAGGTTGACTCAACTATTTAAGGAGCTGACATATTCAAAAACCAAAAGGTGCAGTTTCACTTTGAGTTATCTACTCCAACCTACAGTGAAATGACTCCTATATAAAGGTTATTCCACTTTAAATAACTTAAGAAATGAATGGTTTTAAAAAAAAAAAACTAATTAAATGAATCAGAACCTAATTGGTAAGTTTGTGTGGAAAAAAAAGACACTAAAGTTATTAAAAGGCATTTTTGGTGCAAGAACTAGTTTAAGTTATGCACCTGATCCACGACTCAACTGACAATAATGATAATGATAAATAAAACTAATTTTCTTTTTCTTCTTCAAAACACACTGCTGATTTACTTACTAAGACTAATCATTTCACTTGACATTGGATGTTGATCTTAAAGCTACCAGTGTGTTCATTCAAGCACTCACGTACATTCTTTTTCACACCTTATTAAAAAAACAGAGACATAGAAACGGAAATGGACGTTGCTGTGCTTCTGGGGAGTTGAGGCTTCATATTTGGAGGGGAAAGGGAGGGGTACCATTGTGGGTTTTATAGTAGAACATATAAAAAAAAAAAACATGAAAAAAGACTCACACAAACATTTGTGAGACTGTGAGTATAAATTGCCTACGTTTAGAAACAAAGTAGAAATGAAGAAGAAAGTGCGTTTCTCATTTCCTTGTACAGTTTGCTACAGAAACAATTGGAAGTATTTTGCTGAAAGAGGAAGTGAGGTCATACTTCTCAGATCATGCCTGAGAGGGCGTTGTAAGCACGAAATGGCACCATACACTGCAGGAGCAGAACATGTCACATAGATCTTATGAAATAAGTTATACTAAAGCCTCACTACATTCTCATATGGCAACAGTTACAATAGCACAAGAGTTTATTTGTTTTGTGTTTATGTGAAATAATCACACTTGAATTTAACATAAAGAAAAAGTGCTTTTGTGTAATACATATAAACTACACTAATACTTTCTAAGAAATTCTGAGATCACTTTCATGAAACTGTTTGGATTTATGCTGACATTTTAGTTTTGCTTTTTAAAATAATTGCTGAGGCATTACTGGATAAAAACCTTAAAAATATATTTTTCAAAAAAGAATCTTTTTTCCACATTAATAAAAGTGTCATTAAACTGACTGCAATAACTAACTCCCAAGTGAAGTGGACGTCCAAGATTCTAATATTCCATCTTGTTGATAGTCTTTTTATGTGGATTGTGCTTCACTGTTTTATATATAACACAAATAAACTGGTTCAAAGTTAAAGGGAGGTCAAGTTAATGCTAATGAGATGTTCATGTAAGGTTCCAGCATTTGTTTGGTCATTATTTTTACATCTGCAGAGTACCTGGACACTTCATGCTGTTTATGCAGAGAACAAAACATGTAGCTGCATCCCATAACCCATGATGACACACTGAAGTGGAAAATCATAGAAATTTAAAGATGGGATAGGTTTCAGATTTTCAGGTTTTCTATAAGCAACGCTGGATAAATAAAGCTCCTTTGGTTGTACACTTCGAGGATGACAAAGTCAGGTTCATTATTGATGTTAATGGAACACCTGCTGCAGTGTGTCGGTGTGACATCACAGTTACTAGTCTTCTTTGTCTTTAATTCACTTTTTGAGCTTTTTATGCTCATTAATGTTATTTAAACCAGCAAGAGAGGTAAAAGTCAGATCTTTTTTTAAATATTATTTTAACTTTGTTTTTATCCACAAATCTGTAGCCAAAATAATCAAACATTTAAATACTTCAGCATCCCTGATTCTAAACAATAAGTTTTGATTCTTTGTGGTGTCTCAAATGCTTAAAGTAAGCATGGAAAGATTTTCTATTTTCCAAATTGTTGTAAGACTGTTGAAAGAGTGGTGAAACAGTTGCTTTCCGGTCTTATGGGCTCACACATGAAAATGTATTTCTCAACTTCCCCTTGGGGCCAGCTGCCTGATCATGCATTTAATCACCCTGTTCCCTGTGTGATATTTTCAAGTGTAACAGTGGAGGAAATGAGCGTGTTGATGAATCTATGAATCAACTTGTTGAAAACGTTGTTTTTATTTTGATATCCCTACTTTAAAAGAAGCAGTTTTTGATGACCTACATATGTGCCTGTGCTTTTAGGCAACATAAATCAGTAACAGAGTGTAAATGTTCAAAACACTTAGAAAACACTCTACTTATAACTTTAAATTACAGCTGATAGATTGTTTTTTTCTGTGCCTCTTAATCATATGTACTTGCACTGATATCCCAGCCTTCACATATAGCCTCTGCCACAAAACCATAGCTGGCACTGGCAACACACAAAGTGTATAATCTGTCTTTCATGTGTAGTAAGGGTGTGAGCCTTCTTGTATCCTGTGCAGCCACTCACCAACACCACATTGAAGCGCTCCTCCAGCTCCTCCTCTGGAGGCATGGGCAGTTTGGGGGGAGCTGGCTGCTTCTTCTGCAAGGTTGGAGCTGGGTCACTCATTCCAGAAGCTGAGTTCCTGGCCTCCCGGCCCTCACCCGGTGGCTGCTCCAAGCCTCCTGCAGCCGCATTCCCCATCACTAATCTCCACAAGTAATCCAGGAGGAAACCTTTACACAAATCCTTTTTCCTGAGAAATCTGTGTATTCCAAAACAGAGTGACAAAATGTGATCACTCCAAATGACAAGAACGAGTAGGCCTAAATCAAACCGAGTCTTTGGGCCTGAAGGGAGAGAAACATCAAGTCTCCGGTCTACTGAATCCGCCAAGGTCCTGAGGACAGGGTGGATGATGAAGAAAGAAGGCAGTTCGTCCTCATGTTTGTCTCCTCATCAACCTGTCCCTCTCAGTCTACAAATACCTTTGAGAATAAGGTTACAAGCCTTGTGGGGGCCCGTTTGGGCTCTAAGAAAAAAATCCAACCTAAGTGTCACTCACTTGTTGACCGAGAACTCCTCTGGTGAGTGAGTACAGAGGGCTGCGTTTGAGAGGAAGGAGAGGGGAGTGTGACACACTCTGTAACACAGACAGAAACCACAGAAGCGCAAAAGCAGAAGAGTAACTTCCTGTGCATGACAGCAACAGAACCTGATGTGGAGGACAGGGCGGAAGATAAACATGCTAACCGTTAGGCATACCACGCACACAGTAGGTGAATGACGAATAAGATAAGGTAGCACAGTGATTACATAAAGTATAAAGAGGGCCCAAGCTTTAAGGAAACTTGCTAACCAAGCAGATGTAAAACCAATCAACAAGCAAAGGAAACTTTCTCTAACTTCACCATGAAGACATTTTCACTACACTGGAGCCATTCATCCTCATGCATGACCATGAGGCTACATTTGTTTTGGTCATTACCCTTATCATGAGGCCATATTGATGTAGCAATCAGGTAAATGTGGTCCTCAGTGACAAGGTAGACAGCACTGTCCAACAGCGCCCCTCCGTGTTTGAAGCCAACTACTGCATGTAATGCTGCTGCATTCGGGGTCTCCTCGGGAACTTCAGAACACATAGCTTCATATGACAGAGATGTTTGAATTTAATGCAGTAATGAACCCTGTAACAAAAAAATATATATTTATACTACTTAATAGCAACTTTTACCATCACTTATTTCATGGTGAAGCACACATGCTTTTAATAGTTCACGCACTGAAATGATTTCCCCTGGGGGACTGTTTATAAAGCAAGTTACTAATTCATACATGAATTATCTTGAATTATTATGTCTTTATTATTTTTTTTGTTTGGATATTTCAACAATATATTTCAGTTTTCCGCAAACTTTTGAAGACGAAAGCTAGGATTTACGTGATGCACGTGAACGCAGCAGAGGTAATAGTTATTTTACATTCCAAAATGACGGACTCGACTGCGTCGCCAGAGGACCACTGGAAAGTAAGTAACTCATGTTAGTTGACCTCAACTTTTCAGGTGACCTGATTCACACGTCAGCCACGCCACAGCGGTGATAAATAGCAAACACTGTTTGGTCTAAAAGTTGAAGTTTTGCTAACGTTACGGGCAAGCAGGGCTTTGTTAGCTCGACAGCTAACCATAGCTAGCCGACGTTTGCTGCTAACGTCATAAAGCTCCAGTGTTAGCTGGTTAAGTAAACAAAACGTCCGGGAAGAGTAACTCATGTTCCTCATGTGGGGTTTGTTTTAGCTTAAAAATAGATCTCCACGCCTCTAAAATAACATTAATATTATAATAACATTTCCTCTTTTTTCTTTCTAACATTGATGTGAAAGTAAAATGTAGAATTGTGGAAGAGATTGCCAGAATGTTGCATAAATCCACCATTATTATTAAGATTGTAAAATTGCTATTGGGAGCCATGCATATGGATTCTACCTGCTGGAAACCAGGAAATTACTGAAGCTTTCCTCAGGGAGAGGTATAATCATTACTTAGCTACAAGTTTATGATATTTTTTGAACAGGATAGTTCCCAATCCTCCTCTTGTTAGGGACTCCTGAAAGCTCTTGAGCTAAACATATCAAACTCCTGTATAAGGCAATCTTTGATACACATATGAATCTGGGATCCTTTTTTAATATGAATCTGCTGTAGGTACCTCGGTGTTGAAATTGAACACTCTAAATTTGGGAACCACGAATTACAGAAACCTTTGTGTTGAGGTGCCCTAGATCAAACACTGGATCTGCGAGTGAAGTAGTAATTTGGCACAGCTCTTTATCCTCCTGCCTACTTGAATTGGACAAATCAGGGCAACGCTCTGTGGGGGGTTTAGACCGTCTATCAGGAGGGCTAGCTATTGGTCTATTGTGGGTGTATTTTGGGCAGCACGATTTCCCCCTCTCTTTATTCCAGCCTTTAAATTTCTATTTTCTCCCTTTTCCATCTTCTGTTGTCTGGTGATGGCTCGGCAGACAGACGGCACTTTCAGCGACAGTGGCTTTGACCCCAGTGAGTATTCAGTCAGTTCATATTCTCTTGTTTGTCATATCATTTGATATTTAGGGTATGTGATGGTGACCTTGTGTTTCTGGTCTCTCATATTTGCATGTCAATCTATTTCTGGTCTCGCAGTGAAAAGATCTTTGATGTCAGGTGTCTTGTTCTGTAGGTTTCTTTGCTGAAACTGCCAGAAAGGGTACAGTTGTGTCCAGGGCCAACAGCATTGGCTCGACAAGTGCTTCTTCAGTACCAAATACAGGTATTATGTTTGTCACAGAGGGGGGTGTGACAGTGCTGACAGTTGTAAGAAAGTGAATTTGTCCCACATTTATATTGTGATGTGCATGTTCACGTCCTCGCCTGTGCCTTACTTGGAATGACCCAATCATCCTGTCAAATATAAATACTACCTGTGTCTATACTGTATGATGATGTTGAATAAAATGCAGTGCGTGCTGAACCATCTTTGTAGCTTTGGTTCAGACTCTGTCGGCAAGGTTTTATCTGTCAAATCAAATCTTTCGGAGGACAGTTTCAGTTGCATTACAGCCCGCACAGAACTTGACTGAAGCATGAATCAGCATTTCTGAATCCTGCCCTGATCACAATTTATGCCAGGGTTATACATTTTAAGTAAATCTATAAATTCATAGTCTGTATGATCATCATCATTATTTTTTCAAAAGTTTTATTTAACTACGAAATAGTCCATTGTGTATTTGTCAGTCCGTCAAATGGTTTTCTCTGTCAGTCAAGCGTCCTTGTTAACATATTCTTGAATAGATGATGAAGACAGCGACTACAGACACGAGGCGTCTTATAAGGACTCGTATAAAGATCGGCGGAGACAAGCGCACACACAGGCTGAGCAGAAGCGCAGGGATGCTATCAAGGTAAGGCTACAGTGGAATGCAAGTCTCTCTGACTTACAGCAGCTGTTTTCAAAAGCTCTGTATGTTTAGATTTTCACTTGTTCAGTTAGTTGTTACTTCTTTTTCTTTCACTTTAGAAAGGATATGATGATCTCCAGTCCATAGTGCCAACCTGCCAGCAGCAGTCTGAATTCGCTGTGGGAGCACAGAAGATCAGCAAGGCTACAGTACTGCAGAAAAGTAAGATGTGATTTTATTGGAAGAAAACTTGCAGGCCACCCGAGAAACTGATGCATGTATTTGGAATAGTAGCTGATACAGCTGTATCAGGGCAAAATGGTAAATAAGAGCAGGTCAGGAAAGGTCAGAGTTTTCTGTCCAACTTTCAACACTGACTTTATCTAGTAGTTTTCCAATAGAGTCCTCGATGAACATGGTACAGAAACCTGGCAGCGCCACTGGTTCATGCCATCTGCATGCTGCTTATACATATATATATATATATATATATATATCTAAGACAGTAGAGTCTCATGTGCTCACATTACACAAAGCAAGTAAAACGGACAATAAGGGGAAGGAGTATTTGGATACAATTTAGCATGTTCAGTGGAAAGACAGAGACAAAAATACCACGCAGCACAGAGGTCTCTAGACATGCTGGAGTTTCCTCATAAGTAGTAAAGGAGGAAGTGGCAGCATTTTGGTGTGTGGGAGATGGTAAATTGTGGAGGGAAACCTCTTGGAAAATGGAAATCGTGTGGGGTGAAGAAATCCCTGACTGAAGCATTTTTCTTTTTCTTTATTTTTTTTTTGCAGCAATAGACTACATCCATTTTCTTCATAAAGAAAAGAAGAAACAAGAGGAGGAAGTTTCAGTACTAAGGAAAGAAGTGATGGCGCTGAAGATCATGAAAACGTGAGATAATTGTTCCTTCTTAGCCGAGTTTTATTCCACCTACAGTTTACTGGCAAGCTATGAACTCTGTACTTGTTCTGCATCGAGGTGGATTTTAAAAGAAATGCTGATCTTGGACAAAGAGAGAAAACTCTTGAGACAGAAATGTTTTGATGGCAGCCCTGACACAGCATATAGTAAAGGTCCTGTCAGATCTGAATATAGAAAATGGAACAAAATACCCTCAAATAAAAACTTTGTGCTGTGTTAGGGTTTTTATTGAGACCATATGACTTTAGCTGTGGATGCAAACCAATTCATCTACTCTGTGGAAGGAATGGCTTCCTTGTCAAACAGTCATGGTCATTAATGGTCGTCTTTTCCTAATAGGAACTATGAGCACATAGTGAAGGCCCACCAGAACAACCCGCAGCAGGGAGAGGATCAGGTGTCTGACCAGGTTAAGTTCAACATCTTTCAGAGCATCATGGACTCCCTGTTCCAGTCTTTTAGTAGTTCTGTTTCAGTGAGCAGCTTCCAAGAACTCTCCGCCTGTGTTTTCAGCTGGATTGAGGAGCACTGCAAACCACAGGTGAGAAATATTCCTGACACATTATGGACACCAAGGTCAGGCACAGTAAAAAAAAACAAAAAACAAAAGGCTAGTTTTGCGTTGGTAATGTTGTGAGTAATTACAGTATGCATGCTCCTTGTTCTCTCCTAGACGCTGAAAGAGTTTGTCGTCGGGGTGCTCCGGCAGCTCAGCGGTCAGCTTTATTGATGGAGTGAAACCTCTGGACTGAACTCTCTGAAATTGACTTTGGGCTTGCTCTTGGCCTCTCAGGGTGGAGTGAAAACTCCCATCAGCCTCAGGCCGCACCACAGTATTTACACTCACTTCAGCTCATCAGTGACTCCCTGGCTGTAATTAGACCCACACTATGGATAGAGGTGAAAAGTTGCATTGGATTGAGCGTTGCGTGTTTAAGAAAGATCACTTTGTGAATATATTTCAGCCTCTGCTGATTGTTCGTATTTCTTACTATTCTGCTGAGAAATGCAGGGAAACGAGGATGAATGTATTATTTAATGCGTCAGGTAGACAAGATAGTGTAGTTACGGTCAGTTTGCAGTAACTTGCCCTTGTTGGGATAAATAAAAACAGACTCCTCACAGAATTGATCATATTGCCTTTGCAACCTATCAACCGGTGTAACAGAAACGGAGATGGTGATGAAAAATGTGTAAAAACAAGAGCACGCACACCTTCCTCTCTGTGACATCTGATGCTGATCCAAAGGGCTCGTCTCCGCGTCAGTGTACAAACACTGTGAGTCAGCCATTGCACTCCTGAACCATAGCAAACGATACTACTGCAGGGTAATTTCTCCTAATTCTGCGCACACTCAGGAGCATGCTCTGTGATGCTTCATCATTTTATCACTGAGGTTTGATTCAAAACAAACTTGTGTGAAAAATGTTCGTATCATTCATGCAGCTGTGACACTTCGCTGACAGATGTACAATACGGGAAGCATAGAGGTCTAGGATTTTTGAATGACTGTTTATATTGACTTTGAAAATAATTAAGCTACCACACATCGTGTTAAATGTTGAATACAGTTATACGTGTCGTGTTTCTTTGAGAGATGATTTTAAATACAAAGTGTTGATTTTGATGCTTTCAAATGGCAGTTTATTCTACAGTAAACAGATTGTTTTATATTAAAGGTCCAGTGTGTAGGATTTGTGATTGCAACCAACTGAATACCAACTTCCACCGAGAAAACCCCCCCATCTAGATCCGCTGGTTTGTCTGTTCTGAGACCCTCCGCTCCCTCTGTAGACAAAAACGGCCCATTCTAAGCTGACTGAAACAAAGCGGCAACCTCCGTCGCTGTGAAGTGAATCCCGTCCACCATTGATCCGCGTCTTTGCAGATTTTCAGATTAACCAGGAGGCGATTCAGAACAGCTCTTCAGAGCTGTGGGTGGTGTCACGCATACTCCGTCCATTCTTTGTACTGTCAGTGACTAAAACACAATTCTTACACATAAAAACTGAGTATTAGATTTAATTTCTGCCCTAGAACCTAAATCTTGCACACTGGACCTTAAAATGATGCATTAGTGGCTTTTATGATGAGTAACAGTTCTTTCCAAATGGTGCAATAATCAGCAGCACTTCTGAATTTTCAACAGCACTATGTGGAAAATGTTCTGCCAATGAGACAGAGAGACTTACAGCCGCTGTACTGAATTAGTATTTTATACTTTGATTTTTAAACATATGATATAAAGCAGATTTTTGTGATGACTTGTGACAGTTTTGTTTCCAGTATCAGAGTGAGTCAAAATCTGTCATGCACAGAACTGATTGAGAGAGTTGCTTTATTGTTGTTGCTTTAATTTACAGGGAAATGTTTTATTTTCTTTTGATAGTTCTTTTATAAAAGCAATTTACTGTATATCACCATCCAAAGAGTGACATGAATCTATGTAAGAAAAAAAATACTGAATGTGTGTCCTGTTTATTTTACCCAAAATTAAATAAAGTGTGAAAGACAACAGCAGAAAAATCATGTAAAGCTGGGCAGTGATCCCCATCTGTTTTAAAATAGTTGGTAGATTGTTCTTTTATTGGAGAAATTATTCTGTTTGCACTTCAGCGTGTAACATTACTGTCGTGAACATTTAATAACAATACTGCATGAAGAAACAGTACAAAGGAGGGGGGGGAAAATGGGACAACCCACGCCTCATAATACATTAAGGTTATGAATAACTGTCCATGCTTGAAAAACATTGTGGTTACTTTATGCACAGTTTTCAAAAGAGAAATGGATTTGAACATTAATAACAAAGAACATCAAAAGTGTAATGAATAATCTGTTGCCTTATGGCTTTAAAAAGGGAAACAAACCACTGCTGCCTATGAGGTGACAAACATCCCTCAGTGCGGTCTGATGATGCAACGGAGTGTTAGTGTCTTGCAGACGACAGCTATTTTTTTTTGTATAAATATACTTTGAATTACAGAAGTTGTACTTCCATGCAGCGTTTATTAAAGATGTACTATCTGTTCAAAACAAAGGCTATAAATAAAGAATGCTGTGGCTCACACCGCCCTGATGTTTAATCTATATCCTTGGCTGAGCACCGCACAGGCTCACATTGATGAAGTGGATGAACAAGCGTTTTCTTGTTCGCTCAAGTACTTGGAACAACCACCTTGCAGTCCTCGTCGGTCTCTACTCCGACTTCATCCTGTAAAGGGCAACGTCCAGTTTTATAATTCATTAGTGCTGTGAAGCAGAACACACACAGGTGGTGGAAAATGGATTTTATGGACTGCTTTCACTCACCAAGAACTCCTTTTTGCTCTTAGGATACCCTTCCAGGATTGCATTGATCATGTCTGAAGCCTGAGAGAAAATAAAGCACAGCTAAGGTTAAGATTTTAGTCTGAACAGTTTTTTGTCTTTATATAACAATCAATGTTCTGCTTTTATCTTCCTTTACAGCTACAGCTTGTAATGCTAGCACTGATGGGAGGAACAAAATCTGGATCATATTTGCATTTTTATTTAATATTTACTAACAAACATTCAAAAGGTTTGGCCCTCGTCTAAATGCATTTTACTCAAAATATGAATTTAGATTCATTATTGATTAATCTGCCAATTATTTTCACAATTAACCATTTAGTCCACTGGTTCTCAAACTATGATACGTGTCCTGCTAGAAGTATGTGATATCTCTCTAGTGGGAAAATCTCTAAAAACATATACAGAATATTGATCATTAATTGTGAATGAAAATAAACTGAGATAGCTGGAATATAATTGAAGTTTTGCATTTCATGTAATATTTTATTTCAGCCTGTAAGGTATGTTATGTACGTAGTGCAGCTGTGTATACGTTACCAGTCTCTTCCTCTTTTTCCACTCCTTCACATATACATCCCGCTCTTTGTAAACCTGCAATTTAAAATATAAGAAATGTACTACCATACTGTTATATCTTCACTAGGTCTCTGAGATAGTTTGGTGCATAAATCCATTGCCAACCTTCTCCTTCTCTTTTGGAGTGACGTGATTTGTGGCAGACTTTATCTTCTCCAGACGGGCTCTGTACCCAGAACACTCAGCTTTCAGCTCTTTGATCTCTGACACCATTTCCTCCGTCGTCAGGGAGCTGCTGAGCTCCTTCAGCTCTGTTGGTGGAGATTACAAGCAAATATACACGACATCCACTTTCCAAAGAAATGCAGTGCAACAAAAACCCTCCAGTCCCTTCAGTCTAGAGGAGTTCTGTGCGAGTTTTGTGGCCCACGACAGCGCAAAACTCAAACACCTCGGTACAATGCACGCTTGCAGAGATCAGTGGTGTACTCCACCTGCGTCTAGCTGCCTGCAGCTCTGGGTGAGGGACTGCAACTCGGCACTGAGCTCTGAGATCTGACAGTCGATGGCCTTCAGGTCTGCCTCCTTCACATCTTTGAACTGAGACTGTGGGAGAGATTAGCAGCTTCATGGATTTTTATAAACACCGGTTTGTCCCACAGCGACACAAAAAAAATCCCAGGTGAACTAACCTGATCAGCGAAATAAATCTTTTGCTTGCCATATGTTTTCTCCTTTATCTTCCCCTCCAGCGCCAGCAGCTCCATGGCTTTGACCACCGCCTAGTGAGACACAAATACACAGTCACTTATTCATTTAACATCACACACACACACACACACACAACTGCATGATATGGATAAGTGTTGATCTCACCGTTTTGCCCAATCCATGCTGCTTTTGTAAATTACAAAATACATCTTGTGCACTGTAGGGCCTGTTCTTCTCATTCAGATAGGCGAGGATGAGAGAAGCACCTGTGGGTGACAGCAGGAGAGCCAGGAGTCCCAAATGGTACCTTAACGTAGCATGACTTATACTTGTTGGACAGCAAGTAAAGTTAGAAATCACAGCTGGGCGGTTATAGTCTTTTTAAGTATTTTAAAGCACACTGACCTTTAATGTCACATTAGCCCTTACTGTTATTTTTAGCTTATCATGCTAACTATGTAGCTAACATTAGCTGATAGCTTCTTAGCTAGCTTTCTAACTTATCTTTGAAGTCTATCGTGTGTGTGTGTGTGTGTGTGTGTGTGATACACCGGGTAGCTCTCTACAGTTAGAAAACATCCGGACATTAAGTCTTAACTCTTACCGTGATCTTTTTTACTCATGTCTTCACGTTAGCGCTCCAAACTGAGTTTCGCGCGAAATATGCGTCACTGTAAAGATCGTTAACGTCTGACGATGCGTCACACCAGAATAAATATCTGCCCTGCTCTGCTGAGAGCTGGCGTGGACACCCAACACACATGTATGTTTTCACATAAACAGTTTACTTTCGTCTGTTGACGGAGCTTTTGAGCGATATATATATTCGCCCTAAATTAATTTGTTTATAATTTTGACTCGGTCCTGGTCACTTTTTATGAAGTTTGTGATTTCTGGAAAGAAGAACCGAGTGAGAGCTCTGTCATTTTGGCTACTCTCTGAGACAGTTCATTCAGTTTGCTGGCCTGAAAACATTTTAATAAATAATACAAACGTTTAATTTAGTTTATATCTGTACAGCAATATACAAACATATATTTAATATATTAATGTATTTAGGCACAGTGGTGCAGTGGTTAGCACTGCTGCCTCACAGCAAGAAGGTTTCTGGTTCGAAGATCAGCTGGGGCCTTTACTCCAGCTTCCTCCCACAGTCCAAAGACATGCACCCAACAGGTCAATCTGTGACTCTTAATGGTCCATAGGTATCAATGGTTGTTTCTATGTGGCCTGTGTTGAACAGGCAACCTGTCCAGGGTGTACCCCGCCTCTCGCCCAAAGTCAGCTGGGATAGGCTCCATCCCCACCGTGGCCCTGACGAGGATAAGTGGTTACAGATAATAGATGGATGGATGGATATTATTATGTTTAATATAAGACAGATTGTGTTCTAGTCAAAGGCAACAATCTGAGTGTTTAATGGTGAACGGTTTCTTTTGAGAAGTTGTTCCACTGTCTCTTTTATTGCAAAGATTTTGTTGCTTTTTCTTGAGTCTTAAGAGCATCATCTGACTACTTTACGTCCGTCACATGAAATAATCCCACAGACACTCGACAGACTTAATTGCAAATATTTTATTCAATACGATTTGCACGTCAAAACATATCAAAACCAGTTACAGAGAAGAAAATACACTAATATGCACATTACATTATCAAACTGACTACAGATCACTCACACTGAGGAACTGACTCTTCATGGAGCAGCAATGAGCATCATTCTGGTTAACTTGAGGTGGCCAAACAGCTGAGATAAACGTCTCCATTTTTATGGCCTCAAAATCCCAGCAAATTCTTATCAGTGCACATTTCTCTACTTCATCTCCATGAACGTGGATCCAGCAGTTTTGTTTTTTTTTTCCTACTGTGCTAAATCTTTTTGTGGCTAAGATTTTCTTCTCAAATTAACAATAAAAGAGAGCAATGTGTCTTCCTCTATTAAAAACCCAGCATGTTTATGGATTTCAATAAATCTCAACTGTAGCTCATTTAAGTTTTAAGTGCCATTTCAACGGTTAAGTTTTGACATACTGACATGGTTTGTCCATCAAAAGGAAATCAGGCTGACCAGCACACACAACAACAACAAAAGAAACCCACTTTAAACCTTGACATACTAACACTTTTAAAAAAGGATATAAGGATAAATTTCTATACCCAATTTTCATGTAAACATGTTTCCCCATTAAAATAGTAAAAGATCCATGAATTGAGGAATATTTGAATTTTCTCTTAAAAAGTTCAGCATGACTGTCAACTACATGAAATACAAAGATGGTAAAAGATAAAGAAAATCTGTTTCAATATTATTTTTGGAAAAGAAAAGAAAAAAAACACACAAAGCTGAGGGCTCATTGAAGCTATTAAACATGGACACAATATGTTATTGAGCTGTATTAAAGGGCAGAAAAATAAAAACAATTATTCACACACACACACACACAAAAAAGAAGCAAACCTGGGGCACAAGTTCATAAATACGATGAACAAACAAACATAACATCAAGTGTTCCTCCGGGTCAGTTACCTTAAGACTTCTTTGAAGAAAATCAGCTTCAAAAATGCATGAAAATGCCTTCACGTGTAGACAGCAGAAAAGGAAAAAAAAAAGTTAAGAAAATCAAAGAGAAACAACTGACACTTGTATCCAATTATTCTTCATCATGGAAGAGAATCGCTGTCCAAATCCACAACTGTTGACAAATTTGTATTAATCTCTGTGACATTAAATAAACTGTCTAACAGCCAGGCGTTCCTTGAAAGGACAGCAGAGCGCTAACATCAACATGTAATGGAAAAAAAAATCTGAAGGAACTTGAACATGTAATGTTGTTCCATGAAGTCATTACGAAAGCAACGTGGCTCAGCTCAACCAACAGGAATGTCATATTTGGTCCCATGTTAAATAGCCCTCTATGTGTAGACCTCTAGGTAGAAAAGATTTTATGGGCACTGCTATTCTTTTATAGTACCCTTGTAACTTATGTGTGCATAACATTACAAGACTGCAACAAGGCTCGATAATGCTGGTTTCTTTAATGTCTGAATGTGTCTTATTTTTTGTTGTTGCATTTCCTATTGCTCAGCCTACATAATAAAAGTTTTCTGGATGATCGGGGTTTCAAAGTACGGGTGAGAAGAGTCTGAAAAGATAGAAAAAATAAAATACTTCACAGTGATCAACTGATGCCAATCAGAAGTGGGACTGCTGGAACCTAAAATCATCTGTCACACACACACACACACGCTCACCGCTCATCATGTACACTGCCCATGAACACAGGCGTACACGCATACACACTCACAATCACACCTTACTGTGGTTTACCCAGCAGGCTAGACAAGAAGTTAGACCCCTGGCTCTCTCCTCGTCTAGTACTACCTCCTCCTCCTCCTCCAAGGGGATCCATCTGGTTCAGTTCAGACTGATCCAGCATTTCAAAGTCCTCTCCGTCCAAGTCCGTGTCCAGCTCCGAGCTGGACTGTTTGCGGTAGCTTCGGTGGGCCCCGGCCCTGGGTGGACCTTCTCTGCGTTGGGTAGCAGGAGGCCGAGGTTGCATCGCCCCGATCAGAGCTGCTTGGATCATGTTGCTGGCGATGACTCCGGCCAAGTCTCCGGTGAAATCAGAGGCAGGTGGCAGGCCGCTAAGAGAAAGTTCTGCATCCAGATCCTCTTGATCAGAGTCCAGATGAGCATCTACATCCAGCACTGAAGCCCGGTGACTAGCTAGACCAGACGGACCCAGACTAGGCAGACCTATGCTCGTGTCATCGTCATCATCCATCAGAGTGGCATCGGGGTTTATGGAGGGGAAGTCTGCGAGGTCCTGAGCAAAGGACTCCTCGGCGTCACTGTGTCTGTCAAGATCTGACCAAAATACAGAGAAGCATACAGTGAGAGACAAGAACACACCAGAAGACAAACAGGAAAAGAAAAGCTGCATACTTACCCTCGGAGCCCTCTGTGAGAGGGGTCTGTCCACGTGATAGGTTAAATGTTCCATTATCAGTGTAGGACACCTCAGCATCAGAGTGTTCAGAGTCAGTCAGCGCGAGTTCCTTTGCAACTACAGCATCATCAAACTAGGAAAGACAACAGAGTGGAAGGTATTTTGTAATAAATGATGTTAAGTTGTGTCAAAAAAACTTTTACTTCACCATAAATTGTTGCCAAACTCTTTACATAACTGTGTAGTGATATTTTCTCACTGTCTGCTCTCATAACTTCTGCAGGCTTCACTGCACGCACACACCCTTGCACACGCACTAAGGCGTAAATGAACAGGCACATGCTAGGCACAGTGCGTTATGTGAAGTTCTCAACCTCAACAGGAAGTGGCTCAGATGTGCTGTAACTAACACTACGCTGAAACACAAAGCCATGGGTGTGTGGTGAATATTTTGATTTGACTTTCACGCCGAGAGCTTTAACTTTAAGTTGCCTTCAGTACCCAAAAAGTCAATTTTCTCACAGAATTAAAGAGTTGGCACAGGTTTTGACAGTTTATAAAGAGAACAGAGGCGCTGACTGTCATAGCATTTTAAATAGACATGTTAAGACATGTCTCTATACACACGCACACACAACAGGGTTTATCGTGCACACTGAACAAACATGTTAAGCAAAAGTAAACCTTGGATTTATGGACCTTAGTTTGGGCTGTACAAGCTAATAATCCAGTGTATTACCTTCAGTAGATGACTGTTGTCATGCCAAACTAACCCTTTAGTTAGTGCAGCATGTTGTCACAACTATTGTGGGAAGTTAAACAGACTTACCGTTGGACAGAACGCCGCCAACTCCTCCTCACTGTCACTGTCTTCACCTGAGGCTGCTCCATGGATGGGCCTCCGCAGGACTGCAGAACGACAAGCACACCCAGCGACTGAGTACTAAACTCACTGGAGACGGTCTTTTAAAATGGAGGGGGGGACAACTTTGATTTGATTTATTACTTACACTGATTATCAATAGGCTTTGACATCATGTAGCCACGAACGCTGAAGTCCAGCCACTGCAGGGCCGGCTCCAGCTTCACACACACATGCTGAAACACCCTGTGATAGGCTCCCAGAGGGGCCAGGAGAGTAGCCAACACTAGAGGAGAGCGAAAGAATACGAGTCATTATTAAAAGAGAAAAAGGAAGAAGGAAGACATTCTGTTGGGGTTGTTTCGTGCACATGACAAGAAAAAAGGGTTGTTTGTTTGTGTTCTGTACAGATTCCTGTGTTAGCTACAGCAGAGGGAGCAGCAGGGAGTTAACATGTAGACTACAAGCTGCTGTGGATTTGAGACGTCAGCGGGCCTTGGCAGCTCTTGCCCCCCCTTTCCGCCCAGGGCTCTCCAGCCTACACTGGTTGGAGGTTAGGAGATTAGCCTGGTCTCAGTATAACCTCCTTAGCTTTCTGCCTGGCTCCCTTCCCTCCTTCACTCCTTCCTCGTGTGTGTCATCCTGGCTTTAATCACCTCACAGGCTAGGTCCTGGTACTGGGGCCCCACAGATCTGGTTTCACCACCCATGCATTTTTAATAGAACCAGTCAGGATGAGTTTCCCTGCCAACGCGATCCTGCTAAGGAGCTGAGATGTGTAGTTAGGACCGGTTAAACCTCTGGGACTCACCAGCAGAGTAGGAGAGCACCAATCCGGGAATGTAGCGTCCAACCACAGCCAAACAGGTGAACACTCCACAGGTCAGGATGCAGAACTGACACAGAGGGAATCAAGGAACTATAATTAATAATAATAATAATTTTTATTGTTATAAGGGATGATTCCTAAAATCAGATCCTCACCTTGCCAGGGTTGTGTCGTTTGTACTGCACCAGACTGGACGCGAGAACAGCTGCACTGACCCAGGCCTCGGCCATGTGGTGGCACAGTTCAGGCACACTGAGGATGCCGGGCTGCACCAAACCCCAACTGGACAAAAAGAGAAAATTATAAACACACATATCTGCTTTATACATGTACTGTTATTATTGTTGGCGTCATTTTTAAAGGAATGCTGACTGCTGGTTAAAGTAACAAACCTCTCATTCTCTGATTCATCCAGTTTTCTGACTGTGAAGAGAAAGAATATTTCATCTTAAGCTTGTCTTCACTCTTTGATCTCTTCAGTACCTCGTACATTTAATAAGTGACACAAGTTCAACAACATGTTTGCGAGATTAACTGTTCCAAGTGTAATACAAATCGCTCGCAAAGTCCAGAGTGTAGAACTGCCGACTGGTCGCTTATCTACTTTGATAGTACATTTGTTGCAATCACAGTAAACTGGGGAATGATTTAGTTCAGAACAAGTGAGAGTCTGTTAGACAGATATAAAGAGCCCACATTAAAACGACTTGTAGCACCTTTAATCTCTGGCCAGATCTTATTTCTCCAGGTATCAACACAGACGAGAACAGCCAGACCCGAAGCCAGCAGGAAGAGCAGGCGCAGTGAGGTCAGAGCGAAGAACCTGGAGGGGAATAAAAATGAACTAAGAACAGAAAGTACTTCCAATGCCTGTCACCCCAGGAGTGAATGATAAACCAAGTTACAACAATTTAGTACAGAATACATGCACCACAAAACCCCTGAGTGATGATCTACTGTTTTCTTTGGCCAAAACTAAGAGATGAGGAAGTTATCCCACCCTTTGCTGTGTGTTACACCCATTAGTTGTCAAAATTGATGGCATTGCTGTAACACAAACAGAACAGAAGTGACAAATCAGCGAAGTGTTTATGAATAAAAGGCCCCTTCACCAACAATGGACAAGCTACATGCTGTGCGACGAGATGGTGACATCAGAGGTGGATTCCAACTTTGTGGGTGTGTCGCACACACACACACACACACACACAAACTAATTTCACTTCCATGGGCCTGAACAATTAAAATCCTGATATGTTGCTCCACTTCCACATCACAAGACTTCAAAATTTGTTGACCACAACGATGTTTACAGGATTCTGCCAATCAGCAGTTAGAGATTAACCTAACAAAGAATGTGTTGGCAGCACGAGGCACACTGCCATTTGGGGTAGCGGTGCAATTAGTATTTTACAGTTCTGTTTTTTGTACTCTCACAAAGAAAATCAAGACGACCTCAGTGACCCACTGTCAGAGAGGTCACCCGTATTTCCTCCCCATCATCTGACTTGCCGTCATCAGTTGCTTCATGCATTATATAGGTTATGAATGCATGTCTTGGGGCAGAAACTAGTCTGCACTATTGAGTGTGTGTGTGTGTGTGTGTGCACTGGAGCACAAGGATGAGTGGCCTAACTTCTCCAGTGGTCTAATGGAATAATAGCTGAACGCCTCCGCAAGCAAGCAGGTTGGCCTGTCTGACTTCCCCCCCCCTCTATGTCCCACATCAGTGATGCATACAACAATAATAAGGTCACCTAATTATGCCAAAACTTGTCCCAGTCCTAAACTTTCTCCCGGTGAAGTATTCTGTGCTTGTTTCTTGTTTAAGCACTTCTGTAGAGACCTGTATAAACTGACTGCTCTTCACTGGCATGTGCTTTCTAATTAGTGTCTTACAGCTCAGCTATATCAAAGTCTCACACAAACACAGAGTGATTTCCTTCCTCTTATTTCTCCAGTGACAAATCATTGACCTGGAAATTGCAGATTCAACTTCAGTTTACAGTTTCTCTCAGCAGGACGCTGGTAAAGCAGATAATCCAGAGCAGCACACTGTTTTCAAGATTAAGAAAACGGTTAGAAGAAATTTAGAGTGAAGGAAGGAGTGTCTGCAGGGTAGGTCTATAAATAGAGCCACTCGCCAGCCATCTGCTTTGTCTTGAATTGACAGGTGAAACATTTGCATTATGTAAAAGCACCAGCTGCCGGCGAGTCACGTTGGCTTTCCCCTAACGACCAAACAGTCTCTGTATTGTCTGAACGCAGGTTGCTACAGCACTGACACCAACAGACAGACAAAACAAAAAACAAAAAAAACAGGACAAGTTTGCCATTAAAAATGTAGTAACTTTAGCTGAAACTCACCAGAACACAACGTTGACGACAACGTAGAGAAGCACACACTGAACGGGTCTTTCCCAAACTAGGACGGACTGTAGGTAGGTCAGGACGGGCTCGTAAGGCCCCAACCTGGACTGAAGCGCAGCTTTGACAGCCCGTACCTGACCGTCTCTCTCGCTGGAGCATGGTCGACTTCGCAGGCAGACGCTGGACCCTTGCCTGGCAGAGTTATCCTCCACGGGTGCGTCTTCCATTGCCCCAGTGTGCGCCATCTTAATGAGTCTAACGTCGGTAAAGTAAGCCTGTGAAATAAAGACTTGAGTGGAAACAGGTAAACCGCGTGATGACGGGCACCACAGCGCCACGGAGCAGCTCCACTCACAACATCGGCTAACACACCAATGCTAGTGGCTAGCAGCTAGCGATGTCATTAGCATCGCGTCAAGGTCTAACAGTAAACATCTGGCTGCATTAAAAGCATCCACATGAACAAAAACGACGTAAAAGCACCTTGAAATGAGATGACACTTACTATTTTGTCATCTTTGCGGGAATGTGGCGCTGTCTTCTGAAGCTGACAATATGGCGTAACCTGTTTTTCCGAGCTCTAAGCGGCCCAATCACAGGCTGCACGAGCCCGTGTGTCATGCTGCGTTCAGGTGGAATAGGAATAAATAATTTGTCTACTACAGCCTATGTTTGAAGCACAACCTCGCCTACCTTACCTCGAAAGCCTCTTTAGGTTAAAATATTTATGTCCCCAGTTTCTTTTCTTTTCTTTCTTTCTTTCTCGTTGTATCTTTTGTTTTGTATGGCTTTGTAAATATGTAGCATATGTACAGTTTTTGTTTGAAAGCTCCTTTTTAATGATTTGTTATGTAGTTGGTTTGTGTGCAATGACTTTCTATGAAGTTCCTCATTGTCTTATTTAAATAATGTTTGTACTTAAATTAGAGTATTCAACTGATGATTTAGTACAGTAAGTAGAAAGTAATAAAAAACTTAAAATCACAATGTGTCCAAACTTTTGATGGGTACTGTACTTCTTAAAGGTCCAGTGTGTAGAATTTGGGGCCTCTATTTTCAGAATAAGGCACACATGGAATATAATATTCATAACTATGTTTTCATGCATGTATAATCACCTGAAAATAAGAATTTTTTTATGTTTGTTACTTAAAAATTATCCTTCTATATCTACAGTGGGAGAGGGTCCCCTTTCATGGAGGCCGCCATCTTGAAACACCTTATTTATACAGTAGTCCAGAACAGACAAACTAAATACTGACTCTAAACAGGGTCCTTAAAGTGTTGTTTCTCCTTTACACTAGGAAGGTGAGGGTGATGTGAGGAGATTGCAATGCAGTGATTGGACCACTAAATGCAACTAAATTCTACACACTGGACCTTTAAATGTTAGCAGGAGCATCAGTTTTCTATTTTTCCTGTTTAGCAAAAAATGATCTTACAAAAGAATCGTCAAGTGTCAGTTCACAGCACTACTGTAAATATCAAGTTAGACACATTAAAAATAAAACGTCCTTGGTACATGTCATACTAAAAATATTTACCAGTTTCAAATGCTGTACATAGATGTAGTAACGCAATGTGGCCGCTGGGTGTCAGTGAACACTCATGATTGCGCCTCACGCTCGTCAAGGATAATACTTCCGTCAAAAACATTCAAAATATAACTTTAAACTTGCGCTAGGCAGCAAACTCACACTAGAGAAGTGTTGTCTCGCTTGTGATGTTTATGTGATTTTTTTTCTTGTATTTTATCAGGGGGGGTTTCTGCTTTTAATACGTCGTTTAGTTTGCTTTATGACTCGACACACTCCGATACAGTAGGTGGCGGTATAGACGTTCAGTAAACAGAAGAAGATGTCCGGCTGAGCGTCACTACTAGTGATGGGAAGTTCGGTTCTTTTTAGGGAGTCAGATCATTTGACTCAGCTCACCAAGAAGAGCGGCTCTTTCGGCTCCCAAACAGCTCTTCATTTTACCACATATACCTTTCATAATTCAGCCAAATTTAGCACTGTTTACTTATGATTTGTATTTGTACACATATATCATGTATATATTCATTACATCCTTTGTACTGAAGTATTCCAAAGTAAAAATTACATTTTCTAATTTAAATTGCTGTAGCCAGCTGTTTTCATCGCGTTTACAGGCCCTTTTAACTCTCTGAAACCGCCCAATGAATGCACTATATATATATGCACTTTATAAAGGACAGCTATTGACAGTTGGATACACAGTTCTCATGTGTCTGTGAAGGTTGTTTGTGGATCCTGCTCGATACGACAGCTTGGCTTTGCAAAATTCTGCATTCTGCCTTTGTGTTTCCAAAATTTTAAAAATTAAAATTGCTGCTTTTTTTTTTTTTTTTTTTTTTACTATCACTCAACGGCTTCACGTACCGGAGCTGGCTCCCACCGTTCACTTAAAAGAGCCGGCTCTTTGAACCGGCTCGTTCACCACCGACACACCACTACCACTACAGTACCAAGCGGGAAGGAGCGGGCTGGTGGAGAAGAAGCGGTTTGAGCAGCTGGCTACTTTTCTTTTATTATTTAGCTAGCAAGCAGCTAGCGGGCTGGCTAAATAAGGAGCAACTGAACAGACTTGAACATGCCGCGGGAAATTATAACGCTTCAGCTCGGACAGTGTGGAAATCAAAGTACGTGAGAGACGAAGTTAATGTTACCATCTCTCTGCTCACATGCGATCTATATAATGTTAGCCAGCGTCCAACATATAAGTTAGCTAGCCAAGATGATCTGTGTAACGATGTTAGCTCAATGCTAGTATCAAATGTAGCTCAGCTCAGACAATAACACACACACTGACAGTGTTAGGATGAACTATTAGAGCTGACTTGTGACTAAGATGGTCACCGCATAGAAGATGTAACATAATACATGTTAACGTTAGCTACCAGTACACTGTCATTCAGATACACCCCATGCTGTTTGATGTGTTTACCATTTGTGTAATAAGCTTGTTAGGTTAATTAACATGGCCTAATGTTCACATGTGTATGACCTGCTCCTGTGTCTGTGCTGCAGTCGGTTTTGAGTTTTGGAAGCAGCTGTGTGCAGAGCATGGCATCAGTCCAGAGGGGATTGTTGAGGAGTTTGCAACGGAAGGGACCGACAGAAAGGACGTGTTCTTCTATCAGGTGACTGGTTTAAGCACTGGCTGCTTCACTTCATTATCTCTCACTTCATTAGGTATAAAACACACCATATATAACACACTGTATATAGTCAGGGTGATGTTTATGTGCAGATGGTATGATGTGCCACTAGATGGAGTAGTTGTACTTAAATTATTCAGCCCCCTGCAAGGACACAGCCACCTATAAACTGCAGGATCACCACCTAACACCTGGTTATTCCTAAAACTCCGGCACAGGCTGACGATGAGCACTACATCCCCCGCGCAGTACTCCTGGATCTGGAGCCGAGGGTGATCCACTCCATCCTCAACTCTCCTTACGCGAACCTGTACAACCCGGAGAACATCTACCTCTCTGAGCATGGCGGAGGTGCTGGCAACAACTGGGCCAGTGGATATTCACAGGTGAGCACTGGAAATTACTTTCTTTAACCCCATGTTATTTATACCAGTTAAAGAAATAAAAGTTGAATGTATCTGAAATTCTACTCTTGCTTTTTTCCCCCCTCTAGGGCAAGAAAATCCAAGAAGACATCTTTGACATCATTGACCGGGAGGCAGATGGCAGTGACAGTCTGGAGGCAAGTCTGCTGTTCATCACATACCAACTGTCCCTGGGGCCGTGTGGAACTTTAATAACTTATTTAAAAGTAACGTGATATTGCTGTGTAGGAATATTGCATAGTATAGTCAACTCTTACCCTGCTCGACTGGAAACATGCGATAAAATATGAAAAATATTTGTTGTTTTTAGTTAATGCGATGAGTTCATTTCAGATTAAATCTGTAGAGGTGGCAGGAATTTAGTCTGAATCATGGACAGATTATGAGACACATTAAAGGCATCTCACTCCTCCCTACATGGGAGCAAGACCCAAACCGAAAGAGGCACAAAACGACCACACTTTGTCTCCGTTGTCATTTCGTGGTAGCTTTCCGTCTCTTTGTGGTTGCTTTGTGTCTCTTTCAGTGACATTTTGCAGTCACAGCTCAGGTGGCTCATGGGACTGAGCTCGGTCGGCCCATTCAGTAATCCATCTGTGGTCTAAAAGTGAATACTTGATTGCACTGAAACATGACTGTTAGTCAGACGTTTGTGTCTTTGTTGTGGTAAAATGTATTTAGAAATGAGTGACTTGATTGAAACTTGGTGCCAGTGCCTGTCATCTTAAAACTAGCAGAGCCCGCCCATGCCTCACTATTATTCTTAGCCTCTTTTTTTTTTTTTCTTTTTGTGAACTTCAGCTGCCAGCCTTCCATGAAATAACACTCACATTCCCCCTATTTCTGTAACTCATTCACATTATGACCCCACATTATTATTTAGTGTGTGCACTCATGTGTGCATTGGATAGGAAGGTGGGCCGAGCTGCTGTGAGCATGTGTATGTTGGCAGGGTGTGGCGTGTAGAATGTCTGGTGATAATAGCTGGGCTAGTGTGGAAGGCAGGTATTACAGGGCTGTCTTGGGGGGTGAGGGAGCCTATTTGTGAGGTGGGGCTGCACTCCCATTTATATAACTGCCTCGGAAGAGAGGCATTTGCTCACCCACACACATTCAGCTTTCTGCATCAGTAGAGTTTACAGTGAGCTTTATACACACGTGGCACATGCTGTAGCTGTAAATTTGAACTGCAAGTAATAAGTAACTCTTTGTCTTTGTAGGGATTTGTCCTGTGTCATTCCATTGCTGGGGGGACGGGCTCAGGACTGGGATCCTATCTACTGGAGAAACTCAATGACAGGTCCGCAAACACACGTGCAACTTGCTGGAGTGATCACCGATCAGCCGCAGTTTTCTCATGAATAATATATACATTTCTGATCTTCAGGTACCCAAAGAAGCTGGTGCAGACTTACTCTGTTTTCCCAAACCAGGATGAGATGAGTGACGTGGTCGTTCAGCCGTACAACTCGCTGCTCACGCTGAAGAGGCTCACCCAGAACGCAGACTGCGTGGTGAGCAGCAGCAGCAGCATTCATGAATGGATGTTAATTAATCCCGTTGCTCTCTTTGCTTCACAGACACAGCCGCAGCTCTAAATACTCTCACAAGATGGCATAAAAAAAAAAATGTTTTTTTTTTTTTATTTTAACAAGCACCGGTTGGCTTGTAATTGTGGCACTTGGACACACTGAAGGCAACATACAACACGGTAGCTAAACTGTTCCACTGTCAATGAGCTGAAACAGGAAACAAAAATAATTTTTGGTCAGTCAATTTGCCAATAAAATTATGACGTGATCAGACTGTTAAATAAATTTGGCCTCATGTGTTCTGACGTAAATGGAAGGGGTCAAAACGGAGCAAGTGAATGCTAATACACATGTTAAGACATCAAAGACGTACGAAAGGCTTCCATAAATAAAGGTTGATTAAGTCTCACAGGCCTATTACACACTGCCGTCACAGTGGCATTAAAGAACTGTGTTTTATTAACAGAAATCCACACCGCACTGGACAAGTTTGGACCAGACTTAATGTTGTTTTTAAGCAATTTTAAAGGGATACACCACCTTTAAAAAAAGTCATAATCGCAAATATGAAGACAGAGATTATCACCCAGTTGTCATTTGTATTTTAAAGTCGTGTATCTGACATAGCACACTTTTGAGCTGGTGTTTTTGATGCTTTAACGCAAGCGTCAGTGTCATTCTTGTCCTCAGCCTTTACCAAGAAACAGTTCCTGTAGTCAATTTCCAAAATCTACTATCCAATTCGTGGAACTGTGCAACAGTTGCAGTTTGTTTTCACTTCTGTCAGTTCTTCTGCTGAAAATCTCATTTTTTAGGCCACTTAAGTGCTTGTGTAGCCGACTAATAAAGAAGCAAACTGCAGTGCCAACGCTGGGGCATTACAAATCAAACTTAATAAATCTCTGTCTTAAATTGCTGATTGTATTAGTCTGAGATGCTCTGACAGTCTAATGGTGTTTCCTCACTAATACCTACTTCCTCCAGGGTCATGCATAAGGCCCTCATGTTGATTAAATTAGCCAGTGGGCTAATAGAATCTGCTCAAGAATCGGTCCCCCTGTTGTGACTGTACAGTGTGTCTTTTATGTTCAGCTCTCCCAAGAACAGCACAGTGTTCCTCTTGAAGAGGTTCCTTGACTGCGTAATTACATCCGATACCCTCTCACTCTTCCTTTAACACTGTAGCCGTGTGTTGACTTTCACTGTGTTGTTAAGCTGGAGGGAATATCTTCCCTTCTGTTGTCTCTTAATTTGTCTAATAATTGCTCTCTGTCTCTGTGTGTGTGTGTTTGTATATCAGGTGGTCCTGGATAACACAGCTCTGAATCGCATCGCCACAGACAGGCTGCATATCCAGAACCCCTCGTTTTCCCAGATCAATCAGCTGGTGAGTGAGAGACGGTGTAACAACCTCGCCCCCCTCCAGTTGTTTTCTCAGCTCGTCAGTCAGGAGGTTTTACTTATAGTTCTAGACAGACTGTACCAGACACGTGTCGCTCACTTAAAAAAATTACAAGATTCGCAAACTAGTTTGGTGAGTCAGTTGCACGTCAAACTGGATTTTAGAAATGGGCCGCACAAACCAAATGGTATGTCAGCTTTCTTGTCAGGAGCCACACTTACAGATTTTGAATTTAGGACTTCATGTACAAGACGGTTAAAGAATAATAAAAGACCTGCGCCACTTTAATGGCTGTCATAATTATGCAAAATACAGGTTGTCTCCTCCAGCTATGGACTGTCAGTATTAGATGGTTGAGCTAGGTAGAGAACAGTTTAATAATCAGTTCCAGCACACAGAGCAGAAAACTCCACACTAATTCATCTCCTGCTGTTTGTGTTTCTTGACAAGATGTTAGCCTGACAGCTGGCAAACGTAGCGGTGTAATGTGCACGCGTTACAGTTGACTCCCGCCGCTGCGCCTCTCCTAACCAGATAATGCTTTAACAACAAACACGTATCGAGAGCTCAGATCAGTGTGCAGTGCTCAGTCTGTCTCGCGTAGCTGGGAGTGTTCACTACGTTCACCTGGAATCATGACAGCTGTCTTAAGCCACCGCAGTCCCGTACACTGTGATGTGAATAGTCATGCTTTGTGTTGAAGTTGACAGGACTGTGACAACTTAAGACGGCTAATGTTGCAATAACTCAACCGTCATGGTGTAGACATTTTACACATGGTGCAAAACCACAAATCTCTCTCCCTGTGTCTGACTGAACCTTCACACGCACAGGTTTCCACCATCATGTCTGCAAGCACAACCACTCTGCGCTACCCGGGCTACATGAACAACGACCTTATTGGCCTGATTGCGTCCCTCATCCCCACACCCCGCCTCCACTTCCTGATGACTGGGTACACACCGCTTACTACTGACCAGTCGGTGAGTTCAGACCAGTGGTCGAAATGTCAAGAAAATGACACCTGCTCAGGTGAAATGATACAAATGATGCAATATATTTTCATGGTAATTCATTATCAGCGTATGGAAGTATTCTTGCAATTAATGGTTAATATTTAAAACACAGAATGTTCCCAAAATGTTGACTTTTGACTCCGTAATGTTTCATTTTATTTTATTTATTTATTTATACAGTTTTACAGTGAAAGTGCCCTCTAATAGACGACAACAACACTTAAAACATAAAACAAAGCACAGTTCAGGTTGTTTGAATAAGTTATAGAGTATGGCCACACACTTTTGTCTCTCAGCATTGATTTTAAATGTGTTTTTTTAATGAATTCAGGTTGCCAGTGTGAGGAAAACCACAGTGCTGGATGTGATGAGGAGGCTTCTGCAACCCAAGAACGTGATGGTGTCCACAGGAAGAGAGCGTCAGCCGAGCCACTGCTACATCGCCATCCTTAACATCATCCAGGGAGAGGTCGACCCCACGCAGGTACGAACGCACAGTATCTTCTCATGAATTCTTGTTACGTCTTCACACGTTTGGAAAGCATTCAAGCTTTTTTTTTTTTTTCAACTGACTGTACTGTAGGTGCACAAAAGCCTCCAAAGGATCCGGGAACGTAAACTTGCAAGCTTCATTCCCTGGGGTCCCGCCAGCATTCAGGTGGCTTTGTCCAGGAAGTCCCCGTACCTGCCCTCGGCCCACCGAGTCAGCGGCCTGATGATGGCCAACCACACAAGCATCTCCTCTGTAAGCGCTCATCTTCAAGTTGCTTTGCCTAAGCCTGTTTAGTTGCATTCTCCTCCAGTGTGTGTTTATACAGTAGACACCTGCGTGTGTTTATTTCTTTAGGATATGAATTGAGGTTGAGCCACCACAGTAGCAGGTCAAAGTCCACAAAAAATAGGTTTTGGATCATTCTGGTGGCAATTTTCTAAAAAGCTGAAACTGTTTTCTGTATTTGTTGGTTGAAAACATGAGCTATGAATCATTTCTGTGAAATAACTTCAACTGAGATATTTGAGAAACTTTTTTTCTTGTTATAGGTTAAATTTAAGCAAGGGGAAATTACACACATCTGAGACAGTGATGTCATAGATTTCATTTTCCTTTCTCGTAACTCAGAAGTCGAAACAGAAAGTGTAAAAGTTCTAAAGAAGTTTGAAAGGGATAAGTTTCAGGTTCTTATTCTGGGTATTGGCTTTAGTTTTGATGACCTTTCTGTTGCTGTCCCACAGCTGTTTGAGCGGACGTGCCGGCAGTACGACAAACTGCGTAAGCGCGAGGCCTTCCTGGAGCAGTTCCGCAAAGAGGACATATTCAAGGACAACTTTGATGAGCTGGACAACTCTCGCGAAGTGGTCCAGCAGCTGGTGGACGAGTACAGCGCAGCCACGCGGCCTGACTACATTTCCTGGGGAACACAAGAACAGTGAACAGACTCTTCTCAACTACCAATCAGCATACATGCTTAGCTAGGTTATTCTAACTCGAGTTACATCCCTTTTTCAAAACATTTCCTCCTACACACAAAATAGACAGGTATTTGGCTATAGCTGCTTTGCTAAAAAAAAAAAACTATTTATTGGCTTGTTATAGCATGTAATAGTATAGTGTTTGTATCCTGAATTTGGAAAGGGACTGAGGTTAACACCCACTGTTAAATCAACCAAAAAGTAAAATTACATTTTCTTTCTGGACTTTATCACATCTTGGGGATTTTCAAGTCTTTACCCAAGAGTCCAGTGAAGCGGGAGTGCTTCTTTCTTGCAAATCTCTGCAGAAAGCATCAATGTGTCTTGTACAAAACAATCTATAAATGTTTGTTAATAGTTGTTTTTTTTTCCTGTCTCCTAAAGTTAACTTTCCCACCTTGTAGCCTTTTTTTTTTTTTTTTTTTTTTTTTTCCAGCAACGTGTTGCCTTGTTTTGGTCTATCTTTATACTGAGTACAGTACTTAAGTTTTTGTGCACTTGATTTACAATAAAAACGTCCACCACCTATGAAATAAGCAATGAACAGAAGGATTGACAGAAAGAGTTGCATTGATGGTTGATGCAGCTCGTTGCATCTGACATGGTGCTATCCTTTTTTGCAGTCCGTCTGCTGCTGATGCACATGGCTCATTTGTCATTTGTTGCCACTGTACATGACCAACAAGAATGTCGAGTTGAAGTTGGACTTGAGCCAAAAATGATATTAAAGTACACGCCACACACATTGCGTTGACATTTTAACAGCGTCTGTCACCTACAGTAGAAAAAGTAACAAATTGCACAGAGAGTGTACAAGGATGGATTTCATTTTAACATCTCTATGCCTGTAAATATACTTTGAAGAATAGCTGGTTCACTAGCATTCTCTGTATTGTCTAAAATGAATATACTGTTTCATGTTGCTTTGCTTGTTGGACCTGTTTAAAGATAAATAAACACATTTTCTATTATTTATTTGAAATGTTTCTGGTGTTATCCAAAGGTCGGTTTAACATAAAAACATTTTATTTGCTGTTAGTCAAACGTACAAATCTGCAAAGTGATAAAACTTTTCTTCACCTGGAGCTTCCGTGTACTGGTGGCCGTTTATCTAACTCTGTTAGGGCTCATTACCACAGCGGAACGTAAAGGCACTTAAAAACGCTTGCTCAACCAGCTATTGTTTTTAAACCAGAAAAGCTTTGGGGGAGGTAAGGCTCTCGGCTCTGCTGCTGGCGCCAAACTTCAGACTTTTTATAAAATGCGCCTTGTTGAAAACAATAGTCATACACTGCTTCACTAGTCAAGGCACAAGAAAGCACATTTTGTGATAAATGAAACAAAGGAAATGAGCGCAGAGGCTGGACAATAGTACCAAAGACTAAATCTGGTAAAATGGTGCTGTTTTTATTAATTACATACAGTATTTATAGTTTTTTATTGCACTTCCAAGTTAGTTAAAAACAAACAATAGTGCAATTAACTATACACACATTACATAAAAAGGTACCATGCAGCATACAAACAAACTTAATACAAAGCAACAACAACATCCGCAGTTTGATTTTTTTTCTTCTTTTCATACGTGTAGCTCGGAGCTGCCTGCAGCTGCAGTAGAAAAAGCAAAGACCTGCTTCTGAGCAGGAGACAGGACTGACTGTGCAATGACTCGTCAAGGCCTTTCATGGTGAGAGGATTTAAGTCTTGAGGTTGGTTATTGCCTGGGGTTGTGTAGCAGACAGTACTCTAAAGTTATATTTACAAATCTATGGTCTCCTAAAATCTCATCTACTACATTTAACATAAAAGGTGTACAATGCATACAACAGGATGTCTTCATATTTGTCTGACATTCAAGTTTAAAAGAAAAATGAGTACATGTGAGAACAGTCAAATATAAGTTGGGGGGGATCTGTCTGCTTTGGGATCATTTCTTGTTATAAAAGCTTATTTAAAAAAAGAAAAAAAAAAAAAAACATCTTTGGTCCATGCTCAAACCCATGACTTGGCGAAACTTTGGCTTCACAAGAATACTCAAACAGTGAACACAAAGAAGGAGCTACACAGGATTTACACATCTGAACTGCTTTAAGGAGCAGAACCAAAAGCATTTATGGCTTCTGGTTAACCTTTTTATCAAAACACATCTGGGTCTGCATTTAAGACATAAAGAACAGTACAAAAAAATAGCAACGTTTGCATAAATAATACTACAAAAGCATCTATGGCCTGATTAAAAAAGGGATTCTGTATAAATACCAGAACAGATGGGGAACTGCATGGAAAAAATATGGTGTCTCTTTAAATCATCTTTGACTGTGGGGGTTTATGTTTACTCTAATTTCTCCCATTATACATATATACATTGTGAAAATAACAATCAACAGAGAAGCACCTGTTATTTTCAGCAGAGTAGAGCTGCATTAGGGTAGTAACTGACATAAGCGTAATTATCTAATCAGTCAAGTGTTAACCAAGTTTCGTGTCAAGGATTACAGCCAAGACAAGCAGCACAACAAAGGACGCATGAGAGCATTTGGTGGAAACAATGAAGAAACAGCTCCAAAATCCTTTGGTTTATGTGAAACACAATTAGCTCAGATCCTGAATGTCATCCAGGAAATGGTTTTTCTTGATCAAACAGACACGCATACACGCACCCACCCACACACACACACACACACATAATCCCATAGGTAAGAGTCTATATGGCCATGGCAGCCAAAGTGACTTAGCCACAGAGTTCAACATCTGTTTCCAGTTCCAAGTTCACATGGCTCACTGCATCAACAGTTCCAGGTAATGCAAGCCTGGCGGGGACCTTATGAAAACTGACCGTCTCTGATGAACATGTCAGCATAAGGGCACGTGAGAGAGTGAGTGTGCATGTGTGCGTGAGTGAAAGAGAGAGGAAAAGACAGAAGACAGGAGAGGGTGTGTGTGTGTGTGTGTGTGTCACTGAATGTTCTCAACACTATTCCAGCAGTGCATGAGGGACGACTGCCTTCTAGGAAAGGCAATACAAATATGGCACACTTCGAAAGAGAAAGAGAGAGAGAGAGAGAGAGAGAGAGAGAGAGTAGTGTTTTCACTCTAAGCCATACCTTCACGAGGGGAGTACCACAGCTTATTGTTTCCACAAGTCCTGACTCTTTTGATGCTATCTCTCCCTGATGTAGCAAGGCTCATGCCAACGTCTCACATTGTCGAGGGGGGGGTGGGGGTGGAGGTTGGTGGCGTGGTGAGGTGTTGCCATGTAGGGTAACAGAGGTGGTTGCGTGACAGGATGGGGTGGAGGGTGTGTGACAGCTCATCAGCAACCGCATTGGTTTCTGTGGGTTTCTGGCCTCACTTGCAAAACAGAACCCCTTGCCTTGCCTTCCCGTCCCCCTTCCCACCTCCCCTCCCCTTCCCTCCCCTCCCCTCCCTCCTCCATCGGCCAGCTCCTTCAGCTGGAAAGCTCAGCAAGGGTTTATTTTCACGGATGGGGAGCGAAAACAGCGCTCTCTTTGTTTTGGCTGCCGTGCCGTTCCCAGTGGAGGAGGCGTGGTGTCCTGAGGACTGGGGTTGGGCCTCATAGGGGCCACGTGGAGGAGGACGGTGGGGGTTGTGTGGGGGTGTCCGGGTAATGGGTCCCTCTCAAACAGGGTGCGAGGGCAGCTCCAGGAGAGTTGGTGTCAGTGTGGAGGCCAGGTGATGGAATCCCACTTCTGTGCTTTCTGCTATGGTGATGTCCGCATCTTCCCCTTTCCCTCGCTGGCGACGGATGGCACTGAAATACGCATTCATCAGCTGCATGATCTCAGTCAGCTGTGACACAGAGAGAGAGAGAGAGAGAGAGAGAGAGAGAGAGAGAGAGAGAGAGAGAGAGAGAGAGAGAGAGAGAGAGAGAGAGAGAGAGAGAGAGAGAGAGAGAGAGAGGTCAGATTGGTGGCAGTCTTAGTGTCTGTCTGGCACTGTCACAGGAGGGTGGAGAGGGATGATGTCATTCAGCTGCAAGAAAAACTGGATCCTCCAGAAGCAGAGGATGATGTTGTTTGGCAGATTCTAGAGGACACACACACCCCTCAATCAGAAAAAAAAGAGGCCTTACATGTGTTTGAATATTTCATCACTTTGACATATTTTGTTCAGCAGCTGTTGCAGGAAAAAATGGAGGACACTGCGGAGGAGTTAATTTGTTCATCCGTCTCTCCGTTACCCTGATCTTGGTGGACATGACCACCAAACCACCATGTCTCTCGTCCTGCTAATGCTTAGCCTAAACAGGTTGTGTGAGAACACTGACGAAAGAGCACCTACTCTTCAGCTCCAACACTTGAATCAGCAGCTACTCTCGCCCTCACCCTTAACTCCAGGCCTAACCATAATCACCCCCTGCAAATTCGCTCTCCCTTCCTTCCTGCCCAGTAGCTCAAAAACCCTGCACATTCATGTCAGAGCAATATGAGGCCTTAAGTTCATAAAAAAAAAAAAGGAGCCTTTCTGGGTCGTACTTCAATTCGCCTGTGCGTCCAATAAATAAATAAAAGCCACTTTTGTGCCCCATGAGAGATCACAGAGGGATTTTTTGTTCCGTGTGGGAAGATGCAAGCAAATCTACCCAGTGAAAGGCAAGATTTGTTCTCTGCTGAAAAAAAAATGTCTGTTTGGAAGAACATCCATGTTTCTGAGAAATGTTGCCTAATATTTTAATCTAACCACTGCAATAAAACTCACCCCCAGTTGCCATTTAATGCCAGGAAGTTAGACTTTTGGTGGTTAGCATCGGTTGGAGAGCAGGAGCAGGTTGTGTGCTCTCTATTTACACCAAATTAATGAGTGTTTTTAAAGTGGGTCAGAGAGCCGGAGGAGAGGGGAGGGGGTATCATGAGCAGACAGCATGCTTCTTTCACTTACTCTGCAGAACACTGCATGGCGATAAGGCCACTTGGCCCTGCACTGTACACAAACTGAATCCTGACTACGGTGAAGATACACTGTGTTTAAGCTCGGAGGTGCAACAGTTCCAGGAATGAGAGATTTGGATCCATTAATCCTCAGCCTGTATGTGTTGACCTGGGGCGTGAGCCACTGTACCTTGGTGGTTTCAAACAGCAGATCCCGATCCCCAGCTGTGATCTTGAAGGTATTGCTATCAGATACGCCGTAGGAACAGATCTGTCCATAAGGGAAACACTCCAGGGCCTCTGCCTCTCCCTGCCGATAGAGAGACACGGATGTAGCAGCTACACCCAACCACAACTTCTGGGAAAAATTTCCTGTCGAACTCTAGAGGGAGGAAGAGGTAAGCAGATGTCAGAACAGCTCAGTTATCCCTAAATTTACCTCAAGAGTCCAAGTGACTCCTAAGAATTGAGGGAACAAGCCCTTTCTTTAACTCCAACAATAAAACTAAAGTGTGACCTCACAATACTCACAATATAAAAGTCCACTTCATAGAGAGTGCATCCAAAGCCCGACCACTGGCGTGCAATTGTGAGGTAGGCAGCCATACTGTCCCTGCGGCTGTATCCGGCCAGACCTTTCCAACGTTCCAAGATGGATCCCATGACAGCCGACGCCTCCTCCTTCAGCCGGCTGCGCAGACGCAGGTCCTGCTCCACCTTCTGCTTGTGCGCCGCTGTGGCTGTGTGGCTCCACAGTGTCCCTGTCAGGAGTCCTGAGGGGAAGCGCTGCGTCGCGGGACAGTCCTGAGCCGCCACCTGACAAGGAGGCAAGGCTTGGTTTGCAGAGAGGGACATGAGGACTCGAGCTTCTAGCATGTGACCTGGGAAAAGCTCGTCCAGAGGCGGGCAGGGGGCATGTGTGCTGAAGTCACCCATCAGACACTGAAGCCTCAGGGCAGCTAAGGCCTGCAGGTCCTCTTCTGAGGCCGGCAGCTGGCCGCGTACCACCATCTCGTGGCACTGAAGCGCAAAGGCCAAAACCAGGACAAACAGGGAGAGACCAAACAGGAGGAAAAGAAGGCACAATTTGTCAGCAACAGCCTCATTCCTGCCATCAATCCCTTCTACCCCACCCTGTTTTATTTTGTCCCATAACTCTTTTATGGGAGTCCTCAGGAAAAATGTTCTAATGAAGCCAGTGCTGGCTGCCTTTTGCCCCCTCTACATTGAAGCCAGTGCTCTTAGTCATGCTTTTTATGCAGTGTGTTTTATTGCAATCACCGCCCGTAAGACATTAATGATTGTTAAGTAGACACATAGTAATCCAATGAAATATGAAGAATGAATCACTGCAGGACAATAAATTATATCTCATTATCAGCACTGAAATAGTCACTCATAACAAAGACACTCCCAAAGGAGGACTCTGCCCTTTGAGGCGTTCTGCTCCATTACCTGCTCAAAGAGGAGGAGATATTCAATGCTGTCCACTGATATGCTGTCAGCATCCAACAGGCAGTAAAGCTTAAAACACAGCTTCCACTGGGTTTTAGACTCGGACTCTTTGGTGGAGAAGCTGCACAGAAGAGGCACAGACAGGGTTAGAAAGCTGGGACAGGGAGCAAATCCACTAATATACAAATGGTATACCAAGAATCTGAAGCCTACATGTTAATATGTTACACGTTGTTGCCTGCTCAATGCGCAATATTGTCGTTTAGTAACTCGGCGGTTTGCTGAGTTTCATGTTTACCCTGTCAGTCAGCACTGTGAGGACCGCACTTAAAAAAAAACACAGATCCCTTTGATTCCAGCTGCCTTATCGTTTCATTCTAGACTCTGCCTTGTACAACCAAATGACATCAGTGTCACCTTGGTTGGCTTTGCTGACAGAAATAGTGACACAAGTCCAGTTTCCCAGCAGGGTGTCATGTCTGACCAACAAAACCAGACAAGGTCACCAGTTATCAAGGATACTGGATAACGTACAGCATGGGAGTCGGACTTGCAAAGATAAATATACAATCAACTGCTCTGTTCACAACTAACGGGTGACAAATAGCTCAGATTCCTGCCAGACTTAGACAAGGTGTTGATAGCGTGTCTGTCTGCTTGGTTTTATTGTGTCTGACTTCCCCGTGGTCTGTTCTGCTTTACAAGGTGAAGACTGACATTTCGTTTTCAAACCTGGTCAGGATGTCTGCGATCAGAGCGCTGCCTGCAACCGGCTGCTCCCACAGTGCATTCTGCTCGAACAGTGAAAACGTGTTTTTGCTGTCTTGCAGGCTGAGCTTCTCCTGCATCCTTCGAACCACCTGGGTAGAGATGAAAGGACAGATGGGCACACAAATGGTTAAACTCAAAGGGTGAAACCAGAAGAGGAAGAAACGCAATTCCAGTGATTATCATAGCTTAGTAATGTCACTAGACTAGGCTGGGAAGTTTTGCACACGTGAGAAGCTGGAAGATTGAGAAAAGTAGAAGACAAACAAATGCGCCCCCAAACCTCATTGGCAGTTGTGTGTGAGCTGATGTAGAGCTGGCAGGATCCGGGGCCAGGATAGTGCACAGTGCACAGCATCTCCTGTCGGCTCATCAGCATCTGGATCTCCTCCCAGGATGGCACACACTCCCGACACTTGGTCTTCTCCAGAGCCTCGCTGATGAATGACGCATAGTTATCCATCTCAGACTCAGGGCTCTGGCTCTGGATCCTGCAAGAAAGAGTGAGTGTGAGACGGGTGGATCCGTACCGTGTGTGTGTGTGTGTGTGCTCTTGTGCAAGCACATTCAGATATTTGCCAGCAATTTTAATACGTAAAAGGGAGAACTCATTAATGCTCCTGATGTTAAGAGTGACTCAAAGTCTGAAAAGTGTTATGTTATGATTTTGGACCCTGCGTCATCCTTTTGATTCAACCAAGCTCTTTATTTTCTTTTAGTTGGCAATGCTCAAAAGTCAATGAGGCGAGGAATGACAAATGTTCTCACTTTAGCTCTTATGGACTTAAAAGGCTCAACATCCCTCAATCCTTCAAAGAACAGGAAAATGGCAAAGAAAACATGTTTGACTTGGGGTAGCGCACGAAACAGGAAAAGGTGTTTCCGCTCCTATGAACCGGAGTGACCTATCACTTCCTCCCAGTGGAGTGTCCAGGAGTGCTAGGTGAGAGTGTGTGTGCTGTTGTTTTAAAAGAGGCGACACAAAAGCCACGGACAACACACTCCAACTGGGGCCTGAAGTCTCACACACTTTGCAGAGTGTGAAAGGTGTGAAATACAACCTGATGGAGTTATGAGCTCAGCCCTGTGTAAACACAGAGGGAAAAATAGGAAGGAAACAATTATACTGCCATGTTCGTCCCAAAATACACAAAACAGGGAGGACAGAGAGGCGAGCAAGAGGGCCTCAAACATTCTGCCAGACAGAGAGAGGCCCTCTCATTCCCTCCGATGTCTCCCTCTCTCATAACTATATGGCCACAGGGTGGGATTTGTCCTGCTGAAACATAATTAGGAATGTTCCACTGAGTCTGTGTGAGCCTTCCTATATTCTCCTCTCTTCACCCCTCTCTGCTCTTTCCTCCTTCCTTGCCCCCTCCTCCTCCTCTGCTTTCTTTCTCCTGGCCTATTCTCTCTGACAGCAGACATTCCCTGGGGGTTTCTCAGGGCACAGGGGGTGGGGGTGGGGGGTGGGGGTTTCTGGGCCCGCTGCCCAGCTCCAGTCTTAGCTCTGCCCAGCTGCAGCCTCAGCACTGATCCACAGAGTGAGAGAGTGCGTGAGAGCGACGGCAAGACGTATCAAAACACACAGGCAGCGAGTTCCACAGTGTTATTGTGAAGCTCCGTCGCATGCGACCGTTCCATTAGCTAGAGGGTGATTCCCAGCACAGACATATAGATAGAAAACTGTAGTGGTTTGATGGCATGACATTGGACAGAAAATCTAGAGCAGGAGATTAGCACTGCTAATAACGTAGATTAGCATGCTTGACAGAGGGGCTAATTCAGACCTGCAAATCCAGCCCTAAAACACTGGATCTGTCTGGGGGAACATGCTAACAATGTGAAGGCATATCACGCTACTATATCTAAACTGGTGGTCAACACTGCTGGCGCCTGCTTTTTGTCCACTGTCTAGACCCCGTGTTTTCCCTGCCACCACACACTACTGGTTCACCTTCATCAGCATTCAACCTGTTCTCCACCACATAACTGTCTCCTGCCCCATTCTTATGGGAATGGGATGATTGAATATAAAATAAACGCTGCAATATTACTGTTAACTGACAGCTCTGGTTTCTGTTACCTTAAGCTGTCATCATAGATGGATTCCCTGTAGTATTTTCCACCTGTCTTCCACAAATCATGTTTCCCATTGGGTCAAATCAGAGCCAGCAAAAACAAGTAAAACCCCCACGTTTTCCATTTGTAATTACAAGTATGAGAAGATGTGAAAGCCTTACTCCACTCTGCAGGATTTATCTATGCTAAATTACACATTAATGTCAGCGGTATCACCCCTTCAGCACTCGAGCATCCTTTGCATCTCACCTCTTGAGGTGGAATCGCAGGTACTTGAGCACAGTGACCCCAGGCAGGAAAGTGCAGCTCATGCAGGTGAGAAGCTGCCAGTATCGGAGGTGTGCGGCAGTGTACGGGGCAGGCGTGTAGCTGGTCTGCTTCACTAGCTGGCAGTAGACCTCGTCGCGGAGGGGCCGAAGGTCCAAACATGTCTGCAGCACGCCCTGGATGATGGGAATCGGCTCCCGCGCCGACTCCAGCTGCTGCAGGCAGTTGAAGAGCTTCACGGCCTCCTCACGCACCGAGCCGTAACCTTTCCCGCTGTGGTCTGAAGAGAAGCAGTGAAATATTGTTATATTTTGATTTTTTTTAGCCTTTTGTTCCATTGTTTGTATTGGCTTTAATGACAGCCAAAAAGAAAGGTCATTGTTATAGTGACATGCATTTTATTGTGTTAAATGTTGCCTCTGAGCAATTCAATCAGCACAGTTAAAACAGAGACCTATCCAATTAGCAATAAAGCCCTTGAACAATACAGTCACAGAAAATGGTCATTAACTGTACACACATAAAGGCATGGGGGACCAGTTTCTGTTAGATAGCATAATTAACTGTTAATATAGTCAAGAATATTATATACAAGATTTGTTATACATTTAATAACAGCTTAATTAAATCAGCACTGAAATCTGAACCTACTTCTTTTATTATCTAGTTAATTTCAAACACTTTGTAGTCTGTACGAATCATGTTTGCCATTATTATGAGTTTTACCAGCAACATCACACATTGTTGCTATGATAATATATGACGTGTACATGTTAACTACTTACATGTGTGCTCCAGGCTGCCATAGGGGAAGGGCAGCAGAGGAGCGTACAGGGGACCCTGGGTATACTTCAGGATGGGATTGTGCTGGTAGATGTGCTCCACAACCTCAGGGTGAAACTTATTCTCCTGAAGTACACAAGTGGGAAAAAAAACATACATGTGATGATAATATCAACATACACAGTAAAGAAATACACTTTTATGTGCCTTTCATATGCCTGCAGCCAACCTAGAAACAAGTCAGTGAGTGGGTGATTGACTGTGTCTGTTTGTCTGTCAAAGGTGACCGGGGTCGATTTGACCAGGGTCACAATTCAGCTCTGGCAACTTTCAAAACAGCAGGAAGGTCAAGTGATGACCCAGCAAACCGCACTAGCATGACTGACATGTTATACTTTATCCACTGGTGTCAATGAGTTTAGTGTGTGTGTGTTTGTGTCTTTCTCTGCCGATGTGGATAGATGCCTTCCAGCAGTACAGATGGCTTCCATGCTACTGCCCTCCAGCACCTGTTGCTCATTAGTAACGTTGCCACTGCTCTGGCTCTCTCCTGCCTTTGCAAACCCCCCCCCCCCCAAACCAGCCACTCTTTCTCTCTGGCTACAAGACAAGCCCGCTTTCACCCCTCCTTAGTGGGGCAAAGTTGACACATTCTTCTGAAGTGTTTGGTGCACACTGGTGACAGCCTTGTCTGTTTGAAACGTGGGAATGAGATGCTGCTCGGTAGACCACGTGCAGCGGGATAAAGCACAACATTCATGATATTCATACATTGTACATACATGTTTAGACTGTCTTGTATTCCCTAACATTCAGTTGTTCAATATTTTGGGAAATACTGTACGCGTTTCTTTCTTACGCTAAAGGTGAAGATTAATACCACCCTCAAGTTAGCTAAATATGAATGCTCTGGTCAGCAGCTAATTAACTTGGCTTAATGCTAGCATAAGGACTGGAAGTGGGGAAACGGTTAGCCTGTATATCTAAAGGTAACAAATTCCACCAAACAGCACCAAAAAAATGTAAAACATGACAGTTTGCTGTTTTGCAGGGTGTTATGTGCCGCTGTAACACAACAAACAATGTTAAAGATGCTAATTAGTGAGTACTAGAGGTCACAATTGGACAGATCCAGGCTAGCTAGCAGCTAAGTTAGCTGCTCATGTGTATGTACATGAAAGCGAACAAACAAATGTTCCCAAAATGTTGAATTGCTGTGGCTAATTCTCGTTTATAGCAATAAGTTGATCCTATTTTCACAGTTTTGTCATTGTGCTCACCAAAGTAATTGCAATTTTACGAGGTCTGTGGAGGCAAGATGAGCAAGACATAAACAAGTCAGGTCAGGAGTTTAGCTAGATTATCTAACCCACTTTAATCAGAGGTAAAACCACAACTGAGTGCACATGAAATATCACCAATAATCTCTCAGAGCACAGGAAAACTGTGTCTTTGTACAACTACTTTAAGAACAGTAGGTCAAGTGGAGCCATGAAGTGTGTGTGTTGAAGGGCGTTTGCAATCGACAGTTTTGGTAATAATTTTACAGTTTATTTTCAAATAAGTGCCTGTAAGGTTGTCCGACTGCTTGCGTTTCTTGCTCCATCAGATTTCACTACTTACACTACCTTGGCAAATACAGTGTTATACCAGACAGGAATGATAATCTGTCCAAAGATGCTCTGCTTTAAATGTAATGTGTGGAAGATTGAAGATAGGGCAGTTCACCCAACCAATATGTTTCGGATCTTCTCTCCATTTTTCTCTCTTTCACACATGGCCTCCGGTTGTACGGCCAAGGCTGCAAACTGCAATCCCTTGTGTCTGTGGCTGGAACATGAATCTATGCTTTAAAGATAAGCGAGCTGGCCTGTTCACACAAAGCCTCTTCTGTTCATTCTCCCTTTGATTTTTGCAGCAGCAGTCCTAATCTCACACTCAAGAGGGAAAATACCTTGCCTATTTGAGAAAGTGTGCCTGTGAGAAAGAAAGACTGAGGACGAGCAAGGGGGGGAAGAAAGCAAAACAATGAACGAGTGGCACTTTAAAGGCAGGCCCCCTCTTTTCCACCAGAATATAAGCTTGGCCCCTTCCTGGCAGAGCAGACAGGAGCAGACGGAGGCAAGCAGATTAAGCACTTTCTTTGAGATTAGAGACTCTCGTTGGGAGATTACAGAGACAGGAGGCCAGCCATAGGACTGCTTATCTGGCCCTGCTACTTCACGCCAAGCCCACCACCTCCTCTGCCAAAACTGCCCCACTTTTCACCCCAGGGGCAGACTGATGCAAGACGGGTCATCTGTCTGCTCAATGAGATTCTAGCATGCTGTGCTCTCTAGCAACCCCAGGTCTAAAAATATGGCTGTCCCTTATAAACGCACTTCATTCTCCTTCCACGTGACACTGTACAGCATTCGGCAAATCCAAATTTTCAGAGCCCTCAATAACTGGAAATACCTTTATCTTGAAATGACCTCTCTGCTTCAGGTCTGTTATTATGTCCTGTTCCAGGGTGCTGGAATAAAATGAGGTCATTCAAAAGAGAAAGGCAACCAGAGAAAACTTTGGACTCATGGCACAGTGAGGTCGTGTGGTTTCCCTGGTAACAGAGCAAGAGGGAGGGCGGGGGGGGGGGGGGGGGGGGGGGGGGGGGGGGGCAACAGCAACTGTGTGTACACACTGTATGTTTTTGTGTGCATGTTGTGTGACCCACCTCTATGTCTCGAATCAGGAGCTGTGTTGGTGTTTCCACTGGTGCTTTCGTATCAATGATCTTCTGGATGGCACATGCCCAGTGGACAGCCTCGTTGAAGTGCTTGGTATACAGCCTGTAGCAGTGCTTCCGCCCGTATACCGTGATGCTCCAGTAGCCTGAAAGAAAGACACAAAAGACAGTTTATATTATTGGAACCTGAAATACAAAAAGCACCTCGTGCTATAGAGTAATTTAAGTAAATAGGGAAGACAGTGAAACGCTCTTTGCACGGGACACCCCGCATATCTGGCATGACTCTCCCCCTGACTTCCTCTCTCGGTTTCACTGAAGATCAAAGGTCACCCTGAGAGGAACCTCTGACCACACCAAAACCAAACAAGAACAGTTATTCTACAGATGAGTTAGGGCACGAGTGTTAACCCCCGCAGTGAGTCTCCTATTGGACAACCCGCAATAAAAGTGAAAAAAGGCACGCTTCCTCCTTGTGCAGAGGAAGTATTAGACGTACCCCAGGCAGCCTGGCCTGATCTGCGGCCCCACGGCTGTTATTAGGCTTTCCTGCTACGTGACTTGGCACCACATCCCTCTTTGTTTAGATTCTTGGTGAAGTACAAACCCAAAATTAAGAGGTTTTACAACTGAGATTAAGACATGGTGATAGTGCCATTGACTACTTTGAACCTGTTTGTTGCCCTTTATATTAACTTTGCTGTAAAGGGTCAGTGACGCCATAGATGGAACCCTTAAAGGGAACTAATATTTCATGGTGAGAACCAGAAATATACACAGAGGAAGTAAATATTTCATGCAACTCTAATGTGACAAATTTCTCTGTGGCTTAGGAGGAACACAAAGTTGTTCAGTAGTGAAACAGCCAATAGAGCTTGTGACAAAGCCGCTGTTGAAAGTGCACTTCTGTCCAGAAAAGTCCCCTGACATATTGAGTTAGTAAAAAGAAGTATGTTTGGGTTTGGGTTTATACAATGGTTTGGTGACTTCAGCAGCAGCATAATCCCCTCCATTGATGGACAGGCAGACAGATGTAGACAGAGGGCAACATGTTTGAGTAATACAGAGACTTGAAAAGGACAAGTCATCCCCTGTCTCTTCCCGTTTAGCAGACTTTCCTCTTTATTTTCTATGGCTTTTGTTTCTTTCAAAGGGACGGGAGATGCCCCCGCTGATTACTGAAATGTGAGGTTTCTTGACCAACCTTGAGCCATATTTTGGACCAAAAACAGCTGGGGCTTCCCAAACTTACTCAGAATCATAGCACTCATGGGAAGGGAAAGTGGACCACAAGACGTCACATACATTTAAAAAAAAAAAAAAAAAAAAACCCCGAACAACTTCCTAGGAAATTTTGAAGATGTCCATGATGCACCGCGTAGTGAATTAACAAAGGTCTTACCGGACTCAACAGAGATTAAGGGTAAGTATACAAGAGTGTGAGTCAGCCATGCATCAGCACATCTGTGTGCCCCTCACCCGTCTCCTTGTATGTCTGCTTGTCTGGCCAGATGACAGAGCAGAGGTTAGTGAGGACCAGCGTGCCCAGTCTGCGGGCTCCTTTCTCTGGTCCGCTGTAGTAGTCGAGGGAGTCCTGGCTCAGCACAAACCAGTACCGACGCTGCTTGATCCAATTTCCTCGCACCTCCCGCAACAGCCACCCTTTAAATAAGATACACACACGTGTCAAATGACAACTCAACTTCAACTTAGCGAAACAACAAATCAGTCAGTCAAAGTAACTCTTTTAATAACAGATTCGTGGTTTAATTTTAAAGAAATATTTTCATTTGATTAATTTCTGCTGCTTTTTCTACATTATAACAAACACACAAACATATGTTGGGTATTGGACTGTTGGTTGGATAAAACAACAGAAGATTTCACTCTTGGCTCTAGATACTGGACATTGTGATGGACATTTTTCACTGTAAACTGATCTTTTATAGACAAAACTATTAACTGACAAAATAACCTGCAGTTTTACATACCAGCAATACTTTTTTTTAAACGCATTACCTTTTGAAATATTTCTATTTATTTTCTGTTAATATTTCAATTAACAAAAAAGTCCAAGTTATAGCAGTTAATATAGCATTTATTTTCACCTGCTTGAAGTCTGACATTTTTGACTTTACACATACTTTTTGGCTTTTATTGTGTTATCAGACAAACCTTATGTGCACAGTACCTACACACCAATGCAAACATTTCTCTTAAAAGGTGGGGCTAGGGGCTACTAAACCAGTACTGCCACACCAGGTCTTCACTAAGAATAATCCTTAAGGCATATAATTGTCCATAAAGTTTGTTACCGTCTGTATGTGACTGCCTTGTTGGGGTAAATACTAGGGGATAAAAATACAGCCAGCTAATGGCATAGGGATTAAAGCCGTGCAGCCAACGTAATTACCACTTTAGAGGTTGACAGAGTGAGAAAAAGAGCAAGAGAGAAAGAGAGATGTACTGGAACAGGGTGAAAGAGATAGAGAAAAAGAGAGTAAAGCAGACATGCCTTCAGCCAGCTTATAGGCATGCCCAATGGTCTTGCCAGGTCTGGGTCTACTATGCTGGCTACTAACAGGCAGGACAGGAGGATTGACAAATCCTGGTAGGGCAGGTCATAGTTAACCCAGAGAAGCTGATGGAGAGGCTGGCAGAGCGTTGTAACAGGCAACCTTGACGTGTGGGGACAGAGCACCGCAATACACTTGTGCAATGTGCCACTTGTGGTGTGGCTGTGCATGTGTGTTCATATGGCTCGTGCATGCATATTTGAAAGTGGTTTTAAAAGGAATAATTAGGCAATGTACCTACTGTTTCTTACCCTGTGAAAATGGCAATGACGCCACACCAGCATCACAACTTCCTCTGTGGTTAGCAAGCTGCGTGCCACCTGTTAGCCAGCACATATTTCGCCTGCATCTCTCTTCCCTCTGCTGCAGCTCTCTTCCTATTTACTTTCATCTGCCCCCATTTCTCTTCTCTCCCTGTTTTCGTCCTTGCCTCAAAGTGGTTTTCTCAGGCAGTGCAAAGCGTCCACTGCCTCACATCTACTCCCGAATAAAAATAAAGAGAAAGGAGGGGGCTGAAGGCTCAGCCTCCCAGGCTATGTTTCCTGTCTGAGAATGCTTCTATATGATATAAGTGGCAGGCCTGAACCCACCATAAACCCACCCAATATAGCCCAAAGCAAAAACCCTGGAGGTACTTAACACCACATCAGAGGGGGGCACCATCAAAACCCAACGTGAAATGGATAAATAAAAACCATGAGGTAAGTCAGGCTGAGCTTGCTGACAGACTGGATGTGGGACGGGGGGAGGCAGACAAGCTGACTGGGTGAGAGACATGGAGAGAAGGGCATGCCTGCTACCTTGACGCCTCTGTCACAGATATGGGACACCCCACAGATGCTGCTCTTTTTGGGAACTTTAAACAGTGCAATAAGGAGAGAGATAGAAAGAGTCCTGGGACCCTCTGTATAATCCTCCCATGGTCCCCCATCTGGATCCCATCTCTGTGGCCTGCTAATGTCTCCCCTGGGGGCCACGGCTCGCCCTTAATTTGTTTCATTTGTGACCCCTGACCTCCATCGCCCTGCCCCCTCAAACACAGATTGAGCAAACAATCTCTCTCTGTGCATTTTCCTCTCTTTACTACGCACCTCCTGTCACTCCACAAGTTTTGCAACATTATAATAAAATATAATGATTGTAAATAAAGATATCTAACTTTGAAGTTCAATTTTTCATATTTGAAAAATGCCCTGCAGGCACATAGATGCATAGATGTAAAACTAAAACACCTAAAACACAAGTTTTGAAAAACAGTCAATACGATAAATACAGAAATTTACAATATGTTTTTTTTTTTTTTACCTTTCAGCAAAGTGAACTTTAAAAAGAGATTTGCAGATGTGTAAATATTATGCATCATTAATCAGACCTGAACTTTACAGTCACATACAAGTAACTTGACTCGTTCTCCTTTTGAATCAAACAGAGCATGATACGTTTTGCGTCATGTGAGGAGCAGTTAACTGTAAAATCAACAAAAGGTGTGTCAATCAACAGATATCTTAAAATCTCTTTCTGTCAACACTCCAAGACTTTTACAATTCACCCCTCCATCATCATTGTACTTGCAGCAATGTTGGTGGCCTATTTTAGATGCTGGGCCAATGTTAACCCCATATAGCCTCGGCATGGCCTGCTGAAAAAACAAACAAACAGACAAAACAAAGAGAAAGACCCTAATGGAAGAACTGTGGAAAACATATCCCTGTGCAAAAGCAATGAGAGAGATTATCAAACACCCCGAGGTGTCCAACTGGTGCTGTGGCTGTAATGGTGGGGTCAGTTAAAGGATGTGGGAGTGGTGCAAACGCTGAAATGAAATGAATGAATCAATGAATGAAATGCTCAAATGACAGTGTGATCAATTGTCCAAGGAAAGTAGCAGTCCTCTCTTTTGGAGGGAAACTCCTCTCCTCCGACAGTGAAGCAGGGACAGAGAGGGGACAGCAGCGAGGGAGGGGCACTAGCCAAGAGCGCATAGTAACTGCTGTCAGAATTAGGCAATCTGACTGCCGCCATTCCAAACAGGACGTAACTTATCCAAGTGCTGGCATTTTACTGCTCCGTTTCAGTAGCAGGCCAAGAAGAAGGAGAAAAAAAAGAAATCACACAGAAATATCTTATGAGATCATTCCTCAAAAGCATCAGACACCCAAGACGGCACTCGTGATGCCAGTAGCTATCCTTACATGAACACAAAGAGCAGGAGGGGGGCAGAGTGGGGGCAGCTGTGGGGCACATGTGGTCAGAGAGGGGTTGGCTACAGGGCGCCGGCACAGCATGGAGCTGCGACAGTACTTATTAGGAGACAATTAGGGTAATGAAATATATACTACACTTAATGAGATGAACAGGACCAATCTAAGGAGCTCAATTTTGATCAATCTGTTAAATGTTTAGTCTGTAAAAAGTCCAAGAGAACAAGGTGATGTGTTCAAGTTTCGTGTTTTGTCTAACCAACAGTCCAAAATGCGATTTGCATTTATACACAAGCAGAAAATTATTGCACCAAAGAAACTGAACCTGAATAATCAATCGCTTCTTTTCAAGTAAGCACAGCAGGTAGATGCATTCAGTCAAAGGTTGACCACAGTAATGGTGGCATTATGTGCTGTGTATGTTGTTTGACTCACCTTTGACCAGCAGTTCAGGCTCTTCCTCCAGGCCCATTTTATTCTTCTCAATAATCAGGCTCTTCATCTCTTCAGACCCCTCTGAGACAGTGTGCCTGTGTGGAGGAGCAGAAAGAGAATGTAAAACACTGCTTCCCTCTCAGCTCCACTCTTCTCCTCACTACTGCCTCCCATTGGATAGCTAATTGGACCAGAGACACACAGTTGGCTGTGAACTCCCTCCCCATGTGACACTGTGCCAACTACAAGCCTCTCTGATACTCTTAGGTGGGGGTCACACAGGAGGGACTGGAAGAAGTGCCATGAATATCTGTCCTCCAGTGTTCTCCCACTTTCCCTCCCTAGCAGCACACGCGGCACACAAACACACACACAACACACACACACACACACACACACACACACACACACACACACACACACACACACACACACACACACACACACACACACACACACACACACACACACACGCTGATGCATACCACGCCACTGTGGACAGCTCGTCTCTCTTTTATCACTTTGGCCGCCGAGCCGAGCGGGCGACTGAAAATAAACGTGACAGAGCGACGCCGGCCTGACTCCCAGCCAGTCAGCTCACGCTGGTCAAAAGAAGGCAGAAGGTTCAAGAGGTCACAGCCTCGGATAGTTAAAACCAGAAACATCAAAAACATCTGTAAATCTGCTGAACCACTGTTCTTTCCTCCCCTCTTTAATGCCTCATGATCACGTTTGCAGCAACCTCCACATACATGACGCTTCAACATCTGGTCAGGCAATGGACAAATTCAAACTTTGTTATCTTAGGCCAAGGTCCATATCCAGTCTATTAGATTGTTTAGAGGTTTTATCTCTCCTTGTTTATTTATCTAATTACTTTATTTTCTCTGTTTCCGGGGTCTAACTAGCATTTGAGGTACAAGTGACAAACCCCCTCCTTCCTTCCTGTCCTCCTCCTCCTCCTGGGATTATTGCTCAGGAAATTAACTGAGCCCTTCCTCCCAAGGATATTTGGCCTCTAGTTACCTACTCCTCCAGTTGATTTATGTCCGTATTGATCTGATAATACTGGAGGGTTCCTCCTCACGGAAGGCAGCAACAATCAATGAGTCTCAATATAGCCCTATCTGTTTTGACTCAGCTTACATGTCTGCAGAAGCCATTTCCTTTCTTTTTGTGTGTGCTGACATGATCCTGTCTATATGATACTGCATACGTTATCAGGCTGACCGCTTTGACATTACACTCCAACAGTGCTGATTATGCTTGAATGCACGCAAACTGTTTCCTTTATGAAATGTATTTGCAGTTGTGGATCCTGAGTGACTGGCATTAGTCTCTAATTTAAGCCAATGTTCAGACACAGTGAAACTCTATATTGTGGTCCAGTTTACTCGAAGCGTGTGTGTGTGAACTGGTTCAGGGCATCACCTGAAAGCAGAAGTGAGAAGTGGAGAGTCAGGATTCTGTCACATTATACTCAGTCAGGCTGTATAACTAAGCCGGAACGCCTGCTACAGCAGCAGTCTTTGGGGACCTCTGACAGTCCCTGCATACAGAGACCCCACTTACAGGCATTAAAATAAACAGAAATGCGATGACGTCTCTTATCTGAGGTTGTTAATAACCCCTGCTACATAACGGAGACATGTACGCAGACAGGCTGAGTTAGGCTATATGTAGTCCAAATAAAAGAGGGATTAGATTTATAGAAAAACTACGCCTCGGCTGGAGATTGCAGTCTGTTGTGAACAACAAACAGATGCAATAGCGTGGGTCATTGTATGCTGTTGCTTAAGATGGGCTTGCATCCAAAATGTCAATAACAATGAAAAAATTCACACACTTACCCCATTATAACTACGCCAATTCTGAATTTTTAAACTTCTGCTGCAGGATTTGAACCAGCAGTCTTATAAATATATTTCACAGTTTCTTGAAGAGGTTCCATATGGTCATACATCTTGCAAGGATATGCTTGGAGTTCAAAATCAAACTTGGCTCTGATGTCAGCAGATTTCTAAGAAATGTGGGTATTTTGCCATACCGCTAACACAAGCTGAAAGCTGTTTTTCTGGCCCTAACTGGTCTGCCCCCATCTTTAACCTGAAATACTTTATAAGTCAACTTCAGTCCTTTTGTAGAGACTGAGGAGGGACAGAAATGTGACAGAATCAAAGGTTCAAACCCAAGTTTTGACCTTTAGCAGCACTGACCTTCAATTTAAATGCTGCAAAAGCAGAGTCAGTTCGACCATTGTGTCCAAAAAGCCAGGCTAATGTTGAAACTCCCTCTGGCTGGTGACCACAGCAGTATAAAGCGGTCTCTACAAAAACTGTGAGTAACATTATCAAGAGTAAAAAGAGTAAAACATACAGTCACAGTCTAAAGACACTGTAGTTTTTAATCAAAAGAATCACTGACAAAATGTTTGAGGCGTATTGGGCTCTAAAATAACTTCACTGCTCAATAGAGTTAAAATGACAGCTGAAAAAATAAGAAAAAACTAAATAGCGCAAGACATAAACATGTGAGCATCTAGTGACCACAAACACACACACAAAGCTCTCTGGAGTTACTGAACAAAAAAAGTATTCATTTATTAACAAGAAGAGGCCTATTTCAGACGAACCTGATGGAAAATAGATCATAAAATGATGAGTGCAGGTACTGAGTCTTTCTTTTCCTCTTAGAAATTATCCTCTAGACAATCAAGTGATGTAAAATGGGAAATTTTCTCCAGTGTCTTTAGTGTGCAATATTGTATAGCTTAAGGCTTGACTGGAGCTTTGCTCAAACAAGCGCAACACAAACATATTAACATAAAAAAACTCTGTCTCCTTGTGTGACCCAAGTTTGACACACACCTTGTAGCTTTGCCGATTAATATCTGCATGACATGATTCAATCTATACTTTATTTCCAGTCACACTTCAACCCATTTTGCAACAAAATAAAAGATGGCTGACGGATAAAGAAAAAACGCGTGTGATACAGCTTGGGGTAAACATCTGAGCACTGCTGATGTGGGGGCTTTGGGATCTCCACAGCTGTTCGAGCAGCCCTAAAACCACCACCTTCACACAACTTACACCCACCCCCAACTCTGCGCCCCATGCTTACCGCCCCCGCATTCCCAGAAGTCCCAGCAGAGGCCGTGACGGTGGGGCCTTTAGTGGGCAACTTCCTGTGGAGTGCAGGAAACAATTTGACATGGGGATTAGACAGCATGGAGAATAGAGCGAGTGCTCATCTACAGACAGCACCTCTCTCTCTCTCTCGCCCTCCTTTTGAGGACAAAACATCAGCTCCTTCAGAGGAGGAGCATCATATGAACGTCACACGACTCAACTGTTCAAGCTTGAAATGTGGTAAAAATCAAGGTATTTCTTCCAATCTGTGTTTTGGGTACGGTTTAAAAATCAACTCAATGTACGGCACTTTTTCTTTTAGAGTTGATACTTCTGCTTCACAATGGAAAAAGTGCACCATGGGAAACAGGCGTAACAATTTCACAATTATTTATTTATGAACGTGAAAAGGAAAATGTCAGCAGCACAGATCACATAAGTTAGGCTCAGCCTAGAAAATAAACTGCTAGAGAGGGGGAAGTCACGAAAACAAAAGTCAGAAAAGAAGAAACATGATTTGAGAGAGGAAGAAAAATATTTCCCTATACTGTGTGAACAACCACACAGATCTGATTCTATGATAAATCTAAAGCACATATTTACACCCTGTGCAGTCTTGTGAGTGTAAATGTCCTCTGGCTCCTGTACAGCAGTGACCGATTGTATAGTGCAAAGCCAATGAAGCCCTCGGAAAGATGAGATGAGCTGTTCAATACTTATCTATCCATCACTAACTGTTACCACTACCAGTTTGTGTGCGACCTGGTTACTTAGTTTCATACATACATCATCACATCTGTTTTATACCTCAACAACACAATAAATATTCAGTCCAGATGGAAGAAACAAAGAAAATTTCTTTCAAAGAGGACATACGGAGGTATCCAGCAAAGTCAAATAACATCTGGTCGACTGTTGTATTCAGCAGCTTAATGTATTACAGGCCCAATGAATTGATATTGTCAGGCATGACGCATGTACGAAGGTCTAGTAAGTTCAAAATTGCCATTCAATCCCAATAATAAATCCAATTTAACTTGTCAACTTCTCTATATCTTAAAAACTACTAATTAACAGATTACTTACAACACACAACATGAACAGGACACTGTGCAATAACCTATCATTAAATAATAACACTGTAAAACACACTGCTGTTCAGGTTTAGTCGGGTGGAGGTTTAATGGGATTTATATGAGGTCACCAAATTCCACGTACTTAAAAGGTTGATAAAGGTGTTTAATGTCCCGCCCTAACAGGTGCACCAAAACTAACAGGAAAGTCGAGGAGCTGTCAATCAAGTACGGTGTGCGCATGCCTAAACACAGTCCAGAGAAGAGATCTAATAAGTCACATTAGTGAAAAGCTATGTGGCTGCAAGGTTAGGGAGTGAGCTTTTTAATCATACCTGTAAATCCTGTACATCACGCTGGCCTTGACCCTGTTCTGTCTTCCACCGTGTTTACATGATGAGTAATAACCGCATTTATTGTTGAAGGCTCCAATTATCCATAATAGTACAGCAATCAGTGAACCAGCCGCCCAATCATTTCAACTGTAATCATGAGTCGGAGATATTGGGAATTTCTGATAGCAACAATATCGTCTATTTGCTGAAAAGAATTATAGTAGTGTAAAGAAACCATTGGTGAAATGGCTACAAAGCCCTCGTAGCTGGAAGTTACATGTAACATTGACACTAATACAATTGATTCAGCTAGGGTCGCAACAAACGATTATATCTAGTATCAATTAATCTGAATGCTTTGTCTATAAAAATGGCAGAAAATGGTGAAAGATTTTCCTGAGTCGTTGGTGAAGTTGATGTCTTCAACTATCTTCAGTCCAACACGCAAAGATATTTGGCTTGAAACATCAAATCCTCATGTTTACAAATGTTTCATTTTCTTTTCATTTTCTATTTAAAATAGTTGCTGACTCTTTTTCTGTTGATTAACTAATCTTGAAAAGGAGCTATACAGTGTCTGTTTGCATCTGGTTACACTTGTTAACGCACATGCAAAAGTAGCTAAGGAACGAAATAAGGTCACCCCAACTGATGAGCATATTGTGCGCAGTCCTTTCATGGCGCCAATAATGGTGACACACTTAAATCCGCGCAACACAATGAGTTAATTAGTTTGTGTCTGTCTGGTGGTAGCTGCTGGAGTGATGAGTAATTGATTTCAGTCCAGGGTCTAATCAAAACGGCGAGACGCTAATTAAAGTCAGAAAAGTTGTGTCCTTGCTCTCTGGCTTGGATGACCGCAGTGGAAAAAGCGGAGATGATCCAGCATACAAAGCAGGTCTTTGTGACCACAAGAACATGGACAGTTGCAAAAATGACCCTTGTGCTGATGTGTCACAGAAATACAGTATGATTTATCTGATGGACAAAATGCCTGGATGGGTCCAAAAAACTATTTAAACAGATGACTTCAAACCAGCTGCCTTTTTGTTGATGTCTAAGCTCACGTACTGTACACAGATGTCAACCATACATCAAGTTACACAGTGTATTAGACATCCGAACAAGGACAAAGGATTACACTGAAATGACCTTCATTAAAATACAGTGGGTCATAATGTAACACTAAATAATCAGCTTCTCTATGTAGAAATCCATTTCTCTCTCTCAAGTCTCCATCCCCTCCCCCACAGTGCATGGGCAGGCTACAAGGGCCTCTGACTGAAGCTGGGCTGGTGGGAAAATGGGAATGTGGTGATTAAGACTGGGCCTATATGACCTCCCAGCTAAAAATACGCTGTTTACTCAAGACCACTGCCAAGAAACTCTGAACTAGACTGAGGGGAGAGGAAAAAGTCATGTTTTGAGAAAGGAGGAGGAGGGGAGCGTGTGTGACAGGAAGTCTGAGTTTGTGACTGAAGGAGAGTGTTGATCAGCAAAAAAATTTTTGGAAATGTTAGAGAGAGATGGTGACTTCTTTAAATTTAAAATCAAGTGACTCTTTGGTTGGTTTCTTTCTATATCTGCTGATGCTGTAAACAGGTCCAATTTGTGATTGGATTGGTTGGATGGTTGACAGACAGGCTGACAGACACTCAGACAGGCAATTATCATGGGGCCCACTTCTAAGCTTTTCATGCAAACACCCACATGTTTCATGCATGCACACACACATAATTTCACACACATGAAATACAGTGGCCTCTTTGAGGTATTACAGCCTGGCAGCCCACGCCGAAATATGTCAAGTCTTTGACTGTCGAAACTCGTCAAAGAAGAAGGGAGGCTAATGAGAACGCAGACGCAACAAATGGCGAGAAAATGGTGAAGTCCTCAAGTGTCCACTATGCCTCTGGTACAGTTTGTACCCTGTTCTGGCCCAGCTATGAGAATCAACTTGGGTGCCAGGAAAGTGGGGATGAAAAAAAAATAGTGATGATGCAAGACAGATTTCAGTGGGAGCACAGCAGGAGGGGGCAAGCAGCTTGGCACTTTGTGCTGAGTGAGAGACAGACAGGGGAGACCTCGTGTTGTCTGCCTGCAGAGATGCAGTACATCACTCACACCTTCGGCGAGCTGCCTGTGACGGAAAGGTCAGCGCAAACACAAATCTATTACAGGACTCCTGACAGAGGCCAAAATAATATTATCATTTAAAAACTTTATTCCCAGCCTCTGCAGATCAGTCAGCTTAAAGAGGAGTTGTGTTTACTTTCTGACTTGAGCTGAAACTTAATAATGCACTGTACTGTGGTATGTTTGATCATCATTTGATCATTCCAAACTTCAGGTTTGAGTTTTTGGGACTCAAAACTGGCAGAAGGCATACATGCAGAGCAATGCCAGGTTACATATCAAAGCGATGTCTAGTCTCTTAAAACTAATGCAATAGTAATGGTCACACTTATTAAATTCTATCTTGTAAAAAGAAATCCTGTTCTGTATCCCATTTTTTTAGAGATAGCAAGATGTTTTGATCAAATTGTGTTGATGTGTAATTCTTCTTTTACTTTATGGAGGAAAAAATACTGATAATGAATAAATGTTATGGTGCATTTGCCCTCCAGCTATGATAATCTAGCCTAAATCCTGACAGAAGACTCTAAATGCACACAAATAATGTCTTTTTCAAAACCAATTGTGACTATAAATATATTCACATGCAATTTTAGCACACTATATACAAAGTACATTGATATAAAAAGGAATTCTGGGAGATGAAAAGGTTTGTGTCTGTGCCCTGCCCTCCCTCTCTAACCACATCATGTCTACAGCATGACGAATTATCTGAGCATTACCATATTAACCTCACTCTGGTAGGACAAACATAAATCCCCACAATTTGTCACCATCAAATCTGGCCATTATTCAAACGAAGAGTTGAGATTAATGTCTCCTTCTGGATAGTTCAATTCAATAGCTCAATAAAAGCAAAACCAGAGCTGCCCTGCTTGTAACATGAGACTGAAGATAAATGGATATGGCACCATTTGCTACATCACAATGCCCTGACTTATCAGAGACAGGCTTGGCTTTCCCTCTATACAGCTCAACTACTGGGCGTGTTCAGTCATTGGCCAGGTAATGACCAAGCACTACGCTCTCTAATCTCTGCATGAAGTGTGATGATTACAGCCAGGCTTTTAACACACTCCCTTCAAAACCAGTAGTTAATTACGCCATGTGGCCTGAGGCCACCTCCACTACATTGTAGAAGTGACACACACATACGCATGCACACACACACACACACATCTGAGCCACACCTCTTCTGGGAGTGCTGCTGAGGTAGGACTGAGTCACCCTGTCCAGTTAGCCTTCCTCCCTCCTTCACGTCTTCCCTTCCTTCTTTCCCTTAAAGTCTAAGGAGACAGCATGTCCTGTATGTGTCTCAGCCTCAGCCCCTAACCACTTCCTGAGGCAGCTCTCTTCTTGTTGAGAGTTGTTGCAGACCCCCGTCTATTCTTTTGTGGTGTATGATAGTCCTAAACGTCGGAGCTTTGTGACTCATTGCCTGTGAGTCGGCAGATGTACAATAGAGATTGTGGATAAGGGAAAAGGGGCGTGGGGGGGATGATAAGGGCATGATGCCAGAGACAGAGAGGAGCAGAGCCTGGCTACATCACTGTCTGAGATCACAGCCCTGCACTAATAGTCTGGATCAAGCCCTCCATGAATCACTCCTTTTCATTGGCACTAGCATTCACTTGTCAACCACATGACCATTTGAATTTCATTATTCTTGAGACGTATAGAGAGACACATTTTTGGCCAACGCAACTCGTAAGTACAGCCAAGCCAACCTCTGAATGGAAAAACTCAAACAGTCAAGAGGTTAATGAGCAAAAACTGACAGCACTATCCATAGGCAATCAAAAGTATTACCGCAGCTTGGAAATGTCAGATCCTCTGTTATAATATATGAGCCTGTACTGCTTATATTTGCACACCTGTGATCATGTGTGTGGATATGAGCTGAGGCACGTATCATGACACTGCAGATGAAGTGAAAAATCAAGTGATTGGCTTTTACTTACACACGTGCCTGGTACGAGAAGAAATATAAAAATCCCCAGCACTCAGAGGAAGTATAAGAGTAAAATAAGGAACTATTACTTCCCAAAATATAGGTTAAAAAAAAAGAGTTTTTCTCTCTCCTTACCCATTTGTTCCATTGGCTGTGCAAGTTGGTTGAGAAACAGTCACCTCAGCTGGACTCTGTCAACAGAAGAGAGAGAATAGGGTAAATAGATGATAACACAACACAAACAGTAGTCTGTCCTTAAACTCGTCTGCAGGTTGGAGTGATCCCCTCAATCGTTTGCCTTCAGTGGCCATGTTACAGTAGAGCGTGCAGCCATTCCTGGCAGCCGCAGCACATAGCTTCTCTGTTCCTGTAATGCTTGGCTTTCACTTGCAAGGGGTGAGCTGGTGGAGAGAAATATGGCATGCAAAACAGCCTCATTTAATATATGAGTGGGGGAACAGAGGAATCTTTTGTGCAATATCTGCATTCACCCCAACCAGCAAATCCCCAGAAATGCTTTTATTCAGATCAGTCATTTCTCTGAGAAGGTTGTTAACCTAAAAATAACCCCCAGTCTTTGAGATGGTCTTCATCTTTTCTATCCACATGTTTATAGTGTCACAAATGGGTGATAAAAGGCTGTTAGCTTGATGAAAACAAGTGAGACAAAGAGACCACTGGGGGGATTGTATAAACACAGCACTTTGTGCTGTAAAATTATGGTGTACTTATGTTGATTATCTGATCAACGCAGCCACAAATCTTACACAAATTACGAGCTAAATGTTAGAAGTTATCTCAACTGCAAGCCAGCTACTCATATCAAATTGCATTCCCTGCTTTCTTGGACATTGGTTTTGTATGGAAACTGGAGTTAGTGCTTCTACTGACTACAAATGGGGCTGCCACTGGCAGACACGTAAAATCAAATTTCATGGGTGGAACAATGAACTTTTCATTCCAGGAGTCCCCTGTTAAGCAGAAGATGGGAAAGGATGTTTCTTTTCACAGCGCTCAGGCCCCTAGATTCCCAACCTGACCTTGGAAAACCCCATCAGACATCAGAGCTTGCCTGTGTGCAATTTGGACTCATTCCCTGGTGTGCAGGGCGGCACTGTGTGTCCCAGTGGCCTGACTTGTTGTCTCTGTGAGCCACAGCCTTGAGCCAGATCCTGTGGCTGCCCCGGCCCAGATCGGGGGTGTTGGCCTACCTGAAACACTATCCAGGTCAGCTCTGGGCCCCTCACAGTTCGCACACCACACTTTACTACTGGGCAAACTAGCCTAAGTATAGCCCTTGCCCTACAAAAAAAAAGTCTACTGCTTCTTTTTGGATGGCTTAAAAATAACCAAAAAAAACAAGAAAAAAACAAAACATGAAGTGCAAATTTATAGGCTCATATGGAGTCTGTGTTATATTTATAAGGCAGATGGACTGAGGCAAATAAGGAAAAGATGAGGGTTTGGATAATGAGATTTGATTAATGTTTAACTTAGGGAGAGGTACTGTAAAAGTCAAACCAGACAGGCAAGAATAACTGAACAGTGTCAGCAAGCGGCATGTGAATGGAAGAGTGTGTGTGTGTGTGTGTGTGTGTGTGTGTGTGTGTGTGTGTGTGTGTGGTGTGTGTGTACGGTAATTCCCTACCTCTGTCTGTTAACCATAAATGATTTAACCAATTCAGACAGACAGCCATGACTGAAAATGACAAATCAATACTAATCATATCAACTGCCTGCAAAGCTGTAATTCCATGATATAAACTAATCAGAGGATCAATAAACTAATGGGTCGGGTAGATCAAGTTAGAATATTTTCAGTAATTCTCCACAAAATGCGACAATTTACAGAAAAATAGCTTTCCAATAGAGTTAATGGGCTGTGGGATAAGGAACAAGGATAGCGTGCGATGCAGAGCCCTGGCAAAAGCTCTCCCTTTGGACGGGCAGGGGATGAATCACTCCAGACTTGAGCAGAGCATGGAGGGAAAGATGCCGTGATGTGTTCGTTCCGTGGCTGACTTCCGCTCTCGCTTCCCCCCCTGTCTACTCTCTTTCTCTCTCTCTCTCTTTCTCTCTCCCTTCAGCTCTCCTGGGAGGCTGAGTAACCAGGAGGAAATGCTTGGGCTCAGCCAGTGTCGGCCTGAAGACCAGATGTGTGGCCTGGAGGTGGTGAGGCAGAGACGCAACGGAAACCAAATATAAACCAGCGTACCGTGACACCTCTGAAGACAGAGGGCAGTAGTGACGGTTAATGGGACCCGCTCTCAGCATAGCCGGACTGTGCCCATTTGTTCCCAGTAACAGGATGCACTGTGGTAGTACTCCAGCCCACACTTACAACTGTGCAGGCCCAAACACTCTGCGGCTGTAGTTTATTGGTAAACGTGACTTCACGTTATATAAAAACTGAATAAAGTTTCAGTGGAAACATGGAAAGAAGAGAGAATGACGGATGTCCTGTCCTAAAATTAGTGCCTTGCTGTCCCAACACTGGAGGCATTCAGCTCAGTGCGACTGTTTGGGCAGCTGTTGGAGAGCAGTTTCTTTGAATGAGGTCTGTAAACATGCAGGGAAATGGTTCTGACATGGCCCTGTGCTCTTAAGGGCCAAGCCTACATAAGCGTCAGCACTGACTCATGATTCCAACCTCAGTGAAAGGAGTCCTGGCAAAGAACAGTGTGTCGCCTATGGATTTGTGGATGCTGTGGATGCTACACATCATGGCATCCTCTGGCAGCATGGTGGAAAACAAGGCAGGAGATCGTGGCGAAGGTTTTGGATGTCTTGAGCGCGAGGGAGACTCCACCGGACCTGTGGGTTACTGTGGTCATTCCTGGCATGAGCCAGACAGAGGTCTACTAAATAGAGTATTTCAGCGTTACAAAGTCCAAAAGACACACACGCATACACCCAGGGAGGTCTGACCTGCTGTCTGAAAATGTGGCTTGTCAAGCTCTGGACGAAATGGAGCTCTCTCCGTAAACGATGGAACGTAGCCCTGAGGGGCTTTCCCTGGGAATCATTGTAGACCATCTTCAACCCTCCACCCCAGCCCCTGAGTTGACACCATGGAAAGCCAAACAGTGCCAGTTAGATCTGTAAAATTCTGAACGGAGGGTCTCTGGGGAGCATGACGAATTTCATTGGCTATGATTGGGTCAGCTGATGAAATTGGCTTGGAGTGGTTCAGCTGTGGTCTTAATTATTGGCTCAGAGTGAACTATTGACATAGAGTTACAATAACCACCAGAAACCAATGACAAAGATCAAGAGGAAACAGGATTTGTGGAAGTGAATTGATTACCTGCAAGCATTTGGGAATCAATAATCAATAACTTCAGAACACCTAGGTGGATTTAATATAACAAAGAAAGGCATGTTCAGTCCAAAAGAGCAGCTCACTGCCTTTTCTTACTGGTTAAAACACTGTCAGTTACATTAGCCAATAAAGTGGTTCCTCCCATTAAGAACTAATCTGATAAACTGAACAGGCCTAACCACATGATAGATTAAGACAGAATGTCCCTCAAAGGGAAATATATTGCTTAGATTAACACAGGCGTAGCTGACAAGTGGGTTCACATTTATGAATGATAAGACATCTGCAAAACCAAGACTCAAATCAGTGATGTAACACCACTGTAGAGGAGAAAGCAGCTCTACAGACAGAAGATTATGAACAGCATATTAATTAGTTTTGCTCTTCCATATTTTGTTTTAGGAATTATTCTTGTATAAAAAGTTACATCTGTTTCACAAATTTGAACTGGCCTTGTTCAATGCAGCAGTATCCCACCAAACACCAGAGCACAATTCTGCAGATGAAGCATAGGTTGCACTTTAATGAGCCATCCGGGAAAGTTACTCGCTTTAAAAAGCCATCAGAGGTCTCCATTGGGACATGTTACTATGATCTTATATTGATCGTGAATATGGAGCACAGCCGGGTTCCTTTGACCACCAGTGGCCAGGCAGATGGTACATTATGACCAAGAGAGGGATGTTTGCCAAGAAAGAGTGCTACACCTCTCTGGATACCCCTGAGCAACAGATGTTGCTCTTATCTGGTGGCTGCTGGTACTGTTGAGGCAATAACTGTGTAAAACTTATCTGTTCTCAACGTTTTCATGCAAATCGTTGTGGTGTTGCACTGTTTGGTTGCAAGCAGACAAAAGGGTAAAAAAGAAAAAAAAAAAAGAAAGAAAAAAGATGAGCAGGAAGTAGTGGCTCCAGGTGGTATTTTTTCATCTATAAGGCCATGCTGTGTAAACTATGTCTTAGCAGCACAGAATACCTAAGGCCTGTGATACCATATAATACATAATGATAATAAAGCTTTCACTGGAGGCAAAGGCTAAAAATTTATGAGAACATTCTCCTTAAAAAGAGTGTGTCTGTGTGTGAGGAAAAGCACAAAATCTCAGTGAATATCTAAGGTTGGATTTTTCTAAAAGACTGTACATAAAGAGCTGTACGTTGGGTCATACAGATAGAGCCTACCTCGATTCAAGGCAACAATGCCCCCTCACAAGTGGGTGGACAATGCTGAACTCTCTGTGCCTGATCAGATGACTAACATTACAGAGAAGACAAGGCCTCAGTCTTATTTGCAATTGAGCGGACGGAGGCCAAACACACAGGATCAGTTCAACACACAGGGTTTTACAGCTTGCATCATAGTGTGTGTGTGTGTGTGTGTGTGTGTGTGTGTGTGTGTGGTATTGCTTAATGTTGCCCAAGCCTCCAAGAAAGTGCAAACCTGAACGTCAAATTGGCCAGCGGCAGCAGCAGCAGCAGCAGCAGCAGCACACTGTATTCTGCATCCGTCATAGAGGCTTGCATTGAACAAGCTGATTCCCACAGCCAACATGTGAACACTGTTTGCTACTTCAAACTATGAGCAAGCTTATGAACACAGGTTGCGTTTCTTATCATACCTTGATAGTCTAATGCACATTTACTTTTTAAAAGTAATAATTTTCATATTAAGAACTGTAACCATGTGTGTTTGCACAAAATTGCAATTATGCTCCTAAAGTTGACCCTGTTTTATGAAATGTATGACAGTTTTACAGTCTCTACTTGATTTTTTAAGGGAATATATTGACTTGATGCTACACACTGTGCCTATCTAAAGTATTCATGCACATGCATTATTGTCTAGTGCAGGTGGAGAGTTTTTACCCGTCCATTGGGAGTCAAGTCCTCCTTATTGCGCAATTCAAAAGACTCTTCCTCCTCTTTCTCCCCATAGTCCCGTCCGAGCAATCTGAAGCCCTGCCTGCAGCACAGAAACCAGCAAACTCCTTGCAAAGGCATTCAAATGAGGTTAAGTGTGTCGTCTGCTATCCAGGTCGGTGAATTCAACACTCACGGTGTTGCCTCGGCCGCAAGTAACTCCAACAGCTGCGTGAGAGCATACAGGGCACCCTCTCCATAGATATCCAGTGAGGAGGATGAAGGGTAGCATAAGCTTACTCTCTCCTTTCTGTCAAACAACATGTAAAATGTCTACTAACTGTACATGACAGCAGTACTCCAAGAAAGCCCGTCGGGGAACTGGTTCAAAGAAAATCCTTCCCCTCTCCTCCAGGAGTCCTGTGAACTTACTCACGATACCTTGCTGTCCCCTTGTTTGAACAACTTCACACGACCGAAGTACAACAAAAACTCATTTAGTCTCCCAAACTGGCACTGTAGGTTAAAAACGTATCGAGTTGAACGGCGACACCGTTGCTGTCAGCGTTTTTATGAACACATTTGGTAAGTAACGTCAAAGGCACCTCTGTAAAGACCTGTCTGTCTGACTTCTGAGTGAACAAAAGCGTGCTGCAGCTGGGACAGGGCTGTGTGGGAGGAGCGGATACGCCCACCGACCTCACGTCTCAAGTTTGATTGGCTTCACACAGACACTCCCCGGAATGACACGCCCATCGCGCACGCCTCCTCACTGACAAAGCATCACCTCTGACGACTGTTATAAAACCGATGAAACACCACGTCTCGACAATGCTTTGCAACTCTGTAATATTCATTCGTGAGTGGGAGTATTTTTATAATCACATTGTGATATCTGTAGTAATCACACAGGGAATTACACTCTACAGCGAGTTTAAAGGCACATAAATTATGCTGCTCCTGCCTTATTCTATAATATAATTAACCTACAGTCACAGATATGAAGATTACACATCTGAATAGCCTACATGTGTAATTTTATACACATATAACGAAGATTCCTTCATTCAAAAACTCACAAGTAAGTTTATAGTTACTTTACTGAACTTTACTTAGAGGTAACATGGTAAATGTTAACACCTGGTGGAGTATTCAGATCCTTTATTTATGCAAAAGTTCAATGCTATGGCTTATTACAAGTAGAAACCATGCATGCTATTTAAGTAAAAGTACAAAAGTATTCAAGTATAATCAAATGTGCTTAGTGTAGCACATTAAATAATCAAAATATCCCCTGTCAGTGTTACTTTATTACTATATTATTTGATTTATACTACTGAGACATTAACAGTTAAGAGGTACTTTATTGTTGTAGCTTTTTGGTTTGGTTTAATGAGGTTAATATAATATATAAATAATATATAAAAAATGTATTTTATGAACTGTAATATGTTTCTATGTAAAATCTTGATCTGAAAAGTAACTAGGAGCCTAACTATGTCAAATACTGTACATGTAATGGAGTATAGAGCACAATATTTACCTCTGTAATGTAGATGTATATTGTAGCATAGAATGGAAAAGTTCCTAAAAACTGTACTTAAATACTGTATTCGAGTATTTAGTTACTTTCAGGTATAGATAGTCACATTATATTCTCAATGCAATTTGTGGTGTTAAAACAACAATAACAATAAATTATCAAGTTATAAAGTGAAACATTTCACGTGATACTGATGAATTTTTATTTGTCTGGTGTGGCAGCAATATGCTCCCGTAGATTTGACATCAGCAATTACACTCACAGTATTTGGACTTTTACTTTACTCTCATTTTCTTGCTTTTCTTGGATGTACACACACAGATACTCACACATATTCCTCCCCCACTCTTCCACTTTGCTGAACAGTCTACAAAGATACAGCAGTAGGAGGTAGGAGGACTGGTGCTAAATCCATACACGTGATATATGCAGCCCCCTCGGCGCTCATGCTTATTTCTCCCTTAATATCCCTTCATTTCCCCTTCTCTGCTCTGTGCAAACTCCCCCCACACATCTCAGTCAGCTGGCTTTAACTCATTCCTCACCAAGAAGAGCTGTTAGCTGCTGCTGTACTAGTTTTAGCTTGATGGATACACTCTTTTGATTCAGTTATCCCCACAACACACACACTATAGTTTTTGCTGTGAGCTTGCATAAGCACGCTGCCCCTCCAGATACTTTTAACCCTTGTTCCTACTTTTCCCCTGAGGCCTTTGTAAATCAATAAAAAGGCTCATGGATGCATCTTTTCAGCTGGGGTGTGCTCAGCATTATGGCAAGTAATCCTGACCACCCCTCACCCCATCTCAGACACACACAGACACTTTCAAGTAACACACACAAACACACTGCCCTACATTTCAATCCTCACTGGTTACAGAAAAGGAGAGATGGGTGTTTGCACAACTGAATAGTATTGACTTTATTTCAATTTCCTGAGTGTACATGAAGAAGTTGCACGCAATTTCGTGCAAGAATATTTCCTCAACTCTTTTCTTAAAAGTACAGCAGCCCTGCCCCCTCTGCTCCCTCTCTGTCTGCATCCACTCTGCAGTATCTCTCTCTCTCTGGATCCTCCCTGTCCTCCTCCATATCCCAAAACAATACGCTGGGGGCCCCTGCTCCCACAGACCTGGAGGAACATGTGTTTTATTTTTAGAGCTCACTCTCTTGGCCCACGCTAGTAAAGTGAAAAAAGAGAAAAGCCCTCTCCCTCCATATATGGTTTCTGAAAGAGCAGAAGTCAGTACAAAAAGCACAAGCATATTAGCATAAATCTTCAAATATCAGCTGAACCATTAAATATTGTCTGAAACTGCCTTTTTAATATTTCTTGACAAAACTCGGGGAACTACAATGATATTTACCTAAATTCTCTAATAAACTCTCCCCAGGTCTTTCAAGTCTTTTTCACTGTCTTCCTCTGTCCTCTACTCTATGGCTGTCTTCCCTTTTCCAGGAGATGACACATGATTCTCCATTAACACGCAGCCGCATACACACACACACTTGGATACACTCAAGATAACCTGATACAGTGTGTCAGGTTGAGCCACCAGATCAGGAGAAGGGCAGATGATTTGGTTGGGCTCCCAGAATGAATACAGGCCAAGCTGGCTAGCCTGAAGCCAGAGGAGAGGGAGGCGTAAATCTGGAGTAAAAGAGGAGTTATTGGAGGCTTATAATATGATGGGATGTTGACTCTGGATATGGTAGAGCTCCAACAACAAGAGAAATGTGATTTCACTTGGAAGCACAACAGTGAGGATAAGGTTATATTTCTTGCAAATTAAACAAGTTGGCGTTACTCTTTTCCTTTTGATATACACATATCTTAACTGTGGTGGTCATAAAACTTTGTTCTTCATCTTCTTCTTCTTCTTCTGTTATTTTGGCTTGTCCCACCCACTTCCTGCCTGCCACTACCCATGTCACTGGCGTTTCCAAAGGAGACACAGAGTAGACACAAGTCGCACATGTCAAGTTGATTGGAGACAGCGCAGAGCAGAGCACTGTTCCCTCCATTCTCGCTCTTTCCTGTCTCTCTCACTCGTTCCCCTTTGAGTTTCTGCCTGCAGGATCTTGTTTCACTGCAGCCCGCATCACAGCCAGGCTCTTATGTTGGTGAACCAGATTGATTGTCAACAGAAAGGGATGTGACATCTTGTCTGCCAAGGAGCTCCTTGCATGGTTCACAGTTGGGTGGCTGTATGTTTTGCTTTTCTCTCAAGTGTTCTCTGGGTGATGATTGATCAAATATTTTGATATGTTTGAGGAGTACTGTGGGATTTCTCCTTTTGAGGTTTTATTTGAAACTGAGCCTCCAACGTGGTCTGAAAGCGCATATAGAAATCATTCAATAAGAAACACCATGTCTGCTCAAGACAGCTTCTCCGTCTTTGGTGAGCTACACGAGTTTCTCTTCAGAATAATAGTCCGAGGTCAGGGTTTATCTGACAACCCCAAACTAAGGATTTAGGATAGGAACTGACCCCCAGTGACCCATCACCTATGACTCAGACAGGATTTCCTCCCCACTGTGTCCAGCATTGAACTTAACCCTCATCCTGCCGTGCCACCACCCCCTCAACCACCACCAGCCCAGTGTGTTTAGGTCCAGCAGCGATTTAGGCTATGGGTTAGTGAACAGAGGACTGCTGTTTGACGGCTGTTGGTTCATGTAATGGGATAGGGCTGCTGTGGAGCCCTTTAACTACAGCAGCACTTGACCTGAAGCTCCCACTGTGAAATATCCAGCTGTGCATGGGGATCGTTTGTGACAGATTAGGCTTTATATACGGAAAAATGGGATGAAATGATGATGGAAGATAGTTAATTAAATGAATGATAAAGAAATTTGAGATATCTGCTTTCAGCTGCACACAAATCCTGCAGCAGAGAGTCTTGTTGCAGATGCAATAAAAAGAGAAACAGCAGGAATTTTTAGGCAGAGCTCCCATCAATATCACGTCCAGTAACTTCTGTTTTCCTGTCTCGTCCTAACGTGGTTCAGGAACAGTGTTTACCAGTATTGGGGACACCGCAGGAAGGGACGTGTTTCTAACCCTGGCTGTGGGTACATCTGTTCCTGGGGACTGTATTGCACACAGGCTTGTGTCAAGGAAAGGCCAGGCTGGGGAAAACATTCCCAGCTTCAACTTCTGACCCCCTCGCCCCAGTTAACCCCTCGCATTCTCCCTTTCTCCTCCCTGCCTGGCTTCATTACAGTAACTCTTAGCATTCCAGATTCTTGCACACTGGCTCAGCCTGTCAACACATAAACTGCCTGCAAAACTTGTGCAATGGATGAATAATTGTGTTGCATGGAGGCTTCTCAGGTTTTAAGAGACTGAGTGATATTCTATACCTGAGGCATCTGTCTTGGGCACCATTAGAAGTTGGATCCATTATTGACTGCATATTACAGCAGCTATTTTCTACTACAGTCTGGGAAATACAGGAGGAGTGACCTTGCTAGTGATTTTTTAAGAATGGTCTCAGTACTTGCTTTAATGCAACTAACTGGTGTATGTGGGCAGCAACTTGAAAATATTTTCTGTGAAAGAAACATACCTTCACGCTTTAAAAAGATTTGCACCTGCAAGTGTTTAGATATGCAGCGTGAGTAATACGCATTACTCACGCTATCCATTAAATCCATGTAGTTACATAATTCAGTTTTTCATAGCTCTGCACCACAATTCACCTCTAACAAGAATCTGAAAAGCAGACATTCCTCACCTTGGCGAAAAAATGAAAATAAGAGCAGTCACAATACCAGAAGCCTTGTTATCTGTAACCGTCATCACAAGCCAAGTGAGGAGGAGTTGTACTGGAATAAGAAAGGGAAAGATGGGGAGACTGATGAAGATGGATAGTCAACTGGAGCAGATAAAAAGACAGGAGAGCTGAGACTAAAACTTGAAGAGGAGACACAACAATTGACAATGCAAACAAGCAGCAGGGATATGCCCTCCTCATATTATCTGGTATTTTCACATCAAAGAGGAAATAAAAAAAAAACAAACAGATAGGGTTCCTGTAGATACTGAGCACATCTGCCTATTCCTAGTCAACCATTTATAAAAGGCACTGACTGACCAAGTTACCCCCTGGTGTATTATCACATACTTGAGGCGGTTCACGTTGGAATAATTTACAATTAACTTGTGGTGTTTGGGAGACAGCGCAGTTAATGGTTGTGGTACTGTAGGTTTTAAAGTAGAGTGTTTGCTCGAGGGAGGAGATTACTTATTGACAGTTAGGGAGGCTAGGCAGAGAGCCAAAGTCCTTCAGCTATTTTTAGGATGCTGACTGTGTGAAAGTACGCTGAATACAGAATTGATGACACATTGCCAAAATCTGAACCGGTGCTAGATTTGTGGTCTCTGTGTGCACTTGCATTTGTACACGTGCATATGCATAAATGTGCTTGTGCAGAGAAGCATGTATATACATTAGGAATGCAGAAGTGAGTGTGTGTACAAATTAAAGGCAGAATCTATTTATTGGTGGTCACCACAGAGAACTATTGAAAGATGGACATGTCAAAAGGATTTGCAGAATCACTGAAAATGGTAAGCCATTTGTGAAGGAGTCTAGCCCTGCGTGTCTGTGCTCGGTCTCGCTCTTATTTCCTGTGTTTAGATATCAGCCTTGAGAGTGGCTCTTAGCAGTACAAGCAGTATAATTACTGAATATGGAAAAAGTGCCCACTGCTTTACCTCAGTCTGGGCAGCAGCCCTTCACAGAGTAACAAAGTAAACTTCCTTGCCTTTGGTCCAAATTGCAAGGGTGTATATGGGTGTCTTTACATGGAAACCCACCCTAAAACTGAATTTAACACTCTTTGATCACTTAAGATATTATTGTAAATGGGAACAACTCTCTAAGAAAGAATCAAGAAAAACAAGGCTCCATCCAGTAGGAAAATGAATCTAATCTTCTGGATACTTACTTATTGTTGAATTATTGCTTTTTTTTTTTCACTTTAATTACTTTGGTTCAAAAGTTCAAAAAAAGATCCGGTGTTTATATCAGCAGGAAATCATCAAACATAATGTGACACTGCATACAATAGAGGTCTGCTATTCATATTTAATGTGCTGGCTTGAGAGACTGTAAAGGAGATGGAGTCTTTGAGGCATTTTTATCACACAGTTCAACATAGAGAGACAGGATAGATGAGGAGAGAAGAGGGTTAGGGTTTAAACTTGAAACCAGGAGTTTAAGTGAATATTGTACAATTACAACGCACCTTTGCATTGGTTAATATAACAGTTTTTTCCCCTTTCCCACTACTTGTCAATGGTTTATAAGCATTCCTATATATGGTCAATTTATTGAACTCTATTGACTAATGACTATAAAAAAAGTCTTCTGCATGATCTCAGATAACCACGTCAGTCATGCAGACACGTGCACACTATAAAGTAAAAATGTGTTTCTACACTTCTCTGCACTCCAGGTCAACAAAGCTAGTTTAATGTGGGTGTGTTTAGAAAATAATGTATGTTACTATATAAACTGTGTGTATGTGTCTGCCTGTGTGTTGTCTCATGTTTCCTTTAGGACATGCTCCAGGCTGTTGCTAGGTGCTGTGACCTCTAAGAGCAACATTCATGGATGCAGAGGGTGAACCCTGCAAGGAGTAGGGCTGTATTTTATTACTGCACCCTCCCCCCCAACCTCAAACACACACCCTCACTGACACACTGTATCCCACAAACTCCCCATGAGCTTGGCCTGTGGTTAGGCTTGTTCACCAGTGGTTCATCATCAGGCACAATATCCACTCCTATCACAACTAATAAGTGCTCTCTCTTGAGGAAACAGGGGAGTATCTGATTTTAAGAGGAAGGATACTTCATTTGTCTTTTTCACCCATGAATAAAGGTTTAAGTATGACATCATTGCAAACTGGTCTTAAACACTCGAGAAATAGGCCTCTGTTCCATTAGCTGCAGCGATCACTGCCCTCCAGATGCCCCAACCCCCACCCCACCTGCAGGCAGTGAGTGTAGCGGGGCCCAGCATTGAGAGGACAAGCCGTTCTGTAGCCTCGCTGCCAAAGGTACTTTACTGGAGCTCAACTCCAAGGAACTGAGCTGGGGAGGGGAAGGACTCAGTTTGTATGTCTGGCCAGATAACTTAGTGTGTGTGTGTGAGTGTGCGTGTATGTGCATTGCACAGTACACTGCAGAAATGGGCCAGCAGAACTACTGACCTTAAGAATTGCTTTAGACCCGCTTGCAAATGTAAGAAAACCAAGTTAGTTTGGACTTCTTCCCAGTGTCCTATTGTAACTGAGTGTGAAAAGAATCACTCAGTTGTCGCTTTTTGAACACAAACACAGAAACGTCGCTGTTTATCCAACATGACCACCTTCATAATTTGTCATTTGGCGTGACCCTTTTCATTGTCACTCATCATCCTCCCAGCTGCAACTGTCATTTGCTACAGTCAGCAGTTCACATCAAACAAAGCCCAAGGCAGAGCAACAAAAGAGAGAAGACAGTGGGCAAACAAACTGGGAGGCAGACTAAATAACTGTGGCTTGTCTGCTGCGTGAGTGAAACACAACCCAGTGGTGTATGTGTGTGTATCACTGACTGGGGCTATGCATCTGTATGTGTGTGTGTGTGTGTGTGTGTGTGTGGTTGTGTTGGCAGCAAACATATGAAACAAAAGTGTCTCAGCTTCATGCATCTCCACTTAGGCCGCAGCTGTTGTTGGTATTTAAACTTAATGCAGGTGTCAGTGCTGTTGTCTTTGTGGAGCTGTCATTGTGGATATACCTTGGACAGCTGTGAATAAATCAACTTTGTAAGCGTGTGTGTTCATCAGGGACCATCATAGGTGTCATGACTTGTACTTCAACACACAAACATCATTTGGTTGTTTTAACAGAGTAAAGTGGAATCTGATGAGAGCTTAGGTGGCTCGCATGCTCTCCTGTTGTAATGATATGAAGATATAATAACCTTTTAAACTGACTGAATAGAAATATAAACCAAATGTATGTTGCTCTGTAACTGCTATATGTTTTATATTTACAGTGGACATCAACACAAAGTTACCGACTTTACAAGATAGGAGAAGAGTTGGGAAAATATTATGTAGACAACACTAAAATTCAAACAACAAAACAAGGTACAACAGAAATAAAATTGGCATAAGGGGACCGTAAAAATGAAAACAAAGGTCTTTAAATAAAAACTGAGTGTTAAGAGGTGATTGTAAAGATTCTACTGATTTGGCTTGAGATGCTCAGGCATGAAGATCCACTGCTAGGTCCAGACTGTATCGGTGAGTATCTCAAACTGGGCCGCTGGTGGCATGTGAAGCCCAAAATAAGGCTCAACAGTCGAAATGAAGGAGATAAAATCATGGACTACTTTCTTGAGATGTGTGGTTGTTAAATACATATATAAACACATATACTCATGTCAGTATCGTAAAAATGAAGCCACAACCAGCAGCCAGTTAGCTTAGCACAAAGACTTTAAACAGGGGGAATCCATTTACCAGCACCTTTAAAGCTGACTAATCAACTTGTTAGATCTTGTTTGTTTTCAACAATTTGTTTCTATGGCAGGAACAGTTACCAGGCAATCCCAGGAAATCACATAAAGTAACTCCCAGTAAAAGCTGTTGCTATTTTTACACCTTGGTTTTTGTATAGATTAAACTTTAGCTGCTTCTAGGTTTATTTTGTCAAATTTGGACAGAGTCAAAGGTAGCTAGCTGTCTCCAATCTTTATGCTAAGCTGTGCACTGTACTGATATGTGAATTGTATCAATTTTCTCATCTAACTCTAGAGGAGAATGCAAATCAATGGCATCATCCAAAATGTCAAACATTTTTTTTAAGATTGGCTCCTCAACTGAAGCCACCATTAGTTGGTTTTGCAGCATTCCCTTCACCCCGTCTGTGTCCTACACTGAGTTGGTTGAGAGGTTGAACAGGTTGCAGCAGCTGTCTTGGACACACCAGTTGAGCTAACACTTGGGGGGAGATCTTTAGAGGTGGAATCCCAGTCTGTTCATCTCCTGCTGGGCTTACTTGATGATGGGATTGGCCCTCACCAGCAGGAGGTCATTCCAGTGTATGGACACCTGAGAGCAGGCTGCTTGAATAGCCCTGTTTACAGCAGCTCACCCACCAGTATGCAGGGACATTGGGTTCCCATAGGTGGTGGCCAAAATAAACACCTGTCTCAAGAGTCAAAATAGAGTGCAATCTTGCTGAATTCCACAGTTTCTGACACACATTTTCAAACCAGCCATCGTCAGCATTTCACTGCTGTTTTGTGTTTGACATATCAGATACACGTAACTAAAGTTAGTGCTCATCACTCATAACTTTACAGAATCGTTCATTCATCTTCATGGCAAGTAACTCAGCCGTAATAACAGATCAACAACACTATCTCTTGGAAACATCTGGGTGTGAGTCATAACGTGACCCCTGTTTGACTGAGCGGGAGCGTGTCTGTGTGCCCGTGGCTGTGGGTTTGACTGTGTATGTCTATGTGTGAGAATTCCTGCGATTCTATGTGTGTTTTCATGCTCGTACCCTCAGAACATGTCCTATGCAGTGTACAGTGACACCCCTATGGAAAATACACACAATGCTAATGGGGGCAGACCAAAGCACAATCTGATCAAAAAAAAAAAAAAAAGTGTGTGAAACAGGGCCATCACGGGTCTCCACCTGTAAGCTTGTATGCACGTGTGTGTTTTTTCAAAAAAAGTTAGAAGAACACAGAGAACGTGACCTTTTACGATACGTGTGGTTTTGTAGCTTTCTCTTGAAAACTGCTTACAAATGAAGTGCCATATTGTCCTGCCAGACCCATTTTATTAACTCAAAGATCATTTGCCTCACTTATAATTTATGTACAGGTCAAATGCATTTTGGCAGCATGAAACATGATGTAAGATCTGCAGAGGAAAGATAAGTGATGGATAGAAAGTAGGAGAGAATTGGACAACAGCATATCAGTCAAATCCTGCTAGCTGACATCATGTGTGAGAAGTCTGAGCTTTATCTGACATCTAGTGGTCAGTTGTGGTTTGACTGAAACTGCTGCTGTTCCTGCAAAATGTAAACTTAGTTCAAATGCACATGCATGAAAGTGTTGTGAGTCATACTGTGCAAAAGAAAAACACAATTCCCTTATGATTCACATTCTCCACTAACTACTATTTATTGCCTGTCTGTATGTTTCCATTGAAACCAAACAAACTATTTAATTCTGTATTGAATTGTTTGTCAAATGCAATTCTTAAAAATATCAACCATGGAGATAACATAAATATTTTAGTAATAAGTTTATAAATATAAAGGGAAATCATTTATTATGTTCTGTCTATATTTTAAGATATATTGGAGACATTTAATTTATGTCTTACCTTGAAACAACTCAGTCTTTTATTGTGAATAGCTGGAATTATTTTCCCTTCATTGGAAGAACTACTCTTGTCAGAAAAATAAGAGGACTATAGGGCCTATTTTGTATATTTTGGGTATATTTAGCAGTGGACATGGTGTGAGTGAGGTTGTTTCTTGGAAAACCTGAATTATATTTGCTTATTATTTAGTTTGAGGTTATTTTGTTTATTTTTTTTATCGGTTTTGTTGTTTTTGTCCAGATGAATAAGCAGACAGTGTTAGGTCTGCTCTGAACTGGTTTCTATGGTTACCATAAGGCCAAATGTAAAAGGTCAATGGAGAAACAGATGGCAATCTGGCCTAGCCACAACCCCTCACATCTATAAGCTGGGTGTAAATGTTTGGAAGAGAGGGTGTGTGTCTTTGTGTACTGTACATGTTATCTGAAGACAACAGAACTGCAGCCATCAGAAGATAATGGCTGGTTTTAAGCTCAGTTCACTGATGTTGTGTGATAGTCTAACAAAGAGAAGCCACTGAAGAAACAAAATAATACTGTTTGTTTGCTTTTTCACCTTTAAAATGAGTAAAACTGGTGTATGATACACTTTTTATAAACTGTTAAAGCCTGCATGGCAGTAGTGTGGGGATTATTTCTACTTGAGATTGCACCTTGTTTGAGTAAGTGTATCTATGAAATAATATAGATCACTGCACGCTGGCAATAAAAAAAACTCTCTTACGTATCCAGAACAGTTGAAGAGTATTGATTTGCACTGTGATTGAAATAAATTACCTTGCCAAATCATTTTTGTACCACTCTCATATCAGTTAAGATACCTTTTCAGTGCCTGGGCTGCACCTGTGGTCAGTTTCCTCTGCTGATTTGATGTCCTACATATTCTCCCTTGTCATTTGCCATTGCCTTCTCTCTACAGATATAATTCTATACTCTCATGGTATTTCAGGGGGGAAACCAGTGGCAGGGAGCTTACAAACTGACAATCTGATTTGATTGAAAACACGATAAATCCCACGCTGGCCCAGGCATTCAATCTAACATCATTACCGACAAACAGCCGTCCCATAAACCCACTTCTTAATCCCAAAGCCTTTTTATTTTGTGGTCAGTGTGCCACCCATTGCCACAAATCCCCCTCTGCCTCAGTCTTATCCCGCCCCCATCCCTGCTGTGTGTGTGTGTGTGTGTGTGTGTGTGTGTGTATGCGCAGGGATGAGTCTGAATTCAGGCACAGCTGGCATCATCATCCTATAACCTGTTCTGCTCTGGGCATTTCTGTGAATGCACTCGCATGAACTGAGTACCTGCACAAGGTCAGACAGACAACACACAGAGCAGTACAGCCTGCTGGTCTGCTGTGTTGTCATTGACATTCTTTGTGGTTCTGCTGATGATACAGGATATTACGGACTTCCATCCTATTTTTGGGCTTCAAGTGCAGATCTGCTTGGCCGGACGGAAAGGTTTCTTAACCATCTCATCACTAGTGCGGTACACTCTTGGACATTTGGCTGCTTTGAAAAGTGCAGGGTTTTGAGATCCCAGGACAGAAGAGGAGAGGAATAACTCGTCAGTGGATTGATGTGATTCATAGTTCAGGTGGAAGATTGTTTTTGACCAGCTTATTTGGAGATTGAAGACAACCTCATATTATTTTTAATTGTTTTGGCCCAGACTGAAAAAGTTTTCCTCCTCCTGCCTTCCAGCCTCCTCTGCATCCAGACTCCTGCAGGAGGGACTAACAGAATCCAACTCCCACCTGGCCTACAAGCACTCTTCTAGTTAATCACATTTGCAGCTACGTTGGACGTTTTATCATACTGCAATCACACCATTACATGATGGCCATGTAAATAAAACAATTTAAAGGTTATAAAAGAAGAAGTGCGCGCTCTCGGCGAAGCGCAGCATCAGCACTAGCAGTCGATGCGCGTCCCCGCTCCGGCAGAGGCTGCCCGAGATCCCGGGAAGAGGAGTTGGAGCTGCGCGAGTTAAAGTTGGGCTAAAGGGGGGTGAGAGGATGCTGCAGAACAATCTACGGTCTAATTAACATAGCCTATGCGGAGAAACGTGTCCTAAGTGAAGGATGACTTGCAAAATACTGAGCATATGCCTCTTATTTTTGGGTTTTCAACATTGCTCATCACGTAAGTCTTGTGAAACAGTGATTGTTCATCTATTATCGACTGCTAGATTATTATTAAAATATTTCAAAGTGTATTTACATGCCGTATCTGCATATTGTTTAGCGTCTGCTTAAGAAAAAGTTGCAACATAACCTTCGGTAATAAGTGGAAAATACCACTGCAGGGCCAAATGTAGCCTGGGGTGTTGGGATCTTTGAAGGGCAACACACGTTTGCGATAAAACCAGACAGCCTTAAAACGCGGAGAATTAAATGTCACTGCTTGTCTTGGCTATTGTAATTTCATTAAAGCATTGTTTTGTGGGATCACCCCTCCACAGAAAGTGCAAGAGCAAACCGCGTCGGTCCTGCGGAAGGTGCGCACGGCGATCCCCATATGCTCTGAACTGTCTGCATTGCAGTGCTTTCATTCAGCCAGCACGCAAGTTTCTGCACCGTATGGGTTCAAATCTCTTGGTAAAGCACGATGCAGCTCGAGAGTCTGTTATGTTGTTTCTAATATTATCATCTCCAAATCGCTTTGACAGTGTGTGTTCTTGCCGCTGAAAATCCGCTTTCCAAAGTGATGGTTTAGAGAGCAGGGCTCAGCATCCTGACCGGGACCAGCCCACTGCAGTACTTTTTTTTTTTTTGGGAAGCCTGTGTTCCCATCACCCGTCCATAAAGCCCAGCATTCTGCACACGACTAATTCACCTGGCAGCGTAATCATGCAGAATCAACGAAGCAGTCATGTGGTGGGTTTATAGTTGGACAGAGGTGGGGCTGTGTTTAGGGTTCACATTGGTTTTAAGGTGCCATCTACACATCCATCACAGAGCTTGTATGCATACTAATAAGCTTTATGTATGATGTCAGTGTCAGGATGACCTCAGAGGATCTTGATTGTTTATTAACCCCATGCAGTGCAATGCGTGACTCATTAGTTTGATATGAGATTTGGGAAATAGGGATGCTTTTTTCATGTGACTTCTGGATAGTTGGGAATATGTATGAACTGTATATTTTCCCTGTATTTTGGTCAAACATAGGCATAACCATGTATTAATATTAGTAGTTTGCTCCTTTCTGAGCTCTTTCTGTGAATTTATTGTTGGAAATAATACTCCTGTCATCCGTTTGAAGATATATGAGTTTTTTTTTTAAATGAAAAATGGCTTGTTTGTGGCGCCATGCTGCTGCTGAATCTCTGTCACAAGGTGGAAAGGGAGGGGTGCGATGATGCTGTAGCGTTATGGGGATTGAAAAAGTGAATGAACAGGAACGACTGCATCACATATTGCTAACCAGTAAGTGGGCGCCTGTGGGTTTGGCTTGTAACAGAGCCTGCTGGTTCTTTATTGCAAGCCAACTGTATATAAGTGCACAGTGGAACTCTGCCAGACTTAAATCGAGCCTCAGATCCCAAAGCACTGTGGCCCAGTCTTTGGTGGAGTTGAGATTCACTCTGTAAAGTGTGTGTGTGTGTGTGTGTGTGTGATGCATATGCATACATCTCAAGTTTATGCTCTGTGCATTCTGTCATGGTTAGCAGCCCAAGCAGCGAGAGTCTGACTGTTTGTCCATGTGAGGGGAATTGATATCTATGAAGAGGGGCGTATTTCTTTGGGTAGAAACTTTTTTATAGGCAGTTTGAGATTTGAATTGAAGTCAGAATGTGATTCTGATGTGCTGTTTGTGTTTTTACTCTTGGCAATAGTGCGGCACCACCCACTGTGATGCCCGCCTGAGTATGAATGATTTATTAAAACCCCACTGTCAGAACATGGTGCTGTTCTTTTGCAGTATTTTTGATATAATATTAATGGATATCTTCATTCATGGTCTGAATCCTCCAGCTATCACGCATCACAGGCTAGTGACAGTCAGAGGAGGTGTCTCTCTGCATACTGTATGTAACCAGCAGTAATGATGTGTCAGCCCAGACAGAGCAGCCTACACGCAGATTGATGATTCAGCAAGTGTGGTGCTAGAGCTCTACACAACCTCACTGTTCCCCACAGCCCCTTAAAGATAAATGAAGAAAGAGACTACGTGGTGCAGAGAAAGGAAGGAGGGAGGGAGGGATGCAGAATCACAAGGTGAAAACCTGGTGACTGGGTGCTCTGCACAGCCTTCAGGTACACTTTAGCTACTGCAACACGACAACGCCCACTTAGTGAGAGAGAGGCAGTGAGGAAAAAGAGAAGTGAAAAATAGCAATGCAGCTATCAAGGTAATGGGACGCAACGAGAGCAAGGAAGAGTGGATGCTATTCAGAGTTGGGATGGAGATGAAGAGAGGAGTGAGGGGAAGGATGTGTGACGTAGAGTAGGTGGGGGTATGGAGTGTGTGACAGTCTTGCCATAGGGAGGAGCTGAGGAGCTGAGTGGCCTGGGTTAACCTGCAGTAGTCTGCGATGGAGCTGCTCTCCACATTTAAAGTCAAATCCTTCCACTACTAATTGAGGAATTAAAACAGATCAATAAACATCAAGCCATTAGCAGCAAATGAACTTTGCCTGTGCAGCACAAAGCTTCTAAATATTTTTGCTTAAATAGCCATTTAAGCAGTGGATCACTTGAAAGGGCTTTACTTTGTAGTAATGGAGTAATGCACCAAAGATCTGTTATTGATCATGGGCAGCATAGCTGGGATTTCTGTATGATAAATATGGCGAGAGCACTTCTTAGGGAGGCAAACAGAGGAACAGAGTCAAGGTCATATTTCCCTTGCTCAGCACGCTTCCTCCACCAGAATGTGCAGCGTGTCCTTGCATCAAAGGTGACAGAACTCATGTGACTAACTCATACCTACCAGCTGAGGCAGAAAATGGTGCATTTGTGCTGTGTAATGGCTCACCTGTGTTTCATGTGTTATTGTGAGGCAGTGGATGAAAGCTCTCTTCCTTCTCATTTTTCCAGTTGTTTTGCTTTGATTGCTCAGAACAGTTAAAATATGAGTATATGCAGTACTTGTTCTCATCTTGCATCATCTGCAGCCTGCTTACTAATTCTGCTAATGTCCCCTGTTTCCAGCCACTGTCTGCTGCCTTTTCTCCTGTGCTCTATGACCTTTGTGACTGTAAGAACAGGAATTACAAAGACAAGACTCCTGTTTGCCTGTAAACAACTCTAAACATTTAGAGATGCTTATACTGATAGGGATATTTCTATTTTACTTGGTCCTGTACACACACACACACAACCACACACACACACACACACACACACACACACACACACACACACACACACACACACACACAGGCACACACACTTTAAAACATTGTGATTTCAATCAAATAAAACCCAATATAGAACCCAGCCCATATATATATTTAGCCTTATCTTTATTAAATCTCCTTGGAGTATTAAAGAGCATACTTTGACACTCAAAATGAGACAGTGTTTCTCTTGCAGCTCGAGGTGAGGGCATCGTGCGTTTATCCTCAGCCGTGACACAAGCAAGATTAGGTAGAATTATGATCAGTTTTAATAGCTGTAGGCTGGAGAGCGAGCTCAAGCAGATGGGTGATGGTCCTATCAATCTCATAACCACATGCAGACTAGCAACTCGACATATCTCAGTTTGTCTTAGACTTTTCTGCCTATAAATTTGCAAACTCTTTGAAGAAATAACACAGAAATACAGAGACACGCAGGCATCGACAGGCACGCACACATCCCCAAAGATGTGATGCTGCATCATTCTTATTCTGCCTCTGCAACACTGAACAACACAAGACAAGATCCATTTTTGGAACAGGAAGGCGGTGTTGCGCAACTGCATGACATTCACAATAGTTTATCTCAGAGATAGTGTGTGTTATCATCAGTAGCTGGTACTCATTTTGATGCACCCTGTGAAAGCAGATGTCAAAACAGTTAGTTGGCTATTTAGGGACTGTGCTTTACTGTTGAATATGAATCTGGGACCTCACTATATATCTTTGTCAGCAGAAAGCCTAAATGTGTTTGTGCTATTTAATTGGACTGATCTGGCAAAATTTCTATTTAAGTCTCATGGAGCATGCACTAACCTCTAATTAAACTCCAAATGGTCTTTTCTTATTAAGCGGTGCAGCTGTGACAGTCTTAGCTGCCCAGAACAATCCAGAATTTTGAATGTGATGTGTGAATGCTGCATTATGAGAACTCCTCAATAACTCCTGACCTTGATGTCTTCTTTGTTATTGCAGATGAATGTGTTGATCCGCTGGTCTCCGGGCTCTATGCCTCCTCCTTCTTGGCGTCCTCCAGATATAATTTCCTTTACTCTGCCAATTTTGCCAAACTGTATGGTAAGTTTCTAATTGTAGCATTGAATTAATTAATGAATTAATTAGTTAATTCATTAATTAATTAATTTCAAAAAGTGTAACTAATAACATTATTGATGACTGTGGCCCATTTAGGCAGGCACATTAATGTATGTATGTTTAGTCATGATTTCATCCCTGTCATATTGTAACACTCTTTTCTCCCATCAGGCAGCAGTGGCTGGTCCCCAGCTCCCAGGGACAAACAGCCATGGCTGCAGGTAGATCTGGGCAGGAAGTATCGACTGAGGGCCATCGCCACTCAGGGGACCTTCAACTCATATGACTGGGTCACCAAGTACACCCTGCTCTATGGAGACCGACCAGACTCCTGGACGCCGTACATCATGAAAGGAGGAAACTCTGTAGGTGATCCAGGATAGTTTGGGTGGGATGAGGGCCATAACTGGGATGAGGGGAGGTTTAACTAGTCAAACATAATCTTTACAGCCGATTCTCCAGGCAGTGGGCGTTCCATTATATTCATTGTCACTGGTACAGAAACAAAGACAGCACAGCATATTATCTCTCTCAACACTGACAAAGCTAATCTCATCGTCATTTCATCTCTAGTCTCTTAATAAGGCCTTAATAACACTTTTGCGATGACTCAATAACTCTCTCCCGTCTTTCCTGGTCTAATCTGGTTGCAGACGCTGCCTGGGAACTGGAATTATTATCAGGTGAAGAGGAATGTCTTCCATTATGCCTTTACTGCTAAACACATTCGTCTGCTTCCTCTGGCGTGGAACACAGAGAATGGAGGGAAGATCGGTGTGAGGCTGGAGCTGTTTGGCTGCTCTTATGGTAAAAATGACTGATGCATAGGAATGTAATGCCTCTGATTTAAATCCAAGGACATTCTACAATCCTACTTAATCATATTTCATAATATGCCACTAAATCCAAGTGCCAAATATACTACAATATGTTCCTTTTTAACAAACGACTAATCTCACCTGATTTCATCCACAGGAAGATCACAGACTAGCTAACTACCAACACATTTGAAGAGCTCCAGGAAATGTGCCAGCTAACATTTACTTGTATAATCCTTAAAACCTTTAAATGCTGCCTAAGACTCTGTATAACCTTATGCACATCAAATAAACTTTGAACAATATCTTCTAAATCTAAATCCAATTAAGTGATTTTGGAAATAATCAATTCATTTTAAAAATTTGTCTGCAGATTCCTATGTGCTACAGTACAATGGAGATGACTCAGTGGTCTACATGTACCCAGGAAAGAGGTCCCGTACACTAGAGGATGATATTTCCATTAACTTCAAGACTCTGGAGCAGGATGGTCTGCTGTTACACAGTGAGGGGATTCAAGGAGATCTCTTTACCTTGGAGCTCAAAAGGGGCCGTCTTTACCTGCACATCAGCCTTGGTACAGTCTATGTTGTTTGCTGGATAAATAATGTTGAAATATTTTGGACATGCCTTTATTATACACACTGGGCCGCCCCATAAAGTTTAAATTTATGGAAGGGCTCTCGTTGAGGGTTTCGGATAAAGAAAATATTGGCGTATCTGACAATGACATCAATCTCAAAAAGAGGCAGGCTTTTCTGCGGGGGAGATCTCAATCTCTGTTTTTGTTTTTTAAATTTTTGTCTGGAGTCCTACAGTTCCTTTATTGTAAAAAGGTTTTTCTCTCAGCTTTGCATTATTTAGAGCTAATCTGAGCATTTGTTTACCCTCTGTTTTTCAGGAAGCAGTGTAATACACAAAGTTGATGGTCGAATTACGCTGACTGCTGGCAGCCTTCTTGACAATCTACACTGGCACTATGTCACCATCAAGCGCTATGGTCGACAGGTGAACTTCACAGTGGACAGTCAGACAGTGACGGGCATCTGTAAAGGAGACTTTACACACCTGGATCTAGATACGCAGGTACCCCGTGGATGCATATACTTATATGTAGTTAAAGGATATATGAAATTCACAGCTAAGATCAGTAAAGGAAACGATCAATGAGCTCAATTCATTCAAACTAATTTTCTGGTTTCTGGTTGATGATGACTGAGTGCCTTAATACCTTTTTCCTAGTTATATGTAGGAGGAGTCATAGAACAAAATTTACCTCACCTGCCCACCACACCAAATTTCCGGGGCTGTCTGGAGAATGTCTTCATCAATGACGTCAACATCATTGACAAGGCACAGAACGAAGACTCTGACATCCGCATCCCGCGAAAGGTGGGCTAAATGCTAACCATTATACAACATTCCAGTATTAATATCACTATCAAATATATGTATGGAATATAATAGCAATCAGTGTAATTCATAAGGTTGTATTTGTCTGTCTTCCCTCAGAAAAAGTTGCATTTTGCCTGCAGGGACATTCTGCTCAAACCGATGACTTTTGCTGGGCCAAACAACTACCTGCAGGTGCCAGGCTATTTCAGGAGGCCCCGTATGTTTGTCAAGTTTAAGTTTCGCTCATGGGACTACACAGGGCTGCTAATGTTCACACGATTTGCTGATGACCTGGGTGCCCTTGAGCTGGGCCTAAGCGAGGGACAGATCAACGTCACTATATTCCAACCTGGCAAGAAGAAACTCCAGTTTGCTGCAGGTGGGTTTATGCAATTTTGGTCTTATCAAATATGACAGAAAAGATTACATTTAAAGATTTTGGATAACACAATGCCTCAAGCTTCATGCAATTGACAGTTCGCTAAATCCTGCCCCCTAGTTACTGTTGCGCCTATCCTGCATGGTAGGCAGGCTACTCACAATACTACACTGAGTACACTTCTATTTGGTACACTGTGCACATGATGTGCTTCCTGGCATAGGGTGCTAAAATCAGCAGGGTAGTGTTGTCTCAATTCATGTACGGCTGTTGTACAAGTTGCATTTTTGAGACATTGGGGCCTTCTGCTTTTGCTACGTAGCCAAAATGGCGACATTTGAGAGCATTAAGTATCCAGTGTTCCACACTCAACTTTTTACCTGTTATGAGTGCACCATTTGGGTACTCACAGTGCATTTTGCATTAACTGACAGTGTGAATGTACTTATGTACTCAAAATAGCATGGAAGTATGCAAACTGAGATACAGTACCTGTGGAGGTGGAGTTGAACTAAGAGTTAATTCTGCATAGATGACAATGAGTGGCACTTTGTTCAACGCACTATAAAGATGCGTAGTGCGTAGTGCATGCCATCTCTGTACTGAAGCTGATTGTAGAAACATTGCATGACAGACATTTCTCCAATCTCTAGGATACCGGCTAAATGACGGTTACTGGCATACGGTGGATTTGGCAGCCAGAGACAACCTGCTGACTCTCACAATTGATGAGGAGGAGGGGTCTCCACTGAAGATCACTAACCCTTTCACAATTCGGACAGGAGACCGCTACTTTTTCGGAGGTGAGCTGATGACTTAAAACAGTTGTTGACAAATCCTGAAATCAACTTACAAATCTGCACTGTTCAATTAATACGTTTGCTTTCCTGCACTCAGGTTGTCCGAAAACCAATAACACAATATTGAGGTGTGAGACCAAGTTGAACCGCTTCCATGGTTGCATGCAGCATATATTCATAGACAATGAACAGCTCGATATTGACATTGTTCTGCAACGACAGTGGGGGCGCTATGCTGAGCTGTTGTTGGGCACATGTGGCATAACTGATAGGTAAGAACCTGAGTTACAATTTGTAGCACCTAGCATATTTTTTTTATTAATATCAGGACATTGCTAAACTATCTTATGTACCCCAAACATAGCAAGTATCAAACGGCTGTGATCTCATTCAAGATAGTTGCAAAGTGTTTAGTGAGACTTAAGAGTGAGGCATTTCTTTGGAGCTGATGGCATCTCACTTTTGTAACATAAAAAAGATCAGTATACATATCTTTTCTCTACAGATGTTCTCCAAATCCTTGTGAACATGAAGGTAGATGCATTCAGTCCTGGGATGATTTTATCTGTCTCTGTGAGAACACAGGCTATAAAGGAGAAGTGTGTCACATGTGTAAGTCCTGGCCTGTAGTCTTATCACTATAATAAGTCTTTCTTTAAACTTAATTCAGCTTGCCAATGCCATATTTCTTCCTAATACTAACAAATTGATCATCTCGCTTCTCGGACAGCGGTTTATAAAGAGTCATGCGAGGCATACAGACTCAGTGGCAAGTATTGGTCTGGGAACTACACCATCGATCCTGATCTCAGTGGACCGCTGAAACCATTTGAAGTGTACTGCAAGATGAAGTGTAAGTAATCACTGTCACGAATAAAATACAGCTTCATCAGCAACATGTTCAGCATTAGCTGGATCCTCAGTCGGTGATTGGAAAAAAAATTGGAAAGTGAAAAGTGAGGTTATCATGTTCTGTGATGATATATGAGTGCTGAAATTTCATGGGAAATAAAAGTGTTCCTAATTAAGGCCAGCTGTTTCTGTGTGTGTCAGTATCTGTTGTAAAAGTGTGCATATTTTTAACCAATACTCTGTGTCTAACCTTTCCTAAACTTTCTTATCAGGGCGTTGAATTGCTTTGAATTATTTTCCGTTTTCTTATCTTATTATTATCTTATCTTATATTCCCTCCATTTTTCTCCTTTAATATTTTATTACTATGAACTATATCTGTCATACCTCCTCACAGCATATAAAGCTTGGACAGTGATTTTGAATGACAGAGTGGATGGTACCAAGGTGACTGGGAGTTCAATAGACCGGCCGTATATAGGAGATGTGCACTACTGGAATGCCTCCTGGGATGAAGTCACTGCTCTCGCCAACACCTCTTTATATTGTGAGCAGTGGATCGACTACTCCTGCTACAAGTCCCGTCTCCTCAACACCCCCAGTAAGTGGGATAAGTCAGTTTATGAAATTGGTAGTGTGATCATGAAGAACAAGAAACACGAGAAACTTAAATGATACCATTTCTTTTTCAAAACAGATGGAAGACCTTTTGGTTACTGGATTGGTCGTAACAATGTGAGTCACTATTATTGGGGTGGAACATTCAGAGAGGTCCAAAAGTGCGGCTGTGCTATCAACCAAACCTGTACCGATCCCAAATTTCAATGCAACTGTGACGCTGACTATAGACAATGGTAAGGATACATTGAACAGGTTCAGTTTGTATCAGTGCCACTGAAGTTGACGTTAAACACTCCCACTGCGGCTTTTCAGGTACTCCGATAAGGGCTACTTGGACTTTAGAGACCATCTGCCTGTGAGAAAGGTGGTAGTCGGGGACACCAACAGGACCGGATCAGAAGCTCACTTCACCGTCGGGCCCCTCCGCTGCCATGGCGATAGTGAGTTTAAATATAATTAGTTATGCTATAACAGTGGTTATCAGTGTTGTCGAAGGGTTAAGACTTAATATATGTATATTTTTCACAGGAAACATCTGGAACACCATAGCCTTCACCAAGCCCACCTACATAACCTTTCCCACCTTCAGGCCTGGCTCTAGTGCTGACATTTCCTTCCACTTCAAAACCTATCGAGACCACGGCGTGTTCTTGGAGAACTCTGATGACCAACTTCGAAACTTCATACGGATCGAGCTAAATAGTTAGTTGACTCATCTGCTAGCAATGAGCTATTGCCCTCATGCAACTGAGAAATGTCTAAGAATTACTGTAAGTTTTTTACTTTTCCTTTCTATGTCTTTTCTTGTCTTACAGCCACCCATAACCTTGTGTTTATATTTATGGTTGGTGATGGCATCATTAATGTGACTCTAAACTCCCCTGTGCCTCTCAATGACAATGAGTGGCACTTTGTTCAAGCCGAGATTAATGTGAAACTGGCCCGGATCAAGGTTGATTATCAGCCTTGGGCTGTTACACGGTTTCCAGGTCAGACATTCGTCACCATGGAGTTTACACATCCTATCCTAGTAGGTAGGTTGCCTGAGGTGGACTGGCATGGCATACAGTGCATTTAATGTGTCCTCTCTTGAATTAAGATTAATAAAACTCTGATGAAAGTATTCTTTCTCTTAGGTGCCGCCAACCGCACCTTGAGACCTTTCTTAGGGTGTCTTCGAGGTTTACGGATGAACGGTGTTCCTCTTGATCTAGAGGGGAAAGTAAATGAAGAACAGGGTATAAGGAGGAACTGTACTGGTCAGTGTCTAAATACTACCTTACCATGTCGAAACAGCGGCCAGTGTATTGAGGGCTATGCTTCCTACACGTGTGACTGTAACAACACAGCTTTTGATGGCTTCTATTGCCATAAAGGTGAGCTCATAAATGTTTCTTGACAAAACCTTCACATATTAACTGACATCATCTGCAGCAATGCTTTGGAACAGATATATCTAATTCCACATTGATCTTTTCCAAGACATCGGGGCCTACTTTGAGATTGGCTCATGGATGAGGTACAACATACGAAAGAAACCTATATCAGATGAAGCAGCATGGGCCAACTGGATTGACCCGCATTACGACAACTTCAGCCTTGGCTACAATGATACAGCGGATGACATAGAGTTCAGTTTCAGCACTGTTCACACACCAGCTGTGTTGCTTTACATCAGCTCCTTTGTCCAGGACTACATCGCTATCATCCTCAAGACTGACGGTAGGAGAAGCTCAGAATCTTGTTTGAGAATGTGAAAGCTTACATTTGTAGTGTGGCACATTCATTTTATTCACAGATTTGAGACCCAGAAGCTCAAAAAAGCTAGTAGTTAATGTACTGCATTTTCTTTGATTATCAGACCAGAATATGATGTTGATGTCTTTTGTTTCTTCTCTCCCCACAGGTAGTGTAGATCTGAGGTATAAACTGGGACTCATAACACACAAGTACCAGCTGACTCACCGGAACCTGGCAGATGGATACCCCCACTATATCAACATTACCAGACACAACAGAACCATCAAAACACAGGTTCATGCTCTCACTGCGGTCACCATGTAAACTCTGATCTGTGGTTTATTATTCTGTTGTATTCTCAGTGAAATAATGCATTATATCTAGAAAAAAAACATAGACTGTGTACCCATCTAAGGATGTGACACTAAGGAACCTTTCCAGAGTGGGGCCTAATCTTCTTAAAATTATAAGAAAACAGTGATCCATAAATTTTAACACATCTTAAAGATTTTTGGGAATTTGCTTATTTACCTACTTGCTGAGAGTTATAAAAGAAGATTGATACCACTGTTATATATGTAGCTGGAGGCAGCAGCCAGTTAGATTAGCTTAGCATAAAGACTGAAAACAGCTCCAGCCACCTGCACATTTAAACTCACTTGGTGGATTTAATGACCTTTGTACAGGCTAGCTGTTTCCCTTTGTTTCCAGTCTTTATGCTAAAGTAAGCTAACTGGCTGCTAGCAGTAGCTTCATATTTGCAATAAAAACATTAGGGCAGTATAAATCTTCCCATTTAACTAGTGACAAAAAAGTGAATATGCATAGTTCCCAAAGTGTCTATTATATAACCTTTAAATAATTATTCCTTTCCAAGTAGTACATAATCTTACTAAGTTACTAAACTTCCAGATTTCTGCAGATGTGTTTAGTAATTTCTTTTCATGAATCAGTCCTGTTCCTGTAAAGATAAGGTACATAACTTATTTTTCCTTGTCCACAGGTTGATTACATGGAGCCCATAGTGGAAAAGATAACCTTGGTGGAAGATGCCAGGTTTGATTCTCCAAAATCCATGTTCATGGGCAGAGTGATGGGTAAATATCTGATTTACCACTTGTTGATGAGAAAATGTAGCCTGATCTATTCATCTTGCAGCCAGTATTATTAATACATTCATTATTTTATGTGAGAACTTTGCTAATGTTTTTTCTGTCTGCTCTCTCAGAGGTTGGTGACATTGACTATGACATCCAGAGGCACAATGCTCCAGGCTTCATAGGCTGCATATCTGGGGTGAGATACAACGTTTACGCCCCTTTAAAGGCCTTATTCCGTCCAAATGAAACAGACCCTCCGGTAACGACGCAAGGTTATGTCTCTGAGTCCAACTGTGGTGCATTCCCTCCTGTCCTGGGTTATGTACCATGGGAAGTAGACCCGTGGTTTACCGGCATAGGTGAGTTTATCGGTCCCATAATGTACCATTACAGAACGAGAATATTATTTTGTGTTCATTCACTTATTTGTGTACCTCTTCTTTTCAGAGTATATTTATATCCATGATGACCTAGGCCTATTTTGGATAACAGGTAAGATGCAATGTTTTCTCTTCTATATTGTCATCTTGTCATCTACTTCATCATTGATATACTGTCTCTCTGATGAGATGTCGCCATGTATACACAAATGCATATCTGTCTTGTTTCTGAATTGCTGCATTCAAAAATAAGACCAGTAATGTGACATTTAGCAGTTCATTTTAAAGCATTGCTTCTCTCCCTCATTTCTGCTCTACTCACTCACTCCTGTCCCAGATAACACAAATCAGCCGTTTGAAATTCTCTCTTGTTTTTTTCCCCAAAATCCTCTAATCCTAAATTAGAGCAGGATTGTCAGATCTCAGTATGGGCTTTTGAGTGTTAAGTCAAGCTTCAGATTGGGACAAAACTGAAAAAATACAACTATTGCCTAAAATATTTATAACATAACATTTCACAATGAAAAAAACAAAAAATAAAGATATATTTTGATACAATGAAATTTAAGTATTTGTAAATCTGTCATCATAGATATTAATTTCATGCATTTGGATGTAATGGAATGAAAATGAGTACATTAAAAAAAAGGCTGAAATATTTTCTCCGTCTAATACGGATTTCTGGGAAACATCAATATTTAATATATTTCTTCACTTATTTAATCCCCATGATAACTGTGCACTTCATTATATGAGGACATGTTGAGACCAGACCAACAGTCTGCAGCACAGTATTATAGATGAAAAAATTGCAGCAGCTCCCTCTGATGAGCAGAAGAGGCTGGAGTTTCAGGATTAAACTGCAGCACAGAGACGCTCTAAATGGATAAATTATGTAAGCCTGACTGAAGGCTATTTTCTGGGTTGCCTCTAAATGCACATTTTGATATTTGCTTAACAAATTACTTTTAACTGCCACATGATAATTATGCTCATTAATTTAGTTAGCTAGATATTTTAACATCTATTTACTGTATATTTTGGTATTCATATGCAATTTGTTAGTCATTTATTTATAGTGGAAATTGTTGGGGTTGCTTGAAATCTTCCAGACGGCCACCGTCAACCCAACAAGTTTTAGCTGGGAGATGAGCAGCAAGTTTGCCACAAGCTCTCTTAGCTTTAATATTCAAAATAAACTCACAAAATGCCAAGAAATGACACATTCTTAAACGTATTATCCTTATTAGACAGAAAAATACAGCTGTACACCTTCAAAGTTCAAGTTTCACTGAACTAAGACTAGCTTTAATTGCCTTGTTAACTCATCCAATTCATTCAAACAAAAATAAAACCAAGCTGCTTTGGTTAGTCTTTCCACTGTTCGAACAATCAATGGAGTAAGCTGTGAAAATATTTTCTGCTGCCTCTCAGCCATTGCTGCCCTCTTTGCGGTACTGGGACAAAAAATGTCCAAAAAAACCCAACTACATATGGACTATATTATAGTTAATTTTAGCATGTGTCTTTACTTATTCAAATTTAGATATTTAAATGAAAAACTTATATTTATTATAATGCTGATGTTGATGTTATTGATGCACTATATTCATCCGTTGTCCATGCTTGTTGCTTGTGGTGGTCTTTTTGTGTCCTTGTAGAGAAATCATCCTCAGTATCTGTCAAAGTTGCAACCAACAGCTGCTCTACTGCTAATGTAACGTTGGGGCTAAAATCACCTGCCTATGCTACAAAGTCTCCAGGTTTGGAGCCTCCACCCTCCTCCACAGCGGAGGGTCTTGCAGTTGCAGCTGGTAATTGAGGCTGGCTTTTGGGCTTTGAAGGACCTGAGAAAAACTTGTATAAAGTCCCTCTTGGTCGTTTTCTTTCTTCCTATTCATTTTTCTTTGTGCTTTGCTGCATACGAAAGCATACCAAAAAGCTGCTAGCCTATATGTTGCTGCTGCTAACTATTGATCTATAATAAGACTGGATGCAGTGTTGGAGGCGGGGCTCATCATCTTATTCTTCTTGCGAAAGGGTCAGTGGTGCAGGACACCAGAAGCCACTTCCTGCTAAAGAAGTTACCTGAATGGAATATATAGAAAATTTAAATATATGTTAAATATTATTGAATGTATGTGTTCGATGTTATTACCCCTCTGTCTGGCCCCCCTAGTGGCAAGGAGGCCCTAGGCATGTGCCTATAATGCCGGTCCGTAGATCTGGTCCAGACTCTTTGCTCCATCCCTGTCTGAGACCTTTAGCGGATCAGCTATATTTAGCCTGCATGAGTCCAGCTTAATAGATCATTCAGATCCAGAGGTATTATGCTAATGCTGGACATCATTATGTCATTTAAGATTGGTGCACCATTCAGGCATGCCAACAATGGCCCCCCGCTGATTATCAGTCATCATCACTGTCAGGATAAAATGGTTATGACTTTGAAATTATGCTGCTTGTTTTAAATGGAGTTGATAAAACAAAATGGTCAATTGTGCTGGTGAACATATTCTGGCACAATGATATTAAACATTTTTTTTCTTGTATTTGTCCAGTGAGAACATCACTTTAAATAACATTCTTGCTTCCTTGTTGTTCGAAGCTTAGTATATATATATATATATATATATATATATATATATATATATATATATATATATATATATATATATGCAACAGCATTGATCTATACCTATTTAGTGAGGCTATGCACCTAAGGCCATTTTCACCATATATTGGCAGAAATGCTAAGAAACACACCAGTATATCTCCAGTTCCTTACACAGTAAACACACCGACTGACAAACAAATTCCTACAGGTAATTGAATGTCTCTAGTTCACCTGTTCTGTATTCATTGGACTGTGACAGGAAACCCATGCAAATCCAGAGGAACATTAAAAGTACACTTAGAAAGAGCAAGGGCTGAGTTGTGAAGCAACAGCTTGAACTTCTGAACAATAATTCTGGTTGTAGGTGGTGACCACTCTACAAATCTACTTGACCTTTAAAAATCACATTACTTCTTACCATCTGAGACATTTTCCAGTCTGATGCTAAAAGCCACTTTATGCTCATGAGTTTGGATTACTGAATTACAAGAAGACCAGAATACATCATCCACCTTACATCCTCCTCTGCATGTACAAGGCCTAGCTTTACAGTATCTATCAAACTATGCTCTCAATTTACAAACCCAGCAGACCTCCCATCATAAGATACCAATCTCCTTCATGTCCTGAGAGCTTACTCTAAGTCTCATTGCGTTCAGTATTTATTTATACCAAAAAAATATGTTATTCTGACACATACACACACACATACAGTTCATTTACATTCAATTTAGCATTCTCCATAACTTTTTGTGTCTTCTATCATACTGTTATGTCTAAATGTTTTCTCCCTTGCTGTTTACTTGCGCTCTTCTGCTGTTTTTTCTTTCTGCACCGTTGATGTATGGCTCGCTTTCTTTCCACATTTGAACTGCATTTGTGCTATACAAATAAACTAAACAAAAAGAATAGAAAGGGAAGTTAGTAGCTTGAGCGATGATACCTACGCTGAGCAGACAAATGAATACAACCACTACTACAATTTGCCCTTCATGAACATAAAGGGAAAATATTTAGTCCATGGTATAGGCCAAGGTGCAGAAAGTAGTTAAATACAAAACACCAAAGATGTTGCAAATTATATACAAATTCAGTATTCAATCAGCTACTCTGATGTAGCTATTCTGTGTGCACTTTGGACTACCCATTAGAAACCTTATTTGGTTAGAGAAAGGTGGCTCTGGCACTGGACTTGATACCATTATAGATAACATTACACCTACATTCACCAATTTAGCTCATATAATGTAATAATATAGCACTAGAAATTCAGCCAAACAGGGCCTGCTCCTCACCAGTGTCTCTAGGCTCACCTCTTTCCTCACTGTGTTTATATTAACTATGACTGTGCTAATTTTATCCTCTAGTCATTGTCATCCTGGCACTGCTGCTCCTCTTTGGAGGGCTGTACAGCATCTACGTCTATGCGTATCAGCAAAAGGGCAGCTACCGCACGAATGAACCCAAGAACCTGGAGTCCCCCAGCAGCGCCAGACCGCTGACCGAGACCCTGAGGAGAGAAAAAAAGAACCTCCCAGAAATTGAAGAGGAGTTCAGGAGCGACTAGCATCACAGGACTTTTGGGCCAGGGGGTGGGGGTTTGACTGAGGGTTGGGGAGAGGGAAATCGCACTTACAACAACCACAAATACCTGTATTAAGTTTTCTAATTCTTTTGTTCTCTTTCTTTTTCATATTTTTGTTTGTGTTCCTTTCTTCGGTTGAGTGGGATCTGACGCCTGGTGCTCTACATAGTATGTATTTTGGTAAGGGTTAAAAGTTCTCATCAAGCCCCATGTGAGTAGCCAACTAGTCTCACGCTGTATTGCAGGGTGAAATATTGAAGTGCCTCATCTGAGCAAGCTTGACCTGAAGTAACTGTAATAGCTTCTTCAGATAGGGTTTAGCTTACACACTGTGGGGACAAGATTTTAAGGGATATTGAATTATATTTGGAACATCAGTTTAAAGTATTCAGGCTTTTATTGACTGATTTTTTTTCCCTGAGCCATTTCCAAGACCCATTAAAGCTACCAGTATCTTACTGTATAGATTTATTGACATCTAAAATATACCTTTGATGACAATCTCTCATGGAGCCATTTCTGACATCATAGCTCATAATCCATCTTGGGTTTGAGCAGTGAAACCTGTGAACTAAACCAGTACAACCAGTATCCAGATCACTGAAATGAATGAACTGGTGTTCATGAGTAAAAACAACCAACTGAAGAGAGATATACTGACAAGCATGGAGCTTTGAGATTTTAAGCTTTGAGATGATACATATAAAGGTCGTAAAAGGTATATACGCTTATATTTGTTGTATTGCAGCCTATAACAGTGCATTACCTATACAGAATGGCACATGTAAGTGGTTCAGAATTACCATAGTGTCAGTAGATAGCAGCTTTGCCGATCACAGTATGCTCAGATTCCTAACACATTCTTAACTATGGGGGAAATGAGAGTGTGATGTTATGTACCTCTAAGTGTGAGAGCTAACAGGCTGTCGGTGTGCTGCAGAATCAAAACAAAAGTTGAGGCGATGAAGCTCGCCAGGGATAGAGTGACCTAAACATCTAAATTCTCATTCCTTCTGTCTTACTTCTGGTTGCTTATATTATGGTCAAGCTGCCATATAGCCAATAGCTCGGTGCTACAGAGTGTTTGACTCAGTGGACATCCCCAGTGACGAAAGAATCAGTCTTCCCACAATCCTTTCATCCCCAATATTAAGCATCTTTCAGGAAACAGCTGCTCCAGATGGCCATGTGGAGAAGCATATAAACACACATGCACACACACAATAACATATGTACAGAGGACCACAAGAGTGTAAATGCTAATCTTTTACTTCTAACTCATACTGCTCGAATATTTTTGCATAATGCCGTAGGACAGTAGCTGCTGCTGCTGCTGCTTGTTTAGCTGCTTCCAGTGGAAAGTTTTAAAAAAAAATAAATTCTACCTATAGTCTAATGAAATTTCCTTCTCTGGCAAGATGAAATTTCATTTGATGTGCGGTGCAACCAAAGCTTAGAGCTACCATCACTCACTACAGCTCTCCTTGATACTAAAGCACTATTGTGTATGTGGAAAAAAAAAAGCAAAACATTTGCAACATATTAGCTATGCATTTGTAGAGCATGAGCGCACTTTGCAGTAACATGCAATAATATGAGCTTCTATCAGCCACCAATGATGTTAATGTCTCAGTTTAATTTGCATTTGCACAATAGCAAGTAGGATGTAATGAGTGTATACGTGAATATATGAATAATGTGTTAAGCGACTTTTTTTTATTCCTATGGTTTATATACAAAACAGGTTAAAAACAGTTCAATGGAGTACTCTGAATGTAAATCCTCTCTGTAATGTATGAGCAGACACGACAGTGATTGATGTTTTCACTGTAAGCTGCTTAGCTTTGAAAGTAAAATTACTCATGGTAGCTTTTAAGAATGCTCAGGATAAAGAAAGTACAGTCCTTGTTCTCTGTAGCACTAACACACCTCTAAAACTCAACATTGTTGGTTTCTTCCACTTACAGATGGGCAGAACTGTGCGACATTGTACAATGAAAGAATGTACAGTAGATGTAAAGAAAAAACTGCAATTACTGTAAAGGCACGACATGTAAGAAAATGTACAGATTCGGCCAAAACTGGCATTTACAGGTTATATTTTTAAGAATGCTGTGACAAGACGAGTGATAATGAAAAGTGAGCGAACAGAGTGAAACTGTTGGTTTGTGATCGACACATGGAATCGTTTGTGTTTTTGTAAAATAGACAATCACCACTCAAAACTCATATTAGACGCAAGCCAACAAACTTGGGTCAGATATGCTTTGTTGCCTATTAGAAAAGAGTCGACTTATGTATTATATAAATGTATACACTTCACTGTATTCACTGGTAAATGGACTATAAACATTCAGCCTAGCAGTGTCACTTCATTGCCACTCTCACTAGTTAATCATGCGTGGTCCCTGGAGCGTGTGTATGTGGTTCTTTAGACTGTGTATTCATAGTTGCCCACCAAGATAGAACCACTGACGTTAAATAATGACTCTCGTTAGAAAAAAAAAAGAAAAAAAAAAGCATACATGTGCACTGATGCCAACTATCTAAGTTACTCATTGTAGTGAGCAAACAGTAGTACAATGAGACAAGAAACAAGGCCTGGATATAGCTCAGAATTGCTCCTCCGTGTTTAAAGGTCTGCAAGAAATTTAATTTGTGCTGAACTGTTCCTGAACATTCTGCATCCTAATATCAAAAGCAGTAAAATAAAATGGCCAGTAGAGGGAGGAGGTCAGCAGGATGTTGTTGGCTCAGACAGGGTATCTGCTGATTTCAAGAAGTGTGAGACATTTTGAGTGCTGTTTAATTGTCGAACATAAAATTAAGAATTAAAAAAACAAACATATTTAAAGGGATATAAAGTTCAATTGGGGTTAGTCAGAATTCATGATTAGCATTTAATTCTCCTCTATGAACACATGAAGACTTCATATGAATCTGCAGATACCCTGTCAACAGTGCTATCATGTATGAAATCAGACAATGAAGCACCAGAGTGAGGAGTAGGCAGGTTACACCAGGTTAGACTTCTCTGCACCATCAAACTGAATCTTTCTGCAACAGGTACCAGAAATGATCATTACAGTTGTGTTTGTGATCACACTGAAATTTAGGATTTGTTTTTCTCTTCTTCAGTCCGCTTGAATTTGCTTTGTAATACTTTCACTGTAAATGACCATTACTGTGTAAATGAAAGCCAAACTGTCACCTCAATAAAAGAAGCTTGAAAGAAATGCAAACTGTGTATTTATGTTGTTTGACATTTAACAAACTCGAGGACCAAAACAAAATGTTTTAATGTATAAAGTTAAACTTTTATTTTTATAGGCATACACTGTACATAGCAGTAAACTCCATTTTGTTCAACTCTATTGAGAAAGATCTCATTTCAAAGTGGGCTTTAATGTTTTCTAAATGAAAAACAGAGCAGATAACAAATCTTGACATATAGAAAAAAAAAAACAAAAAAAACAAAGAAAAGATGATAAATGATATTTTACATTCACATGTGGGGGACTTTTGATATTTGGTCAAACACTGATAATTTTGCTTTTTCCATGGTCAAAACCTTGCAAAAATTACCTTTAACACACACCTGTTAATTATGCAACACATCCACACTGTTTCAGCCTTTTTCTGTGTGGACTCATTTGGCACTTATATGTTTTTTTTTTTTTTAAAGGAAGACATTTACTGTGTGACTGGTTAATTTATTAAACATTTCCCAAAGTGTGAAGGCCTCCAGATCATGTAAACATGATAATGACGTGCATGTACGTTGCTCAGAGTACCAACAGGTTGGGTTAATGTGTAAAATGAAAAGAGGGATGAGATCTCTTCACCATCATCTACAAGTTACATTCAGTCAGTCGGTTTCTTGTCTGGTTGCCTATTTTTGCAGAACAATGATATAAATGCACAACAACTTATTTCACCATAAAGATGTGGTGGTGGTGATGCTAGCCGCCAATCATAGAAGAACATACCGAGCTGTCAAACCTGCCTGCTCTTCAAAGGTTCCTCTGAAGAACAGGCACTGGGTAACAACACACTCCAATACTCAGTGACTGCAGAGAACAGCATCTGACTGAAGCTAATGCCGTGGCTAACATGTTTAATGGTTTGTTTATCCAAGAGACAGCACATGCATTTCACTGATCATCATTATGTACGATGTAAAAGCTTGCATTACGCATTGAGAGATCAAACAAAAGCTGGTCTATAAGTACAGTAACAAAACAGCTGAGAGAGTAACACACTGTATGTTGGGTTATCACGGCCTCTTTGCTTTGACAAGATGGTTCGAAAAGAAAAAAACAAAACAAACCGTAATCCTCTTGGTGCAGTAAGCGATACAGATTAATAGTATTTCCACTTTAAATAGTTTAGTTTCATAAGCTTGGCGTATACAGTCTTGCAGGTAGGTGGGTGGGTTTGGGCAGATGAGAGGGAGAGCTGACGGATGGTATGGTGTTTGAGGAGCAGGGGCACCTGTAAGCAGCAGGGAGGGACTATTTTTGGAAGTGCAGCAGAGAGGGTAGAGACAGCGACTGTTCATAGAAACTTGCCAGCTAGATGTGACGCTTTAGAGACAGACAGAAGCATTAGTGGGTGGCTGAGGAGTTCAGGGCAGGTTATGGAGGTAGGCAGCAGGTGTAGCTAAGTCATGTCTACCTCCCTCTCTATCCCCACATATTTGAGGGCATCGGCTTGGCTGTATCTGTGGGAGGAAGTAAAAGAGTCTTAGTGGGTATACAGTATCTGTAGAACACAGTAATTCAGTCACAATGTACAGCAGCCCTGTTTTTGATTTTTTTATTTTACTTTGAAGCTGATGGAGAGTCACAAAAAGGCCTGTGACTCTACCTATAGTCAAAGAAGAGCTCCTCTCCTTGCAGAATAGCTCGTTTGGCAAAGATTCCAATGCGGTGGTCTCCATTCACCATTACCACTGCAATGGCATACATCAACATTAGTGAACAAAAGACTGTTTTATCCCACAAAAATGCTCTAAATTCACATTTGACTTCATTGCAAAACAAACTCGGTCTTACCTTTTGCGTAACAGTTGGGATTAACGGAATGATTTGCAAAGCGGATTTTATTCCCCTTTCGTGTGGCATCCACAACAAAGTCTACTGAGAGAAATAGTGTATTAGGGATTACTAAAATGCTGTAACAGTGGTATGGTTATGACTAGGAGTGGGGAATACTTGCCATTGTTTAAGTTGAAAAGGAAACTAGACATGTATTTGTCATAGATCCTTCCACGTCGGTCCGCTTCATCCTGGGAGATCAGCTGCTCACACACAGGAACGATAAACACCATAACTTCAATCAAGCTGAGAGTTTTCTAAATAAAAAAATTTGAATCTGACTAAACTGCAAGGACTTGCCTCTCCGCAGTATTCAGAGATGAACTCATTCTTCTGAACTGGTTCTTTGATGAAGGTGCCCCATCCGGCGACATCTGATGGAGCCAAAAGCAGGTGCTGAGAAAAGTGAAATGTAGGTTAGGACACCACAAGTCATATGAGGGAATATCAAATTTGAAACCTTTAGACCTTCAAGTGTCCTTGTGTACCTTTTTTAAGCCTCTCTGGATGCTGCAGTTCTTGCAGGAGACCCCTTTACTGTCCCAGTGGTCTGCAGCACCGCAGGTCATGCACAGATCTGGGTCACACTCCCTCACGGCTAGGTAGCAGGGACACTGTTTAGTGTTGCACTGTGTTTTACACCTGCATCCTGGGAAGCGGTTCTGGCCTGGAAAACATTTAGGCAAGCAGCTGCTCTGAAATGGGTTGTGCTGAGAATTGGAGATTTTGCATGCAGCAATCCAGAAAGATAATATATTATATGACTTGGCAGAACATGATATGATAAATAATCCCATCTCAAAATGCAGTTGCAGCACAGAAGCTCAATGGCTGAGTAATGCTGAGAAGCTCATCTGTCAGAGACCTCTGCTGGCAGATATGCTGAAATACAATTTTGCAGGGTGTAACATAACACCCTCCGGGCAGATGAACGGAAGGATCAGGCAGGAATAACCGAAATATCTTTCCAGCAGCCTCTGCTTGGGGAAAACTGTCCATAACACAAGCTCCAGGCAGCATTTGTCTTCTCTGTTGTGTCGTTTTACCCTCCCATTCCCAGCCTGTGTGGGTTTTATGTGTCTGTATCATCAAGCATTGTTTAGCTGGAGCTGTCTGACTCATACTGATGTTGGAGATGATGTTGTATATCAGGCACAGAGCCTGTCACATCCCTTTGATTTCCCTCCAAGTCTTTAGAGCACACACATGTGCAACCGGGGGCTGCTTCCTGTTTGGCCCGACTCTCCTCTGCTACGGGAAAAGGCGAGGTAACAGTTGGGTGAGGGGGAGGAGGAGGAGGAGGAGGGGGGGAATGGAGAGAAGGTGACTGAACCACAACAGATGAACAAATGAGGCAAAACCATCTTGTCCAAACCAGAGCAAAATGTTTACTTCGTCTTATCCTCTTTCTCTGTTGTGTACTCTCCAGAGAGCAAAATACAAAATGCATTCCTCCACCATGTGGCCATTTCAGAAAACACAGTTCTGGGTCATTGCTGCTGCAGCAAATGCCTCATTGTGAACGCAGCTCTGTATTAAACAGACACCCACCTATCCCCGCCAGAGGACAGTCTCTCCTCTGACCGCTGCCAGAACACTGCAGAATCGCTTTACATTCTGCTGCCCTGCTCTATTGTGGCCTGGCAAAAGGGCTTTGAAGCCACTGAGCGCTTTCAGTGGAAAATGTGGTTATGACGAACAGTTTCCTTTTTAGCATCACAAGGCAGAGCAAGCTTCTCATGTGTTTTTTTGTTTTTTTTTGCTCGAGGAAGAAAGAAGCATAAAGGGCACGAAAGCATGATCTCGCAGGTGAATAAGAAAGATGACACTCACACTCGTGCTCGCACTGGCAGAACTTCTCACAGAAATTCTGGGTCATCACACACGGGCAGGAGCTGTCGCACGGATGGTCAGGGTGATCACATGGCTGATAGTTGTACACCTGATTGGACGAGTTATCTGGAGCAACAGAGGACAAAGCCCTCAGACTGGCACAGTAAGCTGTGTTGTATTTCAGAGGGCACAGTGTAGTAGTAGTCATGCTGCGATATTTTCATTATTAAATGAACATACCTTTCTTTAGCTGAATCTTTGCCCATAACCTGCCACATAAAACAAACACAACAACAGGGTTTACTCTCTAACTCATCTAATCTCCACACCTATTCAGATAATTCTCTTTTTATGGCTTATTCAGTGACAGTGCAGTTTGGACACTAAAGCACCGACTTTATTTATTTATTTCAACCTTTATCTATTCAAGTTTCACTGAGTGCCAAGCTCCGTTCTGCAAGAGATCATGTTATGACCATGTTTCCATCACTCAGAATAAACAGGGAGAATAACTGGTGATATCATGCCTGTGTTTCCTTTTCTTCTTTTGGGGCGAGATGCCTCCATCGACCAAAGGAACGCGATGGATCAGGACCTCCTTCACTGCAAACTCATACACCTGTGGGAAATGAAACTGACATGAGCAACAACAACAACACATCCAGCTAATTTCTAACAAATGTACACCTTAATCGTGATTATATTGTGTAACGTAGCGCCGCTCAAGCTGAAAAGCACATAGCCTCAATTGCTAAACTCTGCTGCAGAGGCCAAACATACACATGCATGTCTGCACAAACACACACACACGCTCAACCACTTCTGGCTGCCAAAACCCAATTTTGGCCTCTTTGCTAGGACACAGACATACATAATGATGCAGCTGGTTTCAGCATTTCCACTCAGTTAAGCAGTGGGCGGGGCCCTCTGGATGCCAGCAGAGCTGTGACAGACAGTCCAGTACAGACTGTGGACTGATCTCGCCATAGAACAAGATGTAGGATGTAAATGGACATTTCAAAAGATGTTGTTTGATCTGTTCTTTAATGTGTGTATTGTGCCCAAAAGTAACAAATCTAATTTAGATTTAGTTGTAATATTTTCTCTACAAGCCTTCTCATGTAAAGGCCACATGACACTCAGTTGACATGAGTCTGGGAATGTCTCAGGCTCAACGACTGGATCATGAGAGAATATGAGAGACGTCACATCTGGTAAGCATCCCCGTTTATGATGCCACATGCCATTCTCTCTGTAGTCAGCCCAGTTATCCACACCATAAAACCACAGGCACAGGATGCATGTGTTATTACCCTTGCACTGACGCAAACGAAACAGAAATCAGCAATGTAAGTATGTTGTCTACTTTGATTCAAAACAACTATGCATCACTTTCAGAAAGTATTAGTCAGAGCTCATTATCTGACATTTATAAATGCAGTTCATAATAGTCAGTAAACAACAGATAGGACAACAAACAAGTCACAACTGCAGTAATTTTACTGTCAGTGCTGACTCTAAAAGACATTATTTCTCCCAAATTATCTTTTAATGACTTTATAATCTTGCTTTTATTTCCTATTTGTCATCATTCCCTCAATTTATGTGTGTTCCTTTTCTTTTCTCTTCTACTAAAGTGTTCAGATTTGTTACACCTATTTCCTTTTTTTACTCATTCCACCATTTGGCCTTATGAAGGGGAACTCAACTGATTTTACACATCAAAATCTGTTTACAGATCTTTGCTAGTATAAGTTTGAAAATCAAAATAAGTTAAGAGTTAGAGAGGTTACCAGAGCTCATGTCCTCAATTCTGCTTGAGGCTAGTGGCTTGTAGCTACATTAGCCATTCCTAGCATAACACACGGACTGATCTGTTGGCAGTCCAGCTGCATTGTGGGTAACGCAAGCACCAAGACAAGGAAGAAGAAAAAAAGTTGATATCCTTGGTTCTGCTTTTAAACTGTCCACAGTGAGTCTGACAGTGTTATAGGAGTGCGATGCTAAACCAGTGCTGAGATTGGAAAACTGTTCCGTGTGTGAACATTTCACCTCCTTGCAGTTCTTTGTACCGATGAGGCGAGCGATGGAGCAGAAGTTGTTGAAGTAGGTGCCGTGTAGCACCCTGAACAGTGACTCCTCTGCCCCGCTCCACTGGACCACACAGCATGCCTGCTGCGCCCCGTCATCATCTCCTGGACGTAACTTGGTGGGAGTCTGGCACCGTGAATTCCCCTCTGTTACACACACACACACACACACACACACACACACACACACACACCCACACACACACAGAAACACTTCAGTATCACTGACTACTCTTGGCAGAAAGTTTGTTTCATATTTCTTTAATTTACACACATGCAGCTGCACACACACGCACTTTTCTATTACTTTGTCTTGGCAAAAGGTTTTCGGCAGCTTTTTATCTGCACACGCACGTTGTCCCTATTTAACCCTACGTTAACACACACATATTGTTATTTCTGGGTGCCATTTCTGTGTATCTGCATGTACACACACACATACACAGGGGACCATGGGCTTTGACTTAGCTTTTTGGATATTCAGGACTGATGCTCGTACACCCACAGCTCGAGGCACAGAGCCGAATGTTGCTTGGCAACAGGCTGAATGCAGCATTGCTGCAGCCACATGCTCCAGCACTGAGTATCTTTATTAATCTGCTTAACAATCTGTTTTTTCCACATTATCCCAACACATTAGAGAAAGTCTGCTGAGTCACTGGCTGAGCACGAGCGGTTTCCAAAAACTGACAGAGACCTCCAGTGAAGCACTGATGGTGATGAACAACAACCTGAGAGCTCCGGGGGAGGAGAGCACAACAGGGAAACAGTGGAGATAGCTCTTATTTCCCTCCCGCTGATCTCCACATGAAGATGTCAACAGAAAAGAAAAAAAAGAAAGAAAATAAAACACAGTAAGGAGGAAGGGGAGAGGGAACAAAGTGTTTATGCTGAGGCTGAAGCATGCAAAACTAACGGATGGTTTATTTTGCTTGGCAAGAGAGAGCTGATATCGAAAGGAGGTGGAAGAAGGGAGACACAGGAGAGAGCAGGATATGACTTGATAGCTATCATCTTCGGCCAAATTTCACTTTTCTGAGGGACCTTCCAGAAAGGGAGGGGCTTGTGGGAGGTTATGGTAAATGATGCATCAACTCAGCCACACAGTGACTCAGAAACACATTTAAAACCTGTAAGAAGTCTCAAAGCAGAGAATCAATACCAGATCTTTACAATTAGTTACTTTAGAGAAGCTGAGAGAATGGAAACATAAAAACCACAACACAAACTTCACCATAACTCCCATAGTCCTTCTGGCTAGAGTAGATAAAGCACCTGGTGTTTTCAAAAGCAGCAAACCCATTTCATGCGAGGTCAGACTCCCACCTGATGAGGAGGTGGTTTCGTGGTCACTGTCGCCCTGTTTGCCTTCCTCAGCAGACCCAGATGGTCCAGGGCAGCTGGAGCTGGTGGGACGCGGCTGCCTCCGGCGCCTCCGAGACCTCTGTGATCGTAACATATTCTGGTCCACAAACTCTTTAGCCCCTTTCTTCAGATAGTGCAAAATGGGGAAATAGGGAAAACAACAAAAAGTAAACAAGATAAGCATGTACTACAGAATGGATACATAGCTTAAATAATCGGGGGCGTGGCATACCTGTAACAGGAAGCAGTCTACGCCACATGGTTCAGTCTCCATGTGGATCTCCTTACTCTTCCTCTTGTAAACATTGGGTGTAGCATGGAAAGCTTTATGAACGCAAACAAACATATTTTATATCAGTCAGTTAGTTAGTAGTTAGCAACTGTGTACCAAGAAACAAATAAAACACTCAAGGCACAAAAAAGAGCTACTATAATTGTAATGTATGTATCACAATCTTACTGGAAGTAAAAAAAATAATCAAAAATGGATCTGTAGGAGAAATAATAATAATAAACATAAATCAAGGCCATTACGGTGGAGGAAACAGTCGTATTTGAAGCAACGTCTGCAGAAGAGCGTGTGGAAGGAGTGTAATGACTGCTCCCGCTGCACAGACTTAGCAAAAGGTCCATCCAGGTTGGGGGTGCAGAGGGGGGGCAGCTTCACCGGGCTCGGGGGCTCCAAGAGGTCCTTGTACCTGTGGAGGTGACAGTGCGAGTTATAGTAGTAATATATCACCTGTGTACAGATCCTTTGCCACAGTATTAACATGCTCATTTAAAGTTGGAGCTGGGACACGGTAGAAGTAAAGGCTCTTTCAGATGCTGGTGCACCAGCTCCTTTTTAATCGGAGAGCCTGAGAGGGAGCCACCATTATTACTTTACTCCCTAACAGCTTGCGTCTCCATGGTGAACACTAAGCAACGGCCTGTTCAGCATTGTGCACATAGATCCCCAGTTTCACTGCACTTTTCTTACTTTTCCTTCAGCTCCTCCATGGTGCCCTTGTAAGGGAACATTGAGGCGATGGCTGTAAATATCTTATCGTTGGGGACCTTCTTGTTGCTGGACAAGTCCCTCACTTTGGGAGACAGAAAAAAACAGAGTTGGTTATGCAAATAACCCAGTTTTGTCCACACACATCAGGTTTTGATACAGATTCACAAATAAAGCTTATGCAATGTGTTCTTTTAAACATTTTGCAATGGTACAGAAGTATTCCCAGTGCTCAAGGCCAGTTAGCAATAAAAGGTTCTGGAAACAATTCTCATGGAAAATCATTGTAGTCACACTGTAGTTTTCTTTTTTCTTTTGTTTATAGAACCCTCGTCCATGTGTTTGTGTACAAGTAGTGGTGTAGACAGGTGAGCTTCCATTTCACTATCACTAGGTGTGTATAAAGGCTAGTTTCCCATAAAGCCTGGTACGAGAGGTCATTAAGTTCTGTAATTAGAGCTGGGACATATCAGTGTCATGGACAAACAGGTTCCCTCACACACAGTACTCATGCAGGGACACAGGGGCAGCTTTAAAGTAAACAACAATGCCTGTGCAAGAGCTGCTGTGGCAGGGCGACCTTCTGGCAGCTGTACAGTGTAATGAGAGGAACAGTACCAGCCTTGTTCATGCTTCAGGCCTCTTGTTCTCTCACATGACAAAGTCTGAAAACACAAATGCACAGTTGAAGACGTTGCTCACCCTCAGTAGTGCTCCTCCTCTTCCTCCTGATAAATGCAGCAGTACCAGGTTTGGTCTCTTCTGCACCCTCCACTGAGCTCCTCCTCATCGCTCTCTCGTCTTCCTTCTTTCCCATCCCGTCTGCTGCAGCCACTTCTTCCTCTTCCTCCTCCTCATGGTCAGAGTACTGGCTCAAGGCCTCCACCAGCTCTTTAAAGATCTCATCGCTGATGAACCCCCCCTCTGGGACACAATTAACATATTAGAATATTGCACGTGCCAGTCCTTTAAATATGCTAAAGAATGAGCTGCATCATCAGCATATAATAAAACAAAGTTCCAAACTAAATTTTGCAGTGGTATACAGTATGAAAGGGGTCTGTACAGACATCTTAATGGGACAGAGCCCTCAAGACACACCTCTGTCACCATGGACACCATCGTAGTTGTCAATGAGTTCCTCCAGGAAAGCCTCGTCCTGTTCCAGTACCTCATCGCCCATGTACGGGATGTTGTGAAGGAACGTTTCATCCTCCACCTGAGAAACAAAACCTTTTGTCAAGATGTATGGAACCAGCATGTTATACCACCACCTGTGACAAAACATGTCAAAGTAGAAATCTGACCTATTAGTAGCAAACACCCAAATACAATTCACATTAGACTGGAAATATAAGAAATGTAAACATGCTTTTAGCTTCATGACACATGTTCCTAAGTTCATCCAACTAGTTGTTACATAAACCCACAACTGGTAGAAATTAATAAACTCACAGAGGATCATGTAGGTTTCTAACAAACACATGAAATCTTCAAAATTGGAATCAGGTGAATCAATAAGGTCTTGCGTAAGAGTGCTTCGCACCTGTACTAACACTGTAACTGCATCACCTGCAACATATCATACCATAAAGTTGTGCTGCAGAGGTGACCAGGAGTACATGAAGGGGATTCCTGCCACTATTGAGAGTGGTCTCATTGCAATCGCTTGAGCTTTGAATCCTGGGAAACCAAACTCCACTGTACACATCTGTAAGAGAACCAGAGATCAAGAACAAGACAATAGAACAGTGCTTAGCATTATTAGATACTTTCATAACTATCTAATCGGATACACATGCTGTTCGACCCCCAACAGAGAAAATAAACCCAGGATACAATACAATAAAGTGTACTCTGACAGCATGTGGGAAGATAAAGATGCTGTTATGCCCTCACTAGCTCCCACGAGGCCAGAGACCACTTTAGGCCGTCATATGATCCATTTCTGGCACACGGATTTGTCCTGAGATATTTTAGTAACACCTGACAGCCAGGTGGGAATCAGAGCGGAACACTAGGGCTAGTGAAAAGGACTCGACATGACGGACATGAGGAGTTTTCTCGTAACACATTAACACAATGATAACAGATTGGATTACTAGTTAAGCAGGACAACACAGCTGGACAGTGCAGGCAGGATGGTACGTAAAGTTATGTGTTGCAATGCCTATTATATTACTCTCTTTAGCATGCACACACACATACACACCTTCTTGCTGGCCAGAGCTCCACTAGAAGTTGACAGAGGGATGGACTGAATCCTGAGCTTGGACCACTCTGCATTTAGGAGATTTGTCTGCTGCTCAATCTTTTGCCTGTTGGACATGAACAGGGTCTAAAAACAAACAGAACAAAGAGCATGTCACACACACTGTAAGTCACCCACGTCATGCATACAGTACACAGGCAACAACATCATTATTTAAATAAGCACAACTGTCAATAAGTAACTCGCCTTGACCTCCTCTGCTTTTTTAAGGCGTTTTAACTGCCGAAGCCGCATATACTCAGACTTGACCCTCCGTCTCCACTCTAGCAGGCTGCGGGAGGGTGCAAAAGAGGAAGGCTGAGGTCTTGGGTTTGGTGGGGTAGCACCGGTGCCAGGAGCTGGTGCTGCAGCGGCTGTTTCCTCCATGACTCTTTAAAAAGACAGAGATAATATTTGGCAAACTAGCTCAAACAGGGTGGACTCTGTTTAAGCATTTAGATCCCCATAAAGGTGCCAAGGAACACCATCAGAGGAATGATTGCATTTTGGGGGAACATTTATTTATTTCCAATAATAAACAGAAAATTATGTGGGAGTATAGTGAGCATAATAAGTGAATTCATCACTGTTTGCACCACCAATTCTATCACAATTTATTTTATTATATAAATATATATATATATATATATATATATATATATATATATATATATATATATAGAGAGAGAGAGAGAGAGAGAGAGAGAGAGAGAGAGAGAGAGAGAGATTTTTTCCGTTCACTGGATGCTGAAATAAATATGGTCTGTACAGCAGGTTGTTATTATGTACATGAGATATTAGTATTGCAGTATGTACAGTATGCGTGATGATAGTTACATATTAAAAGGGACAAAAACTTCAATGTAAACAGTAATAATAAATTGTATATAGTTTTCAGTTACTGTACCAGTAATGTTCCTGACACTGTGAGTCTGGTGTTAGCTGTTCATCACAGTGACAGCTTGTGGGAAAAAGATGCTATCTTGCTGTCTTTGCTGTGATACGCTCCTTTCTATAATGTGTTGTTGTTAAATTACACATGTACCGTACACGTCTTTATTTCTACATACAGTACAGTAAGCACCACTCTCGCTCTGCCTCTCACAGACATTAAAACTTCCCCATTCACCCTTTCAGGAAGTCTAGTGGAAAGAGCGCCCCCTTCTGTTGGCAAAACAAAATTGACATTAAATGTTAAAAAAAAAAAAAAAAAAAAAAAAAAAAAAAAAAAGCCTTCCACACGGGTGCTTTAAACTGGTCAGGGCTAACACTGCCGTTGGCCAGTTTTCAGTCATGGGTGTCAGCTGGCAAAATAATAAAACAAACAGACTCATCGTGTGTACACGAACAAGTAAAGTGTCTATTTAATCGAACAGCACGGGGGCATCCACATTGCTCCGGAGTGGGCGTGCCTCTTCAGAAAAGCAATATGAAGCGGAGCAGAAAAGTGCGTAGTACAGTTTTTCTGTGTTTCATAATCACGTTAGTGAACATTAACTTCCCTCTATGAGCTAAAACAGACACGAAAATAAGTACAAAGCCAAAACTGAGCTCGGGAAACTAGCTACAGTGCATTTAATTTCTGGACTACGAGTCGTGCACACGTTTTTAGCCACGGCTATGAAGTGCGCTACGTCCTGTAGCTGCAGCCCCGTTCACACAGAGCTACACAGTATCAACCCATTTAAATGTGCAATAGTTTAAAGACGTGCGCAGCGAGCACCATAATGACAGCACGTTATTCTAGCGGACGCGTGTGCACGTCTACCTCCACAGCCAGTGTCGCAGTTATTAAATACCTTCAAATCCACGGCTTGCGTCCTATTTGTTGCGACAGGAGCCCGCAACGCGATCAAGTCCCTGTTTGTTTGTTTGTTTTTTTATGGTAGGCTAGAGCGATCCAGAGCAATTTAAAGGCTGTATCTGCTATGGATCTGACGCAGATATCGTCTTCGCACGGCGAGGGGATCTCAGAGAAATCCCTACGTTATCCATGGGCATGGTGCTGGAGGTTGTTGTTGTTGTAGCTTACAAATAGCTGCGCACTTGGCTTGGTTGAGCCAACCCGAGCAGGAGGGTGACGTCTTTATTATGATCACAGCCTTTCCTAGCAGAGGAGGATTTATGACTATTCTGCGTCCTGGGAATAAAAAGTAGCGTGGAGCAGCCACAGCACAGCCATTTACACGCACACACAGGAACTGATGCAACTGTCCAGAGTGCTAGATCGCCGTCTAAATGCGTGAGGGCATGACACCCATGTGGGTGTTTTAATCGGCGTTTTGAGGTTTAAAAAATAAATGAAAAAATCTCGCAAGATGGTTAGTGATTTTTTTGAAATAGTAAATCAAACAGATGGCGCATACAACCAGAAAACATATTCACATAATATGACGTATATTACCACATAACACGCAGATTGTGTAGATAAAATTAACTGCGTAATTTTTAGTTTAAGAATTCAAACGATCAATAGTTGAAAACTCCTGCAATGGACTTTTATCCGATGGAAAACAGTTCAGCTGTTGTTCTGCTCTCCTCCTCCAGGGAGCGCTCAACACATTTCGTCGTCCGGTTAAAGGGAGAGAGAGAGAGGTTTGGGTGAAGGTCTTCACGTACTCCACGTAAAATCCTCTTTGACAACTTGAGTCGGAAATGATCCCAAGAGAAGAAGAAACACACTTTAAAGCCATATTCTGTGGAGCAATCCTCAAACAATAGGCTGTATTAACGTGTGTATGAGACAGAAAATGTTTTCACAGCTAGTGATGAAAAATATCATTTAACAAACCAAATGAAAACTGGTGGTGAAGTGAACAGATCTGTTACTTGTTTTCCAACCTGGTTTAACATCATTAACACGTGTTAATATGTGTTATCGATCATTTAAGGCAAAAAATACACACAATGATGACTTCCAGGCTGCATATTATGGTCCTGAAACATGATTTATTTCCTTTATCAACCTTTTATATGGCTTCGATTGTGCCACAGATATTTACAAATCTATCTGCAAACTCAGCATCTGCTGGATGATGTCTTCCATCCCAATGAGGTTCAATTTTCTCTGACAAGTTTTAACAGCATTTAATTTGCAGCTTCACATTTAAAGTATCATATCTAAAATGATGCATGGCTGACAAACCTGTCTATTTTACACTTGCACACTAGATATTCAAACACAAATTTCACAGATATTAAAACTCATGCATGTGCCTACTCTATTGGGTCCCCAGTCTGGAAGACAGGGAGCTTATTTCATATATAGAAATCATCTCTTTAATCACCTTTGATGACCCTGCGGACATATTTCAGTGAAGAGCCATGGGTCTATTTATCTACTTGTATGACACAAATATCAGTATAGGGATAATTGTAACCTGTGCTGTAAAATGTAACCCTGCATCATATTTCACAAGCTGTAGAATTTTGTTTTAATATTTACAAGAGCTTCAAAATAAAACCTTCATGGATAAAAGAAAACCACAGGAATGTTCCTTCTAAAACACACAAGATGGCACTGTTCAGCTACTTTTCATCTCATGACCCAACACGTGCTCATACACACACTTCTAATTTGGATAAATAAACCTGGCTTGGCATGGTTTGGTCAAATATCACGCTATACCAACATGCCTGCATTATTGTGTTCCTCTCTGAGCACTGTGTTGCTGTTGATCCTTCCTGCTCTCTGGTTAATTTGTTTATGCGGTTACATTCTTAGTTAGTAATTATGCATTCAGTGAGCAAAAGTGTCTCAGATGTTACAACTATGTAGGAAGTGTAGGAAGATAAGCTTGGCTGTTATCAGCAGGAAGTTTTGGGAAGTTTCTTTTCTAACGTAAACTGTGTGCATTTCTCTTGCCGCCTGCCAAGCCTTTGTGGGACTCAAATCTTTAAATGTGGTGTACTGTGCTTGCTATGATCTGTGACAAAGGCTTGGAGAAGAAAATATTCACAAAGTAGCAGAAGAAATAGTCAATCTCAAAAGTCATTAAATCGGTTAACTGACTGTAACTGATGTAAAAAGCATTTATGTGCCAAGTAAACTTTCACTTATTCTGCTCATCCATGCTGTCAAATCCATTCAGCTACTTCAATAACACTGAAAGTTTGTTGTATTTAAGTGTGTATTTGTGGGATTTTTAAAATATTATTCAGTTTCATAAAAGAGTGGCCTCATTTATATGAAATGAAATATGGAAGCAATTTTGGCCCCTGAGCCTCTTGGCTCTCTTCCAAGTCCAGCAGCTGAGAAAGAGCACTCATCCTTCAGTGACGTGGATGACGTGGAGATCCCTGCTGCTTCTCTTTACCACAGAAGCTCAGTGTGACGTCAGATCAAGAGGTAGTGGGAGAAAGGAGTGCTTTTCATCAGCACTGATGGTGTAACACCACAGATATTTCTTACCACACTCAGTGACATTCTAGAAACCCATTATTTGGAAAATGTAGTTTCCATTGACGACAAATTGAAAGAGGAACTTTACCAAAGTCTGTTTAGAGGCACATGTGGCTCCAGAGGGAGGTGCGCGAAAGTTTCCTTGAGTGATGTCACTTGAGTCAACATTTGCTGGAGCGTAAGACTACAAATTTGAAAATCTGGAGGTGTGGAGAGAGAATGAAGCTCATCTCTACTTAAGACTATAGCAGCACAACACAATATCAGCCACGACTAGCATAACAAACCTGAACCCCCTAACCCTAACCCCTAATCCTAACCCCCAATTCTAACCCTGAACTATGTGTGTTCAAGTTGAATTGTGGGTAATATAGGTGCCAAGTTTTGACAAGTAAAAAAATGTGTGGTTCTGCTGCATCAATAATGATAATATTTCCCCCCCAGACAATGTTCAAAGTTCAAATGCAACATTTTGATTGTACTTTCATTAACTGCTACTTTTCGGTAAAAATATGTCTTAATAGTCTTAAAATGGCTTTGGATTGTGATTAACAACCATGCATCTCTCTTAACGCTGTGAGTTGGCTTCACAGCTCTGAGTGATAAAATTATTGTTCCAAGTTTCCATTCAAGTGACACATGCAAAACATAAAAAAGTAGTTGTCAGATATTCAGATATCAGCATGATGCCTTTTAGTCCACCCAGGCTCACATACCATTAGTCCACTTGGTGTGTGAACCCATTACTGACATCTAAATATTGTATGTACTGTCAAATCAAAGGCAAAGATAGAGACAGAGACAGGGAGAGAGGAAAAGAGAGGGTGGGGCTCTTCCCAATTTCAGAAAGAGGGGAGGGTGGGATGAGAGAAGATAAAGAGAGAGAGAGAGAGAGAGAGAGAGAGAGAGAGAGAGAGAGAGAGAGAGAGAGAGAGTGATGGTGGTGCACCAGTGGACCACAGTAGTACTAACCTTTTTCAGAGGCTCTCTGTCCCATTGTGGGAATCCGCCCAACCTAGGAAATGTGGGCTTCCTGTTGTTTTAAAGAGCCTTCCTGTTAAAAGGTTGAGATGCATAATACCTACCAGGGAAGAAGGACACAGCATTGCCAGGCAAAATGACAGCCACTAATTTCTCACTTTCTGGGTGTTTTGTGACTCTTCTCATCTGGGGTAAGTAGAGGATTTACATTGTCCATTTATTCACTCTTATGATATAACTTCTTTTACTTGCCCTCTATCTCACCTCCTAAGAGGAATGCTTAGGGGCTTTCAATGACTGAGTAGCTTTTAGAAAGGAGCTTAGCGAATCTCATGATTTGAGTTTTACACTTTAACAGTTTGGTTAAAAGGTCATAGAATGAGTTTGATCCAGCTGAGACAACATTTGTTTTTAAAAAATTATTTTATGTTAGTTGTTGCTGAGAATACAATCACCAGACTATTATAGTTTATTTTATGATCAAATATGATCTTTCATTCCTGTGAGAGAGGAATGTGTTGGACATATTAAGATTTCCTTAAGCAGTGGCAGACAAAGGGAGGATGCATTGACCTGTTCACTCCCTAAAGCTTATCCTTGTTATTTCCTTTCCCTCCTACACTACTACTAAGTCTGAACTGTGTACAAAATCATCTATCATATTTGAGTTTGATGACTCGTGTTAGAAATGTGAGTGTTTTTACTTTTTATCCCAGTATTCAGTTCTCCCATTATTTTATTTCTCTTATAGCAGGATGCACAACAGTGATTTGTCTGGTTGATGAAAAGTTACCGGTGCAACCAGCCACAACAATAGGTATGTGCACTTTTTCTTACATTACTGTGTAAGAAAAATATATCATGCATGACTGCCAGTACTAACCTGACTTCCTTTCTCTGCAGGGTATCACTCAACAGAGATGACGATTGCCAGTAAGTTTACAACCTTTTTCTATTATTTAAACAGTCACCTACATGTCCTGAGAAGTAAAAGTTTTGTTTTTGATTTTATTTTATCTTAATAAATTAACAGAAAGACATGATTTTACAGTTACATATTGTGATTATATATCTGTGTCCTCTGGGGGATTGTTTTGGATCACTTCCTTAAACTCATTTGCCTGGTCTGGAACTGACAAACACAGAAAGCAGAGCTCAGAGATTGTGGTTTCTGCCAAGATCTCCTTGTGTGTATTATCATGAGAATCCAAGACAAACTCCTGGGGAGGTCTCTACCAGTGAGGGGTCAACAGCAGTAGACACGAGGCCCATAATGGTTTGGGGTTAAAGGTTAACTAAAACCTCATTATAAGCACCCCCCACCTGGCTCAACTTCCTGAATTTGTTCGTCATTCACCCCATGCAACGTCTGTGATCAACGTATGAACTCCGAGTTGTGAAACAACTGGAACTTTGGAGCAGCGCCCCTTTCACTGTTCCTCATCCTGTGCCTTCCTTTTTTTTCTTTCCCCTGACTGTCCCCCTCCTTCCCCTGCCAACTCCCCCCATCTCTGAGCTCCTCCTTTGCTGAAAAGACACATTTCCTGATGTCATTACTAAATCAAAATGCTGCTCGGCAAACAGATGTTGTGAGAGGCCCAACATGTGGATTTAGTGACATAAATTAACAAGTTGGTCGTGAGAAAACATGGACCATACATTTCATTTTTCACTCAATCAATGAAACCACCTCTCTCTCAGTGCTTTTTAAAGTGTAGTGATAGTGAGAAAGTATCTTACAGATGTAACACAAGCTCCTTGTGACATGAAAAAGAAAAGTTTCCCACACTTGTGGTGGAAATATCAGTGTGTTTTCTTTACTTGTATGTGTGTGTAAAGACAGTTTAGCCTTTTAAACAGCTGGTCAGCTCTGACTAATAACTTCTTCCAGGTTTAGTCAAATTAACCTAAATATGAAATCATGGCTGTCTGCACAGCACACCCTGCAGAGTCATGATTACATCCACCCCAAAACGCTAAGCCCTAAATGTTTACTTATGTTTCCTATTTGGCAGAGGCAGCCCAAAAGGCAAATAAATCACATGCTGTGAGCTGGCCAGGCCTTCGACTGTGAGAAACTGAGACTAAAAAGCAGAACAAGAGTTAAAGAGTAAAGGGTTTTCAGATGTGAGTCCAGCCCAGCTTGGGTGTGCTCCCTTTTATTTGGGAGAATGGAGAGGACAATCTTTGTTGCCTCCACCCCTTTAAAAAAGGAAGAAAATCTAAAAGAAACGTGTGTTGGAGAGGGGAAGAGCTGTTGCCAAGGCACTGGGCCGTCAGACAGATCTTCGAAGAACATCTGCTAACCGCGGGTAACACTGTTTGGACATCTGGTAACCGAAGGTTACACTACGTCTCTTCCATCCTGTCGGGTTTCCTGTTATGCCTCGCTGTACACAGTCTAAGAAGTTTAGGTTTATTATACATGGTCATCAGTTGGGGAAATCGCACCTTTATTCATTTTTTCTGACATGAAGGGAGCGCTTGGCTTCATTGGGGTATTCCTCTACTTTCTCTCCGGTGAGTGTGTGGTCTCCCTTCTACAGCTGCAAATGCCTGCCTCAGTACTAGGCATGTGAAGAAACTTAAAAGCTACAGTAGAGAAAACTGCTCTTTGCATAGAAGTTTGCTAGGATGCATGTTGAACTTATTTAATGAGCTGAATTAAACAGGCCTGGGTTTATTTTAAATGTCAGTAATCTACATTACTGTTTGATGTGAAGCTTTTATCCAAATATTTTTCTCTGTTTTAGATGCCACTTATGGAGAGCATACCTTGCCATTTGGTAGGTGACAAAACTTTATAACTACACATAATCATAAAACCTGATATTATTCTGTGAACAGAGAATTGAATGGAGTACTTTTGATTTTTTTTTTTTATCATTTTCTAATCTGTGTCAATGTTTTTCTCTTTCTTTTTGACTCTTTCTCTTTCTTTAATTCACGCAGCCTGTGGGGAAAATTCTTATAAATGTATGGACTATTGCGGACTCTGTCTGCAGTATTTCGGTGGACCAACCAAGGATTGCCTCTCTGTGCTGTTGCAATATCAATGTCTGCCAATTTATGAGAGTGCAATGAAATCACTAAACAGCACTGACTGGTGCATTTGGGGTAGCGTGAGTGGGTAAGTACTCCATGTTTATATTTGCAGTTAATAATTTTAACATCAAAAATATTGTTCAATATTTGTCAATGTCTGAATAATCACCCGTACACTTCCTGTCTCCACACTGCAGTTTGTATAGTAACCTAAGCCATTGCACAGAGGAGATATCTGACTGTCTCCTGATCCCATGGCCCAACTCTCTGGTGGAGGAGACCTTTGTGAAAATCCACTCTGAATTTTTCAAGGATTGTCCCACAGAGGAGCTAAGCGACCCTCCACCAGTCATTGTCTTTGCCCTGGTGATAACACCCATCTGCTTGATCCCTGTCATGGTTAGCTTGGTGGTGCTAAAGACCAAGAACGGGGATGGCAGCTCCTGAAAATCCTGAAATCTCTTCTCACAGTCATAAAGAATATTGTATTTTTGACCTATGCTCTCCCTCATATTCCAAGCCTAGGACTATAGCTTGTTTACACACCACTGTTGTGCTTTCATCTCATCATTGACTTGGCAGAGGACTGAATCTTTCTTTACCTGTGCTTCACAACTCTGAGGAGATATCAACCACAGAGGAAACCTACCGACGAAATGACACTGATTTGGAGTGAAAGTCATAATCTGTGGCATCACAATTATTGCGGCTGTTAACCAACAACTTTAGAGATCTACTGTGATTATTATAAATTCTTGTAACATACTGTGACAAATGTTATATTTTCAACCACCTGACTCGAGATCTGAACATTTATATCTTGGTCACATCCAATTTGCACACACCATTCAGAAAGCAGAGCTTGATTTTTACTGGAGAACCCAGTATTCAGGGTTATGATAACAAAAGCTCTGGAGCTTGCAAAAGTAAAGGTGAAATATATTTGTGTTGACGCTCCGCATTATGTTGGACAGTGTTGATAAAAGACAAAGTAATTTTTATTGCTGAATTCTTCCTATGCAGTTTTTTTTTTTTTTTTTTTTTTTGCTGCTGTTCACACTTTGCTCTGCTTTGAGCCATGAATTAGACAATGCAGGATGTTTGCAGAGGACATGTGCAAACTAAACTGTTTTAAATCTGAATAGGATACAGGTATGTTTCCATGTATGATCTGTGAAAAGAGTTCTCTAAATGTGTAATGGGAGGACAGGAAAATGAGTATAGTCGGATGCATGGATCTGGTTATGTGAGTCATAGCATTTGTAAGGTTTGGGGTCAGAGGTTACAGATGGGACACAATGAGTGGGTACGCCCAGAAAAAGAGGTCTCTTTCCTGGTATTGTCTATTTTTAAACAGCAAATCCTCCAGCACTTTCCTCTGTCTGAATGACAATCCTCATGATCATATGATGAGCTAACTAAAGCTAAGTTTATCTAAAATCTCCACCCAAATCAGACAAAGAGGAAATTGCATATGTGTGTGCAGTATAGTGATAAACACTGAGCGACGACAAGAAGATAAAAGTTGTATCTTTCGCCTGAATCATGATAATGTTGATATGTATTGTTCAGTCTTGATTGACGATAAAGCCATTTTAAGTGCTTTCTGATTTGGATCAAAAAGTGTATTTATATACTGTGTAATATTTCTGCCATAGTCAGGATTTCATGGACTTACTGTACAGTTTGAGAGAACACATTCTGCCTGCTCTCACACCATGTACTGTATGTATTTTGATATACTTTTTAAATATTTTATACTATTAAATCTACAGTTAGATTTCTGGCTGTTGCTTATTTTTACTCATCGAGACTGTCAGATAAATGAAGAGAATCTGGTTCTTCAATCATAGCAGGAAAGAAGCGGGCTGTGTTCAGTCCAGCTCATGTTCACAAGGATACATTAACAGAGTTGCGACATCATTTTAACAAAAGTGCCCTTTAACCTTTGTCAGTTTTTGATTAAACACTCTTTCCTCTTAGTCTAGTGCAGATGGCACTGTTTTGAGCCTCAGGTAGTATTTCACTGTATCTTCAGTGAGCAGCACAGTATTTTGTGGTGCAGTTACAATGAGGCGCAAGTGCTGATGTAGTGAAGGAAGCAGTGACAGCAGTCATGTATCACACCCTCATCTGGCAAACGCAACACTGCAGGGTGGGCCTGTGTTTGTGTATGTGTGTGTGTGCCTGACAGGGCTGGGTGGGAAAGAGTGTTTGGTGACCTTCTTCCTCTCTAGATGTCGGGTCATCCTCGTCCCCACCCCCTTCTGATCTCATCCATTTCCCTGTTACTTCTTGTTGTTACAGTAAACCAGAAATCATTTCTGATGCCATTATAAGCAAAGCGTGATCATGCAAACAATATTCATCATATTTTATTAATCACAACAATTGTTTTACAAAACAGCACGTGCATGCATTCTGTTTATTAAAAACCTAAGATCAATATACAGTGCAGGAGTTAGTTTTCAGTCAGGAAACCTTGCCCTCTAGTGGTTGTATGTACTACATGCTGTATGACTCAGGAGCAAGTTTTCATAGGCCTAGAAGCACTTACCAGACTAATGTCTCTAAAAATGATCATATCAAAATGACCCACCTTATTAAGGCTACAGTGGTATCACCATAACCACTGGCTGCTGTTTATATTTAGCATAGTTTGACTGTCAAAGAACAATGGAACACTACTGATCATCATTAAGAACTAACTTTCTTAGTTACTCTGTGTTCTGTAACATTAAGTTCATGTCCATAGTGTTCTTCATCTTTAAAATAGACAAAATTTAGATAACTATACCCACACTCCCAACTTAGGAAGATGTCAGGGAGAGAGCAGATTAGCTAAAAGGTACAAACTTAACTGAACTGCCTATTCCTTTTCAGGCAAGTTCTGCAAGTGGGATTTTTTAATTTTTTTTTATGATTTATCATTGTTATAATGGATGTTTATTTGTGATGGAATATTTCTAAAAACACAAAAAAATAACTAATATCTTTATGTAAGTGACAGCACAATGTTATATCAGTAAAAGCTTACAACACAAACGTGATGTTCTTGGATAGATCTAGGCATATCTTTGAAACACTATTGTGAAGTAGGCCTCACCAGGAATCCTTCAAAGCATATGAATCCAAGAAGTTATTCTCCAGCCCCTCAGCTTTGCTACAGCAGAATTACGTAACATTTTGAGATGCCTCAACTTGTATTTCAGCTGATATGAACATAATCCCATGGGCCTCAGTTTCAATGATCTGTGCTGACACTGAAGTGGGCTGACTTGACGCTGTGGGGCTGGAATTACTCGCTGTGATAGACCAGGGAGCATGTCTGCTGTCCTCCAGATATATTCTGCTATTTAAAATGGTTTTGATTGACAAATTAGGAACATTAGGGGGAAATGAGTCAGGAATACTTTTGAACATTTTAGCTCTTTAATTTTATTTTATGGTCATGTTCCAAAAAGTGCCACAATGGAAATGTTATGTTAAAAATCAGAAAAAGTTGTATTGCTTCATTGCTGCCTGCCATAGTGTCTGCTCCACTGGAAGCATCAAAATGAGACTAATCCTAAACCTTTAATTAAGTTTAGATATGAGAAAATATATTACACACCCAAAAACACATAGAGACCTTCCTCTCTTCTCATACTTGCGAGGCGCAGCTGTGTCTCCAGTTGCAGGGTGGTGGGTTTTGGCTCTGGAGCCTCTGTCGGGACTTTTGGGCCTTCTCACCGTGGGAGCCGATGATGTTATGTCCCAGAGATCTGGCAGAGTGTTTGGAAGGACAGCGGGTAAGGGCATCTGTGCATCAACTGCTGGTTCCTTTGACAGACTTAGTAGCGTGGCTGGGGACTTTGGCTGTGGAAATAATTGAGGGAACTGACAGTGTCAGCTTCACTGCTTCATATGACGGAGCATTCAGCAACACCTGGCCAGAAAAAGTCAGCTTTCTGTAGCCTATGCCATGTTACTGATGACTTATTGATATCTTATTGCATTTATAGATCTCTTTATTCATAAAAATCTTTATTTTGCGTTACATGTTTATCTCATTGACTATTTTATTAGTTGCTGTAAACTGGAGTTTTGCCAGACTTGATGAAAATTAAAAGATTGCATCCACTGATGCGAGTCATTGAGTGTGACATGAGTAATTACTTTGTTGTGCGAGATCTAAGCAGCTGGCACTGCTGTGTCAGAGCTGACCCTTCAGCTGGATGACACCACGCTGGCAGCAGATGACTGTACATTCAAGTAGATTTGACATCAAAACTGCTGCTCGATCAGTCAGAATAAACTCAAAGAAAAACATAGCATGAACAACTGTGTTCCACTGCCAGCTTAAAACTGGAGTAACAAGTGGCAGAAATATCCTTCAATAACGAAAGGAAAGGAACAGGGCTCGCACCAGCCTGTGAAGGTGAAAATTATTGATTTTGATGAAGATGCTTATAGATTTGTCCCTGAAAAAAAAACAAAACTTGGAACTGGAGCTGGAAAACTTAAAGGAAGAGTTGGTCTTCTCGTGAAACAACTAGATGGAATTGCATTGATATGCATTACTGGCCAGGCCACACATGCATTTAATCATTATCCAGTACTTGACCTACATATTATACCACATCTGAAATAGTTGGCAAGTAAAGATCTGGCAGATCTGCGTCTTTTGGATCATCCCAGGCAAACAGAGTGCAATCAAAGATCACCACTCCAGACCTGAACCTGTGTTTATAGACTCTCTCTAGGCATTATTGTAAGTCTCTAGAAACTTTTTACTCATGTTAATTTAAATCTGCAGTAATTAGTTTTGTCACCACTTGGTGGCAGCGGAAACAAGCTGTGGATAAATGTAAATCCAATATTCACTCTCTTTTAGCTCTGTTGTTGGTCTCTGTGAATGCCTGAGGGTATTATCTGACTCTTTAACTGCTAAATGCTCCACTATATTCACCAGCTACTTGCCAACTGCTGTTTGGTGCTGGGCAGGTAGCACACTGGGGTTTTTAAGTGCTTCTATTTGCTGCAAACAGATGCCAATGATAGTAAATGAAGGAGTAAACCGAACAGTGACATTGTGCATCAAAATATGGAAACAATAAGTTGAAAGGACAAATGAGGACAACAAAAACAAACAGGTCAGCTTCCATGAAATATAACTGATGATCACTGCTCATGTACTGTAGTAAACATACTTTGTCTTACTGTGTGCCCTGGTCAAGGGTGATGTGTTTTTGATGGTTTATTGTGATAGAAAATGAAATTGAATTTAGTTTAAGTCATGCTACAAATTGACATTTTAAAGCACAATAATTATCACAAGCTTCACCAACTTTACAACATTAGAAGAAGCCACGTGACAGGTCAGTTTCTTGTAATAATGTAAGAATACATGTAGATAACATATTGAGTGTCTTCCCTCAAGTTATCTCTATTGCTACATGATACTCTTCTGTGTCGTCCTGCATGATGAGAAGTTCCAAAATAACAAACTAACATGATGAGACAATTTCCAAAGCCTGCTAGGAACAACATGACCTTCGACCCTCACATCTCAGGAATTATGAACAGTCTGCGAAATATGACCCGCAGAAAGTTTGAAGAACAAAACAAACACGCAGAACAATGCAACTCCAGCTCAGCTTAAAAAACATTTGACTTTATTGTTTTACCCTTGTAGACACTCTGGAGGGGAACCTGACTGAGACTGAGGCCTGTAATTGAGCTTGGATGACGGGGCTGCAGGCGCCCGTTGTCAGCCTGACACACATCAGGGAAGACACAGAGTGAACTGCTCAAGAGTGCCAAGCCCTGCTGGGTGTCAGGACCTGTTTGGAGCCAGGAATAGCAGGGGGAAGACACAGGGGGAGTCACATTAATACAACTGTCTGATAATAATGACGAGGCTTAAGGGCAGAAAGACAACTTTTCCACTTAAAAACTAGTCCGTTCTGGGTTCTTGAGCACTCTGTATACATTATATTTTATTGTCACTGTAGTACCCATGTAGACCCTAGAAAATATTTGGAGTGTTTTGAAAATAGGTGTGGAAATTTCCCTCTTTTCAAGACTTGCCTAGAGTGCTGAGCACATTTGACCTGCAAATAGTGATAGATATCAGAGGTGGCCTCTAGATGGCAGTCTTTGAGAGCAAATTTAGTAGTTAAAGGGAATCAAAAACTGCAGCTTTTAAGTATACAGTACTTCTATTCACTTTGAGAGAGAAGAATATGCATCTGATTGTGTCTTTGGCCATGTGTTTACACTCAAACCTCAGATCATTGAAACTATTTTATGTTTGGACACGCCCTGTTCGAGTAAATACACAGTTCTCATGTCCTGTGTGCTTAGTTTCAAAGCAAATAGAATGACTTTAATTCAAACTAACATGGAAGCTTGACATTTAATACAAATATATTTAATGAGCCGACACTCCCACTTAATACACTCCGAGCTATGTGTTTACCAACCCGGCTTCTTTGAGAATGTGAAAGATTAATATGTATTAATAATGTTCTTGTCGTTTTTCAGACTCTGAAAAGACACAGCAGCTATATGGTCTTGATAACAGCTGGTGATGATAACAGGGAGAGGAAATGCTGCTGTGTTTATTTCACTCTTCAGCCCTTACAGTATAGTGTGAAAACTACAGGACCAGTTCAACTGAGTAAATTATAATTACAATAATTAATAAATTAGTAAATATCAGGTGAAATTGCTTTAAGTTAGAGACGTGGAGACACACATGCACACAGGCTGTGAGAATGCCCTGATGTTGCAGGTTTTCCAGGCTCTCTCATCTTCTTGCTGTGAGTTTACTTAAAACCTTACTGTTTTAGTGTGATCAGCTGATTTTTTAGTGCAGGAAAAGACATGCCAACGTGTTAAATTAGGTGACGGCACCTCCACTCATCCACCTCCCTTTCCTCTGAACATGCTGGAAGGGGTTTTGACAGAAGCTTTTACCATGACAAACGGCTAGATTCACTCCTGTTTCGTAGCAAATAGCATCAATTTCAATCCACAAATGCTGAGCTTCTTAAGTTTATCTTCACATGAAAATAAATAGTTCACATATCTTTTGTTTCCTGTTTAAGAAGTCTAATCCTGCTCTGTCCTTGAAAGATTTTTTTCAGACTTACTAAATCCAAATCGCATAATGCACAAAAGAATGTATTTGATATAATATATCTCATCTCTGCACGTGCAGCTGCAGGTGTGTACCTGCACTCAGAGGTGCTCATCACAAAATCATGCAGACACATTTACTGTACGCGCAAGCACAGACACAAACACAAAAGCACTCACACACAAACACACACTGTAAACAGTATGATACAAAACATAAAAGACGACTTATATGCAGGTGTAGTAAACATTGAGGGAAAATATAAAAGCAATGTGTGCAAAATTATCCTCATTTTAAAGCCGTGACAAACAAAAGTTTCTGCTTAGTGTCCCCATCTGTTTATAGGGACCATATGTCATTTCTCCAATACAGTACTTGACAATGCTTCAGGGATTGAGCCTAGTTTATGCCTATATTATGGCTTTTATGCAAATGCAATGGTGACAGTGAGAAAAAAACCTTTGATCTGTGCGCCTTTGTGGCTGGATCAGTTAATGCAGCGAAAGCATCATGAATCTAATGGGAAAACAGAATCAGGAATGCAGTGTTGAGATTGTAAATAGAAACGGGGGAACCTGATAACTTCGCCTGCGATGTAAATTAAAAGCTGATATACTGCCTCCTGCCTTAGAACCTCATATTCATCTAAGGTTAATGATTGTAGCTACACAAAATTGACTGTGCCATTACTGCAAAACAAGTTTTTTTTTTGAGAACGAGATAGCACATCAAGATTGTCATTTCTCTCCAATTAAAGAATTATAAAGCTTTTAGTAAGTGTAATGAGTTGCAGAGCAGTCATAATAACAGGGTCTTCACCTAAATTCACTCCTGTCACATTCACCACTATCTCACAGTCCCTGCCATGATCATAATCTCAAACCAGAAAAAAAAAAAAAGAAAGAAAAGAAAATAGCAAATGTATCTCTTCATTTTGTTTCTATTTTCTCCTTGAGTGTACTGGTTCAGAAAATGAACCAGTGAATGTGCTTTGAACAATAACCACATAACTGAAGATGTTTTAGTGTTCCCTCTGGTTCAGCCAGGATGGCAAAGCAGGCCTTTAAAACTTTCTTTATTTCAAACTAATGATACAAACAAGGTTCAACTGAGTCTCTTAAAAATGATTTTAATAACACAAGGTTTTATTTAGCCACGAATTGAAATGATTTTTTATTTAGATGTTCATGGAGACATTTGTTTGGATATATCTGTCACAAAATTGATCTTTAGCCAGTTTCTGGACAGTTTCCTTACTGATTTGTACATTAGCAACTCTGATTTTTCTTAAACTGTTATAATTTAATTGTAGGAAACAAGTGAATATCTTAATAGGAATCCAGAATAAGAGTCAAACATTCGTCATGATATCACAGAAAAGTAGAAAAGCAAAATATGTTCTGAAAAATTACACACAATGTTAATTTTGAACAAAATCTCAGCCATTTTATTGACATTTTGCATCACCAAAACAATTTGATGCATGTTGAACCAACTTCTATAAAATATAGTTTGAACTTAAAATGTTCACGTGATCTTTGGTGTGCCTTAATGATTGACATGGGAAAGGGTGTGTCTTTATGCTGCTCTCTTATAGCCCCTATGGAAAAAACTGCAGCGTTTCCCTTCAAAGTGATCCTTCTTAAATCATTACAAACATACATGGATAGTATGCATGCACAAAAAGCTCAATTTTTATTCACAAATTTAAATCTCATTTCTTTTTGAGCACTTTTGCGCTTTTCTGAACTCAATCAACAGACATACACAAACAGCTCCAGCAAAAAGGTTTATTTTATTCGTCAGACTACAGTGTCAAGGTAAATACAGAGAAGCTCTCAATGTGTTTTATTAAGCTGTGCCCTCGTCCTCCGGTGAGTCATCCTTTGATTTTCATTTCTAAAGATGCCATTTTAAAATGGGATGCTATTGAAACAGACAGAGGCTTCAGCTATAAATGTGGGATATTTCTGCCTGGATTTATAAACAAACTAAACTCTAAACTTAAGCAGATTTACTGAAGGGTAATACCCAGGTATACAGACACATGTCAGCAACAATACATCTGTTAAATCGTGCGTGTTGGCTGTATAAGAAACAATCTGCCAGGTAAAAGCTTGAGATGGAGGGATGAATTCTGCTGCAGGGACTCATGTCAGAAATACTAGTTAGGACGGGTCTCTAGTGCGCCTGCTGGCTCAATGTGTGAAAAGCTTATCCCACACCTCCACCTTCATGATGGCTTTGCCCAATGGACACATGGTGGCCTTGATATCTAGGTAGTTGCCCATGTAAGTGATTCCTGACCCATTGGCTTCCTCCCTGACAAACCCATGCTCTTGCTGATTCTTCTCGTAGTACATTTCTTTAAACAAATCCTTATCACAGTTACGGCCCCTTTTATAGATGCCCACTGCAAACCAGTTCTTGTACAGATTGTAGTCCCAGGGAACTGAGAACATGATGGCCAGAGTCTCAATGTAGTCGTTCCGTGACCGCTCGAAGAGATCGTAGGTCAGTACACCAATGCTTCCGGTTGCTTTTCCGCTGGACTTGGTGAAAGTGCAGACCTCTGTCTTTAGAGGGCGCACTGTGGGTTGAGGTGGGTTAAATGTCTCCCCATTGTCCAGGTACACCCTAACCAATACACAAATAGGAACATTCAATACACACACATTTTTTTTGGATCAAACAAGTCTGAAAATACACGACTCCAACACAATTAGAGCTTACTTTGGTTCGATGAGGCAATAGTTGTTCGTGACATTTGAGATTTCAATGGTAACACTTCTCTTGCTTGCCACATCGGCTGCGACAGCTTCAGCTGACTCTGTCATGTTGGAATGGCTGTGAGATCCGCTTGTAAAACAAAGGTAATTTAGATGTTAACCAGCTGAACAGAACAACACAACAGCAGTGGCTAGCACTTCCCTTCACTCTTAAACACACTGGGAATCATGAAGATCACACTTATTACAGCAGTAAATATCCTCCTGACCTCTGCTTTGCTGACATGCCGTATTGGAATTACACTGACCTTCACAAGTGCACATAGACTGGGTATGAATGATGCATTTCAGAGGCTAATGAGATATCAAAACAGTTGTGAACAATCAGAGAATAGCTGCAGACTCTCTTTGCCTCATTAGAGAGTGTACCTCTTCAATTACAGCATTAAGTAGCATGCAATAATGAAGTTAGAGTGAAAACACTAGAGAAAATGATCAGCCCTTTTATCAACAGATATAAGATACAAATCAAACAAATGCCCCATCAGGCTTCTGTATGCCTCTACAAATTGCTTCTTTTTTTTTTTTTTTTTTGAGTCTAGTTAATGAGCCATTTTTTGTACTGCCTCTTATAAAATAATTTTATTAGTAGTAGTCTTCTTTCTCCAAATGTTCCAAGTGACTTACCTGTTGAGAACCTCTGTCGGTGCTCCCAAATCCCAAAGTGAGAAAAGCTACCTGAAAGGGAGGTGCCGGTAGTTTTTTCACAACAAGGATGTATGCCAATTCCCAGGAAGCCCTCCCACTTGCCCCAGTTGGGCAAACCACACCCTATGTCAACACATTTATCACATGCACAGAAACACTATGAGAACAAATATTCCATTATTTTCTCCTGGGGGATGAAACTGCCACACCCTAGTCTGTGGCGTATTGGAACATTTTCTAGCAGTTTTCTATTGGACATGTTAGGTAATCATCGGGATCATTCACTCAGCGCACTCCTACAGGATTGTGGGCGCATGGATGTCTGACTGACTGTCTGACTGATGTGGTTTGGGATATCATTCCTATGGCATTGTGCAATGGAGAAAAAAAAACCAAACCGAACAAGTTAAGACAGACATCTCTGTAGCTACTCTACTCTTTTTGTGTCTTTTGTTGATCCCCGTTGCATTACACATACCACTCAAAAACCACACACTTCAGAGCAAGATGGAGAGTCTCACAGCCAGTGAAGACCAATATTGTTATCATGCCGATTAAAAAAACATCTATGCAGATATTCCATCTGTTGCCACTCATTAGAATTGGATGGATCCAGCTAAGAGATTAAAAAATGATTACTGTTCATCAGTAATAATGAAAGCATACTGAGTGAAAACATACACCACACAAAGCAACAAGCATTGGGTCTGAATATTTTATTGCCATAATCAAAGAAAAAGGGAGTGTGGAATATACATAAGCCCAAGAAATAAGCTAATGGAGAATCAATGAGCTGGCTGTCAGATATTGATATCTTTCAGCGGACACAAAATACAGATGACAGCAAAATTAGTCTTCCTCTCCTCTGGATGTTTCTTTAGACGACAATATGAAACAGTAGTCAAATTAAATGAAATTTATTTATTCTGTTGGGTACAAACGCAACAAAGTACATAGAGGCAGAACACCAGTAGACTTTTCTACACTATTGACCCATTTTATCATAGAGCTCCACCTTAACAATGGCTTTGCCGGTACTGGACATTGTAGCCCACAAATCAACATATGTAGATCTATATCTCATCGCAGAGCCACTTGTCTCAGAGCGGGTAAAGTTACTGAGGTCTTTCCCATCATACATCTGGTTGTACAGATGTTTGTCACAAGCATGGGACTGCGCAACCACGCCCACGGCCAGCCGGTTCTTGTACAGGTTGCGGTCGTAGGGCACGGAGAACATGACGGCCATGCGCTCGGAGCAAACCCGGCTCTTCATATTGAACAGGTCATAGGTCAGCAAGCCAACAGCGCCCGTGGCAGTGTTGTCGTCCTTGGTAAAGGAGCACACTTCAGTTTTGCTGGTACGAACCGTAGGCTGGGGCGGGTGTTGAGAGAAGCCACTTGACATGTACACCCTATACAGGAGAGGAGACAAATCCTTACCATCACTACCAGTCAGTTGATAACTTTTATGTCACACCTCCCAGACTTTTGATGAAGGAACATACTTTTGTAAGTTTTGTGGAGATTGTCAGTACACTTTTTGAATGCTCGGCTTTCCAGGGTACCTGAAGTACCTTATGCTGATGGATGAAGTGTGACTGTACAAGCACTGCTGTGGACTTCTAAGCAACAGTGAGTGTGCCTGCATGCGATGTGCAATGAGGCAGTGTGTGTCACTGCATGATGGATAGGTGGATGTTCTCAGCAAAGTGATGTCACACATGAAAACCACCCATCCAAGATATGGTCTGTCCTGACACAGCTAGATAAATGTAGAAGCATGGTAGAAATTCCAACAGACATGGGTCATTTTTATTTATTTTATTGTTCTGTTTTATTCATTTTCCCTTTTTTATTGATGAGAAATGACGCCAACCAAATCTAATCATTTATACACGTTAAATAGATGCCACACTGATATTTCACCTGTAATATGATTGAGCACTTTTAATTAAGTACAGTATGACCACATTGTTAGTAATCTTTGCTTTTTCTATTAAAAATATGTGTTTATATTTTTGCAATCTCAAAGCAGTGCAAGAAAATAAGTAAGCCTAATTTACAGCTAAATTAACACATTTCCTTGAAATCAATCAAATTTGAATGCAAACACAGGCCATGATATGCACAAAACAGCATTGCTGAACAGACTCAGGTTACATGCACTGACCTCCAATTTGGAGATGCATTTTATCCAAAAGTAAAACATTAAATACTGTTTTCATCACTTTATCTTTGCATGTACTCAATGTGGTCATTCACGAATCTTTATTGCTTTCATATGTATTAAATTGGTAAATACTTCTGCAAACTTACTTGGGGTTGATGAGGCAGTAGTTCGCGCTGACGTTGGTTATTTCTATGGTGCAGTTTCTGTTGGTGGTGAGAGTGGCTGACACAGCTTCTGCTGTTTCTGGCATCTTGGCTGCAAGAGGAACAGGACTGAAAACTTCGAACAGTATATCCACTAATAGGTCACCATTAAGCAGGTATTGTGCAGGAAAAAGATATTTTTCTTTTCAAAGTTTAACAAACTTGAAGAAAAGACCTGAGTATTTAGGTCATATTGGGTCAAAAGAAAAATACATATTAAGCTGATATTTTTATCAGCTGCAAAACTCCTGAGGAGAATTTATCAGGACATACTCTATAATATGTGTATATTAAACTTGAACTCTTAGCTCTTAGCTTAAATGTATGAAAACTGTTTTTATGTACCAAGAAAAATGTTTTCTACACAATAACCAAGATCACAGTTAAGTTATAATCTTGCTGTATATAAATAGGAGTAATTATATTCACCTTTTGGAGTTAAACACGTAGGTTGTGCTAGACAGAAGCGCCAAGTTGCTTTTTCTCAGATCCAGAGAGGTGGAGAGAGTCTTCCTTGTGTGATTGCACCTCTATAGTTCCTGTTCCAACACAAGCACGGGCGTGTCCACCGTGAAATGAATATACACCATCCCTCATGGAAAAATCATGTTTCAAAAAGACGCACTTGGACCACTGAGTATCCCATATCACAAAATATAACCAACATTATCAATAATGCTAATTAGCTGTACTAATTCATGCATTAATCATGCTTTGTGTCAGCATATTTGCCTTCACCTCTGTATCTCGAAGGATTAAGGACTGAAGGTGATTTCAAGAAAATTATTTTTAAGTATAACCTTATGCAGCACATTATCTACTCTGCGGGTGGAACCTTATTGCTGTACTTCAGTTATTAGTAGTTAAGTATGTTGGTTTGCCCTCGTGGCACTTTTGTATTTCAGCTCATTATGTATGCATTTCATAAAGATAGTGGGACATTTCATGTTCAGACCTGCTGGAAAGAAACTACAAGCATTGCTTAACTGTCTGCTTGTTGTTGTTACAGGTGATAGCGGCAGATTCCTGAGGGAACCTCCCTACACCAGTCGCAAATTTCAACATACTGTCTGACTTTTACTGCCAGCTCTGCTCCCACTGGAGTGTGAAGTAGAAAAGGAGACACTCCCTTCTTCCAGGAGCACCTTACAAATACAGTGTATTAAGTGACACAGCATGATACTGCAGTGTTATATTTATCCATAAGATCACACTGCTGCATGGTCTTTCCAATTAAGTATGATTTGCAAACTTGGTGTATTTTGAGATGTGTTCATTATTCTACCAACCAATTTAAATTATATTATGGCAGCTGTTCTTTTCCATACATGAGGCGCCTGGAACTTGATTTAAATCCTTTAACTCCAATGCTTGAAGTCACCAGATGGCACCAAACATACATTTGCAAAAATTCATTTGCACTACACAGACTTTGTCAGTTAATGTTTGCTTTCTGATGGTTAGCCAGTGACCATGGCAGGAAATCTCTGACAAACATTACATATGCAGCATGCCCTTCATTATGTCCTGTGAAAGGGGCACGCTGCATTCAGATAGTCATAGGTGTAGTGCTCAAGCGCTCAATCAAGAGCTTAATAAGATCAATGGAAGAGAACAAATTAGAGATGATATAAACATATTGATAATAATCTGTCAAGAATTATTTTTTGTGTAATTTTTTTTGCGTCACTAGTGGTAAATATCGAGAGAGGTGTCACTCTTTGACACAGTCTCACAGGCCCAAGTCTCGCGCAGTGTCCTTTGAACTTAAGGAATTTAAAAGGCAAAATAAATAAATAAATAAATAATAATAATACAATAAATAAATGAATGAATCCCTGAACTTCCCCATTCACACAGAAAACTATCATCAGATTTATGTCAGTATAGATTCAAATTTCCTCCTTATTTTATTAAGCAGGTTTGTTAAATTTAATCACGCTGTATAGTTATCGTCCCAGATTCTGAGAACAGTAAGAGGCAATTAAGAAGGTGACAAAAGGACAGAATGTCAGCAATCTCTATTCATAGGTTGCTGAGGCTTTTGAAGTGTTATGATGACAAAGATAAATGTACACTAAAGATGAAACCATATTTAATTATAGCAGCTGCAGTATCGGTATCTCAGCCTCATGTCACTCACATCGCTTTCTTAGTCTGTTAGACAGCCTTACCTTTACAGCCCATCTCAGTCTGTTTTATATGAGAAAAGTGAGTTTCAGGTTAATGGCTTGCCGAAACTAACATAAATTATTTTTTGTCAGAATCATATAATATGTTATAGCAGCCATTACTAACTCCAAATTTGAGTTAGAGCTGAACAACTTTGATGAATATTTCTAAACACACTTTAATTTCATTTACTACTTTTTCTATTCAGCCTTAATTACACTGTGAAGTGAAATGTTATGTTAGCTGCCATGGTAGCTGTACTGCAATGGACTGCAAATTTGTTTTTGTTTGTTTTATAGCCTGTGATATAAAACAATAAATCCTGTACACCTCTGTCACAACAAGAAGTGTTGTAGCTGGCAAACAGTTAACTTGTCACTGTACACCATTTGCGCAATTTGAAAATGTAACAAGCTTGTCAGTTAGCAAACTCATTAGCTTATCCATTTAGCAAGGTTTACACAGTTTATACAAATATTTATTCAATAGAAGGATTGTACAGTATTGTTGGCTCCTGTCTAATAATTGTCTGCAAACCATTGCTGTGTTGTGTTTTTACTCTGATGGAGGAAGTTATGGTACAGCACTGGCCAATACGCCAAGATTGCTTTCTCCACTTTGGTCTCTCCAGTTCTCAGTCCCCCCACAAAGGTCAGCACTGTCAAGACGATTTGCTTGTGAATTTGTGTATAAAGGTTCACTAACTTTGAACTCTACAGACTCTGACTTAAAGGATGAAGACATTTTGGTACAATGTGTGAGAAAATACCTTCTGTATTTCTGCTGCAGAGTTTATTATACGCCTGACTATGTGTGCCAACTGAATTAATTGGGAAGTTATTAACACATAGATTCAAGACTTTTGGGGTCGGACACTAACAGCTGCCAAAACTTTTAGCCCAAGATAGCTGCCACCTCACGATCTTAGAACTGGGAAATGGCTCACTTTTTTCCATGACATTGTGTTACTTGTGCTATCCACTGCCTGAATTATTAAAGCAAAATCTTCCACTTTGGAGATGTGATCAAATTCAGCAGTGCAAGTAAAGAAAATTGCACTATAAACAGAGGAACAGTAGTCCATTGGAGATCATTGGCAAGGCTGTTGGGGGTGCTATTCAGAGGGATGTCACCACAGGGAAGGATGGCGAAAGATCAGGATGGCAATGGTTTTTATGGTCTTATTGTATATATTGTATTTTGCATCTGTCATTTTCTGCACCATTTTCTATAAATGATAAAGAATTTTGCCTCCTGGTGTGACAAGCCAACAAATAGATAACTAACTGTATACATATCAATCCAGATTTATGGGTAATGAGAAGCAGGTGTGAAAGCAAGAGAAAGTGTCAGGTAGCAGACTGGGGACACCTGGTGGGCAGGTGTGGAATAGCATGTTTGAAACAGCAGGAGATGTTGGTAAACAGCGAAATGAATCACTCAGTAGAATCAGATGCAGGAGGAGCAGGGATGGGGAGGATGGAGCAGCTGTTGCCATGACAACGTCAGTAAATCATTCACAAATAATTCTGATAGCATGTAATAATATGTGTTGAAATATGAGACTGTCACAGGCTTTCTAATCTGCTTTATGATATTTGTCCTCAGATCAGGTGCAATTGTCAGAAGTTTCCATGATTGATTTACAGCACAAAGAAAAGTGAAAAAAAAAAACAGGACAGCGGCCTCCTCCACTCATCTGTATCAGAGAAGTCAAATGCTATATATACCTAATATACCACTGAAGAGAGCGTCAACATTTTTATACCCAAAGGTGATCATTTTCACTCACACTGATCTATAGCTGGGTTATTAACTCAGTCTCACTGAATTAGTTTATCATATTCAATTTATACACTTAGAATTTGACACTGTAGCACTCTTTTTTAAATAATAATTAGAAAACACACAAACACAAATACCACAAGCACAAATCTACACAAATAAAATGCTTATTTTTGATAGCAGGCAGTATGAATAATATTTTATAATACAATTTCATTTGTTAGCAAAATGACCAGAAAGTGTGATTATAAAAACAGCAAATCAAAATGACAGTTTCTGACTTTGTGTGTGTGTGTGTCTGTGTGTGTAGCTTACAATGTGTACATATTTGTAAAGATTTGTTTTTCATATGGATGCCTACCAGCTCCATCAGACACACTGTCAAACCCTGTCATCCAATGCTTGATGTCTGATTTTATTTTGACCTTTTCCCAGAATCATTCTTTCACGACCAAATGTGATATCGACATTATGGAGCTCTGGGATGTAGAATTGGCCACTTAGGACGTGTGAAAACAACCATGATCGTAAATTGCTCCTCCGGCGCTGGCTTAAACAGATGTGCCAGACCAATTTTAGATTGATATGACTTTGTACGTGTAAATATGTATTGGTAAAAAATTGAGCCTTGCATTTTAACTGATTTTTTAAGTATTGCACAGGTTTAACACAGTGACCATTCATTACATTAAAGATTTAAAGCTTTTTAGGTAAACACGAACATCTTATGATTTGACTGATTCCATCCCATCAAACCTTTTTTCATACTGCAAGGCAGTTGACTTTGGTCAACTGCCTTGCATTAATGATGTGTAACATTACTGACTTCTCTCTCTCTCCTTATTTCTGCTGTCATACCTGATGATTATAGTTTTCCTGATGCAGTGTTTGTCGCATTTTAGTATCCTTTTATAAAACAGTGCACATCCCAAGCTGCCATCTTATATATCTCATTCATGATGTAAAATGTGTAAAAGAAAAAATCTTTGATGAATCATTCACTCCAGCTCATCGGCTGTCAAGATTTTTCCACAATTTTTGTGTTGATGTAACATTTGAAGTTGTGTCCAATATTGCATCACTGAAAACGATAGAGTTGGCCGCGAATTCGATTCCCAGCTCCCCCCAGGCCGCATGCCAATGTGTCCTTTGGCAAGACACTGAACCCCAAAGTACTCTTAAAGGCTGCACCATCGTTGTGTGAGTGTGTGTGTGTGTGTGTGTGTGTGCGTGAATCAGCATTATTTACTTTCTGATAACCAGTTGGCACCCTGCATGTGACCGTATGCCATCAGTGAATGTGTGTGAAGTGTTGAATATGACATGTTGTCCATTTAACATCTATCAAAAACACACACAAAAAACCAACAACAACACAGGGACACACATGGACCTGTACAGAATACTGTTTGCTAATTTGGTATTATTTTCATCATTTGTATAAAGAGAATAAATTCTAAATAATAAAATAATTCTTGAGAGATTGCAAGCTCTAAACTGTAATCATCCTAAAAGGTAAATAAAATAAATAAATAGATAAATAAATACAACAATATTGATAATAACAACAACAACAACAATAATAATAATATATTTATCTTGACTTAAAATGTAACAAGTAGAGAATATTACATTAACAGAGATTTTTGTCTCCCTTTTTTACTGTATAGACTGCATACAGTAGTATAGTTGTATGAATGCATAGATATATTATAAGTGTTTATTAATGTACTGTATTTGTCAACAACTATAACTCCAACCTATGAAGACGTATTTGACATTATTAAAACTTTGTCTTACTATATGCTTGTTCATTATGTTTTCATACACCCACCTTCTCTCATGAAAGCCATGAGTTGTTAAGAAATACATCAATAAACGCTTATGTATCCTTACAACTACACTATAGTTTGTTATAAACCACTGCTAAATATGGAAACCTGAAGTGTTACTGTGTTAAGTGTTATCTACAGTAGAACAGTGATCAGCAATTAGTTTCAACCCTGGTCCAGTATTTTTTCCAGTATTGTTTAAAGGCCTGAATATTTTCAATATGTTTTATTTGTTTATTTTATGTATCCTTCCAGAACCCAAATAAGTGCGACCTAAAATAGTTACAGCAGCTTAATTTAATACTCATACTTTGGCAAGAAACCCAGACTCAAACATAAACTAACAGTATGTTCTGTATTGTACTTTAAGACTAGAAATGTCATTTGTATGTTTATTGACACACAATAAACAGAACACACTTTAAGGATGTTTTCATCAGCATTTCTGGTAATTGCTACCCGCTGTATTCGACTTTAGGAGAGACAAATCAGTTCTGGTAAAAACTATAAAGTTTTAATCAGGGGCCAAAATATTTTTGTTGGCTGAGTGGAATTGGCCAACGACTACAGTAGAGTGTGTCTGCAACATGTCTGCACATTTTTAAATTTCAAACAGTGCACTGGCTGACAAACAAACAAAAAGATCAAATGATTTCTATACTTTTAGAGGGCATTGTACAGTTACCAGCTGCACATTTTCCATGTCAGTCTTTCATTTGTCTAGAAGACAAATCCATGATCATTACAATTAAATGATCACTTCAGATAGTCTGATGAAACCCTGCATGCTTAGTCAGACTTTCTAGGTCTCGTGATTTAAGGCAGCATTGCTCGGGATGTTATGACGTAGAGCAATGTACAGTTTTTCAGAAGTGGAAAAATTGAGAACAATCAGTTAAGCTAGAGAGATCCAATCACTGAATAGAAATACCTCCTTTTTTATACATCATATTACCACTGCATAAAGTCTTACAATTTCATCAGCCTTGAGAATGGGAGATTCTGATTAATCCCTTTAGTCATCAAAATGGTCTTCAAAGGTAAAGGTTCGCAAACGTGGGATAATGGGTGGGGGGATGTGGAGGGGGATTATGCAAACTTCACAGTGATTAATTTTGGCCTGAGACGTATCTCCACTGATGGTAGCCGGGAGAGGAGCATATTGATTGATTGCAGCAGGGGGCGCGAGGTTCTGCACATTTACTTTTTGATGAATAGGCTGTCAGGGCCACGAACAACCAAATATGGCTCCGTAAATGAATGTTTAAGCGATTATGGTATAAGTGTAAATATTACACATCCATTAAGGAGGATTACATTTGGTGCCACTTTGAAGAGGGGAGGAAATAAAAGGGACAAGCCCGCCGAATATCCCACAGCTGTGGGAGTAGGTGCATGGACAAATGTGGTTTTAATCTGCATGTATAATGTTTTAGAATTCTAAATAGGGAAGTCCTTGACATTAATCTGTGTGTGTATGTGTGTGTGTGCGTGCATGCATGCGAAAAAAGTGTGTATGTTTATGTAGGCTGGTGTGTGTTTTCAAGAGGGCAAGGACTGAAGATGGGGGCTTTAAGTTGACAGAGCATGCCAGTGCATCCACCCGCTCAAATTACCACATGATAAAACGCGTCCGGGGTGTTGCACTGGAGGTGAAAGTGGGAATAAACGCCTGCTTCAAAGATGATTTGTGCTCACCGCGGATTAATTCTCCCACCTAAGGAAAATCAATACCACCGTGTGCAATAGGAATACATTTGTGTCACCTCGTGGGGACAAGGAAGTGAAAACACAGCTGAGAATCAGGTTTAGACAAAACTCATCAAAATGACTAAAACCCAGCCAACAGCTAAACTGGTTAGAAAGCTCATTCTGGAGAGCTGCCAGTAATTAAAGACTCTTTCTCTGTTTGTCTCACTGAATCTTTCTCCATCTCACAGCTCAATGTGAATTAAATATTTTTTTCCAAAATAGCACTTGTATAATCTTTAACTTTTGAAGCTTCAGCATTTGATCACTCAAAATATGCAAATATATTCAGCATATTCATCTTTCACTTTTCTAGTAAGCACTTTCCATCTCATTTTTGTCCTGCAATCCTTCACACTCGACCCTTGTGTCAGTAATCTATATAAATAGGAGACAGACTATTTAGCTTGATTTGGAATTATTGGAAAGCATACAGTATGTGCATAAACTCACACATGGATGCATGTAAACACAGGCAGTCATCTGCATGTCATGGCCAACACAAAGCGATTCTGATTTCAAACACAAACAGAATTTCCACTGGGAGAAACCGAGTGCGTGTCAAAAGACTGAAATGAAAACAAATCTGTTATCCTCATTGTGGGCTCGTTCTGCCACAATACTGCTAATTAACAAATGTGAATACTTAATGCTTTTTCTGTCCGTTAACAGCTTGCTCTGTTTTGTGAAAAACATCTTGGCTCTTTTGCCCTTTAGCCACGTTATCTTTCAAAGACATTTTGGGACAATATGTGCATCATGTAAACATGCTGTACTGCAAAGTTTGCTATATCTCCAGGCAGAATGTCCTCATCCTCACATTGACTACATGATAAACACCATGGCGTCTGTTTGCCACTGATCTTCTGAAGAGAAGACGGACAGGAGATCAATAGTTACCCCACCCTCCATCCCATCTGTAGGCATTGGCTTTTCTTACCCACTATCCCCCCACCCAACCCTTCTCTTTCCCCAAATTGTCACTCAGTCATCACATCCTCCAACAGCCATCGTGCAGCCTCTTTGATGGCTCGATCCTCTGCCTTTCACTTACCCTCCTCACACACACACACACACACACACACACACACACACACACACCTTCCTCCGCTCTGTCCTGCTTTATAAGAAATATAATCCCATTGATCCTAAACCCGATGGGAAGTGTTGATCTGTAAACAGACGAGTGCTCAATAAGAGCTGTCCAGTCCTCTGGAGAGGAGATGGAGGGATCGTAGGTGTTGGGGGTGCAGCTGGTACTGGAGAGGTGTGCTTGAGAGAAGGGCTGCTGTGAGAGGAGAGAAGGTGGTGGTGGTGTTGTTGAGGGGGTGAGGGGGTTAGTGTCTGTGTGTCTTAGCATCATTTATCAGATTTATTGCTTTCTTGTCTTATTGCTGGGTGCCATCGCCCCTCACCTGGCCCTCCTGCTCCCAGTAAACCTCGCTCCCATCCCTGCCGCAAACTCACTTCGATAAAACTATGTTCTACCAATGCAATTAAAAGTCCACAGCTCAGGGTGGGCAGATGAAAGGTGTGACATTTTGCTTTTGACTGACGATGAATTCGGAGTGACGGGCCGGACAGACGCATCCAGGCACGGATATGGATTTATTTTTTTTACCTTATGTTTCCACACTCCTCACAACCCCTCCTCCTGCCTTCCCTGCTGTCTTATTTTGCCTCTTTCTGAGGTGTTGGGGCCTTGCTGTAAGGGAGTGTGCCTCACACCCTATCTCATCCTAAATCATTACTTGACAGTTTAAAAGGGCACAAAGCAATGGATGTTTTTTCTCTGTGTTTCCATGGTTATTTTCTTTCTCTTAACCCTTTCTCTTCTGTGTCTTTGATGAAGTGAGTGGGTCTTTCTGTACTTACGCTGCTTCTGTGTCAAAGTCATTTGTCACTGAGAGAGTGAGGAACAGCCAGATGGAGTTTTTTTTTTAATTTATTTATTTTTTTTACACTGGCTGATGTGTGAGAGCTTTGAAATTAGGATTGTTTTTGACTGTTACATTTTTAGTTCAGAGTCAGAGGTGTCATTTCAGTCCCTCTGTACTCCAATACAGGATTTACCTCTTCCATCTAAACTGAACTTAACCCGAACCATCTCTAGCCACAGATGTGGGACACCTATGCAGTAATGGCTTTTTGTGGTCAGGCTATCGATCTAGAGCGGAGGAAGCTGCAAAGTGTTACTTGCGTGGTCACAGTCAAAATAACACTCGGGAATGACCATAACATTCAGAAGAAAAGTAAACTTCCAAATGAGTTATTGAAAATAAAAAAAATCGCAGAACTCACACAATTAATTGCATACTCGTTATGCATCAAAATTAAATGTATTCATAGCCAGAAACTGCTGTCATGACACACTGTGCACTGTTAGACTACAATAACAAATTCAATGTCATTTCTTTCTTTTCTAAAGTGTCCTCCGACCTTGTTTACCTTGATAACATTTTCCAAATGATCAGTCAAGACAGATGACGTGACGGCCATAGGAACAAATATACGTGCATACTGTTTATACAATACATAATGTAGTGGTAATGGGTGCAGTACTGTATGTATGTAGTGTAGTGTGTAACAATGCTACTGTTTTGTATTTTTTTGATGAACAGTCTAAAAAAATAATTTCGATTAATTGCACACAAAAGTTGTAGGAGAAAAAAAAGTTCTGGCCGGGACATTGATCCAAACATCGGCACATTCATGGCCACACCAACAGTATTGATCGAAAGTCCAGAGAACCAGCAGACCTTAATGTCAAAGGCACATTCCTTCCAGTGACCTGTAAGAGAAACGCTACACGTAAAAGGCGGCATCAATACTGACATCTTGAACTCTACTAACACAGGTCCCTAACAGAGTGTGTGTCTATATATCTGGATTCTTTAATCCAAAACCAATCAAGCGTCCACCCTGGAAGCACCGTGTGAAGCAGGTGCGCTGGTTAAAAACATCCTCATTACAGTAAAACTGTGAGACAAGCTTCACGAGAGAAGCTCTTATGTATGTCTGCACACCTCTCTCTACATCTGCTCCATAATCAGCTGGATTGGAATTTAAAGAGTGACACTGAGCATACATTCTCACTATGAGCATATCTTGAACACCAAGCCACACATTCAGCCCAGCTCTTCGTCATAGTCCTACACAGACACCAGGCTTCTTGAAAATGTCACAAATACTCCAAACATGTTCCATATAGAGAGATCAGCAGGTCTCATTCTGCTCCGAAATGGGGTCAGTGGCGGTCCAAGGTGCGTGCTGTGCACATGTGGTGAGTTGTTATTTCCAGTTTGACCTATAACCTGATTCACAATGGGCAAGGAGTAGCTTTTTGATTCGCAATTAAGCATTGATGAAAACAGTCTCTGTGGGACACACATCACATAGACACAGTGTAAACAGTATGCACGAGACATGAATAGTTTCTGTGTATTGAGTTAATGGACAAATCACAAGTGACAAACCATCCATCAGACACCAACATGACAGTCAGGATCATTGATCCGCCAATGTTCCCAGTCAGCAATAATCAGGTGGCTCTAAAGGATTTCAAGCTTCAGATCCAAACACACTGTCACACTCTCAGAACAGAAATTCATTTCCATATGGGAAGAGGATTGCAGAAATATTCTTTAACAGAGACAAAGGTTGAAAATACAATAGATTGGTCCAAGAAGTGTTGGCAAAAAGCAAACTTGACTCATCAAACAAATGCAAGACTATTATTACATGATTAAAACAAAAGCAATTATTATCATTTAATGTGAGAGGTTTATAAGACATGTGTTTTGTCTGTTTTGAAAATTACTCAAGTTTTGCGAAACTTGTAACTTGTCCAGAGGAGATTATCTCATATAAGAGCAGCCAAAGCCAAAGCCAAAAAAAAAAAAAAAAAAAAGAAAAAAATAATAAACAGATTTTCTCACAAATCTGAGCTCATATTGGATATTTCATTATTATGGGTGTTGAGCCAGCTGTAACCTTCCTTTATTGCTGTTTTATTGTGCTGTCTTAGATGATATTGTTTTTCTGCTATTACTATTAAGCATGACATATTGATGTCTCTTGCATTTTTTGGTAAATTTCTTACCAGCTGTCCTGCATTTGATGTGTGGAAATCAGCCCATTTGCGTGCCCTCTGTCTCTCAGTGTTGTTCATTTGGTGAGCAAGCAGGTGTACACGTCTTCTTCTCTTTCTTTGACCGTGAAACCTAATTCTAAGTCAAATATGCACAATGGGGATCTGTGCAAAAGCATGGGAATGCAACAGCCTTTTAGTGCCATCATCATTTCAATCTGTCTATATTGCTGGTAGGATTTTGTGATGCACACTTGGGTCTGTTTGAGCTGCAGTTAGAAGCACTCAGGCAAGCTTTGTGCCAGTGTTGGTCCTGGGATTCGTCCCAAGTATAATCAATATAATGTACATAAACTTTTATTTCCCACAGTGATGTCGAGTGTAATGAATCATGTCAATTCCAGTAAATAAAAATGAGTTTTGTCAAGAACACATTTCACCTCTTTTTCTTCTTTCCTTTCTGCCATGTCATAACTTTAATAGCAACGTTCTTCTTTTGTAACTAAAATACAGTATTAATTAATCCAAACACCATGTGTATCAGAACTCTAACAAAACAAAGAAGAAAAACAATGTACGCTCAAAAAATGAGAGATCATTTGTTCACTCTTGATCTCTTGTAGTGTAATCACCTCCTGGGTCATCAACAAATGGTCAGGCAGACTCCAAAGTCAACTTAGAAAGTAGACAGATGGATAATACAGAACATCAAAATTCAAACATATTAATTAGAGCAGTATGTGGTCTGAACTGGATAGGTGTTATTCTAGTATTTTCAACCATCAACCAACAATGTAATGGTACTGGTACTGTGATGGCCTGTTAGCTCATTTTTGTTTGTGTGTTTCTTTACAAGACCTACAAGATAAAGCAGTTGCAGGCATGGCGAGGGACCCAAATTGAATCTGGAACAATGCAGTACATATCATCAGATCCTCATAAAACACAAGACTGAGTATAAATAGGGGAATGTCAGTTTGGCAGTCTTGATAAGAAGCTCTTAGTTTTGTTACATCATTTAAAAGAAATTCTGCAGACTGGACTTTTTTGCTTAGGTTTTTATCAAATGTGCCTTTATCCATTTTCACAACAATTGCTACATATTTACACAGTCTGTTTCCAGGAAGTCTTTTATAAAAAAAAACATTAACTTTGAACTTCTTTCTAGGAAAGAGAAACAAAAAAGATCCAGATACTTAAGTGTTGCCTGAAAACATTTGGCATGGGACGTTTAAACTTTCTGCAACATCACTTTTAACTGATGATTGATGGTGAGAAGTTTGGTCTAGCCTCTCTTTACAACAACAAAGGTGTTCAACAAAGAACATGAGGAGATCCCTCAGAGGTAACCTCTGCACAAATGCCTGAGGCGAAAGAATAAATATGCAGTGCCTTTTTTACTCACTTACCTTTTGATTTCTTTGATTGTCCTTAGTCTTCACTACACCTCCCTACAGGCTTCTGAGCTTTAACTGAAGGTCTTTGATGCTGCAGGCTTTACTTAATTGTTTTGTTCACTTCAGAAAAATCATTAAGTGCTTCTGTGTGTGTGTGTGCGTGCGTGCGAGTAGGTGTGTATCACGGGCCATCTTTTCAGCCAAAGGAACCTGGGGAATAATCTCAGATTGATCCATAGACATCCAGTAGAACTCCCAGGCTGTTTTGGCACCTGTGCAGATGGCAGACCTTAAAATATCAGTTTCCTCTCAGAGGTGAGAGCTCGAGAAAGTGAAGCACCAGGCTCCATAATAAAACTCACACCAACACGTTGTCATAGGAGAGCTGAAAGCGAGAACATTGTGCAATGTGGCGCTCCAGTATTGTATGACATTGTTGGAGATCTTGCAGATTGTGCAGACTAAGTATAAAGAGAATGATATAGAATAGTTAGAAAATAGAAATCTAAATTATATAAATTATACATTATAAACATTTACTGCAAGTTCATTATTGTCCAAATATTTTATAGGTATTTCATCCATTGACATTACTTACTACAATGTATGCAAAGGATTTTCTTTATCTAGCATTGTTTCTATGTTAGAGTTGTTCAAGCTACCATAGAAAGAAACGTTTAAAGCTGTTCTTCAGGAGCATTAGGAATCGTGTATGTTAGCAGGGATGGGATCCATTCTCTGCTGTTCCTTAGCTGCGAGGTAGTATTGGAGGAGGGGAAAGTGCCGCAGACTGTGGCCTGTGTTTGACAATGGAGATACATTGGTCTGAATTGTCCTCTGCCATCAGCCTCAGACACCTAACTTGGCTATCTATTCAGGTCTAATAGGCAATCTGTCCCTTCCTACCATCTTCACCGTCATGATGGGCAGCTAATTAATCACAATTGTGCAGTGCTTTTTTTTTTTTTTTTAACTTCTCTCACCTTCCATCCCTTTGTCCACGTGTTGTCTTTTTGTCCACAGAAGCAATATTGCTCTGTCAGTCGGCGTGTTGTTCCAACACTTTGGTACAGTGAAAGTGAAATATCTCGATAAATCTGTGATGGATTACCATAAAATTTGCTGCAGTCATTTATTCGAAGAGGAAAAATCCTATTATGATCGTCTAATCTCTCATCTAGTCCCACTAACATGTCAATATTTACCCTCATTTTCATGACAGGATGCTTCATATCTCACACATAATTTTGGCATTATTATTTTTCCAATTTTTCATCCATCCAACAAATAAGTTTTTTGGTGTGTAGCAAGCATCAGTCTCTCTTCTTTTGTAGTAATTACACTGTATTCTTGAGAACATATGGCGCAAAGAAGTTTCAAATTACACATTCTTGTGCATATATGTGCATGAATATATCATGAAATTATTGACCTGCATGTACAGACCTGAATCACTGTAGAACCTCTGCAGAAGAGATAACAGTGTTGTGATTATTCAGGTAATTTCTGTCTGATAGTATTTTCTTAAAAAGCCAAATGACAGAATGCTGTTTGCTGCTTAAATAACAGTGACACAAGACAGACAGTCAGGCAGCCTGTGTGAAAGAAAAAGAGAGGAACAGGATGCCAGAAAACAGAAAGTGAGAGAGACAGTGGGAGGCGGGTGGAAGAAGGGAAGAAAAAGATGGGCAGATGAAATTACACCTGCAGGTCTGTTAGCTTTAGCAGCCGGAGTCTAGCAGTGTGACGTCCCATAACATACCCCAAGGGTCCATGAGGAATAAAGAGTGAGTAAACCTCACATATCAAAGTTTCTTTTCTCTCACACTCCTGTTATTGCTCCTGTGCCTCTCCTTGACAGCCCTGTGATTCATTTCCTCCTGCCTGAAAGACGGGAAATGAATAGAAAGCTTGGATATTGTCAGGCGCTAAATGGGAAAGCAGTTGCTCTGGAGACACAATGCAGGTGTAGGTAAGAATTGGTGAGTTCAGTTTAAAATGCCACTCAGTCCCACTACACAGCACACAGCAGCACCTGTCTCACATGGCTGAGGAAAAAAGGAGGGGCGGTTGATTGGGTGTATAACATTCACACATCAGCATGGTTTATGTTTGAGTGGGATATTCATCTCTTTGCTGTCAGACTGCAGGATCCTGACACTTTGTTATACCTGCGCCTTGGAATCAGAGGGGCTTTTTTTCACATTTGCATTTAATAATAAGAAGAATACAACTGACCTCAAAGTTTAACCTCTTTTGATAAAGAACACACTGGCAACTGGTCAAGTCTGTGCGTTGCCTGCAAGATGAATCTGTTGAGATTTTCAGGAGTGCATGTGGGTTGAGCGTACCCACAACACCTCGGATGTTTCCTTAGCACCTGCTTAGATGTGCTCGGCGCTGAATCAAAAACACATATATTTGCCCACATGCTTAAACACTCACATATCAGGACATGAACACCACATTAATGAGGTAGAAAACTGAAATGGGCATATTAGGGTTGAGAAGTGGGACGAGTTGTTTAGTGAAAGGTTGAAGTTCATGACCGTTCATTTCTGCATGGATCCTGGTTGAATTACCAGCACAAAAGATAAAACACGTCATTATTTGATAAAAAATGTGAAAGATACAGACCTGTATTTTGGCAAAAACAATCAAATGAGCTCAGAATTATGTTGTGTAATGCCAGTGGTGGGCAGAATTATATTCTGTATATGCCCCACATGTTCAAGTTAGCCCTCTAGTGGCCGTAGTAATTAAGAGCAAAGGAAGTAAGGTGACATTATTTTAGAGATCAAGGTGCATGAATGGGTTAACAAAACATCAGAGTTTAACACAGGAGAGTGCTGTTCATTTTCCCATTCCCATCCGACGGTCTGTTTTGTTTTGTTTTTAAAGCGTAGTCACGATTGTTCCCAAACCTTATTAACTACATCTTTATTATTGTAACCATGACTGCTGCTTCCCAGCTTTCTGAATTTGTTGCAGCCTCTTCTCCTCTATAGAAATGGCAGCCGAAGCTCATACGTATCATAGTACTTTGAGCCATCTGTCATACCCAGGGATTAAATTGCAATTTGTTATGAAACAAAGAGACTAGGCCAGCTAATCAACATTTTAAATTCAATAATTAATCAATAGTCAGTGCAATTCATAGCTTTCCATCTTGCATTGGTGTTGTAATTAAACGTTGACTGAAAGACCATTATCATTGTCTTGTTTTAAAATGATGTGTGCCTATCATGTCCATATATTGTCTGGACTGGCCCTGATAGAGGTTGCTGCTGCTGGAAAGTTTCATTTCATGCATGCACATATTAACGCAGATTCAGGTTATCTTTTCCGAGCTGCAGTTTATGTACACCGTTGCCCTTTGGTGTTTATCAAACATAATAAATAGTTGTATTTCACTCTCACTTCGCTGTCAGGCACAAAGTCACAGAACACAGCCCACACACACACACAGCAAGAGATGTAGCAATGTCCAGCTAACTTTAGCAAGAGAGATATGCACTGTAAGTTAGTGCATCAACTTACATTACTGTTATTTGTTGACATAAAATGTGGAGTGGCGAGAACACAGGGTTACATGATTGCTGTTCCCACAATTCTCTCTCTCATAATGTGTTTTTCTTTTTTTAATGTGACCAGAAGAATAGTTCAGCTTCATCCTCTCACTGAAGTTGTAAACACTGATCCCTGCTTTGAAAAATCTGAGCCCTGGACAACCACAGTCCAATTTAACCCCTGCTCATACCTTTTTACAAGGAGAGACATTGAAGCTAGAATTTAATTAAAACTATGGAATGCTCATTTATAGTGAAGGAGAAGTGTTTATTGTGTGAAAAGAATAAAAGTTAAAGGTTTGAATGTGTCTCAAAGCTGTGATGAATCACAGCTCAAAGCTTCGTCTATACTTGAGGATAATGAGCCATACGTGAGGTCATCAAGCTTTGAAATGTGTCTGAGTAGGCGTGTAATCCAAGCAGCTTTCCTGAAGTACATCTGACATAATCAGGATTAACATCTAAAATTCAGATGTTAATTCAAAATGTTAATACTATAAGTATGGAAGAGATATGAACAGATGTTGTCAAGCCTTGTTAGAATAATAGATTTCATGTGACTTTGATGTTTCCATACATTATTATTAGGGTGAGCGGAAGGCCACACAGTGATAGGCTGACAGTAATATACTCCGACAGGCATGGAGCGTCCAAGGGACGTCCAGAATCTGAACCAGGGGCAGCACTACAAGATGTGATCTCTGACTGGGTGGATGATGCTGTTTGTGTTGGCTGGTTCAGCACGGTGTGTGACCTTCTCTCCACATGTGTGCTCCATGGGGCCTCACACTGTTTGTAATGGTACTGGTTTTTCTGGGGTGTGCTGCTCAGCATGTCTGTTCCTGAGGCGGCTACCTGCCGGGATTTGGACTTGTCCAGATGTGAGGGAGTGAAATGAATGTTTGTAAAGCTAAAAACAAATTGCGAATCTCAAGTTCCGGGCCAACATCGGTGCTACCGTAAACACCATGCTCCCTTGGTGCTCTGAGCACATAGTACAGGCAGTAACGTTGTAGCGAACTGTGCTAAGTAATGTTAACTAACAGCAGCTAACATTATCACCAGATCTCGCAAGACTGGCCGCCACAGCATGACGCCAGTTTCTCTGGAAGTTGAATCTGGCTCAACTTCTCTGCCGCAGGTCGTTGCATTTTTCGTTGTGTAGAGTTATGCACTTCTACCAACATGGAGCCCAAAGTTACAGGGCGCAGAGTGGGAATGAAAGTCAGTGTAGCATCAGCAAATGATATTAGATGATGTCTTTAACATGAGTAATGGAATTAGATCAGAGAGCAATACTTCCTGTATAACACACAATCCAGTACAAAAAGATATTTTTGTTCCATAAAAAAGCTGATAATTTACATCTAGAAATGACGTTTATGTAGTAATTCATTAACCAAAATCCACCTAATACTGTAGTTCTGACTATTAATCCATCTGGGTATTTGGAAAGATTTGTGGTTAAATGGTAATACATAGTTCTCGGGAGTATGGCTGGAGGGATGTTTGTCACTGATTTGGAGCAGTGCATTTTTTGGCATCTCTCAAACCGTTCAATATTCCTTCATTTTTTTTTTTTCTATCGACTGTCCTTTTTGGCTCAAGGTTGCAAAAAACAAAGCTGTTTTATCATGACAGCTACTATTCAGATTTGGCTCCGCTTTGAGTAAAGCTGGCACATTTTAGGATGCTGAAATACATGGCCCTTGCAGTGTCAATTAAGGCTTTCATGGTCACCACAGCCTGGTTTCTTCTAAACTAAATTGTTAAATCAGAACCCAGTGCACCAGAAACTTGTTGAGGTTTTTGTTTGTAATTATTTTGTCTGCAGAATTACTTTATCTGCAATGGCTTCAAAAAGAAAAAAATGGCGTTGACAGCTATCTGTCACAAATCTGCAGTAATGTTTAATAATTGCCAATAAGTGACAAATGTTCAAATGTAATCATAATCAATCACAAGCAGGTTGTTGTTCCAGGAATAAAAATCATCATCAAGTTTCCATCGACCATAAACATTGTAGGGAGAGCAAACTTTTACAGTTACATACTAATTAATTCAGCTGTAGGATCAGTGATTCCTGGAGGGATTGTTAAGAGTCTCGTGGCAATCATGAAGACAGAGAAATCAGGGAAAGAGGATATGAGTTGATGGATTTATTGAAATGGGAGATGAGCAGCGGTTGTAATTCAGTGGTGGAAAAAAAAAAAAAAAAGCTCTTGTGTCCCATCTCTGTTCAAGACAATAGAATGAGAGATGGAGACCAGAGAAAGAGCATGCAGGGAATAGATGCAGCGTGCATGACAAAAGGTTTGTGTAATGATGTCATTATCAATTACTAACCTCTGTCACCCTTGGGTGTCATGGACGAATTTTCATCCTGAACTAAAAGACTCAAGTGGGCGAGATCAATCAGAGAGATACATCACTGAACTGGGCAGATTTCACTGCCGCTGTGCTGCTAATCGACATTTGTTTGTTGAATTTTTAATCAAATGAAACGTGTAATAACTACAGTATACTGAAGTGTGCATCGACTTTTAAGCTACTTTTAAGCTACTGTACTGCACTGTGAGAGAGAGCGTGCATTATTGCTTGCGACACTGGAGATTACATGTAAGTTTTGTCGGTGCCAGGGCCTGCTGCTGCAGAGCCGGGCCGAGACTAGATTTAAAAGTCTTCATGCGGCGATGTAGAATTAAACATTGCATGCATGCCATCCCCAATCTGTGCCCCTTCAAACATTCCAAGAGTGCGTAATTAGTCACATGGAGCTGTCTTCTCTTTTGGAGACATGACACACTGAACACACATGAGGCTAAAGTTGGGAATACTGCATATAGACAAAGTGTCCCACAAAGAGGAAGGACAATTATGACAGCTTAAATCCCACAGCATGTCCCAATGGCTGTCGTCACTTGTCCAGAATGTTTTCCCTCTAAATTTGTCGCTACTGCTGCTTTTTTAACAATCAAGCCACCTGTCAATTACTGTAAAAACACATGTAGGAAGATGACAGAATACCCGGTGGAGACACTGCAAAAAAGTTATTCTCTTTCAAGCAGGATGCATGGTAGTGTGGATTTATGACAACCCTCTGAAGAAGAGAGATCAAGATCTGTACTTCTGGTGCCACAGAGTCAGAAGAGTCAAGTACCCCCCTGTAGACAAGCCATATGGCCTAGGAAGAGTTTCATGGGTGAATATGTGTGGCAGCAAGCACCATGCCAGTCCCTCTGCTGATTTCTCATTATCGAGGAATAAATAGAACAAGACAACAAAACAGTGGCCCTGTTGTGTCATACTCATTCTGACATCGGTGTGAGACAGATGGTACAAACTAAATGGCAAGATTTGAATAGTTGGGAAACTGGGCAGAAGCGCTAAGCACAACAAACAACAAACTGTGATGAAGAGATTCTGCCTATTCTGCCTCTTTTCTTCATATTTCGTGAATAACAGTTAAATTTCCCTTCTTTCTTTGTCACCTATTTTGTGCTGCATAACCAAGTGTCACTTTTAACAGCAATCATGACTGCGCCTGCACTAGTTCTTGCTTTATTGCCTGTGCAAGGAGAGCAGTGTGTTTGTGGCAGTGGCGTGGGAGGCTGTAGGGGAGTCACAGGGAACAGCAGATGCCAGGTCTCCTCCAAGGTGGCTGACGGGCGTGCAGGCAAGGCAGACAAGCACAGGATGCAAAAAGCTGAGGCAGAAAGGCTACCTGTAAATATAGCACAGCAGCTCAGAAGCTTCGGTTTCCATTAAATAGCCATGTATTTCCCAGCTCCTGGCTTTATTGCACCGCTGCTTCGGGAGTGGGAGCCCAGGAGGCTCTTCAACATTATTAGCAGCTCACAGTACATAATCCCACAGCAGATTCTCATCTATCTTCAGACCAGACTGAGATATACAGAGAGAGATGAGGAGCAAGAACAGGGAGGGTGGTTTTAGAGTGAGCAAAAGAGGGAGGGAGGGAGGGCTGGTGGCAGTTGCCAGTCTTTGTGAGCTCAAGTCATTGACGCAAAGAGACAGAAAGAGAGGCAGACATACATTGTGAAGCCTCATCATGGTGTCAAGCTTATTCAATGACAGACACCAGATGGTAGCCTGTCTCCAGAGGTCCAGTGTGTCTCACTAAGTCATGAGGCCAGACACAGTGCCAGTGCCCTCCTCTGCCATTCCTTTAGAAGGGGTTCAAGCCACCATGGTCTGCCTCCCCAATGTCTCGGCCTGGTTCCACTTCTGACGCTTGCTGGACACTCAGGTGCTGTTTGCTAGCAGAGAAACTGAGAGGGGCGGGAGGGCAAATATCTAACTTTGCAAAACAAAACAGTTCCTGTTCATCAGAAAAACAAAATATATAGCTTTAACACCTCCAAAATCCCCCATCTTCATGTCAGAAAAACATAATGGCTTTAATTCATCATGTTCAACGGTTGCACAGTTGAATCTGGCCTCACAGACCAGGCACTGACTCATCATCATTTATGCAATACAGGAGAAACACACTAAATGCTAATGCAAAACAAAAATATGAATACTGATCTCTGTTCAGTGTTCTGTAGACATTTACTATTGTTTTTTACTGATTACTATGAGGCAGGTAGCCCATACTGTATGTGAATTCATGAACAAATGAATGAATACGTGAGTACATTGGTGTCCAGTCTAACTCACCACCAACATACAGACCTCAGATCTGATCAAAAGAAATTTTAGTGAGCTATGATTTTTTCTTGACTCACAAGAGGGGATGAACTGAAACAAGTATCAAGAAATGTCACCTTAACAGTCAGTGTTACATCTAAAGACGCAGGCATCACAGAGGCTTATGTATTCCATCTGTTTTCTGATCAGGCAGGTCAAAATGTCGTAGTAGTTTTTAAAGCGTTTGCTGTCATTTGGGGTAGAACACGTATGCATCTTTGACAGACGCTTCAAAGCCTATGATACACAAGTGTTATTTGAGTGTAAAGAAACTGGACGAAAGGGAAGGAGAGGAAAAAATAAAATGGCTGTCACATGAGTACGTGTTCTTCAAATAGACGAGCCATCAGGATTTCAACATCCCACAATTAGACACTGTACACACCAGCTCATCACACACTGTGTTGCTGACATCCTGTGTCAGAAGGTGAAGATACAATCTTAATATCCTTCAGCGAAATGTCTCATTAACATTGTTAACTCATGTGGTCGTCACGATCAGCCTGTTATTAGATAATGACTAGATTAGAAGCGGCGAGGGACAAGTCGCCTGAGAACACACACACACATGGCATCACAACATCCCTCATAGCATAGGCCTCTCGTGTGCGTCGGATGAAGGAAAACGATTTGTTGCTATGGCACAAAAAAGCACCTCCTCATCCTGAAAGGACTCTCTGTGCACTCTGTGATTATATGCCATTGATGGCACAAATAAACGGTGTCAAACCATCAAATGGCCCACTTGCTGACTGTTTGCTCTCCTCCTTTTAGTTTGTCATGTATAACCTGTAATCTTGCCTACATGAGTTCGTGCTTTTGTTCTCTCCTGAAATTCAGTGATCTGAATTGAAGATTGCAGCCATTTATATATGGACGTACTGTAAGCGGACTAAAGGGACTAACTTGGGTTTATTTTCAGTCACTCCTTTTGAAAAGAGTGTTAGATATCATAAATGATTATGGGCAATCATAGTTAATTTCTGATGTAATCTGTGTGAACTACACCTCTAATCATTATCACCTTATCTCACCACAATACAAAAGATAATTATAAAAAATCTTTTGCACTCTAAAGCATGAACATAGTTTATATGCACGTTGGGGAATGACACCCGTGGTCCTCCTCAGGGAAAGCACATTAAGCCTTCTGTATGTGCATGTCATTGTTTCACATGTATTTTGCCTCCCAATTCCCCCTTGGCAAAACCTCTGTCTGCCTCGGGCTGGCTGCTCTGCTATTCTGCTTGGCACGATCACTATCACCACTCACCACTTAGCATCTGCCTAGTATCTCAGCAGCATTTCACGTCCTCCCCACTTATCCAACTTCTCTTCCCCTCCCCTCAACGCCCTCCTCTTGCTCTCCCTACTCATTTTACCCGCCCCTCCACTCACCCTTCGCTCGCACTCTGCAGCGGCCTCTCTGCTGGCTGCTGTGACATTTGCCATTTAGACGAGTGAAGAGGGACAAACCCTTATCCAATCTCTGACCTTTTCCCCCCTCTTCCTCTCTGGTGTTACTGACGCATTCAGTGCCAATTTCACAATGAATTTGAGAGACTAAAAATAAAACCCTAGATATCCATATATTACAGATATAAATACATATATGTATATATATTTCCACTTGTGCTTTGGGCTTGTTTGAGCTGAGTTAATCTATCCAATGATGTTTATCTGATAACCTGTCTGAACACAGTACACTGCCTTACTTAATGCAGGTAACTGCTGCAGCAGCGGTAAAGGTTAATGAATGCTCATTGAATGCCACATGCCAAGGGCCGCTTTGGGGCATTATGTATTCAGCTTATTCAGTAGTTGGCCTACTGATGATCTACTGTACATTTTCTGTCCACAGCAGAGCTACTAGAAATATCCTCTTGAGACGGTATAAATATCTCATTATGTCCGGACTACATGTGAAGGACAAGTGCTTAAAGTTTAAACCCTCAGCATTTTTACTCTGCCATATTCTAACAACACCTTTACTGCCAGAGCAGTTAAACAGGCTGACTATAATCAGGCTGACTGACATTACACAACAGGTGTCTGCTAATTTGAGTGGTAGAAAGGCTCGAGACTTTAGAAGTGTGTGCCAAGATAAGGCTTACCTGACATGTCAAAGCAGGAACCATCCAACAATCACCTTGTCAAAGCTGTGATCTCCTTTTCCTTCCCCACAGCAGCAGCAGCGGCAGCAGCAGCAGGGTGCTGGTGACACATATGGCCAATTATAGGTGGAAGTGGAGAAGATGATGTGAGCTGAAAGCTTGTTCACACGTGGCGGGTGTCCAGACGGCCAGCGGCTGCATGGTGGAGGGCCGTGGGAGAGAAAAACTCATCAATAGCTCAGCTCTCTTCTCCTCTTCTTCTTCTTCTTCTTCTCCTCCATTCATCCGCAGATCCGTGGCAAATCAAAGACTACTTTTAGGCCGATCAATACTGCCCCTTAACTTCCCTTTATTACTCCGCAGCCGGAATAAGGGTTACAGAGGGAGATGCAATATTCAGTTCATAAATCATGCAGTAAAAAAATGTCAGGGGGGTAATTGTGGTTTTCTAACACCCTTTAAAGGGAGGCAGATTTTATTAGCGGGTTAACATTGCCAGGCGACCCTCATTCCTTCTCATTATAGGCTCATGGAGGCATCATCAAATCTTAAACGTTACAACACTTATCAGTGGACGCTGGCCTCATTTCTCAAATACACACCTATAAGCTGAACATGCAGATACACAAACAAGTGAGCGGCTCTAAACACAACGTACTCGCACAAGAAATCCTTTGTTTGTTTGTAATACATGGCAAGATTGTCTTGGTCAAACTCATTGTCTGTTTTTTTTTTTTTAAATTCTAAATCATTGATTTGTTTTGTGTATTACCTTTTGCACAGCTAGTTTCCTGAACAAATAAAAAGCCTCCTTTCTACTCCAAATAAATAGCACAAATACCTGGAATGATTGCCTCATTAAGGTGCTACAGAATACTGTTTTCTATAAGTCTTACTCCGCTCTTTCTGCTTCTCTTCCCTCTCTCGCCAATGAATTTAAATTGGCCAATAATTTTCCACCATATCCCACGAGTTACAGCGTTTTTGTCACATCTTTTAGTGATTAAATGGATCGATTTCTGTTCTCTGTGGGTGATTAATCCCACAGGGTTAGAGAGATTACAGAGAGGGAGCCACGGGGAAGCCTTATAAATGGATTCACACAGAGAGACTTCCATTCATGGAGCTAATGAGATTGGATTACAGGACCGGGGCTTCAGAGAGGAGAGGGAAAACTCACAAGAAGAAACTCATGTCCAATGGGATCAGATTTAGGAAAAAAGAAATGGGTTTTATGATGAGAAACATCACAGGCAAAGAATGACCTCGCCCGGTGAGATGTTCGAGTGACCCTTCTTCTTTGTCTTACTGGGACAGAAAAAGTCAACACCTGCTTGGCTGGTGGGGGTTCATACCTCAGCGTTTATCTCATGTGATATTCTTGCAGTGAAGTCTCACATATGATTGATCATAGTCATTATTAGTCAGTGGGATGGGAGAGCAGTGCAAGGGATCATTGCAGCTTGCCACTGCAGCCGCTACAGTCGTTCGGGTGTCCCACATAGCCCAGCTGTCTTAGGCTGCAGTGAGGGCTTTTGGATGTTGGGGACAGTGGGTGGGGCCTTAAAGTCAAAGGCTCATATCGGTCCTTCACAGCTGGACACAGAGGCGAGAGGGGAGGCTGTGACTCTTGTGGTCCAGAGGACTGGAACTCTCCCTCAGTCCGGCGATCTGTGTCACGCCCCAAAGCTTAAAACCTCCTCTAAAGCTCAGGATCCCAACAGGAAACAGGAGGCAGGAGGTGGACGGACTAGAGGGGAAGGTGGAGGAAGCAAAGCGTGTCGTTGAGTTTTAAAACACATGTATGACCCACAGGGGAGATCAGAGGCCCCAATCACAACTGGAGGTCATCCGTGTTACTGGGAGGGAATAAGAGGCGAAGCTGGCTGAAGCCGGTTACTCCAGGTCACCGCACAAGCGGTAGCCCCATTTCATCTGGAGTGTATAGACTAAATGCCCACAGAGAGTGACAGATTACAGAGCAGAAAAGCGCACTCTTTAATCTCTCTCTGGTCTCTCAATGGATCTGTGGGTCTGACAAAATGGCATGTGTGTGTCTGTATGTGATATTTGCTGTGTTTTTCATAATGATTGTCTATTTTCTTTAGACCACACTTTGTCTCAACTAGGAGGGTAATACTCCACAATGAACAATAAATGGAAGGAAGCTGTTTATCACATAGAAATGAGGAACTAATATTTGTTAGCATAAGTCATAAATAAATCAAATCCCAAAGTTTGTATATTTGGTTAATATTTAATACTGTTGGAAAAGTCAAAGAAATACACACACTGTATTTCCACAAGGCAAGTTTTTATTTTGTGTACATGAGATATTTAGACAGATCATAGTACTAATTTATTCGGTAAGACTTCAGTGCATATTTTGTATCGGTCATATCGCTGTACTCAAATGTGTAGTGACAGGTCATGAGGGGACGGGGGCAATAAAGAAGCAAACAGGACCCTGAGGTCACATGTTTCATCCCAGAGCAAAGGGCCGCTGCCAATAGGAAACTATGAGCCAAATAAAAAAAGCAAACAAGCAACTGGGCGCTCCCAGCAAGGAGTCACATACTGTCCCCAACCCACCCTGTCTGCTGCAGCCTGGTCAGGATACCCCTGACATCACTTGGGGACATCATCACATGCCTACACACTCACAAACACAGACAAATGCTTGGTCTAGTTCAGAGGATTTCAAACCTCCCTAGGCGGGCATGGAGGGAGAGACATGAGCTGCCATTCACGTCAAAATGTGTACTTCTTCTTGGAGTCAAAACTTCCAACGATTATTAATGTATTTGGAACACAACATATATTGCTACATAAGCAACAATCAAACTTTAAAACATCTTTAGATATTATTTATTTATTTATTTATATTATTATTTTTATTTATTAAGAGCTTAATATATATAATATAATATAATATAATATAATATAATATAATATAATAAGAATAGAATAGAATAGAATAGAATAGAATAGAATAGAATAGAATAATATAATGTAATATAATATTTGTTTTGTCTGGATTGTGTGGGTGTGGTTTTACACACTTGATTGACAGAAACCAAACAACTGTCATCAGATTATGATTCAAATGTTGGGACAGAAGTAGGTGTCATCATTATTTTCCAGATGAGCTCTGCCCACTTTAAAAGAAGAGCACAGAGAAAAACAGAAAATAACCAAAGTCTTCTCAACTTGTTACAGGAAATGGTGCTTTCACGCAGGAACCCATTACTCATAACCAGAAGCTGAAAATACATTTTCTGTGATTTTAAATTCAAAATACACTCTTCAGGATATTGTTTTGTTCATTGTGTTCATTGTTTGTTAATTGACATGAACAGGTAATTAGTGACTTCAACAATATGAGTAATGATGGATGTAAACGAGGGGAAAATGAGCTTTAAAAGTCAGGTGTGTAATTTTTAGGGAGGTCTATTTATAGAATATGGTAGAAATTGATTATTGATAACTATGTTTTTTGTATAATCACCTTTATGTGTATAATCACCTGAAATATTTTTGTTGCCTTAGAATGAGCCTATTATATCTACAGATGCTGTATCTGCCAATTTTTCTACAGTAGCCAAGAAAAGACAAACTTAACACTGTCTCTTTTACGCGTTTAGCAGCCACCGTAGTTTCTCCTTAATGCTAGGAAAGAGAGGGTGAAGCACGGGGCATGCAATCAGCAACTACTCCGCAGGATTCCACTAAATCCTACACACTGCTCCTTTAAAGTTTCCTCGTTTTCAGCTTAGATTATGTTAAAATTGAGTTAAGTGACTTTAAATAACTCCACATTTTTGCTTTCCTTGAAAAAGAATATTACTGCAAAAACACACACACAGAAAACATTTGCTGTGAAATAATCAGAAACAAACTTTGTGAAATCCCTGTGGTACGACACTTAGAATAAAAGAAGAAAACAAAATTAGTGAAGCCTTTATGACTCATATGACTCAGAAATCTGGGTGAGCTGTGCTTGTGTGCTAACCCAGGGTGATTTTTTGGAATCCAGTCCAAGGTTAGTTTTGTGTCACACACTTCTGACGTCAGGCGGATGCAGTTATGGGGGCTAATTATGGACCAGCACAGGGGGATTTCTGCCTCCGATGAAAGCTGCTCACGTGGAGGGGTTAGTCGTGCTGCTGACTCTTTGAAAAACTGTCAGTGTGAGTGAAGCATATATATATATATATATATATATATATATATATATATATATATATATATATATATATATATATATATATATATATATATATATACTCCATATATACACACAAACCAAGTGTAGCCTATATTTTTTGCAGTGCAGAATGTCTCCAGGTAGAGAGGCGAGAGTTTTCCCTCAGTTGCAGAAGCCATTAGTCAGAATGGAGGTGATTTATGGGTTGTCTCCTTGCAGAATTTAAATTAACTGCCATGCTGTATGGAGGGAGGAGGGAGGGTACCGGTGCTTTTTGGGCTGCTCCCCTTTGCACTCCACCTCTCACTCTCTCTGTCTTTCTCTCCCACTCTGTCTTGCTTTCTCTCCCTCTCTCTCAATCTCATGGGAGAAATTTGGACCGTTTTCTGGATCCAGGTGTGTTGTCAGGTGGTCAGCTCACTCATGGAAGATTTCACTGGAAAATATGCTCAGCCAAGCCAAATGAAAACATTTTTTTTTTCTTAGAGGGAAAAAATTAAGCAGAAATCTGAACCACAAAAAAAAACACATACATCGTCAAGGTCAGCAGTTACTGTGCAGAGCGTGCTGTCTTATGGACCAGCATATACTGATGCAGGCGTCCTGAAGCTGCAGTAAAAGCTCTTAAACCACAAATATATACGGGTACATAGTTTAATGTAAATACTGTTAACATATACACATTTCCCATACTTATTTTTTAATGATTAATAATAAATGTGTGCCCAAATGTGAAGATAGAGCATTACTAATCATGGGTTTCTCATTATTTCAGGATGTGCTCTCGCTGCTCCCAGATCCATATTAATGATTTCATATTAATAATGTTTTGTACTGTACTCCTTCTCTCCTCCCTGATGGCTATATGATATATAACTGAGCTAGGAGACAGGCCTGCAGTGTGACATAGGAGCTTAAGGGACAGGAACTTCATTAGAGTTCATCAGACATTCCCTCCACGTTTCACATGATTCATTGAGAAGACTTCATATACATAAATACATAGTTATTACATAATACTTAATGCTGTGTGGATGGCCCGTGCCGTGAGACGGAGGCTGCAGGGTGCAACGAGTAGCTGGCTGGGGTCCGAGGTTGGAGGTTGGGGCCCACGGGTAATTGGTAGCAGGAGGAGGGATGAGATGGAGGGGTGAAGAGTGAGGATGACTCCACTTGACATCGCACTGTAAGCAACCCAGAGAGTTTTACATGACATATTAGTGCTGTAAATATTCATACCCATTTTTTAGATAGATAGATAGATAGATAGATAGATAGATAGATAGATAGATAGATAGATAGATAGATAGATAGATAGATGGGCTTTACCAGCAGCTTTATTGCTTCTATCCCCAAAGCTGCACACTCTGCACCTACACACACACCTCTTGATTTCCTCCTGCAGGCTCACAGTGAAATATGTCATGATTTCATTATGCATCTGCTTCCTGTATATAGAGCCTTGACCTTTTGTGTACTTGTGCAATTTTGTTGCTGCTGAGCTAAGAAAGGGGTGCAATTATTACCTTATAACTTAGTAGTTTTAATATTAATATCACGGTACATTCATCATTTTTGCATAATTTACAGTCGTACCAGGTTCACTGTGTTTTACCTAAGGATGTTATTTAAGGACAGGAAAGGAAAGCAACACAAACCAAACACTCTGAGTATGACCATTAGAACGTGGGTTCCATAATAACAACATACTAAGTGGTGTGTTGGCTACATAAGATAAAGGGAAAAAAAAGCATGAATGCATTTGTGTACTTGCATTTATTTTAGAGGAAAAGTCCAACATATTGAAAAACAGGCTAAAATTGGTTTTCTTGTTGAGAGATGAGAAGACTGATCCACTCTCATGTCTGGAGCTATCACCAGCTAACTTATCTCAGCATGAAGAGTGTGAACAGCTGTCCTGATTCAGTTCAAGGGTAACAACACCTGCCTGCCATCCTCTCTGAAAGCTCAATGATTAAAATCTCATCTTAATCTGTACAAAAACCAACGTGAAGTGTAAAAGTGATAATTAGTTGCAAGGCAACTGGTCCTAGCCCAGAAATAGCTTGATACATGACCCCTAATAAAATGGAGAATTGTTGTTGTTTTTATACTTAAATTTCTGTAGAGATTAAACAAACAAGATAATACTTTAATCAGTGAGTTTTAGAGTTGCTGGTAGGCAGATTTTGTTGCCTTCACTTAGCCAGGCTAGCTCCTTCCAGTCTTTGTGCTAAGCTATATTAAGCCGCTACTGGCTGGAGCTTCATATTTAATGTACTCTCAGCAAGAAAACCAATAAGTGTATTTCCCAAAATGTCAAACTATCCCTTCAAGCTTATGTTGATCATATCATTGAGATTGTAGTTAGTCAGTTACCACAGTGTTGCTTCTTATTAACCCTTTCCCTGCACAAACCTTCTTAAACACCATATATACATGTTTTTTTGTGATAAAATCATCTCACTCCTAACGCTCTTCATCTTCTCCCTTCACTTCCCCTCTGGAGGTGTTGTCTGTTCCACAGAAGCTTGATCCTTTTCCCCCCAAGACAGAATATTCCTCTGTGGTTTCTCTGCTGCAGCCCTGCCATGCTGGGAGCAAGACCAGGCCACAGAGAGCCTTCACTGGATTCCAGATGAGGTTTTGACAGCCTCTTGTCTTCAATGCCTGCATGAAGGAAACCACCCTGGGACTTCCCCTGGGTCAGACAACAAGAGGAAAAGAAGGAGAAAAAAAATACAAAAATAAAGTAATACACACATGCACGCACGCACACGCACACACACACACACACACTCAAAAATATCCTCACATTTCAACAACAAACATTTCTCAAAGACATAATTACATCACTCAGTCTTCAGTATGAATTCCGCAGTGATGTGCGTGTTCAGTAACAAATATTTACCAAAGTTGTTTAGTCATAGCTTATCAGAGGGATCTTAAAATGTTGAATTAAATCTGATGAGTGTGGCGTTCCAAAGAACACTTGTGCAGGGAAAGCTTTCACACTCTCAGGACTAAAATAACAGTTCAGTAATGTTTTTCTGTACTACATTTCACACACACACACACACACACACACACACACACACACACACACACACACACACACACACACACACACACACACTAATTAAAACAATTCATCTTCACAAATAAAATCAAAGCACCTGAAAAAATGGTACTCCCTATAGATAGACACACATTTTTAATGACACTGAAGAAATATTAACGATCTGGGTATTTTAAGCTTTTGACACATGGCTACTAAAAAAAGAAGTTTGGCTGAAAAAACATATTTATTTATTATTTTTTCAGTTAAAGGATGAGTAGAATCCTGTTATCAGAAATAAAATACTGAGAGTAAACTTAAATTCATGAATGCCTTACACTATCAATGATAAGTGGTAATGGCTGTGTATAGTGCTTCAAAAACCTAAAGCACCCACAATAAATATTGCAATTATGCTGCATCCCTATAGATTTCTGACCTTCCTTGTAGAGCTTGTAGATTCAAATCAGATGCAAGTGGAGGAGGAAGGCAGAGTGAAGAGCGATGTGAAGTGTTTAGTGGGGAGATGAGTTTTCAGTGCATGCTGTGAGTGACACTGCAGTCCTGGCCGAGGTGGAAAGGTCAGCCTATCATTTGGAAGCCTGGAGGGAGAGAAGTCAAGACCGAGTGAAGCCACAACCAGCTCGCTGCAGGCAAGGCAGACTGAGGGAATGCACACACAACTTGCCCCCACACACACATAATACAGCATATCACCACAATCATTATGATACCTGGATATATTAGCCAGCTCTGCAGCAGGTCAGTGTCACTTCTCTTCATTCTGCAGATAGAGAGACAAAGCGTTAAACAACAATTTCCCCTGAGCTCTGCTGCTCAGTCGAGGAAAAAAAGAGACAACGTGTAAACAGAGACTAAAGATCAAGCCACGTTCATGGGTGACAAAATTCAGCTACACTGAACATCTTCACTAAACTGTCTGAACAGTATCCTACTCTTGGCTGATAAGCGTGCCTGTGAAATCAACTAGTAAATATTTCATAATCTTGCATACAGATCACGCAACTGTTATCAGCTCATCGCACTGCAAAGTGCATGCAATAAGACCGATTTGACTGCACATGTGACATAACATGCAAAGTGGTTACAACACATCAGGGACTACCGTGCAAAAGTGAACCCCTTAACATGAAGCCACCAGGCTGACTTTTTTTTTTGGCTGCTTTTAAGTGAACAACATTTGGACATAGTCCGAGTTATTATGTGTTGTAAAAATGTAACACTGTCACATGCTTTAGTAAACAAGACAGACGTCAGGCTTGATAGGACCATGGCTGCTGTAGTGAGAAGGAACACATGGCCTCAGGGTATTCTGTGTGTGTGTGTGTGTGTGTTGCTCATTTCCTCTGGAGTCATGTCCTTCACTGTTTCTGCATTCACCTGGATATTCTGTGCATTATATTGCGCGTCAGCAAGAAATCACTGAGGCAGAGAAGGCTTAAAGCAAATACATATTAATTTTCTCAGCACATATATAAAACAACTCCTCCCCAGACTCAAAGATTGCCCTCTTCTGCGTTCTCTGTTTCTCTTTCACTGTCATGAACAAAAACACACACACACACACACACACTTTTATTCCACAGACACTTTGCAGAAGCTGTGGGCAATTCCCCTCCGAATTCAGCCTTTTTCCTTTCCCATTTTCCTCTAAATGCACAAATGCACCATCTCCCCTTCACTCTCCATCTTCAATTTTGACTTCCTCTGCCTTGCCTTCTTTGTTTTGAAACCCAACCCCCGCCACTCCTCTGCAACCCCACATCCCCTCCCCACCACCAAACCACCTCAGTGGGTGCCAAAGCAGTCACAGCAGTGGCTTGATCGTGGCACTTATGAAAGGAGCTCTTTGATAAGCCTCGGCCAGGAGCAACACAAGGGAAGCAATCAGAGACACAAACTCAGCTAGAGATGAGGCATCTACTGTGTTTGCTTGTGCGTTTGTGATGTTGTTTTGTTTCTTTGACCTGTTAAACTTTCCTCTTGAAAAAAAATCAAATTCTTGAAAGCCTTTTTTTTTTTGCTCTTCATGTTTTATGGTTTTCCCTTGTGCACTTCTGAAACTCTTGCCTCCCCATCTCTTTGTAACCAGGGAGAACAACAAAGTGATTAAAAGTGTTTGAGGTGTGTTTGGATGTGGCTGATGCCTGGGCACAGTGCTACTGAGGTTGTAGTTTCCTGTTCTTGCCTTGTCCTCACATCCGCGCACTTATTGTATTTCAAAAGCTTTTTCTCTCATGACAGTCCAGTCAGCTGGGCTGCACAAAACCTGTTCCAGCTCTCTTTTAATAACAAGCAACATAGGAATTACAGAAGATGCATAAAAACGTCCCTTTGTTTAGATCTAACATTGATCTAACTTTTGCTGTATTGGTCATGATAATTTACTCACCATTACGGCTGCTTTGGTGTCATTTTTGTGCAGTTTTTCAAATGATTGTATCCCCATGCTGCTTATACGCCTGAGTGATGCTCAGTTAAAGCCTGTTGTTCACCTTCAATGTGTCTTCTTCTCTAACAATATGTGAACAAATGGACTCACATGTACTCCAGCAAGGTGTTCTCATCAATGGTTGAGTTTGAGTGAATAAATAGTTCAATGGAATGAAGACCAAGTTGATGTAAATGGAATCTGGTCATTTACTGTAGATTTTTTGTAAACAAATAAGTTTAAACTTATTTAAAGGAGCAGTGTCTAGGTTTTAGTTGCGGTTTGCAACCCGCTCACCTCCCTAGCTTGTTAGTTCAGGGCTATTGTAGAAACATGACGGTGTAACGTGACGGACTCCATGGAAAAGGAACTGAGGCATCTGTCTCATAACGTAACAAAGTCATAACGTACTGATTTTCAGGTGATTATACACTAACAAAAACACAAACACATTTATGAATATTATAGTCCATTTCTGCTATATTCTGTAAACAGAGCCCACTAAATCTTACACACTAGACATTTAATGTTTCAAAACACTAAAGAACATATATGTGAGAAGAATATTTACTGAACTTTTAGGGTGAATGACATTTTTAAACCAACATTATATAACTTTTCTACCTCAAATAAAAGCTTCAAAATCATTTTAACGCTACACTGACTTGTAATAGGGTGAATGGTGCCTCTGGCATTCCCACACATTCTCACTGGCTCACATTTTCACTGCTGGGAGGAGGAGGGGGGGAACGCTGGCAGAGAGCGGTGTCTGTGTCGTGCCAGAACCGGACGCCAGTGAGCAGGCGATGTAGTCAAGCTCAGCTGCCTCTGTGGGCATGGAAGAGGTGAAGAGACCGATGGCGCTGATGGAGGAAGATAAGAAGAGCAAAGAAAGGTGACCGAGCAAGAGGCTGTGAGACAAGAGTAAACCTCGGACTAGCTTTTAGTCGTTGGTGAGAGCTTCATTAAATAAAACACTAGTTTGGGTTGGGCTAGTTGCTGTTGGACTACCTGGAGTCTGGGGAGGGCAGTAAACAGATATGTGCTTCCTCCATGATACATAGTGTCACCAGATACCTTTTTTCAGAAGTGTTAGGAGTGAGATTCATTGTGGCGTAACACATGGATGTTTCCCCATTGAGTGCTGCCACAACGGACCAGTAGGAATGACTAATGCAATGTAAAGGTTGAATCTTTATCTGGTTTCTCACCTGCCAACAATGCAGAACGTGTTCACTTGACGCATCATATCCGAGGCGCCACGAATAGAAGGCAACTTTTTGTGGTGGACCGGAACTCTGCACCTCTATGCCACTGTTTGAAAACTATGAAATTTATAAGACAATGCAAAAGTACATCTACCACATGCAAGGATTCAGGGTTTTAAAAACATGTCACTTTCATTAAAATACTTTTTACTATGACTGTCACTGACACTGATGGATTCTTTCCCTATAAACTCAACAAATCAAGCAAAACAAACCAGCTGATATAAAGCTCAGCTGTCACAGCAGTTAACTTCCTCTCCGTGTTGTACCTCTTGCTCTGCTTCTGCCTCTCTATTGCTTGTCTCCCCATCTTTCTCATCTCTCTTTCATCGCTATCGCACTGTTTGTTCTCTCTAGTGTGCATTGATCTCTGTGGTTCAGAGATTTAGAGATTTGGGGCACAGTGATCTGACTGGCAGTTACAGCAAGCAGGTGTGAAGAACAAACAATGGGCCCCTAAACAAACCCCAAAACCAATTTAGGGCTTGTGTGCTTCCTTATATAGGCAAACTCCATGTCTGTTATGAGGAATATAACAAAACAGGCAAATATGCATTGCAGGCACACCTGGTGTGCCAGTTATTTGAGTATGTCTCACATACTCTGCTCAGTGATAAATTAGACATCCAACTGGTGATGCCATAAGTTTGCAACTGAAGTTTAATGATGATGAAGAGAGAGAAATGCAGCAAAATAACTGGTGATATGTCAAGTGTAGTGGTGACAAATAGTCAGGCATCTTGCTCGTTGATCCATCTCAATCCATCACAAGAGCTTGGTCCAGCTTACGCACAAACCGTCCTATCTAAGCCAGGAATAATCAACCATGTGACGTGGAAAGCCAACAATCTGCAGATTTTTATTCCAACCAATGACTACACCAGCTGATTTGACTAATTAACACAAGTTTTGGCAGTGATGAACCGATCAGTAAAAACACCTGGTGAACTAAAAACCTGTAGACTCTGTGACCTCGGAGGCGAGACGGCCAATTCTCCCGTCAGGAAAGGAATATACAGATAAAGATGAAGAAGAGATGACACAGAACATGTTGACTGATTGAAACAGCCACGCCAGATGCTTACTTTTCAGACACGATTGTAACAGACTGAATATAACTGATAATTTTTGTGACCTTGAACTGCAGGACACGGGATTGTGTGCGGTATTGAGCTACCAGATGTATTGGCTTCAGTTTTGTGATTCAAAGCCAGAGATATCAGTGCAAAAGAAAAAAAAAAAAAAAAAAAAAGAAATGCCCGCCTCTGCTGTTTTTACCATTGCCTCTGTGAGGCTGAGATGAACACTTTTCTCCAAATTAGCAGCTCATATTGACATGTGCCATATTCTCACCATCCAACTGGATTTATTTGTCCATCTTGTGTTCTGAGCTGTATTTGACCAAAAGCACAACACATATTTCACATGACGACTGTGTTAGTTTGCCATCTACAGACTTTATCATTTGCTTTCTTACTTTACCATTCATCACTCTAAGGGATGAAAATGTCAAACAAATGACATCACTGCTGCATATAGATTTTTTTTTCTCCCTACCAGGACCCTTAATTTGATAAAAACCATGAAATCAATACCTAAAAAAAGACACCAATAAGAAACAGTGTCAGCGCGCTCAGATAGAGAAATAGGGTTATTGACACGGGGAAAAGGCAAAGAGGGGAATAAAACAACAACAGAAGAGTAGCCTCTGACAGAAGGATAAATTGGCTATGCTCACCTTTAAAGTGATCCTATGTGATATGCCACCAAGAAAAGTTTTACAACAGTTCTTCTACATGTGTGACTGCATATGTAATTTGCATAATACTGTTCAATCTACAAGCTTATGAGTTCATTCTTGGCATTAACTTTTGTAATTAGCACCTTTTTTTGAGAAGCTGCTCACATTCCCTGGCACAGCAGATTTAAGTGTTGTCTTGTGTCTGTGCACATACAGTCTATGCATGACTCTCTAGAACCCACCTCCAGGAAAAAAAAAAAAAAAAGTCTTTCCACAGCTCCATCTTTATTTTTAGAGGCTGGATGCTGATAAGAGAGAGGATAAAGCAAGGGAGTGAGAAACGGCATCAAAAGTGGGGAAAAGGAGGGAGAGTGGGGAGAGAGGAAAAGAGCGGGATGAAAGAGAGGGGAGCAAGATGGTCAGGGGGGGTTGTGTTAGCTCCTCCGTGGTTCAGGAGAGTGGTAGAAAGAAATGCAGTGTGATGAGAAGTCCTTCCTCTGAGTGAGCCGGAGAGAGAGAGAGAAAGGGACGTAACCACACCAACCTCTCACTGGATGGGGGAGCAGAGGGGAGGTGTGGAGAAGAGGGGAAGGGAGGGGAGGGAAGGAGAGGGGAGGGGGGGGGCTCCGCTGCTACAGCCGTATAAAAAGCCAAGCCTGAGAATCCGGCACCACAAACTCACCACACATACACACACACACACACACATACACACACATACACAGATCCACTGGCTGCTCTATCTCTCACACTCACCCACTCTCATCATTTTCTCTCTCTCTCTCTCCCTCTGTCTCGCTCCCTCTGTCTCTCACTCCATTCCTCTGGGCTCTGCATCCTTGTTGCTTCTTCTCACAAGTCAGATTGTGTTTGTAAGTATGCGCTGAATGTCTCCCTGTGTATGCTTGGGTTTCCTTAGGTCTTTATGTATGTGTGAATGACTGGTTGCCTACTTTAGTGTGACTGAGCAGAGCAGAGTGGAGTACCAAGTGTATGTGGGTCTCTGTCTCACCCTCACACACTTGCCGGTCCTCTTGCAACTCTTCTCGGGATCTCTGGGTCCCTTTCCTCGGTTGACAGGCTCCCCACACCAAGCAGTCACCATTTCCGCCCCCGGGAGACCCACGCTGGCAGCGCAGCCCCTTCCCCGACTCAGCATCGGGAGGAAGACCCTGGTGGCGGCTGCCGTAGGGGTTATGCTGGTCCTGGTGCTGGTGGTCCTCATCCCCGTGCTCGTCAGCTCTGTGGGTACAGATGCCAGCCACTATGAGATGCTGGGCACCTGTCGTATGGTGTGCGACCCCTACCTGAACAAGGGCACTCCGGCCAGCAGCACCAGCTCCACTGGTCTCCAGGCTGAGGCAGAGGCGCTGAGCGACCACAGCAACGTGCTTCCACCCTCCACCTTACTGCAGGGCCCACAGGGGAAGCCTGGCAGACCAGGCAAGCCAGGACCACCCGGACCACCAGGAGAACCGGGGCCACCAGGACCAGCGGGGCCTCCTGGTGACAGAGGGGATCAGGGAAGGACTGGGATTTTGGGTCTGGGGGGGAACGGAGCTATCAGCACGGCCACCTACAGCACAGTGCCTCGGGTGGCCTTCTATGCAGGGCTTAAGAACCCCCACGAAGGCTACGAAATCCTCAAGTTTGACGATGTGGTCACCAACCTGGGCAACAACTATGATGGCCTTTCGGGCAAGTTCATCTGCAGCATACCGGGCACATACTTCTTCATCTACCATGTGCTGATGAGAGGAGGGGACGGCACAAGCATGTGGGCAGACCTCTGCAAAAATGGCCAGGTTAGTCCTGTGAAACTTTTTCTCACTTTCCTTTCCTCAGCATCCCTGACTCCTCTGATGCTCACTCTTCTCCTCTATGCTCTGTCTTAAAAATCCAAGTTGCAGACAGCTAATTTCAGAACGCCAGTGAGTAAAAAGTGACATTGCGAGGAAAGCGTGCGCATCTGCCGTGCGCCTCCAAAAAGCCCAGAGCGCACAGCTGTGGTACCCAGCGCGCCTGGAGATAAAGATGTGTTGACTGGTTGCAACCCGCGTCCCCTCTGTGCATGATGCGTCCTGACATTGCCGCGTCCCGCGGACCGAAGGACGGTCGCAATTTGAGCTGAACGGGGAAGTGCGCGCTGATCTGTTTTGCCATTGCACTGTAAAATTTGGAAGCCGATGAGGCGTGCGTTTTTTTCTGATTAATATCCAGAGGAATTTTATGACAGTTTGTGCCGGAGCGTCGGAGTTTATGGTCTTTTAAAATATAAAAGCTGGAGTTGGAAATGTTTGATGTGGTCGCCTGACATTTATCAAGTGTTAGGAGTATTTTATGAGGGATTATACTGTTGTGTAATCTTTTATTATTATTATTATATTTTATTATTATAAATGCCAGTGTGTGTATCTAATTTCAGACTCAGATAACTTTGAGACTATGTGAGCTTCGGAAGCTTGTCTGCTCTGGAGGAGGGGAGGGAAATATTAGACATTTCGCTTACAATAATCGGACTTGTCCATACAAGCTCACCGGATTACGCAGCATGTCCGCCGGTCCATCTATCTTTGCAGTGTGTTAAACGCATTAGGACGTCTACGTGATCTATTCTCGGCTTCTTTGATGCATCATTATAATGGGGCTCTAATTTTATTTTGCGTCCCGGGGGGTCTTCTCAGGTTGGTAATGTGCGCCAGTGTAAGTTTGCAGCTTTCCGATCAGCCGTCAGATCTCTTATCTTCAAAGTGGCTCCGAAATACGTTTTGCCTGTAAAAAAAAAAATATGGATGTTAACACAACAGTTATTGCAGATATTGTTTGCTTCGTTTCAGTTGCGACTGTATCTCTACCATACAGTTTGTCTCCAGTATGATGACAAGAAAAATGAGTGAAAATGTAAAATCAGCAAAGAATGAACACGTAATCTAATTTCACTGACAACACGAATTATAAATACTTATAAAGCTCATGAGAAAGTTTAGGGAATGCCAGCATTGCATTTCACACCTCTTCTCTGTATAACTGCACACTTTTTCTATTTCTTAACACAATAATCTTTGTCCTCAAAGTGTATTGTGTGTATGTATATTAGATTTAACTGTATTAAATATGTGAGATGACACTTATCACAGGTAACAGGAAATGCATTATTTAAAGTCTATTTCATTTCAACATTTGGAGATTTTCATTTACCAGCATCAGCTCACTCTACAGTCAGACACACCACAGCCCTGCAATATGAAATAAATAATAAAAAGTAAGTTAAAAAGCATCAGATCTGATCCTCCAACTGCCATCATTGCCCAGAAGCCTCCCTGACCTCTTTCATATCTGTTGGCTGTGATAAAATTTTATTTTTGGCTCATTTTCATTTTCTTCTCATGTTTTTGCCAAGTGAATTATATATATATATAAACATGTCAATTAATGAACACAGAGTTTGATTAAAGCAGAAAGCTGTTGGGGTCTCACATTACAAGTGCTGAGAGACCATGATATATGTAGTGTGGAGATAAAATAACAGTTGGCAACGGCTCAGTGGCGTGAACCCGCATTCTCACCAAGGCAGCTAGAGGTTAATTCTTTTACCCTCGCCAAGTTCACACCCAGCCAGAAAAAGTGAGTTACAGCAATTGCCTTCTATATATAATGTCTCACTCAACAGTAATGTTTATGGGTGGGCGTAAAAGCATTGATATATAATAGGGGAAGAAGAACATATGTTCCTATAAAACGCCGTCTGTTCTCGCTTCATTGTGCTCCCAAGAGGAGGGTGCGGAGGTACTTAAGTTAGACGCACACAGTGTGCATCTCCAGAGACCCGAGTAATGTTTATAAAGTGGTAACTGCCTCTCTTCCTCCATCTCCCCCTGTCCCATGCACAGCTTATACATAAAGATGCAGTTCTCTTGCTGGGGTGTTTATTAGGTTGTGTGCTTGGCTGATGGAGAAGGCCCCAGAGTCTTAGTCTGTGTAAATGACTGTGAATGGTTATAAATGTTGGGCCAACTTATGCTACATCATTGATGAAGTGCTGAGAGTCAAAGTGAGGCTCCTACACTCACAGTGGTGCTTTACTCAGCTCATTAAGGCTGCAAAAAGCTACATTGTGAGTTGGGACAAGGTAGGCCAGGGAATTGCAGACAATACTAGTATTTTATCATCTTTTGGCTTTAGTGAAGCGGCAGGGTTTCCAGGCCCTGCAGTGCCGCCTTCCTCCAACATGTGCTCCTCCCACTCCAGGGGTTCTTACAAGCTGTGTCTAACATCACCATCCATGGGTTACTTTATTTCTTTGCCTCTTCTTCCACTTCCTCTTTTTTTTTTTTTTTTTAACTTGGCAACACAAGGATCCCTACACTGTCCCCAGAACTTTGACACTTTTCAAAGAGACCAAAAAAGTAAGCTTCCTGGTAAACAAGCAAATAAGAAATCTATTTTCAGCACAGCACTCTTTATCCGCTTTCCAAGTTCCTCTCCACACACTCTTTTGGCTTCTTCATTGCCTTTTCTTTCACTCGCATGCCAAATATTCCAACCGATCCTAAACTCTCTCCAATAAATCAAGAGAGAGACACAGCAGAGACAATGAAGACAAATTCATTGGATGCAGTAGAATGGGGAGAAAGAAAAGAGGACAGAAAAGACATAGTTATTGTGCTATTGTGCCATCGAGCCTATTTAATTGTAATTAAAAAGCTTGAACCAGATCCAGGATGTGTTTGCGCTTCTCCTCTCATTCCCTTCTTAATATTGTTATTAATCCGCAAAACCGTTTCAGAGTTAATTAAAAGCAATGACTTCAGCGTCAGTCTCTCAAGAGGACCATAGTGAATAATCACTCTGTCTCCTCCTTTAATAAGCTTCAACGTCCTTCGTGCACATGGCTCTTCCCTAGCAATTACCGCTGCAGTCTCCTCCTCGCATACACACACATTCGCACATGCTCGCACGCGCGCACGCTTACACTCCCCCCCCACCCCCACCCTACTCCACCCTCCTAACCCACTGCCTCAACCCACCCCAACTGTGCACTGCCCTCCATCTCTCCTCTACATCCGGAGCTCACTTTTCTAAAGGTGCAGAAAGTTTTCATTTTAAAAGGAAAGATTCCAGATTGCGCCATCACAGAATGCATTTTCTAACACGCAATGCCATCAATATTCTTCATTGCTCTCAAGTGATGCATTGCACTAGAACAGAATAAGTTAGGGCATACCATCCTTTTTCTTGAATTTTGTTTTTGCGCTCACCTCGCTTCAACGAAAAGATTCTTTTTTTTCACCCTAAAGTGTTCAAGCTCAGGTTCAGCCGCGTGTCATTTCCCTGTTAAACCATTTGCCATCATAAACATCTTCTGGTGTACATGAACACAAGACTGTTTATCCTGTTTCTCTGTATCCAGGTGAAACCCACGCATTGTGTTTAGCATGTGGTGTCAATCCCAATGTTAAACATAGGAGCAGAGCCATCTGGATGAGGGTCTGCTCTGTTTGATGCAGTTATTGTCATATGCTCTAAAGAAAGGTGTGAATAACAAAAAGGAGATTCAATTCAACAGCTTATCGCTCAGGATGGGTTATGGTCTTTATTGATTTTTTTCACGTGGCAAAGGCGGCAGATTTCTAGCATTTTTCAATCCAAAAATTAAAGAAAAAAATGTGACCGACCTTTTGCAAGCACTAAACACGTGAGTTATCTCAACATGGATACAGCAATACTTAGACTTGATTGATTTTAACATTCTGGTAATGTTCAGACCTGCTATTCTTCATCGTGGTCTGACTTCAGCACTGAGAGGCCTCTGTGTGTCTGCCCGGTGTAACAGAGAGACTCTGTCTGAAATAGACAGGCTGGGTTTGAGAGAGCCACCCTCAGTCCCTCAGCCTCTTTGCCTGCGGTATTGATCCCCTTATGTGTATGTGTGCATGCATGTGCGTGCATGTACGTGGGTCTCTTTCCTTCTTTTTGACAGACCCATTTCTTTCTGTGTGATGTATACCGTGGCATTTCTTCTATAATCAGCCAGAGAGGTAGTGGAGGCGGACCTTTGGCCTTGATCTGCTGTGTAATTGGACATTGGATTTGACACTCTGCCGAGTGGAACATTAGAGCTGGCCTAATTAGGTGCGAGGGCTATCAAATGAAGATTGGCCCATGTTGTTAGGAAATACCACACAGATTGGAAATGTCAAGCTGACATCGCGCTGTCATCTGCAAGCACAGGGAAGAAAATCTATCATTTATTGGTGAAGTTTCAAAACTTGCTTGAAAGCTGCCCACCACTTGTCTGTAATGATTCTATTACTTGAAAACATTTTGAACTGAGCTCTTCAAATAGAGAGCCATTAGAGCCCAGGGATGCACACACACTCCCCATGCTGGCATCTCAGACTAAGTATCTCATGAAATACTGCTATAATGTCTCGTGTATTGTGAGAGCAAAAACATACGGTCTAAAATTGGCTATGTATTGTCTCCTGTGGCTGGCTGACTCAAGGATGCTATGGTGTTGACTCACAAGGCTTCTTCATTATAATGAGGGCCATATGGGAGACAGACAAGTGCTCCTGGTCCTCTTATGCAAACATCCCTCTCTTTCCCTACGCCCCTGACATTTAGCCGTCCCCCTGAATTCAGTTTTCAGTGATCCCAACAATTATCCAGTCCTTCTTCATGGGGAAAGCAGCAAGTCATTCAAATGACTCACTGTCTGCTACATAACTCAATGCGTTTAATACCTCCTGCTGCCTCCCCTCTTCAGATGATTATGGGTGAGACATCAACAATCGCTCCAGTAAGAAAGGATGAATCGGCTGTTGTATGAAAAATCCACGTCATAGCAAAGCTGACAGTCTGCCTGTCATCAAACACATACAGAAACTCACTTTACCTCCTTTTTTTATTTTATTTCAGAAAAAAATTGCAGTGCCTCTGGGTTACTAGAAAGCACAACTTAAAAACAGGCTTAGTGTGAACAAAGGTTGAAAATTTTGCAGTGAAAGTCTCCTCTCAGACAATGCTGGGAGCAGTGACTGTGGCCTTGGTGCCAGAGGTAGACAGCTGTGTATCTCAGTAATTAACTGAGTGTGATGAGACACACACAAGAAAGAAAGAAGTGGCTGGATTGCAGGTCAAAGTTGATGGCTCTTTTTTTCCCACCACTGTTGTCCTCCTTCAGCGACTCTTTCAGGAGAGGCAGCCTTGATTTCATACTCTTTGTTGCCACTGCTGAAATGCGGCCTGTTGAAGGCTTCTACAGTATTTGGATCAGCGGCACATGTGATAAACGAATGTCTGACTTACCTCCCACCATTAATGCAAGCAATTTCATTAACAGACATAGGTTCGTGCAGTAAAGTCAGTTCTGTTTCAAAGGAGGCTGAGCAGGTACAAAGAGAACAGCTGGTGAAATTAATTCAGAAAGCCGTTTTCTACTCTCGTCTGGCAGATGGCAAATCTCCTGTTACCATTTCATTCCTCTTATCATGTTTTCATTTAGGTTCCTCCGACAAATAAACCCGCAACACATGGGAGACCCGATGCTTTCTGACATGACAATTCTCTTGCAACCCATCGTAGTTCCCTGTTCTCATTATTTCAGTAAAACTGCACCCTGTGTGAACGTGTATGCCCAAAAAATGCATGTGTATGTCTCTCCCGTGTGTGTCTGTATGTGTGATGTAGAGAAATGTTGGACCAGGCAAGATATCTAAGCCGCTATTAAGCATGCAGTTCACGGCTGGAATGTTCAAACACAATTAGGCGGCAGTACACTTTGATTTAAAGAGGACCAATAGACTCGTTGATCCAAAATGGAGGCTCAACATCAAGTCAACAAATCCCTGTCAGAGAAGCCACGAGACATGTCCTTGTCACAGTGACAAAGCCTCTTGTAAGATCGTTGTCCCGGTGGGACGTTACAGGCTCCTCCTGCACCAGACACAACAGATAAAACTTCAAACTGTCGTGACTTTCATAAAGACGCAATCCAAAAAAACATATAATCCTGGACATAACACGTCTGAATGAAAATAATGTAAATTATTATTCAATATTATATCAATAGAGGCCTATTGTAAAAGAAATATCACTTCACTGAGGAGTAGTGAATGAGCAGTATTTTAAAATCTCTTTTCTTCACATAAATGCTGTCATTAATGATGTGTAGTGAGATTCGCATTCACAGTCGTTGAGTGCTCACGTATTATCTATTAAGCCCGAGCGCTGGCTTGAATTTTCTGAGTCTCCACTCAGAATTTTATTCAATCACAGCCATCACATTGACGACATGATGGGATGCAAACACGCACGAGCAGCCACAAGGAAGACAACATCGCATGACACCTCATTTACCATCGCTCGAGCCAGCGCTTACAGCCTCGTGCTTTGTTTGTCTTGTCAAAGTTCCTCTACATATTCCGTGTCAAGGTCACGCACTGCCAGTTGGCTGTTTGTCCTGCTCGTCTCTTGCTATACATCTGCCATACCCTGGATTTGAAACACTGGCTCGTATCCCTAACAAGTTGTGTGCACTGGAGACAAAAAAAGAAAAGAAAAAAAAGCTCAAAAAGGAGCTCCCTGATCATTATTTCAAAAACAGTGAGAGGTTTTATTCATGCATGCTTATCATTGAAAGCGAACGAAGGAGGCCTTGACTGCAGCAGTTAGTCTCAGAAGGGGATAAAAACCATTAAAGCAGAGAAACAAAACAAAGCAAAAAATATCATTGTGGAAGAACCAGAAGGATTTCAGGGAGGCTTCTTTCACCAGGGCTTTCCTTATTCTGCGTCTACTAAAGGACAATGTTATATTTGTATTGTTTCCCTCCTCTTCCTTCCAAACAACATTAATCGTGCATTTGAAGATGTCCTAAATTTAGCTCCTTAAAGAGCAAATGAATAGAATAATTTAAGCAATATTACACATCTGTGACATTGCCTGAGGTTTCCAGGTTCTCTGTGAACACGTGGAAGGCAAATATTTTGATAAAGTTTCATTAAAATCCCAACTGACAAATCCTCCTGAGCCATCATCACCCGCTCCTCCACCAACCCAAAGCGGTAACCCTCTAACAGGATGGTGTTGACTTTGCACGCTCAGGGCTCATCATATCATATTAATATGCACTGGACGCCGGCATCTCAGAATCAGAACAGGAGGCTTTGTTTGCACATTGATATGAGCTGTGCTCGATTTAATCAGGAGGATAAACAATAAAAAAAAAAAAGTACAATATTCCATATATTACTCCTGCATCTTAAAACCTCTCCTCAGAATTTCATTATCCAGATTACACTTTATAGCGCTCACGCATTTCACACCAACGTGACTTTCAGAGTCCACAGTGCTGTGTTGTTAAAAAATTTGTGACGCCCTCCAAACCTTACCCTTTTTTACACATAAAGAAGGTGATTTGGAAGATATAATAAAGTTTGTCTTGTCTCTATGCAACCTGAGGAAGGTCATTAACACTGAAATGTTGCTGTAAATAAATTATTCTCTGTACAAATATCACTTTAAGTATTGTGGTGATGCTCAATGTTCTTTCAAATTCTTTTGGCCCACTATGAAAGTTTTGTTTTTACATTCTCTTATTCATTTCACTTTCCATCACAACTGAGTTTTTAAAAAAACAAAACAAAACAAAAAAAAAAAAACTGACAATAAAGCTGTTAAAAAGGCTTAAGAGGTGTCAACCTTGATCCTCTCGGCTCCACAATTCAATGTTGTTGTGAGGGAAGTGAAAATCATTCAGGGAATTGAGTGTCTGATGGTTAACAGGAGGACTTCGTAGGAAATCGGGCTGTGCCGAGAAGCACACAAAGAAAGTACAATTTACAAGAAGCAATTCAGATTGTGTAACTTTTGAGAAATGTTTTGCAGTCCCTGTATTTAATGCCGAATCATAGAAAATCAGTTTTAATGTTGGTCATAAATAAGCTGAATAGTTCGTCTCACCAATCGACACAGAGAAACACTGTGGCAGCATGGACAATGTTGATTTCTGGGGGATACTAGCAGAAATGTTCTCTCATCTCAGACGAAGTGTTGTGGAAAGATCTGCAATGTTACCACCATAGTGTTTCACGCAGCTTGGTTTATCCAGGTTCAAAATAAGGTGTCACAGATATGGCACCTTACCACTTAAAGGCTTTTTACAGTCATGATGCAGGAAAGACTCACTCTAGCCTCTGAGCCTGTCTGTCTGTCATTGTGGTGCTCAGGAGAAAAGTACTTACATCTTACATACTTCTCTTAAGGAATGTTGTTTCTATTATAGGTTTTTTTTTAATTATTGCACAATTTACAGCTTGAAAGCATACAAATTTAGAGAACTGTTTCTCTTTCCTGTCATGTACTGTAACAGTGACTCAAACCACTGAATATCCAGTTTGAAAGCTTTACATTTGCTATTTTAATAAGACTTTGCACGCCTCTGCACATCCTCTGCACACTTTTATATTTCCAACAGCAGGTTGCTTAAAATCAGCAAAGGATGAGCTGAGGGTTTAGCATTATCAGTGATAGCTATTGTGCCAGAAAAGACAATAGGAAGAGAACATCCTTAATACAATTTAGCTTCATTAAAAGAATCCATAGAGAACACATTAAACACAGTGGCTGACTAAGGAGTCACATCTGTATGGAATAAAAATACACACAAACAAACAAAAAATTTAAATAAATCTTTTGATTGTGCAAAATTATATGATTTCTGATTTTATTATCTGAATGTCAAGAGACCCACAGCTCTAGACTCCCTGTTAGGTTTGGCAACGGTTATGCTCTCTGTGCAGGAGATCTCTGTCAGTAGCTGGCCTCTCCTCACATTTGTCAATATGCCTGTTGTGTGTACTCCTTAAATAGGCCAACTAATTATTGGGCATCCTCTATGCCGCCTGTTGGGCCAGCTTGTCGACACCCGCTCGAAAAGCCCCGATTTAAAGCTGTGTGGACAAACACGGAGCCAAGGCGAGGGCCAGAGTGGACTTTAGAGACCCGATAATGGGCCTCAAGGAAACACTTCAAATGCACATAAAATATTGACTTTGATTCAACCTCACTGACCAGACTAAGTGACTAATTGGCTTATTTAACCAGTGGCTACTTTAAAGGATGTACAGTACATTCCTTTTTCATTTCAGAGCAAATAATGATCTTTTCGTTCGATTCTGTACCATTTAAGTTACGACTGACGCGGTTCTCCTTGTTAGTAACTGTTTAATAGCACTGATGTACAGTGCAGACTTAAGCATTCGGAAAGTAGCACATTTTTTATTGTCATGCACGACCAGCACATTGGGCTTCAGATGAAACATTGCCTATTAGGTTAAAGTACCAGCTTTCAGCCAGTGATTGGCAAAAACACTGATCATGAAACCTCCTTGGTTGTCTGTCCTTCTGCTCACCCAGTGTGAATGTGAACACCTCCTTAGAGGTTTAAGCTCATAGTCACTGTTTAAAGAGGAACTGCACCAATTATACACATCATCGTCTATTTACAGGTCTGGAGAAATACAACTACATCATGTAAAAACATATTTATAAAGCCTTTTGTGGCTCCAGAGGGAGCTGCACAACAGAGCTGTTACTAGACCTCTGTAGCTCGCTGCTCATCGCTGCTTGAGGCTTGTTGCTCGAGGCTATACTATACTGCTGCTTGTATAACACACCCAAATCCTTAACCAAACTGCTGGTGGTTGAGCTGCATTGTGGGTAATGTAGGCGCCGGGTTTTGACAGGAAGAGGGAATGCATGTGATTAAAAAAAAAAAATCAGAATTTCTTTTACATATCAAACCTAAAGTGCTGGAATTCAGAGCCAAAACAACAGAAAATACTGTTACATCAAAGTCCAAATACTTAACAGACTGCACTGTACAGAATAATAATAATGTTTCTGGAGGATTTTATTTAATCAGGCCTGTTGGCTCAGCAGACAAAGGCACACACTGTATGTTGCCAACATCCAGTCTCGACCTTCACTGTGTGTCGCTGCTCATTTCTCCTAACATTTCACTCACATAGCTTAGATTTTATTTGCACTGTATTTGGCAAAGAGAGGCTCATTGTACAAACACTTACACGTCTTGAAGATACAGCATATTGTAGTAGTCATTCCTAATGATAATACACACAATTAGTCTCTGCCACACACACACACACACACACACTTGAAAACACAGCTATTGTTTCAGTGCCCATTTGGCACTGCAGCTACACTTTCCTCCCCAGAGAGAGAGAGCGTGTTTGTGGTGGAGGTCTTAATTAGCCAGGACAGGTTATTTAGAAACTGTTCCAAACGTCTTATAGCCAGACTGGCAGAATATACATGCACACACACACACATACCCACACACATAGACAGTCAGACATAGAGGTAAACACCCCTGGAATGAGTCTGCATGATATAAAAGAGAAATCTTTTATATCGTGCAGACTCATTCTAATGATACTCATCACTCCTCGCTATAAGTTATAAAATATTTCTGCTTATATTCAGTGTCTGTCCTCAATGTTTCTTTTTTAAATTGTATTTCCTCCACAATGAGAAGCCCCTGGAGCCTGCCCTGTTGTCTTTCTCTTTCTGTGGACCTTTTGTTCCAAAGTTGAATATTAGGTCTTGTGTGAAAGACCACTGGCTTGATTGAAACCATAAATCTGTTTGACAGAAAGACCCGAGGTGACTGACCCTCTGGTCGATCCTGTAGGTTTAATATCAATATGAAGAACTATTTGTGCCATTGTCGTGTCCAGTAATTCATTTAACTCCAAAATGAAAAACTTTGTGAGATTTCCAAAATAATATACTGAAAACTGAGTTTTTACTTTGATATTCCCTGACTAATACATTCTCCTTCTGTGCACAAAGCTTATTCTCTTGTGGTGCAGCAGCACAGCGAATTTTCAGACTAGTGACAGATTTTTTTCAGGTTCCTTCATCACCTCTGCCAAGAAGTAATGAAGTTTTTTCTGTTTTATTTTATTGATTTTGGTCTCATTTGTTTGTTTGCTAGTTAATTAGCAAAATATCTCAAAACCTTATCAATAGGTATCACTTTCAGGCCATGAAGAAAAAACAGATGTTACTAGTTTTTTGGTGATCTGATTCGAGGCATGGTCCAGGATTTTTTTTTTTTTTTTTTTATCATTGGAAGATAGTCAACATATTCACAAATGCCCTATTTTCTCATAAACTCCTGAACTTTCTTAAAAATAAATAAATAATAAAAACTGTAGTTCTTTTATCTAACCAGTGAGTGCATATTTCTATGCAGATCTTGATCTACTACTAAAATAAAAATCTCAGAAAAGATTTTGCAGCCTTGTTGAAAACATGTGAGAGCTTTCAGGCTCTAATGGAGAACTGTTAACAGTGAATACAGTGTCTGTCTACCTGTATAAGTAGTATGAGAGGACAACAACCTAATCTATATGAATTAAGCTGATGTATTAATATGTTCTGCAGCTAACAAGCTTGACTGTTCTCCTACGTGTTCATCTGTCCCTGTTCTTGCAGGTTCGTGCCAGCGCCATTGCCCAAGACGCTGACCAGAACTATGACTACGCCTCCAACAGCGTCATCCTCCATCTGGACGCAGGGGACGAGGTTTACATCAAACTGGACGGAGGCAAAGCCCATGGAGGCAACAACAACAAGTACAGCACCTTCTCTGGCTTCATCCTCTACGCAGACTGAGAACAGACAGACACAGAGACAGTCAGACAGGAAGAGATTGAGAGAAAGAGTTGTACGCCGGGGGGTGGGGTGGGGTGTGTGTGTTAAAAGCTGGAATGCTTTCTAGTTTTCCTAATTCTCTCCATCATCACGGACACCTCTGCTTCATATCCATCAGCCAAGACATCCAGGCTCTGTAGCCCGAGCCTGGATGCAAAGCTCCTGAGGACGCACTGAGAGGGGCCCGGGCGGGAAGGTATGGGAGGAGTGGGAGGTGGGCTGTTTTTTTTGGTTTTTTTTCTGCACTCCTCGCCACAATGCCGACGTGTCAGAAGCTCCTCGCTTTCAGTGTCTCTCCTCTTCAGCTCTGCTCCATTGCACAGAAATATCAACAAAAATGAAAACCCTGCAAACGTGGATGATCTCACCTCTTCTCTCCACAGTGGCAACAGTCAGCTGTACTGTCTGGACTGTACTGAGTGGACTCAATTGACTGAAACTTGTAGTGTTGTTCTGTGCAATTTTCCTTAGATTGTGTTTTTATTTTGTAGACATGCATAGTATTCTACACAGATGAGATTTAAAAAAAAATGAAGAATATATTTGTCCCTTGTGAAGATATTCTGTCTGACTGAGAGAGCAGATTTGTGAGATGTTATATGTGACACAGCTCAGAGATCTAACAGCTGGAAAAGAATTCTTTAAATCAAGACTGTCAGTATTTCATGGCAGTGGGTGTTTTTCTTCATCGCTGGGAACAGCAAGGTAACTATATATTGTTCATATGGAGAATAACAATACATTCTGCACTATACCTTCCAATGTATCTGAAAAATGAAACATCTCATTATAGATAATATCCTTTCCACAAACACGCTGTTTCGCACACACACACAGTGTCCTGCTGCTGTTCGGATTAAAAGTAGAGTTCAAATCGTCTCTTCGATGTTCTAGTTTTATGTAGACGCTCTACGCGGCACAAGCGGCTTTGTGATGAAGCAAAATCTCCAGATTCAGAGGTAACCTAGTTGAAGAGCTCACCTGTTCTTTCTTCTTTTTCTTCTTCTTCTGCTGTGCTGACCTTCGAGCCTTCTTGTGAGGTAACAAAAAAAAAAAAAAAAGGCTTCTGTAGCTGAGGGAGGGAAAGTCTCCGAGATGGAGCGAGAAGTATGAAGTGAATGAGATGGTGTGGAGGTAGAGGGGAGGGGGTTCAGGCACAGTAGTGAGTGAGCAATTTTTCTGTTTCAGTGTCTCTGAGCTTCACTGGATGTCATCCATTCATTAGCTGCATATTCACTGACACACAGGCATTATGGTAATATTTACTCAACATGGCGGCCTGACAGCTTGCTTGAGAATGAAATTGATTGGATGAGTGACTAGGTCTATTATGACTGCACGTTTGTGTGTGCGTGTATGTGTGTGAGTGTGTGTGTGTGTGTGTGTGTGTCTGCGTGTGTGTTTGTACGTGTGAGTATGTATGTGTCTGTGCATACCAGTGAGTGTCTGCATTTTAGCATGTGCCGTGCCATAGCTACATCGTTCCTTTTCAGAGTTAAACTGTGCTACAGCCAATGACAGATATTTTACTCAGCAGCCAATGAGATTGTGCTCTGTAGGGTGGGGAGCCTCTATAGATATGATGAGAAGAACAAACAGCTTGTAAATGAAATCTATGACATGTTTGTCTATCTTATCTTTTGGAATTGTTGAATACATTTAAATAATAAATGGGATTTTTTGAGTGACTTGTCTTGCGAGAATTCTTGTATCCCGAATACGCTAATTAGGGAAAATGGTCTGTAAAGGATCTCATTTGCTCTGTGAGACTAACTAGCTGCAGTGCAAACAACATGACTGAAAATGTGTGTTTCTTTCTCTGTTTAAACTACGAATTTTAACAATGGCCTGTCAGTGCAAACATTAAAAAAAGATCCTATCAGCAAGTCCCTCATCTCTCTTTTCTCTCCAAAAACTAAAGTATATTTAGGATGATGTGTGTCGAGGGAAAGATGTCTGTGTTTATGCTCCCTCCTTCCCTTCCCGAAGTGATCCTGTGAGCTTCTCTCCATCTGTAAAGGTGTGCTCGGAGATAAAGACCCTCCAACTTTAGCAACATCCACCAGTAGAGTAAAATGCAGTTCTTGAATGCTGATGAGTCCTTAAGGAAATACAGCCTATTCCTCAATCTGCAATCACAGCGTCTTTTCTCAGATTCTCATCAACAGAGGCATGATATACCCAGTGAGGAAGTGCAGATGAAGGAGAAAAGACAGGGGGAGGAAAGATTGAGCGAGATAGAAGAGGAGCAGTATAAGGTTTGACAAAGACAGATGGAGACACGAGAGAAAGAGTAGGCCAGTGAGAGAAGTAATGGGGACGAAATAGATACAGAGGGAGGGTAAAGAGAAATATAAGGAAGACAGACAGAAGGAGAAGGGAGCTGGTGCAGATTTGGGGTGGAGAGGGAGGAGGGCTGGATTGTTTTCAGGGTAGAGTGATTCCCTGTCGCGGCTGTGTGAGGTGTCAGGAGAGATTAGCTGCCGTGATGCTGGAGGAGAAAGCTTGAGATAGCTTGGATTGGACAAGTGTCAAGGAGTGGACATTCCTCAGACCTGGCAGGAATGGGATGTGACACTGGCTGTTACGTTGGTCTGCACTACTTTGCTATTAAGGAAGGCAGTCACCCCTCTCTGTATCATTTTATCCATTTCCCTCCAGTAAAAAACAAGCTAATGCACAGTGGTGGCAATAAGAGATGTTTGAGCCTTGTTTAATGGTTCTACCATCTGTATCACATCCGCTGTCATTTTCAAAGAGATTATTACTAAAAACAGGACCATCACTGAAAAGAAGCGTCTACCAGCTGTGTTTTAGTGTTTGACACCAGGTCAGGTTTTGTTTGAATTTTTCCGGTTTGTACAAAGCAGCACAAAGTGAGAAGCGGCTGCTGTTCAACACAAATGGACATGAAGCTGTCAGAGATTCTTGCAAACACAGATGGCGGAAGAAGTAAAGGAGCAAAAGGAAAATTGATTTCCTGTTTCATCTTTTAACAAAAAAGAAGAAGAAGAGGAAAAAAAAGCCTCCGCTTTGCAAGAAGCTCATGGAAAAAGTGGGTCTTGTGCTGTCACAACTCGGCTCTAAGAATAAAGAATAATAAAACAGTTTGGGTCAAATCTGTAAAATAGTGGGTTAGGGAGTGATAGATAGACTGCATACACAATAAATGAAATATGCGCTGTGGTGTATTTGTGAGAATGAGAATCTTAGCAGTGCCAAAAATAACCAAAACACTCTGGGGTGTGTTCAGAGACGAGATCTCTACTGGACTGAATGCTGACCCAGTCTTATAAAGTTTATCATTACTTTTTCATGCCGTTCAACCCCCCACCACTGTGTGGCAAAACAAACGATGACACGCGATGGATGCAATGAGGGGAAAACAAAAACACGATTAACATGAAAAAATTAAGAATGGATAATGATCTGGGTGACATGTCAGACAGTCAGCAGTCTGTGGGAACGTTGAAATGTGGCCAAAAACAACTCCAGAGACTGGAGTATTTCACCCAGAACATACCTGACAACTTCCTGTAATGGAGGGACAGAATTGTCTCACTAAGCTGGGTGATCCATTTGTTTCTCTTGTCTTCAGCAGTCAATCAAAACCCCATGTCAAAATACTTTCTAAATCTGTTCAGAAACAGCTCCTTAACATTTTAGCAGCGTTTGTTTTTTTGGTAGGTTTTTCCTGTGAATGCACCTGGCATGTGTTCAATGTTTGCTTATTTGCCACTCAAGAAAGGAGCAAACAAGGAGTGATGTCTGTCTTAGTCATCTGCATATTGTCATGAGAGAAACTGGGCCCAGGTGTGTTTCATGCTGCTAATGGGGTGCTGTTTTATAAACCCCACACTCTGCAGACAAGAAAACATCGGCGGCATCCAAAGTCGCTCCTTATTTACTATGTAGTGCTTTATATTTACTGTCTGCCATTTTATTTGAGTGTCTGAATTCTGAGTGTGAATTTTATACATTATATCTTGCCGTAATGCTCCAAACAACGGAACAAAAAAAGTAGTGTCTGCGGCATTCAGACTGCTGCAGTCCCACAACGCAACACATTGTCACATTTTCTGTAGCAGAAAATATTTAGTGTCTGTTAGAGATTTAGAGTAATGAACAGAGTTTATATTTTAACTCACTGCATGTTTGGTCAAATTTCACTTAAAAGGGGCAGTGAAGTTGAATGAGATGACGGGCAAAGAAAAAAAAAAAGATACCAAATCCTGTAAATCCTGCTAATTAAAGTAAGGTGTTGATTAATGTGATCTTGATGGTTATATTTAATTTTATGAAGCAATTTTAACAGCAAAGTCTCACAGCAGCAGCAGCAGCAGCAGCAGCGGCCTGTGAGTAATTTAGCTCGAGAGTACTTTGCAGTGATAACTTTTAAAAGTGTGACATGCATGCACCATCATTGTCTTTCCATGTTCAAGCCTGACCTTTTTGTCTCACTTTCTTTCTTTCACCTATTTTTTTCTTTTCTCCTTACTATGTCCTGCCTTTAACCCGGTATGACACGCACAGAGGTTAGGAAAGCAGACAGCTGTTAGTGGACCAGTAGGCCTCTTCCTGCCGCCCCAGTGCCTCCACTATACGCACACACAAGCATAAACGTACACACAGAAACCTCTGCATGATAGCACAGTCACACATTAACACTGTCAACCTTGCTCTGTTTGCTCCTGCCACCGCACATGATTCCCTTTGTCAGTTTGGGTTGCGGCTGAGGAGGAAGCCTTTCCCAGTTGTCCCTGGATGCTCTGAAGCTGCCAGGCCAGGTGTACTCTGCAGTCACTCCCTGAGCTGGGGGAGACGGCCGAACTGAGTCGCCCAGGCTCGCTATCTCCAGGCCAACCCTCGGTGTCTGTGACACTGTGACCCCACCTTGCCGCGCTACTGCCTTGTATACACTTATTTAACAGTGGAACAACATATTTGTGGCTGCAGCAGAATGAAAGTTGACTTACAGAACTTCAGACACCTCTGACCCTCATTTCTTTCTCTGACTTCAACTGGCTATAACTGCTGTCTAACACACACTACTCCTTTTGTACTTGTGTTTTTCTGTAAATGTCTGATCACGGCCTGTGTTGGCCCTCACTCGCTCCAGGCAGAAACAGACAGGATGCAATGCGGTCAGTGTTTCTCACTATCCTCATCTCCTCCTCCCTTACGGTGAGAACACCATGTTATCCTCACATGTTGTAGCATCACATCTCTAGAGAACTCACTGTAAAGACAGATAAAAAAGAACAAACAAACATCCAACATGCCTTTTTTCCCCTTCAGCAGACTGAGTGCATTAGTGACCTTTTAAAGTGCTGTCTCCCTAGTGCTTTACACACATCCCCAAAGAAGAACAAACCACTAATATGGCTAAAAAGCTGACATACTTTAAACAAAGATCAAAACATTTCTTGGCTCTGAGGCAGTGCTTGCTACATTAATGGTATTCAATTATGTAGCCAAGACAAACAAACATCTTTGAAGACAAACAGCAGGCAAATGTGTAAATGCTTGTGCAGAATGAGGACCACAAATATGTAAAAAAAATCTTTGTTTTTGTTAAGTGCTGCAGTCACTCATTGTTCTATAATTTTACATCTAACACTGCATATCTATTCCATCATCTCACACAACATCCATGACTTTTTCATTCACCTGTTTCACATTTCATTTTTCATACAAATTAGACATAAAAGACCAGGATTCTGAAGAAACAACAGCCTTGCAGATGGAAAGAGATGAGGACACCGTAAAGACAACAGTATAAAAACAGATTCAATTTACTGTTTGGTTCAAGGAAAAGACAGGGTTGCAGAGTACACTGGAAAAGCGGCAACTTGCAGAAATGGAAGTATTTGTTTTCTTCATCTACAAAATGACCTTATTGGTTAGAAACGTGGGAGGCAGTAAGCTCACACCATGTGACTCTAATTGCAGCGAATCTGTATGTGTGTGCGTGTTTGTGCTCGTGTGCGTGCTCGTGTTGTGTGGAGCACAGTGGTGTTTGCGTGAGCGGACATCAGACAGAGCTACAATGCCTACGGCAGGGAACCGCGGCGAGGTGGATAAGGTCAGAATTGCAGAGGGCAAATGTCAAAGAGGAGATATTACCCTCCACATTACTCCCACTCGACCAGGATAGGCCATTACGCAGTGTATTTCAGATATTAGCATGCAGAAACAAGATACTGACAAGTAAGAGAAACAGTCACCTTAGCTGGCAAATTAAGGTATTGTTAATAATTAGATTAGATTATACTTTATATATCCCACAGCGTGGAAATTCACTAATACATGAAGCCTCAACAAGGCGTCTGACGGAGACAGCGCTACCAGAAAATAAGTAATCACACCAAACTTCTAATAAAATACAGAAGCCTCCAGATTCTTGCATAACTTTGAGCAGTCGGCTTGTACTGAGTAATAACTCCCCAAATTTAGCTCATTTTGCTCTCTCCTGCTGCTTCTCGCAGTCTGATGGATGTGTGGCATGCTAGTCATGCCGCCTTGTGTCACCTGTGCTGCAGCTCACTCCGGGCAGGGAGACAGGGAGAGAGCCATGGGAGGTCTGGAGGAGGCCAGAGAGGGGGAGAAATAGACATCTGTGATTAACACATACAGACACGTGTCAGTGTGGAGCATTCGCTGGGAGGCGCGCTGGGAGACGCTCACACACAACCTGCTCCTGACAGCAGAAGTTTAAATAAAGACACAAATAAAAAGGATGAGAAAATCTGAGGAGGCCATGATGAGACCACCACATAGAAATGTTAGCTCCGGCAATACATGAATGGAAATTAATTAATCAATAAGTGAGAAATACATTTCATGCTGAAATGAAAAGCATGCAGCTGTCTGCACATCTCACACCTCCCTTTGGCATGTACTGTAACAATGACTGGTTTAGAAACATGAAAGGACCTCTGGAGACATGGCAACTTAAGATGGTTTGGGGTTTGAAACGACAATTGCATTATTCTTTTCAAATACCATATGTTCAGATTACACAGTACTCTTGCTTTGTCTCTTTGCATATTTATGAGGACTGCATTATAGCTGCAACTGGCAACTTTAACCAACACATCTACATGTCCAATGACACCCTCACCCTCCTCTTCAGGTGTCTTGGAGAAACTATGGTGGCACTGGAACTTGCAAAAAACAGAAAGGTTAGTTTGTCTGTTCTGGGCTACTGTAGAAACACGGTGGTTCAACATGGCGGACTCTGTGTAAGAGGACCCACACTCTCCTTAGATAAAAGGCTCATTCTTAGCTAACAAAAACACAATGAAAACACACTTCTGAATATTATATTCCATGTCAATAGATCCTTCTAAATGTTACACACAGGACCTTTGTTGGTAACTTATGTTTTACACTCTAGATCCAATTTTTATAGGTTTGGTCTTGATTCCTATCAATAATAACAACATAAGTTAAGTTATGATCTGGAAAAGCGATGACATTCACTAGCAATTACCACACCATCAACAAAATATGTTTAAATGATCTATAAACAAAGCAAAAAGACTGTGAGTCAAGCGTGAACTCTTGTACTTCTTTGGTCTATTGCTGCGTTGTGTAGAGGCTTTGGTAAAGAATCCACCGCAGCACCCAGGCATGACGGACCCCACTCAGAACCCTATGGAGAGTAGGAAGGAGAGGGAGAAATAGGAGAAAGACTTGGGGTGTACGGGACGAGCGCAGAATACAAGAGTGAAAGAGTAGGAGAGGTTTAGGAAGGTATTTAGGAATAGCACGGTTGAGGTGCGGTCCTGAAACTCTGCTAAAAAGCTTCAGAATCAAGCATCATACAGGTTTTAAACAAACCCCCAGATCATCCAAGTGAAAACTAAACTAAAGTGGTCAAATTATTACCCAAAACGTCTGTTGGAAACTTCCATCACAGTTTACATAATAAACCTCTAGATTCAACTTTGACCTGCTGTACTTGTTGTATTTGCGTAGGCACACAGTTTTTCTGTGCAATAAGAGACATAACTGACAGAACCAATAAAAAATGATGGCCAAGACGGCAAAACTAAGAACCAAGTTGTAACAAACCAAAAAATATCCTTTAACAATCACAATTACACGCCTGACCCTAACCCCCTAACCTAAACATGACCTCACAAGTTTTAAAATTGGTTTTCAGAATACACCTGCACAAGTAGGCAAGGTTGTATTGTCTGCTAACTGGGTATAATCTGACTAGATGATTGTTGCAGCTCCACTGGGCTGGATTTACAGACAATTGCAGAGGCAACAACAAATGTTAAACATCTCCTTAACTGAACATATTAACCTGATGATTAGCTGGGAATAAGACAATGTCTCAGATAAACAGAGGAGGTAATAAGCCCCTGCAAGGTGAAGGAGACCACGGGGGAGGACTGAAGGGCAAAGGAGGCCAGAGAGAGAGAGAGAAAACTAAACCAACAACAATACCCCTCACCTACGTCTGGCTTCCAACTTCCAGTGCTGATCCTGATTTAAACTTAAATTGTTAAGAGGACGCTTTGAGGAGTCTTTGTCTCTAAGGAGTTGCACAAGCAGAAATACACACACGCACACACACACTTGAGGGAATGGTTCCACGGAGAGATTCAGTGAGCCATCTGCCAAATTAGGCCATGAGCCATGAGCCCACAACTTCACTGTTCTATTCAGTTTTCAATTACTGGGCTAGAGGCTTAAGCACAAGGTTTGCAGACATGCATTTGAACACAGACACACATTAACAGATCCTTTTTTCCACACGTGCATCCAGTTTGAGATAAGATGAATCATGCAAACCTGAAAGAGTTATTCATAATGTTTCATAATGGATAACTTACATGGTACCCCTACTTGTTTCGATTTTTTTTTTTAATTCAACACGTGTAATGAAGATGCACAGTGAGAGATGCAACAGCTTGAGTGAGAAATGAGCTCCTGGGAGTAATAAACACATGACAACATTGATCTACGTACATGCATACACATGAGCTTACAATAAATTCTCTTCATGGGCAAACACATGAAGACACCTCTGAAAGCTGCCTCACTGTACCCAGTGTCAGCTCCGCCCCTCCCAAAATGTCAGAGGCATACATAGCACGGAGGGTGTGAGGTGATAAACGCGCCCGACTGAAAATGTCAGAGTGTCATCCGTTGCCATGACAGCCGGCAAAACTTGGCAAGGACTAGAGTGTTTCAGCCAAAGGCCAGATTATTTGCTATGGCTAATTGAGTCTGTGGTTACTAGTATGACTGTATACAGATGTGGGCTATAAATAGATGCTGGAAATCTGCATTTCTTTGTATTAATAAAAAAGAAAGAAAGAAAGAAAGAAAGAAAGAAAGAAAGAAAGAAAGAAAGAAAGAAAGAAAGAAAACAGCACTCCTACTCCTACAAGAGTCTGCCAGTGACAGTAGTCATTCAGAAAAAATGAGTCACAGACACCAAAGTAAGTTGTTACAAAAACAGTCTGAGACATATTTCAGAATCGGGGTGTTGGTGAGGATTGGAGAGTTGTTTTGAGAGTAACCTGAGGGAAGTGGGCAGATGGAAGGAGGTGAAAGCTATTTAAGGGAACATTCGGGGTCTCTGCGGTCCCTCGTGTTGATCAGTCATCAGTAAGCCCGCCCTAAGGCCGCAGTTACATGTAAAACCTTTTAATGCAGCTTGGTTAGGCCAACCAAGGTCATACAAAGTTGCACTATTGAAACTACAAAGTTGAAACTGGTTCAGCTACGTTCAAAGACATCTTTTTTAATGTACTGTATAATATTCACACCAGTGAACAGAAATATAGAAACACTTGTATTATATAATGCAATACAGCTAGCTTGAGTTTTTGTTGAAAGTAGTAAGGAGTCAACGAGTTACACAAAGCTAATAGGACTGTTGTGTTAAAGTTCATAAGGGGGTGTTTTAGTTGCCAGGATATCTCAAAAGCTAAACAGATTTTAGTGACATTTGGTGGAACGTTACTTAAAGAGCCAAGAAAAAACTGATTAGTTGACAAAACCATCTCAAGGGTCCCCCTTACTCGCTTGTTCTGGAGCTTTTGACTGTGTCACATGGTCTCCATCTGCAGATGTTAATCAAGTTGGAAAATTATGAACTGACATGCAGAAGCATTTTGTCCCTGACCAAACATGTATCTCGCCATATAGGCCCCTGACAGTTACACTAGCATTGATTAAAACCTCTGCAGGCGCTCATTTCATCCAATTTAGTAACACAATCCAAATTTGGTAACATATGTGGATGAACCAATAACTGTTTTATTTAAATTGAATTCAAATAGTTTGATAAAATTTGAACCTGCATTTCACTAAGAGGTGAAATGAACATCTTTATTTCTCCTTTGAGCATTAAATATAAAAGAATCTGTTGTAAATTAAAATGGAAATTATGACATTTTCCAAAGCATTTATTTTTTCCAAATGACAAAGTATATTATTTAGAGTTGGTGTTTGGTGCTTTCTGGCTGGGTGAAGCAGCTGCTGACTGTGTTCCTGGAGGCGGGAATGAGTCTCACAGTTGACTAATTAATATGGAAATGTGATAAATTACAATAGTTGGCTGAAACCTTGTGGTTGTCAACAGTTACAAATGTTATGCTATGTTCAATGTACGATATCGCTACCTAATTTGAAAGCTTAAAGGCAAGTTTTGGAAGACTGAAACTCTTTTTTAAAGATATTTCTTTTGCCCTTTCAAGCTATATTTTGATAGAGACAGCTGAAGAATGACAGGAATGTGGGGCGAGAGAGATGGGGAATGACATGCAGCAAAGGGCCGCAGGTCGGATTCAAACCCTGGGCCGCTGCGGCAAGGACTGAGCCTTTGTACATGGGGCGGATGCTCTATCAACTGAGCTAACCGACACCCCAGACTGAACCTCAGTTTTAGGGATTTAATTTGCAGTTGTATTTTATGTTCAGGTTAACACACACAATCTGTTTCACTGACAATACATGAACCTGACTGATAACTGTGAAACATCTTTGAACATCCAAACCAATAACATGCTTTGTTTTTTCACAAGTTCCTTAAACTTTTACCTACCTGCAGGATGTTCAACAAGTACCAACAAGGTAATGTATGCATATAAACGTTTACAGTGATGATTGTATTTATGGGATATCACAGAAAGGTCAGCAGACATATTACAGGGAGGTTATATCAACAAGAATAAAGACAAGCAAACAGGTCATAATAGATGGATGAATATCAGAGTTGTATTTGCATATTGAGACACTGACCAGCTGAGGGGCAGCAAGATAAAATACTCTAATTTGCAGATTGTAGCTTTAATTAAAACTGTAACTTTGTTTCCTCCAGGTGCTTCTATATCCGTCTGTGTGATCCTACATACCCTGAACAGGATAGCCTGACGTGTGTACTTTTTGCCTCCTAGAGAGAATTTGGTTTAATTATCTTCAGATTATTATTATTATGCATCATCTTTACAGGGAGAACAGCCATGTTTCTCAGATGTGGCGCCCTAAGGCTGCAAATAGAGGTAATGAATCTTCATTAATTGGCTGATCTGTTATAGTAGCGTACTGCACGTCCCTGGACACTGATTACTGCGTAATATCACTCGTAATATATTTCTTTGTATTAAAAGTGCCTCTGCTATGAAACATTTATAAACATTTGCGCATAGGTAGAAAAGTTATTGCTTTCGCACTGTCCTCTTTATTTGCATAAAATTCAGGTGATAATCCTGTTAAAGCCCCAATTTATAATTAATTTGCTATTTAATAGTTTAGATACACGTGAGTCCTGAGAGACTGTGGACAGAAAAGTGAAGACAAACCTTGTTCTGCAGCTTTCGGAAGCTTTTGCAAACATGAGCAATAAGAAATGCCTCAAAATTTAAAGCTGGAAGAAGTCGTGGAGCAGCACGCCTCACTCTGCTTTCAAGGAATATTAATCTTGATGTTGATAAGTAACTAATCAGTTTTACAGCATGTTGTGATGCTAGTGAGCAGCCACGATCACAACCTGTAATATCAGCAGAACACCACTGTGTTTTCACATCACAGGTATGACACCTTAAAAGGTTTGTGGAATAAGTACTTGACAAACTTTAGTTCAGTTTAGTCATTGAAATATTTAAAAAGAATTAAACATTTAGTTCGTATCTAACAGTGAATTAGAAGTTGGCCGGCAGCACACTAGCACTTCATCACAGCTATAACATGTAGCAAGGAGAGAAGATTGGAGCAGAGCATGAAGAGGTTCATACAAGCTACAAAACGATGGGGAAAGGATCAGTGAGTTTTTCTTTAAAAGCAGCACCTTCTCACTAGCACAAATGGGGTGAGTGGGCTATATATTTTTCTTTTTCCTCAGGGGAGAGTAATCTGGATTTTTTGACAGCACATAGGACGGTGTTTTTCTCCTGATTTATGTTTATTTCAGCTGTATACCTTGCAAAGTTGTGAGCAGTGTGCCAGCACATTGACTCTTGAACCTTTTTACATATCAACAAATTTATTTTTGCCCCTCAGTCCAACAAATATACTTTTAGTATAATTCCAGCGAGTTCTCTTGATTGGATTTGATTTTTTTGCTTGTATGGCTCTTATCACAATGAGTAAAAGTCACGCTGACAAGATGTTTTTTATCCCTCATATCCCTCTAGCTGTTTGCTCATTACTTGATATGAGTTGACTCAGCCCAAATAGAATCAATTATGAGGATTTGTTTGCTTTGTTTACTTTGTTCTTGGAGAACAGACAAATGCTCAAAGCTCCACCACTCTCCTGGTTAATACGGGTCAGTGTTAGTGTAAAGACTGAGCCGGTATAAATCCAGAGGTTATGAAAACCCTCACACACAGAAACAAGCAAACAGATGACTGATATTCTGACGCAGTAATTCTGACATCGTACACACACCAGCTTGTGCAACACAGTCAACGCAACCACCTCCTGATCTGCAAAAGGTCAAGTGTTGACTTTGACAAAGGCCAGATCGCTTCCCACTCTCTTCCAATTCCCTTCCCTCCGATTACTTTCATATCCGATTAATTTCCTGATTAATTTCTCAATTAATTGATTAATCAGTTTATAAAAAATATCAGAAAATTGTGAAAAATGTCCGTGCCAGTTTCCAGGAGTCCAAGGTCACGTCCCAAATGTCTTGTTTTGTCAGACCAACAATCAAACAGACAAAGATATTTAATTTATAATGATATAAAAGAGAGAGAAGAACACTGAACACTACTAATTTGGGGCATTTTTGCTTGTATACTAACTTAAATGATTAATCAATTATCAAATTAGCTGCTGATTTTTCTGTCGACAGACTAATTGGTTAATGGATTAATTGCTGCAGCTGCACTTTACTGAGGTGAATTCGCAGATTTGTGTTGGGGCTTTTCCAGTATAAGAAATCAGTTGGTGCGACAAGACGAAAACGCATGTTGGCATCAAAGTCTCCAGGGGATGAATGTCCAGTGTACCTAATGCTCTAACTCTGCCTGGCTTTTACCAGCCTGTGTTTCTGTCCAGGCCACTGGATTCTTCCAGGATAAAATCTTTTCTTTCTCTGTCTCTCCTGGGCTGTTTCTCTGTGGCGCCACAGGGGAACAGTGAGACCAAGAGTGAGCCTCCGAGAGCAAATTATGTACATTTAAATGAACCGTTTCCTTGAGTCTGCTCAGCTCAGCGCTGAGAAAGAGTTCAGACGGAACGGAGCTGGAACAGGAGGTTGAGAGGATGTGTGTGTGTGTGTGTGTGTGTGTGTGTGTGTGTGTGTGTGTGTGTGTACGAGAGAGAGAGTGTATCAGGGATACATACGGTGCAGCCCTGAGTAGGAGTGTAAAACTTGAGTGGACCCCAGGCCCTCGCTTAGCCTTAATAGCTTTCCTGTCCACCTCCTCCTGCAGCATTAGAGTTACATTTCCACTCTGGGGGGACGTTCCTTCTTTTATATATTTATTTATTCTATTTCCTATCCCTGCCCAAATGCACAGACTTCATCCACACAGTCACTTCACAGAGGTGGTGCTGCAGGGCTCACTTCAAAAGCTGCCTAAATGCTCCTGCAGGGGTCTGGCAACGATGGAGAGACAGGGAAAGTTTCAGCAACCATCAGTCCTGCTCAGACACACACACACAGGCGCGCACACACACACACACACACACCTGTGGCTTTGTTTCACATTCAGACAATGCATCATGGAGCCTCCTTTGTTTGTCAGGCTGTTCCATTATTTACCTCCTCCCCTTTCCCATCCACCTGGGCCTTCAGATGCCATTTATCATCCCTGAGAAACCTTGCGTCCGCTAGAACTTGAAAACCCGATGAATAAGTAAACTAGTTCCTCCACACTGCCACACACTTCCTGTCCTTTTCACAGGAACAAAGACAAAGGAACTGGGATGCAGTGCTGCAGTCACAGCTCAGAGTGGACTCCACACGAAACTAGACCGCTTCGCTTCTCTCCAAAAAAAAAAAAAAAAAAAGCAAAAGAAACTATTCACTGACCTCCAAAAGACATCTTTTTGATTCTCAAAACCTTTTAACTGCATTCAGCTGTCATTAAAGTCATTAAACTATACGATAAGACGAGCTTAGAAATGGTGGTAAATTGGCCCCATGTGAGATTGCACCACCTCTTAACTTATCCGCTGTACTGTAGCTTAGACTGCACGTACAACCCCGCCGTGAGCTTCACTCTTCAGCTCCAGCTTTCTCCACCCAGCTTCCATACAGTCTGCTGTTTGCCAGCCTGCCAGCCAGCGCTGTCTAAGCATTCCTGTCTATCCAATGAGCTGGAGTCAGCCAAATAGTGATCTGCTGTTAGTTATTCAATTACTTCACCCGGCTGGCCTCCACTCCCTGGGGCTGCTGGTGGGGGGTACCAGAGAAGATGGGTGTGCTGTGCTGTATGCTGCTGCCTGCTCCCTGCGGGGAGAGGCGGAGGCGTCCCTGCAGTATCACGCTCATTTCCCACCATAATAGAAGAGAATTAGTACGGATTTAGCCAATTAGAAAAACAAGAGTCAGTTGTCATGTCATTTCCCTAACTGCAGCCAACCTGTTTCCTCTGATTTCTGTCTTGTGGCTTGCGGTGAGTGTGTGTGTAAATCCCTGTGAGTATCTGTGTGTGTTTGAAGTAATTGATATCGTGAAAGTATTCCCATGCGGACTGTAAGCTCCGAACAACTTTTAGGCACACTAATACCAACAAGGCTCTAAGCCGCAGGCATACCCTGGATGAAATATCTGCTGTGTCTGCCAGGAGACAAATCTATTCTCTGCTTTCAGTAAAATACTGTCTATGCGGCAATATCTTATTTGTAGGCTGAGACCAGAGTCTCACAGGGACCAATTGAAGCTAGCTCTTTCCATCCCTGTGCTTTGTGTGCTAATTACAAGGGTCAGAAAGACTGATGGCTTAACAGAGAAGGTTATAAGATGAGGTTATCACTGTCCAACTCCCTCTCTTCCTTCCTTATTCTACCACTTTTTCCCCTTTTGGTCTCTATTTCAGGCTTTTCTGCTTCTCTATGGGGTGCTCGTGGATGAATAGACCATCTCAGCTGACTAGAAATATCAAACCCATGAGCTGATAATGGCTGACATGGGTGAATTTCCATACCCTCTGGACGCCATGCCAATGTTTGTGCTCCAGGTAGCACCAGTGGATGTACATGGAGGTCATGTGAAGGATCTGCCTTCTCACCCACCACCCTTCTGCCCCCTCAGGGGGGGTTTGCTCTCACTATATCTTTATGTTTCATGCTCTCTCCATCTTTTTTCTTTACATTGACAGAAGAGTAAAGCTTCCTCTTGTGCTGCTCAAACCCAGTGGGGATAAAAAGTATGCCATGCTCTCACGTGGTGGTTCAATTAACACCACACATATTAGCTGGAGAGATCTTTACCCAGCGTGTCGCAAATACAAATCAAGCAGCACGTTACAGCTTCCTTAAATTTATAACCTCCTCTTAACCTTGTCTATATGAGAGGGAGTTAGAAAGAAGAGTCAGAGAGACAAAAAGTCAGACTCACTGTTTTTTAACCTTATCTTCATACTTCAGAGATGTTTCTGCCTCTGCTGTCTGAACGCATTTCACAGTCGGCATTTTTTTTTTTTTTCATCTTCGAGAAATCAGCTATGTGTCAGCAAACATGGTGCAGTGTTCAGTGTTATACGGTCTAACCCACCAATTATATCAGGAGAGTTTTATAGCTGAGATATGCAGATTGCCGAACATTTACCCTACACACATAACACTATGTATTTTCACTCACCCATGCAGCATAAACTCAATATTCATCATCTCAAACAGCACATATTAAACTATTAATGCCTCGCACGCCCTCGCCCGCCCTCGCCCGCCCTCTGAATAACCTAATTAGTCTTCAAATGAGATGTCGGCTGGTCTCTCATATTGTCTCATTTCACAGAAATCGGAGGGGGGGGGGGGGGGGGGGGGCAAGACAGATAGCGCAGCTGTCCTAAGAAGTGCTTAACTAGACCGCAGCACCACGAGGGATCATTCACAATCACACACACAGAAAACACAGAGAGATAATGATGGACATACATTCTTCAAGAGCAAATGCAAACATGCCACTGGCACACACGCCAACACACGCTCCAGGTCCAAAATGCTCAGGCTGGGTGGGTGAGTGGGTGGATGGGGGGGGGGGGGGTTTCCCAGTCCCCCAGAGACAAGCTAGCGCCCTCAGGTGATAATTAGCACAGCAGTTCAGTGACCTTGCTGAGGCTCAGCCACAAGAAGAAATAGCCTTGAAAGTTTCAGCCTGACATATTGTTTCCCACATACAATCTAAAGAAATTTAAAGAGTGAGAAAACATGACGAACGTTTATGGTTTGTTATCAATTATAGCAGAAAAAAGAATAAAACATGCAGGAAGAGCTTCAGCATTTCAATAAAAAATCGAGCCCACCAACAGACTGCTCCCGGACGTCCTGTTGTCCTATTGGGCTCTGACTGCGTTTTAAATTTTTGTTTTGATTCAGATCGAACAGCAGATATTTGTCTATATCATAAGGACATGATTATTGATGCTACAACTGTTATTTTTTAGGAAAGAAATGACAAATATTCACATGTTCCAGCTTCTCAAATGTGAGGATTTTCGGCTTTTTCTATCATTGTAAACTAGAAAAGTGGAGGTTTTACACAGATCAAGCACTTTACAGCCATCACAGTGAACAAAACAAGTATCAATTAAAAATTAAAATGACAGTTATCATAGTTAAAGTTTAAAATTGTCCTTTTTTCTGTCAATCAACTAATGGATTAATCGTCTAGAGCGAGAGCAAGAGAATGAACTGTATAAACCCAGTGACATCCTCGGTTTATCTGTAGCTTAACTGTATGTGGTGCTACATGCATATACGCTACTTAGAATAAGACCTGTCAATTTTTCATATATATATTTCCATAATCCAACCAGTAAATGAAAAATATACAGTGCATTTTCTCCAAACAGAATGGATATTTCATGGATGCAGTCAATCAACTACTTAATAAATCAAAAGTGTTGTTTTATAGAAAAGGCTGCGTTCGCTCATCAGTCAGCCAGTTGAGTTTAAGTCTACAGAGCTGCTGGATGATCGAGCATCAGAAACCATCACTATCACTCATGATCGCCTGTAGCCATCGCTGCAACAGGGCACGTGTGTCTCCCAACACCCCCGAGTCCCTCGGGGTCACCTCCACCCACCTCTCCTTTCCACCACAGAGCTTCGGCTGTTGTGACAGCCCTGCTGCCATGGGAGCATCTATTTTGGCGCAGACCTTGATCTTGGATGACTTCACATTCAGTCCTCAGTCTCTGATCAGATGTGCCCAGATACACCCTGGCCCGATCAGCTGCAGGATCTGGAGTATGTGCAGACCCCAAGGTCTCTGATGGGCAGAGGTCTAGGCTTGAGATGAGTCCTCTGACCAACCGTCTCACTAGGATGTAAGAACAGTCCACCTGCTGCCAACTTCCTGACAAGCACAGATTGAGAATCACTGATTGGCTTATGAAAATGACTCCGGAACAATGGAGATAGCATACTAGTTAGCCTACCTCATTACCTACCATCACCAACACTCTCCTGCTTTTCTTAGTGAGTCGCCCTCGTCTACAATAAACACACACACACATACACACAAATGATCAAACTCTAGTGTTATTGCAGATGTCCCACCCTCCACAGGCGGATAATTACAGTGTTAGTGATGGGGTGAGGTGGAGGGTGGGGTGTGGGACCGACTGGGAAAGAGGAGGGGTTGGGGGGTGGGAGAGTGGAGCAGCACAATGATTCATCACCACAGTGCTCAACGCACACTCCTCCTCGGCAACATGCCCACTCCAACCCCCCGCCAGCAGTTTGGCAGCGTGCCCGAGAGTGACAAGGTGACACTGGCTCCTTTTTTCATGCGCTGCAGCTCCACGCCACTCCAATCAGGCCGTGAGCAGCACCTCTGCTTCACAACAACACACGAGCCGCTGACTGGCAGGAGGAGAGGCGAACCAGAGCCGCGATCAGACATAAATCATTCGCTCGTTGACAACTGCCGCCAAACGTTGATTGCTTTCTGGTTATCTTCAAACCCCTTGTTTCATTGTCTGTGTTCATGGCAACATATGTTGAGCGTATAACAGACATGTAAATAAAAGACAGTGTGATTGTGTGTTGGCAACAGAAATGAATAAATCTATACAGCAGTGCAACATCTACTATCTACTGTAATTGAAGTCTTGTGCATAATAGCATGTATTGTAGTGTGCTCAAAACACTTTTACTAGAAAGGTTGCCATGTATAAGCAATACACTATCCAGCAAAACAAGTGGGTTGCATTAATGCCCATTGTGTCTGAAATGTGATATGTAATCAAGAGCAGACTGTGTTACCAAAATGGACATTCATTACCTCAGCGCTTTCATAGCTGTTCACCAATGACAGTCATGAATAGTTTCAATATATGTTTACCTATACAACAATCAAACCCAAAGCTAAGCTCCACTGAAGAGAGAACTGGCCCCACTTCTTATAATTCAACATGGGACAGCAGGGTATTCATTCAACACCCTACAATATGTGGATGTGTTGCTTTCTGGGCTTCACAGTCTGTGATTTAAAAGAAAAGAAAATTTTTGTAGCTCAAAATGATTCACCAGAAAGAGAAAAATTATGATTTTCCTGGCCAGTATATTATTTCATAAATTTGAACTAATAGATGATTTAACTGACATTTTATTGTCTCCCAAAAATAGATACAAGGTGACACCGTAGTTCAGAAAGAACAACAACAACATCAACACTGCAACGTCTTTTGAATACAAAGATTCCTAATATGACATTCACCGTGACTCCCTAATGATTCTCTCTAATGCGTCTCTGAAATGCAGCTACTGACGACGGCGCTGTCACTTTACCATGAATTGTTTCAGGGTTGACCTAGTACTGAACTTAGCTTCTCCATTTGGCCTCTTGACAGCTGTATCTCTTACTATGTGCCTCACGATAATGATCAAACAACTGAGACCACATCCCATATAAAGAATGATTGCCTATGCTCAGAGGATCATTTTCATAGCCAGACATGGCAGAATTATTCACTTAAATTACCAGTTGAATCGTGCAGGTTTGAGACTTACACACTGCAGTGCTAAGACAGAATTTAATGACTAACTTCAACAGAAGAACAGGTTATACTGTAAAATCTGTAAAGTCACTCACAGCAGACAATGAGTCAAACTTCACAATGTACTGCAACTTACAGTAGATTTTCCTGCCGATGTGTCACAGACATGATGACCTAAAGGTGAAATTATACTAACGAATCCTGAACTTGTATGACCTCAGTTAACATGTTAAAAAGTATGTGAATATGAGTGAAACAAGTGGCTCAAAAGTGGGCTGTGGTAATTATAGGCAGCTAAAGAGGAAGTCAAGCAACACTGTTATAAAGCGAGTCATTTTTGTGCCAAACTTCAACCAGATGCTGGTCCAGTGTTGTCACATTTGTAATTGTTTTGAAAGGCACAGAGAAATTGAATTGTTCTGCCATTCTGGGAGGCAAGTCAGCTTTATGTGTTGCTCTAGTAGTTTTCTCAAATGACGTATTTTGTCGTTTAACTTGTCATCCTGGAGAGATGTAGCAAAGACAGGTTGTACATTTTCCAGTAAGAGCTGGAGATAAGTGGGCTTCACAAGGGAGAAACAAATGTAAGGGATTGGATAGTAAGTTTTTAATGCATCATTAGTCCTTTTACTCACTCTGTCACCTCATGTGGACTGTAACCCACACGATACATGGCTTGTTCAGGACAGCAGCAGAGTTAATGTGGGTTATGTTATGAGGATGTACTACCAGATAATCTGTGCCCACCTTCAGTCCTCCTGACAACATCTGAAATTGGCATTTCCCCCAGTTTCACCTGCTGCCCTTTTATTATGCAATGTTATTACAGTGCTACTGGACAGTGACTCACTGTCTTTCTTCTTAAACCCTCCATTACTGCATTTCTATTTTTCAAATATGTGTTTGTGCGTGATTCCAATAAAAGCATTTTTACAGGTCACCAGTGGTTCACTTTATCAATTTTTACAAAATGAATAGTTCAAATCACTCAGAGAACACTGTAACACTGTCAACGAATAAGCTTCTCAAATGTCACAGACGATGATCAAATCATCAAACCCGAAGGCTGAGCGCTTGAAACAAGCTTTAGTCGTAGCTCGAGCCTCTGTAAAGTGAAGTGATGCTTAGTCAGTGCACTGTTGTACAACTGTACCTGTAGGATGAATTGCAGAGCATTGTTGAGCCAAACAAGCAAAGCACATCCGTGCTCACAAGCCTCTAGTAAACACTGCTCAGTCTGTCAAATGGCAATGCAAAGTGCAGTATTCACTCTTTCATGAAAACTCACAAAAAGGACACGGAATAACACACATTACATGAATATGATGAATGAATAAAAATTATTTAGATTTAACAATTAGTTCAATTCCCTGTTGTGTATTTACAGCATACATACAGTTTTATTCTTTAACAAATCATCTTTTCTTGCAGCACAAAGTCTCTTGAGCACAATTGGTCAAATAATGATGTGTTCACCTAGACTCTTCTATCACGTCACAAACCCTACAGAGGTTATTTTACTGAGAAAAACTAACAACATGCTCAACACTTTTAAAACAGTAACAGCGAATAAAAAAACTCCTTCTGACACTGTTAAAAACGTCTAATAAATGCAGAGGAGAAAGAAATTTCCTTGTCTTGACTAGACACCTTCTTAAATGTTCAAGGACAGTGTGTGTGCATTTCTTCACAGCTCAAACAGCACTAACTACTTCATTCCCACCCAGGGATATACAGTAACAAAGGGTCAAAGCCTTCCGAAGCGATCAGATACTGCAGCTCCTCCACCATAAATGGACACTGCAGTAATGCAGGACAGATTGATTTCTACGTATCGAAGACAAACAGTGTTACCTTGTGGGAGGCATTGTTTTTCTTCAGGCTGATGTTGATTAAAAAGTGTAGAAAAGAGTGGATCAATTTGCATCTGACAACCCGGAGGTAAGCAGAAAATGATAATGAAGGATTTAATTGAACTCCTGTGCACAGGAGAGGAAATAGATACGGAGCATGGGAAACAATGCTGTATAGAGTGCTGAAGTCGAAGTGCAGAGCATTATTTTTATAATTAATACACTTGGTCTAGGTGCAATTTTATTGTCTAAATGGCAAGTCAAACCAAAGTGGGCAATTTAATTATGGTTTGTCTAAATAAGGACAGTTCAGCCACACACACACCGCCACACATCGAAAGCCAAATCTGCGCGAACAGTGGGAGGTGTTGTAACAGTTTGCCAACAGGAGACATTCACGCTTTGGTGCATCTGGAAGGGTGCTAGCTAACGCCCATGACTTCCTATCCCATATGAGAATTGTGGATGACTTTGTTCGTCATTAGCCATTCACACAAACCACCGCCTCTGCAGGTGAGCCACTGCTTCTCCGTCTCCCACCGAGATCTCCTCTCTCTCGTGTCTAGCCTCACACCTTTATTCTCTCTCTTATCAAACCCACACATCACAACACAGTATGTGACCACATGACATGTCATCTGCCGATATACCTCTGTTGTCACAGGCAGCAGGTGCTGATTACTAAGGATGTCACCCATTGTGCCCTGTGGTATCACACAAAGGTATGTGATCACGACGAGCTCAGAAACTCACAGTGTGTGCCCAATCCAACTGGATGACGGAGGAAACGTTCTGCCACAGAGACGACTAATTTACAGCCTCACACTCAGGTAATACTGTGCGCTAATCGTTTACCGTGTCATGTCTGTCTGAACAGTACGTGATGTATAAGGCAGGGAGGGTTTCTTTAAGATCCTGACACGTTAAAGGCAAAGGAGGGTCTGTGCACAGTCACACCAAAAAGTGGCACAGCTCAAGTTATTTGTACATCCTTGCAAAATAGTTAGTGGTGGTGGACTACTTGCAGGACCTAAAGCAGCTCCACTTACTGAAGAGGAAAGTTCAAGTGGAGTGGCGTGTTATTCTGTAAAAAAGGGATATGTTGTATAAAATTTGATGGTGCAATGGTTAGTATGATAGCTTTCTCCATTTTTGTTACCTAAATGGGCTCCACCATCTACTTGGTTGGCAATTGGTCAGCAGCACAAATTCAAACACCACAGTTGAACACCACAGACACAAACTGATCACAGCAGACTTCATTCTGAAATATTGCTGGTATTATTTTCTGTATGTACCAATGGGACATTGTTCACAAAAGTACTGATCTCTGAACAGTGTCTGTCTGCTTTCTGGTCAAATGATGATTTCTTTCAAGTTCTTGCTATCACGTCTTTAACAGCTCAAATCTACAACACATACATGAGTAAAATACAAAGAAAAAGAAAATATTGAACAAAAAAACAGAAATGCAAGCCGAAGCACAGACAATGCCAAGACCTGACATTAATATACCGAGGGGCTTGATTTCAAAGAATGATAATTAGATTTAAATGCAGACGTAAAGTTTTGTTATAGATAATGTGTTTCTTAATAATATTTGAAATGTTTCCCCTTTCATAGAATGATGTAAAAGTACAGTTGTTATAATCAATCAATATAGAATAATGTAATGAATATTGGTCAACAATTAATAATTAATTAATTCTCTCTTGCAGAGAGTACAATGCAAAACATTAACTGGAGCAACAAGAATCTAGTCGGCCTGACAGATCATAGCGTTACAATAGATTTGTATGTGCTGTAATAAAAAACAGATATGATGGCGACGAGAAAAGAGCATGAGATCAATATCCTCTGATGTGAATCAGTGGATATTTTTGAGTGTGACCAAACTTTATGCTGGAGCTGGTGAGCGAAAAAGTTGGTGTGACACCAGCAGGGGTGCGCTCAGCACCATTGCACATAAAGCAGCCAGTGGCCTGTGCAGTCGACTGTGGCAGGAACCGAAGAACTCTGCAGAGTGGTCTGATGAAGCTGTCCATGGTGTCGTCTGCTGTCACTGAAGAAAATGTGGGCGGCTGCTTTCCTTTTATAAGAGCAGCACCACGAAGGGTTGAAGAGGCTCATTCTGATTGTGTGAGACTGAAACTGAGTAGATATAAGCCAACGGAGCTGTTAAAGAAGAGATGCTTGTGTGGAAATATTGGAAAATAAATGGATTATTATTAACAGATATTAGATTAGATTATTCCTTTCTTGCTTTCTACTCTCCTGCCACCCTGATCTGTGCGATGCAGAGTCGATGATTTAGACCCAGTCATGCAAGTCGAAATCACTGATGTACCAACGTCTACTCAGCGGTGGCATGTTAACATTACCTTTCGTTTTCCAACCGTTTGTAAAACTGACTCGTGTGTGTGTGTGTGTGTGTTCTCAGGTGTGGAAAAAGTGCAACATCACTCATTAAGCGCTCTGCATTGTGACATTGTGATAAAGGTCCAGCCAGTTGCAGTCCTTTAACAGAGTCCAACAGACTTTGCCAAATGTCATTATAAAAGCCGCAGCAGCCGACTCCATCCTGCTGTTGTGTTTGTGCAGGCATCAAAGTGAAGTTCAGATACGCATAAGTCACGTGCAATCAAAAGAAAAAAAAAAAGGATTAAATTACTTTCCCTGTCCCTTCTGAATGTGACTTAAAGGGCTAGTTTTAGTGTACGTCACATCTTTCCAACAGGCTACGGGCATTTAAAAATCTCACATCTAAAGTCCCACTGATTTTTGTGCCTGTAGATGCTGCCACCACCACCTCTTTCAAACTGTGTACCATAAAGAATAAAGAAAATGTTCAGGAAAATAAACATCTGTGTTATTCTAAATTTAATTTATTCATTTCTAGGGAAGACAGTGGTTTATTTCTTTCATGTGACTGTTATCATCACTACAAAATTTCAAGAACAGAATGATAATTTATGAGGAACTAACTGGGTATAGTTGTATCCATATATCAGTCTCTCCCCCTTGACATATTTTAAAGGACCAAAGTGTTGGATTTCGTGTGATCTAGCAGTGTGGCTTATTGCACCCGCTCACTTCATCTGCTCCTTCCACCGTTAAGGGAAAACTAAGGTGGCCGCAAAAAGCATGTGAAAACCATGAAAGGCCCTGTCTAGAGACAGTGTTTAGTTTGTCTGTTCTGGGCTACTGTAGATGGTGGTTCAACATGGCAGACTCCATGGAAGAGGACCTGCAGTGTCTGTAGATATAAAAGGCTCACCCCCAAATTCCACCGGGCACGGATGTGCTTCGTTCCATGTGTGCCGCGGCCACCGGAGCTATACGCAACCGTTCTAGTCAATGTTCCAAACCCCACTGGGCCCACCATGGTCTGTTTCAGAAGCGGTTCTCCACTCAGCTCCGCAGGAACTACGCGTATTTTTGATGGACGCCGCGAGCAGCTCAAGCTGGCTGAAAGCCAGATACAGAAACGGCATAGAGAATCCAGTCGATTTTCAAAATAAAACACCCAGTGCAAATTGCCAGTCATAAAAACAGACAAAAGGGAAACAAATGAACTACACATTAGTTAGTTAGAGATAGTATATTTACACATTTAGAAGCACCTAAACCAAATCTGAGGAAGTAAACAAAGTCTGGCTGGGCTAAACGCTCCGCTTCTGAAAGTGTCGTGGCCGTGACTCTGCCGTGGCAGAGAGGTGCCCTGTGGGGTTTTGGGGTCATTCTAAGGTAACAAAAACATAACAATTCTTACTTTAAAGGTACAGTGTGTAAGATTTGGGGCCTCTATTTTCAGAATATGGCAAACATGGAATATAATATTCATAACTATGTTTTGATGCATGTATAATCACCTGAAAATAAGAATCTTTTTATGTTTGTTACTTAAAAAAGGAAGAGATTACAATGCAGTGATTGGACCACTAAATGCAACTAAATTCTACACACTGTACCTTTAAGTTGATTACACACTAATACGCATATTAGCCTATATTCCATTTCTGTCATATTCTGTAAATAGAGCCACCCAAATCTGAAACACTGGGTCTTAACTGCTAATCTAAATAAACAACACAGACTGTCTCTGTTATGTGTGAAGCCTCTCCTCAACCAATTTTCATCTCTTTAATCACATGCCATTATGTACTTAACTTGTGGAAAAACCACAGTGCAATTGCATAATCAAGAGTGATGAGAATGACATTTCTGTATGTTTGAGTCTGCGCTGTATGCCAATTCCTGCATTTAAATCTTGGCCACAGAGCTGGAGCTCAAATCCCCAAACACACTCCGACATCCACACAATTCTTATATTTTATTAAGTTTTGATTTCAAGTGGCAGAGCTGTAGATATTGAGGTTTATCACCATTATTCATGAGAGAAGAATGTATGTAGCACAGCCAGCCTCAGCCAACCAGAGAGAAAACAAGAGATAGAAATAGAGGGCCAAGAGTGAGGGCCCATTTTCATTTTAATCAGTCAGCTTGTTGGTTCAGTTGGCTATGAGCACTCTACAAACAAAACCAAATGGCAGCTCCTGGCACTGGCTGAGGCACAGAGACTTTTAGGCAGAGAGATGAGAAAAGAAACAGGGTGAGAGGGTGTTTGGGAAATCAAGGTTTCATTAAGATGGCCAAATAGAGTAAATCTCGGTGATGATCAGCCACTCCAACGAACGACGGCTGAAGACAAAAGACCAAAACCGGACGTTTCTCTTGTCTGGGCCCTACAGTGTCTGTGACAATGACTTAACACACTGCAGGAACAGACAGGAAGGTAAGTGTTTTATTACCCTAAATGAAGGGCTCAGATAAGGCAGGCTCTTCACTGTCTATTTGAATTGCTCCATATGGTTAATAACAGGGGCGTAACAGATCTATGAATGACATGTTAGAGTCATAATGAAGATAAATGGACTCCTTCAACTACTATGTCTGATAACCTCCAGTATTGATAACAGCTTCATTATCCCTCCTCCTCTTCCTTCCTCAGCTCCTCGTTTTAAACAGAGCCACAGGTCCTTCTTTACATGTGCAGGTGCTGAACTCCAGACTGATGAAGTTCATGGTGTAGACAGCCCAGGGTGACGTCTGTATCAATCACCACGCTGTGATCTACAGAACAAGTGTGCAGGTCATGCTACCCAGCCATTTCGACTACATGTTAAACAATTAGGGGAAAAAGCTGCCTTTGCACCCGTGCTTAATTGGGAAAACGTCAAGCTCCCCAGCTGAAAGCAGCCTGACATATTACCCAGATTACTGTCTCACTTGAAGGCTTTCCCATTACCTGAGGCATGCCTCCCTGTCTCTTTCCTCTTCCTCTCACGCTCCTTCTCCCATCGTTCTCTCCCCGTCCTGCTCCTCCACTCAGAGATGGGTCTTTGCTCCTCCGTGTCAGGACTGCCCTTTTATATACCTGAGAGGCAAAGATAGCAAATGGAAGAAATGTATGCACGCTATTCCTAGCCCTCCATGACATCTCGTGTGAATTATGGACATTATTCTTTTCACTGACTGGCGTTTGTAAAAGTTACTGGTATGCTACAGATGAGATCCGATTTTTTGGAAATTAAATATGTGAGAACACAGCCTGTCATGCATTAAAGGAAAAGTTCAACATTTTGTGAAATGCACTAATTTGTTGCTGAAAGTTTGATGAGAAGATTCATACAACTCTGACATCTGTTCACTAAATATGAAGCTGCCTAGCTTAGCACAAAGGCTGGAAACAAGGGAGAAAACTACCCTGGCTGCTGTAACAGAGAGACTGGTGTCGATCTTCTTTCTTTCCCACCTCCTTTAATAAACAGACTTTATTACTATGGAAGCACTAATAAGACTCAGAACATTTCATATTTCATGTTTATTGCTTCACTCTTGGTAGTAATCTAATCACAAAAAAGTGGCTAAATATGCCAGTCTTGGTTATCCAAATACAATTCTTCAAGTCGACCTTCCATGTGTTCATTCATTTCCCCAAAATCTCTAAGAAAATGGCAGGTATGTAAAAGTTTAACTGCCCATAAATTCTCGCAGAGAATAACGAGACAAATAACAATACAAATAACATTATCTGGTGTTGTAATGAATCAAATAATAAAATGCAATATTTTCACTTAAAGGTCCAGTGTTTAGGATTTAACAGCATCTAGTAGCGAGGCTGCTCCCTCTCCCTTTCCAAACTATGGTGACGTACCAATAGATCCTCCTAAATGTTACTCACTGGACCTTTAAGTAAAACTACTCACATCATTAAAAGTAACATGTGGAGAGGGTTATGAGGGTGTCCCCGTTTTTTTTTTGTTTTTTTTTAAATTGCAATGCACATTCCTGCCAATGGTGTCACTCTATTCTACTGATCAACATCACACAAAAGTAATTCAACGTCGGAAAGGCTGGAAAGAGTTCTTGGAAGTAAACAATGCAGGTTTGAAAGTTGTCAGGCCTCATGAATCAACGTGTTTGGTAAGTAACATTAAATGTAAGCATAACTTTTGTTTGTTTACAAGAAAACTCACATGTACATTTATGCAGCAAATAAAAAAGTTATTCTATCATCCCATCCTGAGTTCAAGTCCGTCAGTGTGACAAAAGTGTGGATTTTGCAGGTCATACTGACATGATTTATGAAACTATCCACAGAGTGAATTATGATTTCTTCTTTAATTCCACAAATTATCACAAATGCAACAGCAATAACTCAGCTGCTTCATGATAATCTGATTCTCATACACATTTGATCAATTTCGCAAAACAACAAACAAGCTCATTTCTGTCACAGCCCTGGCTTTATTTACATTATCCATGTTTCTATCAAAAGTCCCATCTCACCCTAACCACACAGTGCCACCGCCAGAAGCGATGTTCCGCCACGATAAACATTTTTAGACTTTGAACTCTTTGATAAGCAACACAGCGCAGTCTCTGAAGTCTGATAGCCATTTATGTAACAGGGTTTAAACAAAAACAGGCAAATTTCTGGAACAGCTGCATAAAATCTGTACTGATCAAGATGAATTTGAGGCAAAAACGCAGATACTCCTGTTCTGATTAGATAGAATTGTTTTCATGGTGTAACATAATCCAGCCAGCCCCTAACATTTCAACCAACTCTCTCAATACATTTGAAAGTGGCTCTCTGAACTACTGTCACGCTCTGGATGTTTTCAATAACCTAGCAACGGTCTTCACAGTTCACTATAGTCGATGCTGCACAAGCTGTTTCATATTGTTTGGTAAGTGTTGAAGGTTTTAATTTGAAGAATGAACGCTCAAGGCCAAGGACAAATAACTTCATACAGAAGATTCAGGACATGCATCACTACAAATAGATCTTGAAGATCTTACTAAGTGCTTACATGTACTGAGATCTCAGAGGATGCTACATAAACTAAAAGGACCTTGAGTCTCTTGGTTTAGCTGATCTTGTTAAAATGTCCTTTTCATGCTCCTGATAACTGTTTAGCAGATTCAGTGAATGTATTTTTATTTTTGTTTTTTCTGCCTGTGCAGTTCAAATCAACTAATTTATTGATAAAATCCTCCAAAACGTCAACAACAACAAAAGCTACAACAGACCCAGTATTTGCAAGGAAAAATGTTTATCATAATAATAATCTTCTCTGTCACATTCAATTTTGAGTGAAGCCTACCATTTAATACATCGTCCTCAGGCTACTCACTAAGTAAACTCTCCAATGTCTCAAGGAACTTTCTACTGACTTGACACTTTGAAGGGAGACGAGCTGATAGAGGATAGGAAAGGCTTGAGGCTGAGTCGGACAGACAGACAGTTGACGGACACTTCTTAACCCCTCAGGGACTCACTGCATTTGTCTACTTCAGCTTGTTGTACAAGTCATTGCTTTTTAATCTTGAAGTCAGACCTAATGTGGTTTCTTTAGAACACAGCAGGAACATCAGCCTAATGTTTTCACACATGGACACATTGGTGATATACTGCATACAGCATACGATGAAAGTCATGATGAGCTTGGGCCGCAAAACATCTGAAACATCAGCGAAAAGACAATTATGTGGTAAAATAAAGTCATAAATACACACACAGAGTGTGTATCCTCTTTCTTGTGAAATCCTTCTTTTGAAAACTAAACCTACCCCTTTAAAAACACTGTATATCATATGGTGCCTAGGTGGTGCTTACCCATTCACTAATACCATGAATAAAAAATGAACTAACAGGATAGAAAGAGGTGGACAGACTTGCACAGATGTGCACAGCTGCACAACAATAATTTCTCTGGACAAACAAACAGAAGGAATGAAAAATGTTGTCCTTGCTCTATAGTTTGGGAGATGGGACCAGAATGACAAACTTTCTCCAGTCATTAGAAAACAGAGCATAAGACAATATCAATGCTTATTTAAGGAGTTCCTGTCTCCAACATGCTGATTCAATCCGTAAGAACATCCTCTGTCTACTAAAACTTGAAGTAAATATATTTAAAACACTTTCCGTAATAAAAAAATCATAAAAACAGATACAGTAGAGTTTGGTGCAGCTCCATGTGAACCTTTCTATAAAAAGAATCTGCAGGAGAGCTGACACAGGTCAGCTAGGAAACAGGTTTGGTATGCAAGATCTCATATAAATAATTTGTCCTCTGCAGTTCTAATATGGAAAGTAGCTGATTATATTTACATATATTTAATACCTTCTGTTTTCATCCTTTATCACCAGCTGACACTTAATTTGATTGTATTTATGTTTACACTTGCTATTGCATGTAAAATGTTTGTTAACCTGTAAAACAACAGCATGTGCAAATTAGATGTATATAAGACTTGTTCCTTGAACTCAAACATGGAATTAGAGTAGAGCTAAGCTGTCCCGAGGCGTTTGAACATTTCTAAGCCGGGAATAGTGTGGCCTTTGCACTGTCAATTAAAAAAACATTTCATAAGTCAGCATGAAAAATCCAACAGTGTTGGACCACTTAATGTCTACTACGTTTGGCTCATTGCACACATTCTCACAAAATTAGCCTTATAATACCCACAGTATGTATTCATCAAGTCTTAAAGGAGCATGCAGCAGTTCAATATGCTTCCATCGTCAACAAATTAATTTAAAGACAGGTTGCATTTCTTAAATACTGACATTTTTGGCCTCTTATCTTCCCTAGCATATAGAGTACTTTGAGCAGATGGAAGACAAGCCCTGAATAAATGTCAAACTCTGAACATTTTCTTGGCATTACCCACTGACCCATAGAGAAGCCCCCCTCCCAAACATTTCCCTGTAATGTAGTGCTCAGCCTTTCACAGGAGCCGTCTTTGGAGAGTGGGACTGTTAACATGCTGGAATGAACATCAAATTCCTTTTAGGGAGCTAAAAATCTCCAATGGTTCCATAAAAGCCTGTCCTTTTTTAATGATCTGAATCTATTTCTAAGTATTATTTTCACAGCGAAGTAAACCGAGCCCAGTGTAGGAAATATTTCAACGCTGAGCTCAGATCATTTTCCTGCAGAGTTTCTCTATGCCAAAGTGTGAAGGACTTTGGCTAATGAGTTTAGTGAGGGTGTGAAACGTGTATCCTCCTCCAACAGAAAAAGGGCAGGACCAGGCCTAGCATCTGTAGAATCTGCCTCAAGATCCAAGCAGCACATGTAATTATTTATTTAAGTTAACCAATTAAGGACTTCTCTGGTGAAAGACAGAGAAAGCCTGCACATTTCTCCTCCGCCTTATCTTCTTGTTGTTAGAGTGGCAGATTGGCACCGTTACTACTAGCAGCAGGTTTGTAAGTTGGCTTAATTAATATGTGGAAATGCTGTGGCGGGTAATGAGGGATTTACACGCGCACACATTCCTCCTCAGCCAATAACCCCTCTTTGGTCTGACAGCCAGCCAAGAACAAACACACTATCATTTGTAGTCTATGTGAAGATGTTTTTTTTCTCCTTGTGAATATCAGAGGATGTACAGTATGTGCTCTCGTCCACAAAACTGACCCGGCGTTTAGGACATTTATATACTAACGCACATAAAGTTTTACCATGTGAAAAAAAAAAGTTTCTGCAGGGTAAACCAAGAAAAATACTCCTACTGAACTTCTGTATCATAAGTTTCTGTAGTGGCAAATGTTGAGCTAATCTTTAGCTCAATCACCAAGGCAACACAAGGCAGCAGTAACAGCAGTGTTTTACTGTCTACCGACACAGACTAAACACACCACAGAAATAGTAATGGACGGTAACCAAGCAGTGTGTGTGTGCGCAATGTTCACTAATCTATTATCAGGCAGCGGCAAATAAATCTATTACTGTAAGGTGCTCTTGAACAGCGAGGATGAATTTCATCACTGCGACTGAACAGGATAATGTGGGTGCTTGACAGCAAGTAGAACCACCAATAATCAAAGTGAAGTCAACACTGCAGACTACAGACTGACATTGTTGTAAATATAGCCATTGTGTAGGTGGTCAAAACTGCTTGCAAATGAATAACAAGCACAGACATGACCCAGGAGAATCATAGAATGAGCATGAGGCTACTGCAGCATGAAACATGGTACTGTAACAGCTCGCAGGTCCTATCTGTCACTGAATGTACTGTAGGGGCGTGTACGAACAACAACTCTTGTCTATGAAGTGTCTCTGGAAAAAGAAGGAGAAACAGGAAACAAAGCTGATAACAAACACAGAACTTTATTGCTGGGAATCCCTTGTGGGCAATGGCATCACTCAAGCATTTAATTGGATGGGACTGACATTTGCAGAGCAGGGTGTCGGAGCATTTGTGTCAGTGCTGAGGCGCAACTTGCTGCCGTACACATGTATCGTGCTCCACTGACTCAGGAGGGGCAGTTTTCTTTCTCAGAAAAGAAAACTCACAGTCACACTCGTCAGAGTCAAACGCATATGCGCTCACATTTCATTTAATGGCCAGCTCGTGGAGACATCAAGAGGCGTCTCGAATAAAAATCAATGAGCGTGATCAATCGGCCTACACGTTTTCATCCCCCAGTGTTTGAAGACACTCTTGACTCTCAACTTCACACAAATGTCACAAGGACCATTAATCAACTTAAACAGATATTTAAGTGCCCTTGACTTATCTGCTGTATCATTCTGCAATTATAATCCTCGTATTCAAGATGAGAGGGAGAAAATGGCAAATGGTTATGCAATCTGCGCCTCTGTAATTCAGACCGGCTCTTGCCGTAATATATTGAAAGATTTAAGATGACACTTTGCTCCATTATTCAAAAGGCAAAGACCATCCATATAGCACTGATGTTTAACCAGGAGAGACAAAATGCACGGACAATATTCATTTTTGCCGCCTGACATACAGAAAAGCCTCTTTCATAGACAGAAACAAGACAACTATGACTGGAGAGAAGAGGACAAGAAAGGACAGTGATGCAAAGGTATGTTATTAAATTAAAATAAAAGGTTTGACATTATTTGTTGCACGCTCACAGCATGATACACATTATGACTTGATTTGTTTTAAGGTCTCAAGCAGCTCTTTGTCTGTGAAACAAAATGTATTCTTGATGGACGACTTCCTGTCATAAAGTGTAAACAGATCATTAAATGATGACAGGAATGCAATCCAACACTGTCAGTTTTGGCTCAGCGTAACATCGACATATTCTGCAGCACCTGTTTTTGTGTAAAGCCTTTTTATAATAATTAATATAAGAGATAAAATAAATATACAAAATAATGATATATTCAATTTGAGTTGTTTCTTAATTCAATGTTACCATCCCGAGAGCTCAGTATTATTGATTGGTATTTTAAGTAACCTTCACCAGTAATCATGGAAGCAGCCAGTCGAGTCAAGTCCAGGTAGCAACTCCCTCATGACTACTGCTATTTTAATCTCCTCTTTAAAAAAAAAAAAGAGAATAAAACGGGATGAGACAGAGGGAGGCAGCACAACAGAGACAGCAGCAGTCACAGTAACAGACTGTGAAATAATGTTAAACACTGTAAGTAATGCCATTTATGACATTTACTGACATAAGATAAACATAAACACTGTTATATATTGGCACCTGTGACCCTCATGTTGTTGTTTTCACCTTATGATTATATCTCTCCTGCACTCAACAGACATAGCTGAGACCCTCACGATGCATATCATAGCGCTTGTCTTAATAAATCATTGTTTACGCTAGCAGCATGGCTCTATGGATGGCTCAATGTTGGTCTGTCTGTCTGTCTGTTGGTCGGTTCCCAACTGAAAAATCTCACCAACTAATGTACAGTGTTTTTACACAACTGGGTGAAAAGATTGTTTTAATTCATGTTAGTCCAGTAAAAATCATCTGGTTAAATCGGTGGAACACCAACTCGTTGAGCTAGTTGTCACCTACTTAATGTTGAATGTCACTTTACACCAACGACCGTATTTTTATTACGATATCTGTGTTGAATGTGTGTTGTCAGCACATACAATCACCTTGTGGACATTTGAGAAATGTATAGTACATTGTGGGAACTGATCAGGACTGAGACTTTACTACAGCCAACAGCTAATGGAAGGTGAGCAAACAAAAAGAAGGGGGGCTGTATAAAGTTAAGAGTGCCATCATAATTTGCTCATTACAAATATTTATGACTAAACACTTGCAAAACTGTAAAACTAAAACGCTAAGACACAAAAAAGTGAGTGAGAGACCACCAGACAAAGAATAAATCTTGGATATGGAAATTTAGATAGTCTTTCTGTGAGTGTATGTGTGTTTGCAGCTGCTTGACTGTCTCAGGCTGTTTGATTACATAAAGTCTGCACGCCAGCTGTAACCGACATCGCTTTATGCCTGGATCTAATAAAGCCAAGCTCATAGGCTCAGTGTGTTTCCTCTAGCATGCAGTTTACCAGGGTGTGTATAATACCTTCTGTACAAGCACCAAATGCTTCTCCTTCCTTCCTGATCCCACATCACCTCAACTCAACTTCCCAACTCTGAAGTTGGCCATGTGACAGCTTGTTCACACCACAATGAGACGAGAGCGTTGGTCACAAAACAAGCGTCAGCAGAGTATAGTACAGTACAGCAGAGAGGGCAGTGTCCAGGATTTTAGAAATACAGGGTTCATGAGTCAAGATTTTTTAGATTTTATTATTCAGTTAATTGTAAAGAATTGTATTTTATTTTATATTAGTTAGTTTACTTTTAATGGCCTGATTTTATTGTGGTGAACTATTTTGAACAGTATTTCAAAAGTGTTTTATAAATAAAGTATATTATTATTTATTACATTGCTGCACACACACGTGTGATGCCTGGGTGAGACATTAAAACACAAGATTTTTACATGGTGTTTAGTTACTGTTGAAAGGTTTGTGTGACTTTGAAATGCTGAACGTAAAAATTCTAAAAACTCAAATACAAAAAATACTGAGGACACGACTTAATTAGAATAGAATAGATACTTTATTGATCCCTCGAGGGGAAATTCTTTTTTCACTTCACCTAATTGCTTTAAGATTCTTCAATCTCACCTTAACCTACCTCAACATACAGTATGAGCTATTTCCTCTATGTCACAATATGCAGCTGCTGGGAAAAAAAAAAAAAAAGAAAGAAAACATCTCCCTGTCAACACACGGGTATGTACCTGCCCTACATCCTTTACTGCGTCTGTCCTCCCCTGTGCTCCTCCTCCAGCCCGAGCATCTAAGCAGGTGGAGATGATCCTATTGAGGGATGACAGACAGCCTGCCCTCTCCGAGCAACCAGTCCCCCAGGCAAAGTGGAGCTCTTTTCATTGTATGTAATGAAGCATTACCTGCAGCACCACTGAACAGGGCACACTGTTAGGGAAAAGGCAGAAACTGGTAGATATTTTGGAGCTGTCATAAGTGAAGCCGTGCACTGCATTCACACTATTCAATATAAACAAGACAATTACTTCAGCGAAAAATATACATCATCATATAGGAAAACACATTTTTCTCTTGGTGACAGAAGAAACCCAGAGAGAAAAAAGCAAATGAACTGTGCGGTTATTGTAACCAAAGAGGCCAAGTGGAAGATATGAGTTCAATGATTTATAAATAAGGATGTGTACTTTCCCACTTCCTAAATGGGTGGCGGGAGGATGGCCAGGGAAGGGAATGAAGGCAGGAGAGAGGGAGAGTGCTGCAAACGTTTATCCCTTCATAAACATGGACTTTCACTCAGCTCACACATGTGGAATTGCTTCTCTGGTCAGTCTGACGCACTGATGGAGATAAACCAATGTGACATCACGCCTACATTTGTGGCAGCTCAACATTCTCCTCCTTCTCTTCTCTCGTCCTCTCTCTGTCTTTCTCTGTCTCCGACCTCTCAAGGGCAACTTGCCACTGTGAATAAAGACATCGCTGTTGTTCTCCTTATTTCTCCCTCTCTCTCTCTCACTGCCTCTCTCACCCCATATCTTGTTGACTCTCTGCTGATTATCAATGCAACACCTCTAATAAGATCCATCAGCCCACAGCTTTCCCACCCTCTCACACCCACTTCATTTGCACAGGAAGGGAGAATCAAAGACAGCGAATAATTTGGGATAAAAAGAAGATGGATGTGCCTCCCTGTGAATAACATGCTCAAGAGCCCCACTGCAGACAGGAGATGGAGAGGAGAGGACCTTTGAGTTACGGGACTTGTTAGAGCCTTTTGCCATCTCCTTCTTCATTCAGCAGACTTTATTTTCTAAAGAATGGACAATTACCTTCACCAATTATGAACAGCACAGAAGAGATGTAACATTTTGAAGGTGTCACATTTGCATGTTATTATCAGAAAATCATACTGAGGCATGCAAATGGAGGACCACAGGGAAATATCTGAAATAATATCAGCACTTAATAAAGCAGTGGCATGAAGTAGAAGCTACTCACTCTTTCTCTTAACAATTTGCACCTACAGCACCCGGTCTAACAACACTCTGACCCTGAATTTCCGGTTAACAGAATTAAATCAGGATATTTCAGTTTTTTCCCAGCATTCCAGTGGGTCAAGTATTCCACCATGATTAAGGCCCACGTCTGTATTCTTTTACCCGAAGTCACAGCGATGCAAAATTGCCACATGACAAGCACATGATGAGCCAGATGGACAATGGTGACAAACAACATTTTCTCTCCTCGCTGTCGATGGGAAGACAGGATGGGTTCAGCTTGGTTTCTCACCACAGAGCTGATCCCAAAAATGACATGCCATGATGGCTCAGTGTCACCCTTTGTGTGACTATTTTTAACGCAGGATGGCAAGCAGTGAGAAATATTGAAGAGATCTCCACATACTGCCATCAGCATTCACAAAAAAAAAAAAAAGAGAGAGAAAAAACAAACTTGCCACCGTGGCAACTAATCTGTCTTATTGTCAGTGTGAACACATCAGTACACAAACTGCTGATAAACATGCAGTGACAGCTATCAAGAAATGTCTGAATATCTGCACTATTTCTGCTTTAAAAATCAATAACCCATTGCTCCGCAGCTTGCATATATATATTTTATAGAAAATACGTTGGCTCATCTGACCTCAGTCATTGCAATACGAAGTCAAACAGATGCCACGGCAAGTGGCAGAAATTCTTTGGTCTCCTAGCTTGCAGACGACTCACACAGCCTACACGTAAGCCATTGTTGGATCCAACTTGAGAGGCTGTTAGTGACTAACGGCATCATGAATAGATAAGAGCAAAAACCTCTCAGTAGCTATAAGACCAGGGTCAGCAGCTTCTTAACATATGAGCTGGAGGCACTGACGGACGGGGCTGAAAAACACAGCTGACATCATGGCTGGAGATACAGGATCCACGCACGTGTAAAATAGGCTGCGGCGTGTACAAGCTCAGGAAGCAGTGCAAATAAATAATATACTTCTGGGATGAAGGTTATCATAAATAGTGCGGCTGGCGTTGTTGGTGCTGGTCTGCCATGATGGGTCTAGCGGTGAAAAGTGCATCCCCCACAAGGCCCTGTGACATGGACAACTGCTGAAGGGCTGTCCCCAACAATCACATCTTCCAACAAAAGGCCCGGGCCAGGGAACTGAAAAACACAAAGGGCAAAAGCCTAAAAATAATTACTAAGTCTGTAGAGAATCACTGCTAAACACAGAAGGCATGAATGATCATCATCAAGGCTTCAGATAAAACAGAAGTATAATGAAAGGGGGGAAATACAACACATATCCAAATCTAGTTTGTTTTTAATGCTTCTTGTTAAGTCTCCTTCACCTATCTCTCACAGCGTCTGTTCTCCAATCAAGCAACAACCTCTTCTTAATTAAAAACATTATTTTCAAGCCTCTAAAACATCCAGTGCTTTGGCAAACTAGTCAAAGCAACTATTGTATCTCTGCAGCCTCCCGTGGGCCAAGCTCGCTGTCTTCATTTCTCTCACACCATCTCCACTGCTCAACCCCTCCCTCCAACCTAACACACGCATGCATCCCCTCCTATAACCTACCCTTCCTGTGTTTGCCCGTGGACACTTATCATCGATGCACACAACATCTTTTCCTGCATCCCCATCGATCCCCTTATTGAAACAAGCCTCATTTGCAGTCTCCTTCTTGACATTTTTTCCTCTCCTGTCTCTTTCTTTTCCAAACTCTGACAGGCTGTGCAGATTTTGGCAGTTTGCTGTTCTCCCCTAATCCTTTGCCAGACTTTCCTCCTTCACAAATATACAAGGATTTCAGAGAGAATGCAGTCAGACATCAGATGGCCACAAAAACATTCCTGTGTGTGATATACAGTTTTTTAAATTGTAAAAAACTTCAGTTACGGTTCAACAACAAGGTGTCTTGGTATTAAAAAATAATGGAAAAGCAAAGCCTGTTGTATTCTATACTGTGACACATGGGAGTATATTGTCGCTCAAGAAATAAGACAAAAAAATAATCCCTTTTTGAAATGTCTTGAAATACTGAACTGTTTTGAAATATACGATATTAATGGACACTTGACAGCCAATATTTTCATGGCCATTGTAAAGTATAATGCAGTGGTTCCCATCCTCGGGGTCAGGACACCCTCAAAAGACAAACTGAAAGGGTGACGAGATGATTAACAGGATAGAAAAGAAGAAAAGATATTTTTCTTCTGCATCAAATTATACAGTTTGTTTCACACTTTCCTCTAACCTTTGTTTTTTTTTTCTTGAAACTTAGTGTATTGAAACAATACAAATAAAAAACAAGGACACAAAACACTTTGGTCATAACTGGGTGACGTATGCAACGGTTGAAATGCAGCTGGGGGTGGGTGCAAATGAGAAATGTCGTGTTTGGTGTCAATCGTGTTGATTGACTAGAGGACAAAACATAGTTAAATGTAAATACTGTTGGATAAAGTGGAGCTGAGCAGGCCTCACTGGAAGTTTGTGGCTAGTGTTCAAAAGAGAGAGAGCTGATTGGTGCTGACCATCAGGTTAGCAGTAAACTGTGAATCTTCAGTATGAGCTACAGTAGTTTCTTTTTTTGTTTGTTTTTCTAGAAAATAAATGCTACAGCTTCTCAGGAAACAGAGCAGAGTTCAGACTTTTGTTTACCAGCAGCTGAATATTGTGACGTGGAGGTTAGCCCAGAAGTCATCTACAACCTAGCAGTAAAGAAATCTCCATTTTCCATACATACACCATAGGCTCCAAACTCCCCACTGATAGAATGGAAGTCATAAACGTGTTATTCAGATCAATTTGTATTATTTATTCATTTGATAGTTGCAACAGATACACAAAAAGAAATATGTTCTGAACTGCTGTTTGTGTTACAGAGGTAACAAGGAAAGAGGAAAAAGTACTTAGATAAAAGTAATTCAGTCAGAATACTCTGAATAAATGTTAATGTGTTACATCTTCAAAATTATTCTGGGGCGACGGGGGTCTGATACAACAGCCTTCCTCTGTATATAGCCTCACTAAATTCACCAGAAAACAGAACAAAACTCAAATGATTATTAATAAATGTTGCTTTGGACACTGCAGCTGGTGCAAAAAGCAATATTAGGCTACAGAAATGAAAGAACTGCCACTTAAACAGCAGAATGAAAAATGACCAAAGCAACAACACAGAGATGTGTAAAGTCCACAGCGGCTGCAGCCACAAACACCTTGTGCACTGCAAAGTCCTCAGCAATTTGCTCTTGGTTCGACCATTACCTCAGCTGATATAATAACGTTGTCTGCTTAATGTTAAGCGTCTGTGTCTCACTAGAACCAGTCAGCCTCTCTGTCCCACTGCGCTCCTCAAAGTGTTCAAACACTTTGAGATGAAAAAGACTCTGTAGTCACAACTGTGACAGAAACTGTCAGGGAACAGCAGAAGGGCCTCTCAATCAGCACTTTTGGATTGGCTGGAGCGGATGCAGGACATCATAGATGGCGACGGCCGTACGCCATGGAGACTTCATCCATATTTTATAGGGGACTAGACTGGACTGTGACACATTAACTGTTACAGGTAACACTGCAACATTAACAGTCAATCATGATATTGATCACAGGTGCTGTTGCCTTAGTTGGAAAAAAGTGATATGCTGTATATTCAAGAACAATATTGCAATGGTAACTAGGTGATATTATATTTTGAGTAATCTCAGTCAATAATGTAACAAACCTGAACCATCACAATCTACATTTTCAAAAATAAATTTGTTCAACTGTTTCAGATATTATAATAAAGCAGAAGAAAAACTGATGCTGGAAGCATCTACCTTTCCGGAATTTCAGGATTGTCTGTGTAAACAATCTGGACATTGACAAATCATCACCTTTAAGGTATTAAGCTTGGACTCTAAATGCTCCACTCTGTTCTTTAGCTGTGTCTGTCTGACTGCTGCAGCCAAAAGTACCACTACGAGAGCAGTGAGAGTAAAGCTGCAGGACAGCTAAACAATGAGCTGAAAGAGGCTATAAAGCTAAACAGTTATGTGGGGAACTGCAGAGTCAGGTAACAATTGTCTGTTTATCACTGCAACTGTTTTTTTCCCTCACATAAATGTAGTAATGTGGTGCATAGTTAATATGAAAATACAGTTCTTAGCTTCTTATAACACATATAGGAAGATGAAACATATTTGGATATTGTGAATAAGCCGAGTAGTGGGGACATACTTGGTTAAATTTAAAGGTAAAATCTCTCTTTTTTTTATTCTTAAACTACAGCATCCTGGATTACCTAAAAGAGGGGGCATTGGAAAAAGCACTAATCTGCAAGCTGACACACATTGTCTAACATCCTAAGTCCCACTGCCAAGTCAACCAAGATACTTCCTCTGAGGATAAAAGATTTTTTTTTTTTTGCCTCCACAGTTGAGATGCCATAACCGCAGACTCAGAACAGCAATGTCCTCCCTTTTCCTTTTCCTCCTCGCCTTCAGTCTAATCCAGAAAATGCATATTCAGCCAGAGGAAACAAAGCAGCACAGGAAGAGAGACGAAGAGAGTGATGTTGCGACATTGAGAAAGAGAGAGAAAAAAAGAAAAATAGAGAGAGAGAGACTGAGAAAGAGGAGAGTCCTGCATCTCAGGCCCTCCAGAGATCAATTGTACAAACTTCTCCATGAGTGCTCTCCCTTGCCCTTGTACACTCTGAACTAGCCAAATCAATGCCCAGGCATCTGTGTTTGTGTGTGCATGTTATTTAGACAGGCAAGGAGCTGGGTGCGACAACTTTGAGGGTGGGAGAGGAGGAGAGAGAAAATGGAGGGAATAAGAGAAGCAGCAGTAAACGATAAGAAATTCCTCAGATCAGATATTCTTAAATGTCACTGAGCTGAAGTGTCTCTCGATGGTGTCGTGTGGAATATAAAGGCTTCTTGGCGGAGGGGATAGCTCTCATTGCATTCACTGCTGTGTTTCACACTGGGTGTTGCTCTTTAACATGCAACAAAAATGTTTTTTCATGTGTAACACACACACACACACACACACACACACACACGCACACGCACACGCACACGCACACTGCTCATCACATATCCTCTAGTTTCAATTATCACGTCCTAGGTCGGGAAAATGCTTTTATTTGCAGTGGAAACATGAATGTCGTCAAGTTCCTGCATGGAGCCTCAAACAGCATTAAGATTTAAGCACATCTATCACATTCCTCTCACAGCTGTATTGTTATTGTAACAGAGAAGGAATCTGTATCCTCCCACACACTTATAACACTATGTGATTTATGTCTTATGAGTTAGTAATGATGATGTGACTATTTATTTCTGCTGTGGCCCCCCACTTTGAATACTCTCAGTTCTCAGTGAACTCTTATATGCATATGTTTTTGTTGTTGTTTTTACTTACTCTTTGGTTACATACTGCAAGAAAAAGACCACGGGGGATGGATATACTACATACACGTCTTTGTGATTTTAACAACTTTTTCACTGAAGAAAGCAGACGATAGAGCAGAGTGTCTCCTTTATTAAGGCCCCTCACACTGGGTCTTAGTGGGAGATTTCGGCTTCACGCCTCCCTGCCACGGTTTCAGCAAATCGGCTTTCTGTGGCCATGACAGTCATTAGCCTTGCCCCTGGCAGTAATCCTCTAGTTTCTGTCTCTAATGGAAGCAGGACGGGTTAGTAGCATTCACTCCGTTACTTTGTCTGCTGCAGGGCCCCATAGGGAACCTACAGGCTCTCAAAGCCGAAGTCCGATGCACCTCCTGCTCCACAGTACGAACCAACGCCTCAAAACACCCCAGGCCTCTCTCACACTGGACGCAAGTTGTTGTTTAAACAAGTTTTGAACAGAGGTGAGTAGATTAATTTAAGGAGTGTACTCAAGTAAAGTTTACGGTACTTGTACTTACTTGAGTATTTCCATTTTATGTTACATAATACTTATACTCCACACATTAATCCAGAAAAATCACCTGTCTAATTGCTTATTTCTTACTAACCTGCTGCATTCGTGTCTACAGTGATGTTATGGCTGTTATGTTTTGCTGTATGTTTAGTCACTGCACAATATTAACTTTAAAGACAACAGCTTCGCCCCGTGTTCCGGATCCACTCAGGAATTTGATTTCTTGCGTCAACCTTTCACCAAGTTTTGTGAAAATTGGAGCAGTAGTAGCAAACAAAAGAGAAAAAAAATGCTATGAAAACACTGAATGCTATGTTTTTTCTTCTTTCCTCTCCCATTAATCATCTCACGACGCCTTAGGATTTATCTAGTGACTCTTGGGAGAGGCCTCGGTTGGAAACCAAAGGACAACTAGCTCCACCTAAACCAGCAACTGTAAAATGCTGTTTACACATTAATATTTTACAATTTTACTGCAGAATAAGTACTTTTTATTCTAATAATAATATATTTTGTTACAAAACTTCTGCTTTTACTTAGGTAAGATGTTACCTACTTAGGTATTTGTACTTAAGTAAATCTTCCTACTTCTTCCACAGCTGCCTTTGGAAAACTAATGAAGCATTCATTAAACATGCTCCGCGTCTCAAGTTTGTCTCAGGTGTATCTGCTGAATGGCAATTGTTCTTGTTGATAACCAGAGTTAGACATCTTAGAGAACCCAGAGAAAAAAGTGATAAATGGAGAGCACTCCAACTCGGTGACGAATGGCAACCTGACCCAAAAATCTATCATTTTTACAGTGTAAGCAGTAAAGTGACAACAACTGAGAAAAATTACTAATGCAAGAAACTGCTGATGCTATCCATGCTGTAACATTAGAGGCACCACTTTGATGAAATCAAGAAACAGTTTGACCTCAAGCTAGAATGGAGTAAATGTTGATGAGAACTCAAAACAGGCTAACTGATGTTTATTAGCTACAGATGGAAGGCCGAACACTGACCAGGGGAACAAAAGAAGAGACTGTCATCATCAGTCAGATACTGATTTAATTTAAGCTGCACATCCATCAGAGCTCAGACCTACAGGCTATATACTGATGGTGTTGATTTGAATTGTAGCACATGACAGGACCTTTCATGTCTCCAGTGTCCAAGCAAGTCCACCAGCTGTCCATGAAACCTCAGTGACATAGTGCAAATTGCATGCAAGGGAAGGGGGCCGTGAGTGGGTCAGGGCTGTCATCAGCCATGCCATCAGGCCATAATTTCTATCACCTATATGTAAACCTTCAGTTTGGTTTCTGTGTTGAGCGATGGGATGGGAGCGATCCCGGCACAGATTTTACATGGGAAAAATTCAATTATTGCTGATACGGGAGCTGATATACTGAATCTTTGAACACTGACATTACTCCCTTATTCTGAGCTGCTTGCCACAGTTTTGTACATCGTAGTTCACTCTGTTGGATGAACTTTGTGGTGACACTACCACAAGCATTTTCCTCTGCAACATACCAGAAAAATCAGCACATATTGGATAACATATACATCAATACCAGTGTGTCTGCAATGGGCCAATATCACCTGACTGGGCTGTACTATTTTTGTTTTTTATGCCTTTTATGCTTTTATTTTGGATAGCCAGCTGAAGATAGACAGGAAACTGGGTAGATAGAGAGGGGATGATATGCAGCATAGGGCTGCATATCATCCACATTAGATATTTCTGTAGGACTCCATCTTCTTTTTTCTGAACTCCTCTCACTGATGTAATGTAGGCTGGCACCAATCCGGATTTAGAAACACTTAAATTAAAATGTGATTGGGTTGTTTGATGACTGTCATGACTGTAAATCTGATCAACCCACAGCCACACAGTCGGATGAAGTACATTGGCTGAGTTTTTGAGCATTAGATTCTCAGTGTTAGTCAGATATTTGCTCTCTTTTAGCTCTGTTTTTTTGTCTCTATCACCCCCTGAATGAAATATCTGTCTCTTTAGCTGCAAAATACTCCACTGTGTTCACCAGCTAGCGCCGCTAAATGTGTCTGCCTCCTGTCTGGTGCTGAGCAGGTATTGTACAGTGAGTTTTTAGAGCTCCCTGCTGCAGCTGAAAACGACACTACGAGAGCAGAGACTGAACCAAAACAGTGAAATTGGGGCAGGACCGCAAAACAATTGAGTTGAGGCTCAATGCACAGAGTCGAGGGGAGCTGCAGATTAAGGAGATACAGGAGATAGGACATTTTGTCATATTATTTTTACATTTGATGTGTCTTATGTGGCCTTTGACTCTTTTTGATTTGTGTCTGTTCCACTGCAGAATAGGGGAATTGGATATATTATAGTGCCACCTTCATAATATCATCCACCACATTTGGGAGTTTGTGGTTGACGGATGGCTGTGATATGTGGTCCACTCACACATCTCTCTCTCTGGACTGTCCAGGAAAGTGAGAGCAGACAGCACTAGGACATGCGAGGAATGGCTGTAAACCTTTCAGTCCTCTGCTGAGTTCAGGCTGGAGGATTTCAGTCAAGGATTACAGTAAAGCACATTCAGGAATTCTTCACCTTGTAAAGACCCTAAAGAATCAGTTCATCTCTGCTCACAGCTGATCAACTTAATATCTTTGTCAGATTTGAACGCATGCTCCTGAGATTTTGTATCATAATTCCTTATTTTGATGAATCAGTTGGGCATGTGTATACAACTGAAAAGCGTTACCTATGATTGTGTTCATATTGCTATTAATTACTCACTGTTACTATACGACTATACAACTATTACTACTACTTACTATAATAAGCAACATTGTGTAACTTTTCTACGTAAACCCAAGTCACACACCACCAAATACTTCAATGATATTGTTGAAACTGGATCATATTTTAATGGAGAAAGTGGTCTCCCCTCTGATGTACTCCGGTTGCTCTGCTACAGCTCTCTGTAATTTACTGATGGACAGTAAAGTAAACTGCTGTGAACTATAGATGCTGTTAGCTAATGTTAGCTTAGTTTGTTAGCTGGGCTGCCTGGACTGTGAGCTCTGAGCATTGGGGGAGTAAGTGTTTATACCGCAGGCGTTTGGACCAGTGGGAAGTGGAGGTTTTCAGGTCCGGCGAGGGGGAGATGCTGAGAGTGGAGCCAGTGTCGTGCCAGAACCGGAGCAGGCAATGTAACACTGATGGAGGAAGCTAAGAAGAGAAAAGGAGAGTGACCGAGCAAGAGGTCGCTGGACAAGAGTAAATCTGGGACTTTTAGTCGTTGGCAAAATAAAAACCTGAAAGACACCAAACTGGGCTTCTTGCAGTTGGACTAGTAAGTAATATTATCTGGCTGCTATCTCTTGTCTTCGCACACTTGCTTGATGCTTTAGCTACTGTTGTCGATTTGCTGGTTTGTGATCATAAGTAATATACATAACAAATGTACGTGTCCATATTTACAACAGTGGTAATGCTCTGAAACTAGGTGCACGCAAAAATACTTATACACGTAATGTCACTTTAACATCAGAGTAAGTCCGTATAAACATATATTCAGTGTTTGTGTCTGAGCTTGGACTTTAATCATAAACTTACCTACAGCCTCTTCATTTATTAGCATAAAACATGCCTTCCCAACTGCTTCTGACATTCCCCTGTGATGTTCAGTAGATAGAGCACGAGTGCACGTTCCTGTTTTATCCCCACCTTGATGAGCGATTAGACAAAGCCTTTAACTGTCAAAATGCTCGTTCTGCCCATTAAGTATCCAACAGCAGAGAGCGAACCTTTATTTTGAATGGAGATTCTGTCTGAGGAGATTACAGACAAACAGATTGTAACTGATACATGCACACACTCCCCATCCCCCGTGCTTGGATCTGTGGTCCATTTATTAATTCATTTATTTGTTCATTTAGTTCTTTGTTTGCTCCTTTGTTTTTGTTGGCTCATTTATTCTTCTGTTTGTGCGTTCATTCGCTCCCTATTTGTTTTACTGCTAATTCATTCATCTGTTTATCTGCCGCACACCCTGAAACAACACTGATCAGATTTTGATGAAACTTACAGTGATGCATCTAAGCTTTGTGTGTTGGTCATACTACCCCAACCGTCCCTGATCTCATCATCTGGAAATACAAGCTGAAATAGGCAAAGATTTTTGTTATTTATTGGCCCAGTAGAACAGTATACAATTTGTTGAGAATGACACATGTACTGTTGAAATGTTTGTTAGTAACTGTATTTTACTGTCTGCACTTCTTGGTCTATATTATGAAACTAATTCATTCTTGTTGTCCTTCTTTCATGTTTTCTTTCTTTCTTATTCACTGTCATATCTGAATGAGGTTTCAGTGGGGTCACTCCTTCCTTTTTCATTCTACACTGTCACATGCATTCAGTATTTTTCGCCTCTCTTTGTCTGAACTCTTTCTATTTCCTCGCACAGGCTCTATGAAAGATAAGTCTTTGAGGTTAGAACGGAACTATTTGTTGTATCTGCTGAATGCCACAGACCTGACATTATTGAACACTCTCGTGGCAAGAACAGGACATACACAGCTCCAGGCAACACCACATGTGAACACATGTGAACCCAAACACGTACTCACTGAAACTAGGGAGAAAAGTAGCTCCAGAGAAGTGACCAGGGCAAGGACAAAGTGTGGCTGTACAGAGCATCAGAGATGAAAGTGGCTTTCATGGATAAAAGAACAAGCATATTACAGAAGCCACAAGAGCTCACCTCTCACCCTGTTGGCTTTGACAGCCCAACTCCAACCCACTGCTGACTACTCATAATCAATCACATCTCAGCCTAGGCCCACAATTAATCAATCAATTAAAAACCCACACAAAGCCACAGTAGTGTAATCAATCAATCCAGCCTCTGTGGAGGGCCGTTATTGAGAGCCAGGGATCAGATCTATAGGCGCCGGTCCCCAGATAATACTGACTTTAGTCACATGCCTAAGTGTGCAATGGGAAGCAATAGAGAGGAATACAGAGGTGAGACAAAATGCTCAGGTGTGATCCACTACAGGGTAGAGAAGAGGCTCTCAACTCTCCCATGATACACCACCAGCATCTGAATATTCATGCTGAGGAATCGGGCACCATGGAGGCACTCAGTTATTCATTATGCTTCTGCAAAAAGAAACACACCATTGTCCCACTGCGATGGAATATTAATAGTTCCCATTAATAAAATATCCCCCTCCCCATCTTAAGTCTTGTCTTCAACTTTCTTGGCCATTGCACATATCGAGACCTGGGACATTTGGGATATGACCATGAAAGTAAGCCAGACAATTGTCATTTGGCATATCTGTACACCCAAAAAATTTTTTTACGTACTCTACATCATTACCATCTGGTCCATAGTGAGAGAAAGTGTCTTGTTCCTCATTTGGCCAAAGCCTTCTATGTGAAAATAGAAAAATAGTGTGGGAGGGGATGGCAAGAACAGCTCTATAGCTGTATACTCAGAGGGGATGAATGTTTAATTTAGAGCAGCCTGAAAGTATGCTGACATTTCGCCATTGTTAGGAGAGATGAATACATGGGACACTGTCTGACGGAGAAATGGAAATGTGCATCAAGGCTGTAAAAAATTCAACTTCCCCACCCAGACATGCAGATCTAGGCTCAGAATACAGTGGGCGACTTACCATGTTTACCACTGTAAGTCCCCTTTGATTTAGCCAGTGGATGTTGTTGTAATGTCATAATCTTCATGTAACTCCACGTCAGTAACAAGATGCATGTTTATGTGATATGAGCACTCCTGCATTTGCTTTTACTCATCCACTGAGCAGCAATTCCATGTCTCCTCTCCGAGACCTTTGACATCAAGCCACTCACAAATTCTCCTGAGACCTGGGACCTTAACCTCAGCAGTAATGTTGCATAGCACGCAGGACTGCACACCAGCAAGATAAACACCACCGCAAGGGTTCCTACACTGTATTTATTGAAAACCGGGGGAATAAACAAGCAACAAATGCCGCCGTGCTACAGCGCTCTGGGACTGTTGGCTCCCTGACAACACCCAGGAGCCTTTGGGGCGAGAGTGGTCAGCACGTGGCAGAGCAGCGACGCAGAGCAAGAGAGTGAGAGAAAAGAGAGAGAAGAAAACAAAAAAAAAGCCGGAGAGAAGGTCAAGTACCTGCCCCTCCTGTCAAACACTTCTTATAACAGCTGAGCTGTGTCCAGCAGGGTGGCTGGCTGCTTTCAGGGCCTTTCATCTTGCAGAGGTGACGGGTGATGAGAGCCCCTCTTCCTCACATTTAAAGTCTGTCACAATACATCCTCGCAGTCCTGGTAACTTCAGGACACCGCTGGGCTGCTTGGGCCTCTGGGAAAATGTTTGTCTGCCGCTGTGACAAGACGAAGGGCGGCGCAGATACTTAATAAGGGACAGTCAGTCTCACATGTCAGTCCCAGCTTAAGAACCCCTGTTGTGGATGTTATTTGTTCTGTTAAACTCCAAACAACAGCCTTTCTTTGCACTGGAGGGTTTTAGGATACAAATCAAAGGGGAAATTTAGCTGTTGTTTATGCTGCTACTCTGCTGTCAAGTGGTTTCAAACTGATGTGTGTACTGCAGGCATTTGTGCTGTGCTTTTGTGCAAGCAGAACTATCGCCGGGCTTGCAGGCCTTACCTAGAGGCAGGAGAAACAACTGGACCGATGGTGTGACCGGTTCACCACAGAATCACAGCCCTGGATCGGAAACAGAGAAAGAGGCTCAGACTCAGACTGAGGTTTCAGAGTTGAAAGAAGTGTCTGGCAGTCAGGGAAACATTCAGACAAAGACACCAGAAAAGAATGAACTCCTGCCTGACCAGTGAAGCTGCAGACCAGCAGACTGTGACTGACTGACAGACTCTGAGCTGAAGATGGCGTTGCGGTCACTGCGCCACACCAAGCCAACTGGCTCGCTAAAACAGGATCTGTTTTTCCAACTCCATGGGGACTCAATGAAGAACTCCCTGCCATCCCTATATCTGCACCCTGCTCAGGGCTAGCGCAAAGAGAGAATTAGGAACAGGGTTTAGTTTTGGTGGGATGTGTTTTTGCCACATGTCAGCCAGCTGAGTTTAGTTCTCAGAGGTAGCTCCAGATAGCCTCATCTTTAACCCTCCAATCCTCCTGCTCCCCCATTCCAAAGACAGAGTGTCAGAGGACATATGGTTGAGCCAGAAGCACCTGGCAGCCCCTCCAAACCAGCATGCACACTGAAATTGTCACAACAGGGGCTGGGAGCAAGAAGAAAGGCAGCAGATATCTCCAAAGAATGGTCTGGAATTTGTGGGCTTACTGCCACTGAGAGCACAGGGATGTGAGGATAATGATGGGATAGTTGGAGGGGAAAGAGGAAAAATGGGGAGGGAAGGAAGGAAGGAAGGAAGGAATGGCAGCTTTGAGGATGAGGAACTAAATCTGAGAGATCCTACTGTATTAATTATATATGTAGATATGTAGATTTTTTAACAGTTTTCTCTCAACATAAATGACACATTTCCATCTGAAAACGTGTTGGACGGCACACATCTCGAATTTTGAAATGTCGTGGGCAACATCAAGGACAGTTGCTCAGTGTGGTTGGATGGCTGCCATGTTGCCATGGTAATGGCAATGTTGCTATGGTAATGGTAACATGGCCACTTCCTTTAAGAACCCAAACATAATATAGAATAAGGAAGAAACCAATGGAAAGGCTGGAAAGAACTAAATATCATCACTTGTGTGATCGATCCACGAATGAAACGGCAGCATTTCGATTCTGTGATCACACCAATTACTCTGTCTGTCTATGTACTGTCGCTAATGTGGGCCTACACATGTTTTATCGATGTTACAAACTGTGATTCTGTAGATCCAGCCTTCAACGTTGAACGCTGATATTTTACTTCAGCAGCGGCTCTTTCTGTTTGTGACTAAAACTCCTGTCTAGCTTTGACAGATCAATACACAATAAGACTTTGGCCGTGTTTGCTTCATTACTTATTTCAGTGCCATGTGCAGTCCATTGTGCTCTGACTAATAAGATGGATGTCTACTAAATGAACTTTGTTAGGAGCGTTTCTGCCATCATGTTTCAATTTACCAGTTTTTCAGCATTCTAAACAGTGAGAGGTGTCAATACAGAAAATCACAATGCACATCACTCACTAAGGTTTCAACAAGGAGCATCTCCTTGAAAGATGACTATTTTTTTTTTCCCTGCAGTGGTTAAAATTAAGAAAATTGATTATCAATATGCACGCCCATAAATGTGCACACTGTATATCCTCTTCTGTCATGCATCATCAGCGTCATACCCTGCTGTTTAAAATAGATTACTGTGTGTACTTGTCATAAATGATGGATTGTCATGAACTGAATCCATTTCGAGCATTTCGCCAATGAGCAGGGAGTGACAGAAGGAATAGATAAACACAGTGAAGCTGACAGAGGAGACAGCCGGACAATGTGGATTACACTGCGGAAACGATGGACAGAGGAAAAAGATGTTGCTGTGTGTCCTCCATCTTTGTTGGCTTATGATTGTAAGGCGATAAATGCTGCCATACACACAAGATTTTACAGTTAGCCTGTTGTTAAAAACATCAATTAGATTTAGCAGTAAGATTTGTAAATGGGGATTTAAAGAACTGACATAGTCAAGTCAGACAACAGCGTCTAAATTTGCACAAAGATATATAACATAAGACTAGCTTTTAAAGAGATGAGGGCAAGGAAAATTTCCTCATGTCTATCATCCTCATACATGCTTATGGGGATTTACTAAGGGGTGGAATTACTTACATTATTAATACTTATTATTATTTAAATTACTCTAACAAAGTCAGGGTTTTTGTGTGTACTTTTTTGAGTAAAGTCATGGTAAACTGTGTAAGAATGCAACAAAAGAAAAGGAGTCAAATCAGCAGCTGCAGCAGAGGAGAAGCTGCTGGCATGTCAGCGCCCGGCGCAGAGCAGAGCTTCAGAGAGGACACGCTCTGCACTCAGCTGTCACTCTGGAAAACACACATGCCCTAAATGTATACGTTAGCTGGCCAAGTGGCGGGGCGTTTGAGGGCATATGTACATAAATTAATAACTGGATTAATACATCACCCAGTGCCAAACCAAATGTTCCACGCTGGGTCCGGCTAACATGATAAATGCTGTTGTTTAGGACAGATCAGTGTCTTCTGCAGTCACTTAGCGATTTATACCTTCAGTGAGGCCTCTTTGCTGTTTATGACAATAATCTTTGTAACAGTTGTGACTGCTCAAAAAAACTTTGAGGAGCTCAGCAAGGGAGCCTGAGTGAACTGGTTACTTTATGCTTTGAATGATGATACAAAGAAGCTGAATCTTGAGCATGTTGTGAAGGACTTTGCAGGCTCACCTGCTGTTCAAACAAGTGAGTACAACAACAAACTCAATGTGATGATTGTAACTCTTCTGCAGAGGTGAAGCAGGAGAACATCATCATTGCTAAGCATACTATTCATGTTCCAATCTTTTTCATTAACAAAAAATGTAGAAAATATGCAAAAGAAAGAAAAAACACTTGCTCCAAACAGACAGTGCCTTTTTTGGATTCCTCTTGACCCATAATCATGTGATGCTCCTTCTCTTTAGTCATCCGCCCTCTCCTCCCCTTGGATTTACTGAATATTGGCTCACATCAACCTTTTATGAGCACTAAAGACGGGGAGCCCCGTTTCCTCAAACCCCAGGAGTAATCTTAATAGAAGAACATTTCTATAACAACATGGCTATCGTCACTTGCAGATTGCCTCTTACTGTTTGTTCCTTCCCAGTCCAAGGACCACTGCGTCCCTAGACTATGTTTGTGACAGTATTTCTAAACAGAGTGACAAAGGCTATGAAAGTCTTCAGACTGAAAGTTTTAAAAAGGAAAAACCCTCGTTGTTGAATTCTGTTCTTCTGTATCCCTTTTTCCGTTTCTACAAAACGCTTCACTTGTCACCACGGATTCCCAAGCTCCTTTAATAAACGCTGCGAACGAAAATATCTGGCTTTGAGTGGCAGAGTGTGACTGTTTAAAACCATTGGGATTCTGGTGTAATCCTACGGAAGAAGCAGGCCTTACCCGACTTTAAAGTCGCCTTGTCGCTCCACATCCAAGCGAAGAACCTGGAGAAGAGAGGCTACAGCTTGTGAAGAGAGGCTCTCGTGTAAGGAAGAATCAAGTGTACATTTTGGCTTTCTAGGGAACCAAACACTATCTGATACATGTTGAGTGGAGAGACCCATATGTTTTGGTAAGGCCTTGAATCTGACATTAAGCTTAAAATAGAGTGAAATGTGGGTTACTTCCACTGAGGGGGTCCCACGGATGAAACTTTGAGGACTGTCAGTCAGTAGTTGCATCAAGTGAACAGGTTGCTTAGGAACCGATCAAGGAGAGAACAAGCTTGTGTTCCTTAGCACAGCTCATTAAAAGACAGTGAAATTCTACAATGCCAGGGTTTTTCAAAGCAGGGCAGAGGTCCGTGGCTCAAGGACTGAGAATGGTCAACAGGTTTAACTGAATGCAGCTAGAGATCTCTGTGCAGTGAATTGCCTCCATTTAAGTTGTTTTTCATGCTAAAGGGGGAAAACAACTTTCCCAAACTTTCCTTTTCCTCTTTGTTTTTTTCTTCTTCTCTCATTCCTTTGTCTTTTTAGCAGACAGCTGTCTGAGACAAGATGCTGCTTCCACTGGAGACCTCACTCTCTTCGCTCACACGCTCGCTGGTTCCTAGTTGCCATGGAAAAGCGCAGAAATGGGGCAGATAACAGTTCAATGAGGGAGCAGAGACTTTGGAGGGTCTGGAGGGAGGTAGCAAGTTTCCAGGGCCTGTCCTGTCAAACCATCAAGCTCTTTTGATGCGTGAAACAAAAAAGGAGGACCAAGTGAGAGAAAAAAATCTTGAAAACAGAAAAAAATGAAAATTGGAGGAGGAAACTTATATATTGACTGAAGTAGAATTTGTGTGGAGACAGCATTTAAAAAAATATATATATGCATTTTTTTTAAAAAAAGGAAGCTATCAGTGTTGGGAATATTGTAAGACGTAAGGTATTGTAAGGTGTAATTTTAAGTAACAGATTGAAACCCTGATGAAATATGATCAAGACAATCAATAGCCAGAGAAATGACTCACTGAAATACAGAAGAAATTGGCATGATATCCTGTCCCTGGTGTAAGAATTAACTGTCTATTATTAAGGTATTAATAATTTCATAAGTACAGTGTTGATGATTAATTACAACACGCAGTCAGTCAGAGCAAGTGAAAATGAGGCTGGCTGGCACCAAACGCCTATTCATCAAACTAATAAATCAAAATGTAATCACAAAAAACAGAAAAAGGCGACGTTTTCAGAGGAAACTTTGAATGTGCTTGCTTCAGCTGAAAGATTTAGTTTCAATAAATGTCAGAGTATCTTTAACATCCTACAGCCGTAGAGGAGATCTAACTTGGGACCTTCTTACTGTGAGTTAAAGCAACAAAGGACAAAATTACATCCATTCCCGCTGAAGTCATGAGGGGAAACCGGTAACAAATTGAAAATTAAACCACCACCTTCTGAGAAATCACTTAACACAAGACTTACTGATTATGAAGGTTGCCCACAGCCCCAAAGTAGGAAATAAGACTATGAAATATGCAAACAAACAGATATGGATGAATAAATAAATACTTAAAAGTCTGAAGCTCTCTGACACATCATAAGGGACTTGCTGGTGACAGCCCCACCTCACTTTTTACAGAAGGTTTTGAAATAGGACTGTCAGGAGAGGCCCCTCAGAGGTTCTTGAGTAAAACACCTGCCTCCCAGAGACTGAGGAGCAAAGACATGGGACTCGATTGTCTGTTACAAGCACACAGCACCACAGCACGTCCGATGAGCGCAGCTGGCATTCTGCTCTATGAAGTTTTTTTAATTTTCACTTCTGGCGCATTGCTGATTTTCCTAGGGATCACGTCAATAATAAGTGCGTCTAGTTCACTGATGTCTTTCTCCTTTTTTTTAATGCAGCTTTTCTTTAGTCTCTTCAGACTCTGTGGCTACTGCTGGTGATGTCACAGACCAACATGTACGGATGAGTTGTTTGAAACAAACTGTAGCTGCTGCTGCTGCTGCTGCTGGTGATGTAAGATGCTTCACTTCTGATAGCAACAGTAAAACTTTCATGAACTGGGTATAAGTTGAAACACTGTTGATGATGAATAATAAATGATGAATAAACAGTACCAAACCAGAAATGTCAGCAAAGAATAGATCTCCAGACCTGAAATTGAACATTGTGTGAATGGAATGAATGAATCAGATTGTGCTGTACCAGAGACGGTTCAGGTTACTTAAGTTTTATTAAGTTTTTATCGATGATCTTTGATGAACTATGGGACAGAAGAATCACTCATAATCTGTGCTCACGTTCACTTCTCCTGTTAGAGTCAATGAACTCAACACTGCTGTTAGTCTCCTTAATGGAAGTGGCTTAACCCACCTGACACAGATACAGGAAATGACTCTTCAGTGAGTCATTTCTTTTCTTGACCATCTCATCCCCTAACCCCCTTTTGTTCTCACATTGGTGACACCATCTTTCTGACACACTAACTATGATAAGATGGTGAGCATAGATGCTAAACATCAGCATGTTAGCATTGTTTTTGTGATCACGTTAGCATTTTGCTCAAACCGCTGTGCAGCCTTACAGAGCTGCTTGCATGACTGTGGAAGCTTGTTAAAGTATAAAGCGTAAGTCAAGACCTCATCTAAGTGTAAAAGAGTTTGTGAATACCACGCAGAAAAACTGAAGCACTGACTCACACTACACACACACACAAAGTCTGCCACTTTGTAGTCCAACTTCTGGCAATGATTAAGATGAGAAGAGGTCAAAGAGGATGGGGAGGAGGATAAAGTTAGATGATGAATGACGTGAGAAGAGTGAGTGCATTTATAGCCAGGAGAGATTGATTCTTCTAAGAGACTAAGGAGAAACGGGGTGGCTCCAGCTCTGACACTGAAGATCCTTCAATTCCGGCCGTATTCATCCCTCCTTCCTCTACCAGGCCACCAGACGCCATGATTGACATCATCCGTCCATCTCTGTGATTACAGCATGTCGCCTTTCCTTCCTCTACTATCTGTCTTCAATCTAAGCCCCAAACACAGCCATCTGATGGGCCTTCTCTGCTGGCTCTGTCCGAGGAGGAAAGCAGGCATCAAGAGATTGTTAGAGAGAAAGGATATGTGCGATCAGACAGGCTGTGACACAGAGCCTCTGAATTTGTCAGTTTGTCACAAACACTTACACCTACAACCACTAGACCGTCTCCAACACCAAAACTGCTCATGTGACCACGATCGTGTCAGCTGTAGTCTCGCATGTAGGGGAGAAAAATAGATGTGAATAAAAACTTAAATAATATACAAATAATTTCTCAGCAATCCCAAAAACCTCCTTTTTTATCCTCTCTTCTCTCACTGTTTAAAACAAGTGGGGAGGCCCTTAAGTGATGACAGAGAGCTCTGGGGGAAAGAAAAAGAGAAAGAAAAAGAAAGTATGATGAAAGACCGTGGACGAGAAGAAATGGCAAGACACAGATGAAAGGAAAATGTCACACTGGGTTGTCATGGGACCATCTAACAGGCATGCATGTCCAGCAGGCTTGGTTTTCCATGTGAGAAGATGATGGAGTGCACAACAATGGCCTCTGAGGAGCAGCCATGCTCTGAGGGCAACAACCAGTAAGGAAGCCAAATCCCAACAGCGCTAAACAACACTACTACCCTCTGGATTTCTGAATTTTCAGGCCGTTTTGACTGCCCAAATAAAACTTGTCCTTGATTTTTTACGTACTTTAAGGTGTCTTGTACTTACAGTCATGGGCTTTATTCTGAATGTAGAAAACATTCAATGTTGCCTGCCTAAAGATGCCTTTCCCTTTAGAATTACATAATCAATAAAAATTTGCTCATTGTGATTTTGCCTTGAAATTTCTATAGTTATTTTTTCAGAAAAAAAATTATACAAGATCATAAATCAATAAGAGGTATGTTCGGCAGTGCATTTACCTTGATGGACGGGTCTCTTGACACTCGGCCTCGGTGGTTGCGGTGCTTCTTTCTACCTCTGCTCCGCTGCTATCTCGCGCTGTGGTCAAATAACTGACAAAAGAGGACACGGAGTGTAAATCCAAACTCAAGGCTTCGAAATGTACATTTAGAGAATTATGGGTGATGTAAAACAATGTGTCCATATATTTCTGAATATTGTTATTACTCAGAAGCACCAAGCTCAGCATAGTAGGTAGGAGCAACACAAACATCTCCATAAGGACAAAGTGGACAGTTTAAGTAGAAGTGTAGTGGTTGCTGTCTGAATTAGCTAACAGGCTTTGCTTTATATACAGATTATATATAGCACTATATGCTCACTAAAGCCTCTCTTTTGTTAGATTTTTTATTTAAACTTCATCCAATCAATTGTGTTAAAGCAACATTGCACAACTTTCTACCATTAAATAACTATAACTATAAAGATTTTAGGTAGATAAAAATAGGATCATATCTTAATTCGAAAATGTTTTCTGCTTTCCCTCTGATCTCTTTCACCTGCTCCGCATCAACTCGTGGTGATTAACAGAGGTTCTTGATGGACCATAAAGTAAACTGCCACCAACTATAGTTGCTGTTAGCTCAGATAATTAGCCGGGCTGCCCAGACTGTGAGCTCAGAGCACCAGGGGAAGTTGCCTGTGGTACAAACAGGGGTTAGTGTTGGTACCACAGAAGGATTTCAGGACAGGGACACTGGCGCTGGCAAGTAGGTGGCAGGTGTCGTGCCAGAACTGGAGCTAGGCAAGTGAGCAATGTAACCAGGCTCATCTTTCTTCAGACAGAAGAAGCTGAGAATTCTCAAATAAATTCTTGCTTCATACAATACCTGTGCGTGATGGAAACAGCATCATCAGCATCATTAAGACTGTGTGCTGTGAGTTATATGAGATTAGTTCAGGTCAAATTTATGTGTGCAGTATGACTGGCTTGCTGTTCCCAATAGTTCACGGCGTTCATGATATCTCATAGTATGTGTTCACCAGGCCATCCCATGATCCTGTATTGTAACTTTTTTAAAGTACTTGCAGGCAAGTCACCTTTGTCGAGATTTCCAAAGTTACTTTCTTGCTATCTTCTTTGAAAGAGGAAGTAAAGAATGGTGTGACCGCTGCAGACGAAAAAAAAGACATTTTACCTCTGCACCTCCTTCTGTAAACTCAACCATCATCGACCAATGGGAAATCAATGCACTGACTGCTGCTGTGAGTGTCAATGAAATGTTTGGAGGCGCAGTCCAAAAAATGCACCCACGTGGCTTCAGACTCAGACAGACAGGAGCAAATGAGGACACACACATGCACACAAACCTATCTTCACATAAACACACAAAGAAGGACAATTAAATAAGAACCAAATCAACAGGGTGTCTTTTAGGGAGATTACTTCATTGCTAGTGATTTTTTTCAGGCCCATGAGATAGTCTTCTCTAAGTGTTTCCATATTAAGAGAAAAGACACAAGAAACCAATTTCAATCCAGGGATAAAAACTAGACACGAAAAAAGTTTTAGGGAAAAAGTGTTACCTGTTTCACTTGACTTTGTAAGGCTTTCCTCACTGTCACACCAGGGTAAATGGAAGATGCAGCTCTGTACTGTAACACGTCGACTGAAATATGACTCATATATTTCTGAATACCATCTGGGTGTTCTTAACATAACCCCAACCATCTGTGTCAGCACACAAGTCCCTGACAAGAAATTCGACTTATAGAGGCAAATATGATTGAGGTGAAATTTAACCTCAAAACACATTCACACTGAAGAGAACAGAGGTAAACAGCAGAACAAGGGATAAATAAGTGAGGGAGAAGAAGAACGGAGAGAATTTCATCGGAAACAGTGCAGTGATACATTGAATAACTCAACACTGGAGAAACAGGCTACTGTTGACTACACAGAATAAAAGCAGTGTAACATACAATGACAGTATAAAGAATGGGCCATGTATGAGTGACGAGTGCTGTCAATCAAAGCAGACACACTGTTAATTATGGATAATTTTAAGCCTTAACATAATTTGAATGGGTGTGTAAAAAAAAAAAAAAAAAAAAAAAAAAAAAAAATCACACTCAGTACAGTCGTCATGAACAGTGAAATTAGCTATAAAGACCAAAACTGTTTTTATTATTATTATTATTATTTAATAGTTGGACATTTTACGAAACAAGCTTATTTGTTTTCTGGTGGAGAGCTGAGAAGATTGATACCACTCTTGATCATGTCCATGAAATATGAGGTTAGTGGCTAGTAAGCTTAGCTTAGCATAAAGTCAGCTAGCCTGGTTCTGTCAAAATGATAACAAAATGCACCTCTAAAAGGTCTAAACCTCAAATTAAAAAAACTCTAAAAACTACTATTTGTCTTTTTACAGGGGTTATATGCTGGGCAGTTGTACCTATCCCCACATCTAGGTCTCGGATAGAAAGTTTTTTTCCAAAAATACTGAACTACTCTACTACTACTTTAACAGCAGGATAAGAAATTACACTGTTAATACGGGATCCAAAAACTCATTTATTTCCCTCCAAATACGACCATCAACCTCGCAGATGGTGCTAAGCTATGCATTACATTCGGTGGGAATATTCACAATTCTTGAACAAGTTATGAGTAATTCATTTCTCCAGTAAGGAGCTCTAAGCTGTTAGGGATCATCTTCATTTTGCTGATGTCATACAATACACACCAAGATTTTACCACCTCCACTGTGAATAAACAGCTTGAACACAGACCAATTAGATAAGTAAAGATTATTATAAAGATAAGCCAGGGTCACTAGCTGTGGCCTATGTGCCTGTCTGGTTGTCTCCCAAGCTGCTGCCTTCTGTTGTCTCACTCTCACTCATGCTGTTCAGTTCTTAATTTAGCTTTCACTGAGCCCAGGAAGATTACAATGGCCTACAACAGGGCATGGTGTACTTGGTGTGCGGTGCTGTACAAGCAGGTAGTGGAAGAGAGACAGGGGGGTAAATCAAGATACATCCCTGGGTTGATAGATGCTGAATGGAACCGATAGAGAACATGGAGCAAGGTCGGCATCCATTAGCCATGCCTTGAAGTCATAGACAGATAACTCCACAACAGAAGGGTCAGCCGGTGCTGTTGCTGTTAACACCTCCGTCTCACATTGGCTATTTAATGGCGTCTCACAGCATAACACGGAAACACACACATGCACAGAAGCATGTAGACATGCGACAAACACGTGTGTGCATCACACATATGGCTGGCCTAGTTTCCTGTATTGATGCCATATATATGAATCATTTGCTTGTGTGGGAAAAACAACAGCTGTAAACATACGATGCAGCCATCTTAATTAATAATCAGTAATAAATATGCATTGAGCCAGACAAAGTGATTTTAAAAATGTATTGTCGAGGTCTACTTCCCCACGTTGTGTCAAAATATAATCGCCAAACAAAGAATCCAAATTAAACTCTGCTATTTATTAATTTATTAAGTAATTATGCTATTCATACAATTAAAATGTACAGTAACTAAAACAGTACCCACAATTCAATTATGAAAACCATTACTGTATGGTCCATGTCAATTCATAAAAAATGCCAATGAATAAATGTCAGAACCAACACCAGACATCCAGTGGGGTCCACAAGTCTGAGACCACTAGCCAAGGAATTTCTATTTTGCACTTGTTTCGAATGTGATGCTATTTTTTCATAACAAATGATAATATTAGCTTAACAGTTTGTTGAATATCTCAGAATATGTCCCCCTTTTGCATGTGCTCGATCTGGCATGGACTACATAAATTTGTGTAAAACCAGATGATACATGTTATCTTGGCATTCCAAAGAGCTTCTTGGCTTTCTCAGTCTTTAAATGTTTAATGGGGTTGAGTTCAGGTGACTGTGGAGAAAGGTCTATGACAGGTCTTTAGTCTTCAAGTAATTCTTGCAAAGCTTTGTTTGGGATCCTTATCCTGTTTAAGTATGAATCTTTCTCCACAAATATGGAAACCAGAAGGTAAAGCATGTCTCTGAAGACAAGACTTGAATATTCCTACCACCATGTTTCACTGTAGGTTTGATACACTGCTGTATCACTCTCTCGCCTGTTTCCCTACTTACATATACTTTCCAGTTACTGCAATAAATCTCAAACTTGGATTCATCAGTAAATAGCACTTTTATCTACTGTGAAATGCTGGTATTTCTTAGTCCACCCCAAGTGTTTGGCCTTGTTTTCCCTCCTGAGAAGTGGTGGTTTAAAAATTGCAACTTGTCCTCTGAGACCACTACAAGACAACTTTCCTTTGACAGTCCTTTTTCTGATTGGAGTCTTGCGTTCTTTATATAGAGAATTCTGTATCTGTGATGAAGTTGCTTTTCTTTCTCTAAGGAAACTAAGCTTGATGTATTGATCTTGTGGTCACTTTTGGTCTGTCTCATCGTGCTTTGGATACAACTGATCCAGTTTCTACAAAGCATCTTAGAGTTTCATGCACTGCCCCTTTAGAAATCTTTAGTCTAGCCATGATTTGACACTGAAGAAACTTCTCTTTGCTTAGAATAACAATTTGATTTGTGAAACTTTCATTTAAATCCTCAAATGTTCTGATTATTTCCAGGTTCTCTGAGAAAATATTAGAGATTTTCTAATGTGGTATCAGACCTCTATATATACTGTACATATGTAATTTTTAAACAAATATTAATCCACTGCATCTAAAAATCCTGATACAACACAAAGTTTTCACTTCACACAGACAAAGCTCTTCGATCTGACAGGAGAGGAGGTCTTGCACTAACAAAACAATAGATGCTTCTTAGCTATAAAAGGCAGATTTGGCGTGTTTCAATGCCCGCAATCCTCCAGGATCCCAAACCTGCACAGCAATGACGGCGCCAATGTCATGCTGTCACCTGAGCTGAGCCATTATTACACAGGCATTCTTAATAGCCCTATAGATTAAAGTCCAGAGGAACAAGACACCAACAGATTAAAAAAAGAAAGATAGGAAAGGGGATGATGAATTGCCTCAGATTGCCAGGCAATCATGCATAAATTACTAGGATGTGCTTAGGTATAATAACCAGCGCTGTTTTAAGTGATCGCTCACTCTTGGGATGCTGTTGTGTAAGGAGGAGTGGGTGGAGATGCAGGGGGGAAAGAGATGGGTGGCGGGTAAAGAAAGGAGCGGGTCGCGCCTGTCTACTCAATCACATCACCGTCAAGGGTATTGCCCTGACACTGTCTCCACTCTGTGCCACGAGCATCCCCACAAATCTCCTGATAGACAGACGCAGCAGTCAAACAGCACCCTCATCCCCCACAGCCGGGGCCCCCAAGGTTCCCCGGGCATGTCTCTGTGGCCCCACATGCTGCCACTGGGAGCCCCGGCAACAACTGATTATTCAGGATGTAGGCTAACAAGAATCTGCCATGTGTATCTCAAAACAACATGTTCTGGTTGTGAATACATCATGAAGCAGGGGGAACAGGCTGTCTTCTGCTTCGTTCTGTCTGGATGTGCTGCACTTTGAGTTGCTGAGTAGATTCAGGAGGAGCAGCTTCAGGTAGGAGGATTCAAACCAAACTGTTGACTGTATAGCATTTGGGTCCACATAGCACATGTTTAGATTGTAGAGAGCAGTATGTGGAAGATTCACAGGGAGATACAGCTGCTTCACCATGTTAACCCTGAAGAGATGGACATTTTGTGCCATTCAGTTTTTTTCTTTTCAAGCCATTTTGGCTGTGTTGAATGAATATAGCTCAATATAGCTTTTTATTATTATTATTAGCTTTATTATTATATAGCTTTTTATTATTATTATTAGCTTTTTATTTTTATTCTTATTTCTTTTATAATATTTGTCTCTGTTCCTTAAATTAGCCTAAAATGGCTAAGCTACAAAAAAAAACAAAAAAAAAAAAACCCTGACACATTTGTTCTTAACGACAAAAAATGTTGAAACCCACTGAAAATGTAATTTTTGACCCCACATTTATCTTAACATAAACTAATGCATTCATTTATGTTAAGATTTCATTTTGGACTACGAGCTTTCAATTTCTAATTTTTATATATGTCCACCAGAGGGCGTTACTTTTTCCCCTTCAAAGCATGCCGCAAATGCTTTTGTTTTTTGCTACTGAAATGGTAAGTGTGTCACTAATGATGATGGATAATAGCGTGTGTAACAAAAAAACAAACAAAAAAAAAGGCCTTTAAAGGGTTAAAATCCAAAAAATATGATTAATATTTGATATGTATATTTCAGGCAGAGGTAATTTTGACTCATTTAAAGTGGAAAAAGAAATATGAATATATAATAATATTTTTACAGCAGTTTTTGGGAAGCTGATATTTTTTGTCATTAGGGACAAATGCATCTATTATAAGTTTATTATTATATAAATTTATTGATATGTTTATTAAAGGACTTCTTCAAAGTTAATAAAAGGTCCAAAAAACAGACTGTAGTTTTTAAGTATTGAGGTGAATGTGCACTTAGAAAACCGTGACCAAAATATTGCACTTGTCCCTGGTCAATTATTAATTTTGATGCTACATAAAAAGAATATGTTGACTGATAAGGAACTTGAACTATCCAAATTAGGAAGACTAAACATTAGATTTTTAAAAGGTTTTTATTAAGTGGCCAGCAGAGTTAAAAATAAATAAATAATAAAAACAGTGTATCATTAACTCAGAAGTGGATGTAATCAAGCCTGTTGTTGCGGGCAGCCACATACATGAGCTCTGAATCATCTCATATAACAATCACAGTAAAACAGGGGAAACAAACCCTATTATTTTGAGTATGTTATTATTATTATTGTGTAATACTTGTCAAAATGCCATTTATAGGCATATAATAAGCAAGTCCTTATTGTTTAGCTGTTTTACAGTCTTTTGTTTTAAATGCCAGTGGCCAGCCATAAGTTCACATAAGCACCAGAGCAAAAATTACCCAGCACACATGGATGCTTTTAATATGTCTACTCATCTCTAGATGGGTAAGCTGATCAGCAGCCCAGTCTCCTTCAATATAGATGGGTTTTTTTCTCCTGTTCCATAATGTGTACCCTGCCACATCAGCGCTACAGTGTGCCATCTGCAACAACTCAAACAGCCAGTGAGTTTGGCAGGAGTTCAGGCTAGCCACGGTTCACTCTCCACCGCAGGGGGCCTCACAGGGACCATCTCTCAGACTGGTACAACACTTCAGGGCCCAGGCATTCGTCTCCCTTCACCACATCCTTCTTCATCAGCATCACTTGGTGTGCTCCTCACTTAATACATGATACTGCAGTCCCTCGTCCTTTAAATCCCTGTATCTCTCTCTCTCTCGCTCCCTCTGATTGCTTATAGCCAAAGTGGTGTAGTAATGCTACAATGCTAGCGCAGCAGGGAGTTTGGGAGCAAAACAAACTTAGGCCACTTAACTCAATAGTATTCACAATGGCAAATTAAGCAGAAATACAAAAGTGGTTGCCAACCATCCCACCCAATCAAGGACATGCACACACACACACACAGACACACACACACACAGGCAGAGCAGGAGAGTGTGTTTCTCCTCTGTGACTCATTATATGTCTGATAATAAGCAAAAAATGTACATGAATGAGCAAAATTGTGAAAGGATACACTGGTTAATATGTACATGGCACTTTGTCTCTTTGTCATATCCTATAGACCACAGTGCAGAGTGAGAAAAGAGGATTAATAGTCCCATTTTTCTTTCCATTAATCCATGAAGATGCTATAGTATAGAACATCTCCCCTCCTCCCTCTCTATGTTTTTTTTTTCCCTTTCTCTTTTTTATATCCCCAATGACCCTGAGTTCAAAGCAGAACTACAGAGCAGTGTTTGCGTTTGTACAGATGAGGGCTCTCACCAACGGTATGTGAAGGAAATGAGAAGGCAGAGTTGATGTCTGTCAGCCCTTGTCTCTAAATAGCAGGTGGCAAAGAAACAGAGAGAACAACAGAGTACGTGGGGAAGAGACGGGGGGTCGTTAAGGCAGGATAGCCGGGGCCTCGGGGATGAGTCAGGGACTCAGAGAGCCCAAGTATAAACATACAATCAACCATCCTTCAAACACCACATGCGTGCACAGAGGGCTCATCTGGCACTAACAAACTGAGTGCACATGACTGCAGCCTGAGGTTCAACTTAGCCTTGCTACATAGCTTAAGTCGGTTAGCCAAGGTTTACTCCTCTGGAGTCTAAATGGATCACACCAAAGGAGTAACGTCTCGCAAAGAATGAAGGGCCACTAACCATGGAACCAGTTGCCATCTCGTGAATGGCTAAAGCGCTGCGGTGTACTATCCAGGCTTGGCTCCACATATGTGCGGTGTTGCCATCACTGGTCTCTGCAACAATCACAAATACTCCAGGAATGCACACAAAGCATGCAGCACGAAGTGGCTGCTGACCTGAGAGGTTTGAGCTCGCCTCCGGGGCAGAAACGGTCACTCTCTGACACATGTACTACGAGCATATAATACACCAAAGTACACACTCAGTGACCCAGACAAAGGACACACAGGATCTATGTCTGTTTTAGGTGGCAGTTCACTACTGTACCATCAACCTTGGAGAAAGGAACTAATAAAAGTGTGCTTTTGTACCCTTTCCTTGTCTCTATTTAATTTGTCCTTTAAATGAATTTCCCCAAGGTGCTGTGTCTGATTAGACCTAAGAATAATGCAGGAATAACACAAGAATTCCACTGGTATTGTGTGTAACGTTTGCAGGAGTCGATTCTGGTAGAAAAAAAAAAGGAAAGCAGGTTATAGCACAAACAAAGGAATCATGCCTGCCAGGAAACAATGGTTTGGAAATCTGTCGAAAATAAAAGTTTCGTCACAGCACTTTTTGTTTGGGTTTAGGTTATGATTGGTCAGCCGCATCACCACAACACTTCTTATTGAAAAAAAGAATCAATGAGGTTGGATTTAATTTGCGCTTTGCAGTGCATTGTAGTCACAAGTCTCGGCATGTAGGGTGAGATATCTAATATTTCAAGTGTCCTGCCTTCCTTTGGTCTTGTCCACAAGCCTCTGACAGTCAGACAGTGCTGGGAATCAAACCGGCGCAAAAGCTACGACAAAGAGAGAATGTCGGGTGGCTGAAGAAAAAGTAGGAGACATAAGCAGGTGAGAGATTGATATACATCTCTTTGTGCTGATTATTATCTGGGTCCAAATAGGCCAGATCAATAAAAGCACGGAACACAAAAAGCCTCTCTTCATCCAGAATAACAAGTAATAAAGGCAGAGCGAGAGAGTGAGCGAGAGATATTTGAGAGAAGGGCAACAAGAAGAGCAAAGGGCAGGGAAGAAGGAGTCCTGCTTCTAAAGGGTGAGCTTGTTAAAAGGAGACGACATAAAAAGCACTGAAGGAGCTCAAACACTCACCCACAAATGTATAACACATATATTCATGTGACAGGCGTACGTGTCCCTGAGTATATTTGGAGAATGTGTCCCTGTAACATCAATACAACTGGATGGAGAGTGCCCATTCTGCACGGCAACCAATAGACCGAAGCTTGCACTTGGTGGACAGAAGAATGGGAAGGGGGGAAGGAAAGAAAAACAAAAGCGATTGATATAAATGATCTGCCGGCCACGAGAGGCCCCCAGGCAGGGGCGAGCGAAGGTCCGCTCGATACCAATTGATCGTGGGAGGCCCAGGCATTCGTCTTAATTCTGACTAATTAGGGCAGTGGCTGACGAGGAAGGGGGTTAGAGGGACAAGTTGTTGAGGCGTGTGTGCGTGCGCATGTGTGTCTGTGCGTCAGTGGGACCTCCCAGATTACAAAACCAAGCCACCGTGTTTACAAAGCGTGGAACAAGTAGAGGATTAAGAAAATCAGTTTAGGAAACAACAACCGTCACCACATTAGTGTTGCTGCCAAAATAATTCCCCAGTCTCCAGTGGGTTGCCTGATAGGCAGGATGGGAGTAAATCCTCTCACTTTTTTTCTTCTTCTTCTTTTTTTTTTTATCTTGTTTGTGTGAGAACTGCTGATTATCTTCTGCCAGCACAAGTCTGGCCTTTGGTAGCCAAGAGGCAGCAGAAGAGAGATGCTTTTCTAGCCTCACACGTTCCACAGATAGACATCAAAGCCGTTTAATTGGCAAGAAAGAAAAGTTAGGTTTAAACACTCGAAAAATTGGGGGGGAAGAATGATTTAGGTGCATGACCATCAATGTGAGAAACGATAGGATGTAGGCTCCTGGTGGTGCAGGTGTAAAATAGACTTTTGAGGCAAATTGCCTTACTGTGCAGTCCAGTAGTAGATAGTGGGAACCTGAAAATGGGTGATGTGGGTTGGGACATGTCTCAGAGTCTAGACGCAAAGCTCTTTTACAAAATCACAGCATCTGAGAGCAGATGCTGCGCTGCTGAGAACCCGGCTTAGATTCAGATTTCTATCTGTCACTCCCCGAGGATGCTGGCAGCATGAAGTGGAAGGTGGCAGGTGGGAGGTATCGCCATGAACGAGGGGCAGCGGCTGGGACAATTCTACCTGACTGGAGATCACAATCAGACGACAGAAACACACCAAGGTGAAGGTTGGATGAGGCGGCCTCGCACAGGACCGGCCGCACAGACAAAAGTGACAAAATATCAGTGAGTAAAAGTGACAGACAGGCAGCATATCTGTATCAGACAAGATCCCATTGTCGAGGAGACACAAAAAAGCTCAGACAGGCCGGGCTGACCTGCGCCCTTTGTCACTCACTCTCAAAGGCCAGGAGAGACTGACAGATATACTTGAATATCAGCTACCCGCTCTTGTTCTTTGACACATAAACTTCACTGCCCTTTCCACCTCCGGCACCTCGTTCCCTGCCAGCTATTCATATCCCCGCCCGCCTCGCTTGCGCCACCGCTCCCCCCCTGGGCAGTGATCTATCAGGAGTTCACGAACAGAAAGCACACAAACTAAACGTGGGTGGTTGGATATCCTCAATCAGACTATAAATACCTCATCGGCTCCAGTCGCAGTGTCGTTCCACTCACATCAAATTAACCAATCAGGGTGGACATGTCCCCTGAATTCTCGGCCCGTCAGCTCAAGTGTGATGTCCTAATGACTGCCTGGCCGTCGATACAGGTCCACATAACAGTGGGCCCTGAGGGGGACAATTACGGAGAGTAGGAGATGTTTTCCTTGATAAATGTTGTCACTGCTGGTATTGGTACTAATAAGCCGTAATTTGCTGTTGTAGACTCTGATGACACAAACTGTAACAGCACAACAGTAGACAGATGGGTGAGCCTTACAGGGCTTTACATTAAAGTGACACAAATACTTTTATTAAGTCAGAAGGGTCCGATCAACACATATGTATGTTGGTGTTGATGATATTAGGCCTGCGTGACATACTGATACTTCAGCAAATGTGAAGAATTGTGCAGAGGAGGAAGAGAGAGGAAGACAAATGTCATTACGCAGTCCCAGCAGGAGGTTTGTTGTGATTATTGCAGCCCAAGCGGCGGCATTTCCGAAAACAATGTGATGACACTGGTGGCGGTGATGAAGAATCTTTACTTCAACATGTTTGCAAAGAACTTGCTGTAGCTGGGCTTGATTTTATTTGATGTAAGCTCGTAAGAGTGGTTTAGAAAATGTGGGTGAAAACGGGTATTCGTGGAGAGAGCAATAATGCGCTGTGTGGAGAATGGGCCCTTGCGAGAGATTCAGATTGTCCCCTTGGAAATAGGTCTGTGTACAAGAACTCATGTTAAATTACAAATGGTGCCATTTGCTATATACGCCCTTGAAAAGGCAAATTCATCTCTGTTATGGTTTTCAGCAGCAATTTATAACAAAATGACATGCATAATTTTACACAAACTATAAATGAACGATTCAATTAAAGGAATAATTTCGTGTTTTTCTTTGGTATTTTTGTCATATACAAATATGCAGTGATGACTGCCAAATTGAGGTTGTTCTATTTCATACGGTAGCTATAGTCCGTTATGACAGTGTTCAAGGGGGCAAGTTATATCTACCTTACATCACTAGGTGACTGGCTATATTTGCAAGCTTTGTTATGATTTAAGATTTATGCAGAGAGTGATTATTGGTTCAACTATTTTTGATTAATCAGTGCGCATTCCAATTTATCAACACTGAAAACTGTCCAAAAACCCAAAGATGTTTAATTTACAATAATGTGACAGTAAGCAAAGCAAGTCCTCACATCCAAGAAGCACTAGTTATGGCACTTTCACTTGATAAATGGCTTTAATGATTAATCTATTGTCAAAATGTCACAGGTAAATTTTCTGCTGATCAAATTATCAATGAATCAACTACTCATTAAAACACTGCTTGACGACTATTGATGGAGGGTGTGTTCTGCTCTATCCCAACCAAACTAAGCAAAAAGAAGCCTCCTTATTGGCGGTAAGCAGAGAGACCAGATAAAGAATTGGAGACACGTCATCATAAGGACACTGTGAGAACACAGGTGGCGTGAGACTGCACCACGCTGCCTGATATGTGAGTGAGTGACGGCTACCAGTAGAGCAGGGTTGACTCAGCCCATCAGCAGACACGACACCACCGCCAGTCTGAGGAGCCAACCAACATTCAGCACGAACGGCTGAGGATAAGCCTCGCCGGACTGCTCTCCCTCCCTCTCCAACTTTTACTTTCCTCTCGGTGACACCACCCTGCCAGAACAGTGATGGGAGGACGTGCAATGTTGTCAGCGTGACAAACGTGGTGTCGCCCTAAACTGTCATGTGCTCATTCGCCTGAGTCAATATTTACCCTGATTTGAGTAGCCTTGTGAGGCAGTCATCTGACAGCAATTCATCTGATTACAGACTTATTCAAATGTGGCATAGGCGGGGAGAAAATGAGGAATTGCTTAGATTGGCAGTGCATTTGGGGAAATATAGCAAAATATGGGAGCTTGCATGTAAACACCCATAGCATCATCCTGACACTGTTTTGTGAGGAAGAGGAGAAAATTGCATTCAGCTTTCAACAGCGAAATAACAAATCATTTTAAAATGAGGTGGCCGATGTGTCACAGTGGATAATAAGTGACGACTGAGGGGGTTGTTCTGCTTTCAGGAAGCACACGAAGTCAGCATTTCACGCATTCATTTACAGAGATCCTTAAACGCAGCCTAAGTACAGCTAAACCTACAGTATCTATTTCCTTTTTGTATCATCCCTCTGAGAAGCCCCCAAAATCCATCCTTTATGCCCCATACCAAGCCAGGTCTTCAATTTAATTCCCCATCTGTGGCCAGCTTGAAATATTATCCAAGAAATGAGATCCGTGCCCCTGAATACAGAGTGTGAAGCAGTATAGGGAGAAGGATGGAGACATGGCCTGATTTTGTGGCTAAGAGGCATGCCTTAGTGGGGGGAGGAGGCCTGGATCCCCTCCCCAAGTGGCATGGCTAAATATTTGCCCTCCTCCACTTGGCTGTCTAGACACATCCACTCAGCTCCCTTTCCCATCACTCCTCTGTTCTGCTCAGAAGCGGCGAGAGCTGGCGCGGTCAGTCAGGCAGGGCGCCAAACCCACGACAAAAAAGTTTCTCCATGCTGCCAGAGGTCACGGAAGTTCAACAACCTGGAAAGAATGGGCTTTGCATTTTTAAAACCTCTGGGCCAACATTTGGGGAGTCACATGCACACCAAGCGAGGGACAGGCAAAAAAAAAAAAAAAAAAGCTGTCAAATGGTCTTTGTGCTTTCCAATGATTTGAAGAAGGGAACCCTCAGAAGTCGACGAGCGGTCTCTGCAGATTTCTCCGAGTCAGTGTTCCATATTCATTACCTTTTTTCCACCCTTACAAGGCAAGGTTTTAATTGCCAACAATTCAGACTAAAAAGCTAGATGAGCAGAGTGAAAGCGCCATAGCTCCTGAGAGGGAGATGTGGGAAGTCCACCACCAGCACACTCAACCTGATAAACGCATAACTACTAATAAGAGCCCTCATTATATTTAACCAGATTATTCCCTCGGCTCTCAGCTCAACTCAATCTTTTCTTTTCCTCCAAAGAGACACGCAGTCACTGAGCTCCGTCAGCATGATGAACCAGCGTGCATCACTGCTATGTAGCCACTGAAGATTAAATCTTTAAACAAGCCAAACAAATCTTTAATTTAATGACTGGGCTCATCTTTATCCATGAGTCGACTCGAGTCAAATTTGAGCCACAAACTTCAAGACAAAATTGACAAGAACCAACAATTTGGCTTTGACTTTTACACCGCTGACTCATTTCTTCACTTGGGCTTAAACTTTTTAATGGAAATGTCTTGAAACCATCCCTGACCACAGCTGTCGCTCCTTGTAGGCTAAGAGGACACTAACAACTTTTAAAGAGATAGTTCAACTTTTTGAAGAACACACTCATTCACTTGCTGGTAGAGAAGTAGATGAGAAAGCTGATTCCACTGTCACATCTGTGCAGTAAATGTAGAGCAACAGCCAGCAGCTGGTTAGCTTAGCTTAGCACAAAACCTGTAAAGTGGAGGAAACAGCTAGCGTAGCTCTGTAACATTAAAAAAAAATGTAGTTTTTATACCTCCATTTGTGTACAGATTAAAAAAATAATATATATAACATGTTAATTTGTGAGCTTTCGAGGTGCTGGTCCCCGGATTTTGGACAGAGTTAGCTGTTAACCCCTGTTTCCAGTCTTTGTGCTAAGCTAACCGGGTGCTAGCTGTAGGCTTATAGCCTTCTTAGCGTACAAACATAAAACAGTCATCAATCATCTAAATCTCTGGCAGATCCCAAAATATTGAAGTATTGCTTTACATTATATTTACTTAGTTATGATACTACAAATATCAAATGTCTTTAAGCTGAAGTAACTTTTCTATCATGGAATCAGTGAGCCTTTCACACTGTAAATGCAATGAGGCAATATTGGCTACCAAGATTTGATATCCTTAATGTGGTCTTGCAGAATCAATAAGCATTCAGCAATGTTTAATAATGACAATCTGACACTGATGGATGCACAGAAGCAGCCAAACGTTACTTCTGTTGTTAAGATCACTGACTCTGTAACAGTAACATGTCTCTCTCTCTTATCACTCTCTCTCTCTGCTAACCACAGAATGAGTTTGTGTCTCTAAGTGTGTGTGTGTGTGTGTGTAAAAAGATGAGTGAGAGCAAGAGTGACAGTGTATGTACATAGTATATATGTGTGAGAGAGAAGGTGAGCAAAGGGAATGAATATAGAAGAACAGAAGTACAATGCCATAACAATTAACAATCACAGATACAACATAACTTAATATGATGCGAATTATTATTTTATGTTGTTGCTTTAATTACTGTTTACATTTTAAGCAGCACCAGGGACTTATCCACTAAGCCCTCGTGTCTTCTTCTATTTCTATCACTGACGTCATCCACTGCACACTTTGAAATTATGAAACTTATTCAGACTATATCACATTCAGTGGCGTAGTGGTGCCTGAAAAAGACTATTTTTGCCCCATTTTTTTAAGTGGCACGTTCAGCAAAGAATAAACGCCCTGTGATCTAAACAGTGACACATAAGACTACTCTTGCCTATTTATCTCTCCTAAAAATGGGCCAGTAGTATTTGAACAATGTGACTTAACATCTGCTGCTTGAATTCAGGGAATGAGGAGCATTACGAAATAAATATTAACCACAAAATAGAGCAATAAGTACTGGCCCACAGACGGGTAAGACAGCTACATAATTATGCATTTTGAGTGAAGTATTTTAAAACTATGTCATGCCTTCATCATCCTAGGAGAAAAAACACAGGACACCACTGAATGATGGGCATCGGGGGGGGGGGGATTTAGAAAAAAGACTTAATGCGTGTGTATACCCTGCACTATTCCACTGATCACACTGTTTTACCACTGCCATTATTGGATTTAATTTATACTTATGTCTTACAATTGAACAGAATGAACTGAAACGTTGTAAATGTGAATCCAGGTCTCTTCAAAGAAATCAGCACCAGCTGATTTAACAGGTTCGTTCAAGTCAAGTCCATTTTATTTATACAGCCTCAAGGCTGTGCAGCATATTATTCATATTACCAGCATTTTAAACTTTCAGCGTTGCTACAAGTGGAGCTCCCATGTGATGAGGAAGCACTCTGCTAGAGAAGATGAGGAAACATGCCTGTTACACATGCTGTGTTTCATTCCTCTGTGCTGCCTGGTTGTTCTGGGCTCTGGTGATATTCTGTCACATTAACGTTGGGATAGAGGATATGTTGACAGAGGGAGGACATTGCACATTGAGACTGTAGGGCTTTTCTAGAGCTGGTGGCATTGGGACATGAAGACAAGTGTGTATTTCCGTGTGTGTGTGTGTGTGTGTGTGTGTGGATGCGTGTGTGGAGGGAAAGGGTTGCCTGTGGAGTGGAGCATGTGGATGCCCACCCACTCAGCAGCCTCGCGGCCCTCGTCATTTCGCATCAATCCACAGCCCCTCAATATAAATAGGACAGGCGTCCTAAAGCTATGTGGTGCTAAGAGAGGCACTGGCATTATGCATCGACCCTGGACCCCTCAGTTTGAAATATGACTACGCCTGCGTGTGGCAACAGCACTTTCCCTCTAACTTGCACTCCACTCTGTTAACAGGGAACTATTTTGGCAGTTAGTATATATAAAATTAATGTACTTTACCATCCTGCAGTGGCTACAATAATACAAGGCAAGTAGGGGCCGACGCACATCAATAAAACTGTGACATTCCAAATCTACTTCCAGTTTTAAGTTTGAAAGAAGTAAAATATTTTTCTAAGAGTTTATTACTCTTTTTTTTTTTGGTTTCCTGTGCTGATGCTTCTTAACAGCACTGACCTGCACCTTCATTTTTACTGTGAGAGACTCATCAGCACTTAAATCATAAAGCATGCTGACAAATACTGTATTATTATTATCATTATATATAATTAATTGATAGAATTGATGCATAATAAACAGCTGGGCAAATGTTCTAAGTACTGAGCATTTTGCACCAACTTATAGGTCTGGTTTCACAATTGTTTAAGGGTGTTTTATGAAGGTTTTGCCAGTCGAAGGTACAAAGAGAGCTTAACATGTGAGCAAATGTGTCTGCGCTGTAAGAAGTTGAAGGTGGTGCACGAAAATAGAGAGTACAGTTCCACACGGTAGCTTCCCTGTGGCGTCACAGAAGCTTCACACTTCATTACTGCAAGGCCAGCAACGTGTGAAGCCATTATGTAGGAGCAGTGGGAAGGTGTGTGTGTGTGTGTGTGTGGCTGTGATGGGGGTATAGAAAGTGTGGGGTGTGTGTAGGGGGAGGAGGACGTGGAGGAGGAGGGGGGTAACTAATAACCCCCTTTTGCTCAAAATGCTTTCTGGAAGCAGGATCAAGCCATTCACATGGAAACATTGTTTAATATATTCCAACAGCTGGGAGGTGTTGTCTGTTGTCCCAGTGTCAAATGAAAGAGGACGAACAAACAGCTGGCAGGGCATTTTCTTGCTCCACAGCTCTGCTTACAAGTATACTTTAACAAACAGAGTCTGATGCACATGCATGGAGCAATTTGCAATGAATCACACACTAAATAAGCTCCAAACTGTCATGCAACTAAATCCAAGACTCAGCTGTATCCTCTGTCTCTACCACCAGAGGAGGGAACAAATCTGTGTCCTCTACTTCCACCCAGAGGACAAAAGCAGAACATCACACTTGTAATGCTATTTTTTGATAGCAACACATCTGTATGGCATCTGTGCCTCCATTTGCCCAGTACTGCAAAAGTTGACGATAAATCCTTGCTAAAAATACGTCACCTTACCCGACTTATCACTCTTTTGTCTTACTCAACCTCAGTGCCAATAATGCATTGCAACAATCATGCAAATTAATCGTCAAAGAAGTCTTCCTCTCACTTAGAAACAAATAGTTTTTCCGTATTTTGGTGTGCTGTGATAATGATTATGTTCTGCCAAAGACTGTTTGACTGCCAGCTGCCCACTGAATTTAAAAAGAATGGCTGATTATTTTAAAAATCAGCATTTCAATTAGACCAATCCTGGCAGGCGTGTCAGTGAGTGCACGAGTACTTCTGTAAACTGTGGGACAATCGAACATTAATTTTCAATCAAGAACTTTGGGAGTTGTGGCAGTATCCCAGAGCACTTACTGTATGTGACTGCCAACGATGAGCGTTTAGCACTGATTGAAATTTTGGCTGCTGAAATTAATTCAACAAGCCAGGCTAGCAGCATGACAAAGTTATCACAGCCATTTATATTCAAATGGACGGTTGACAAGACCTATGTTCACAGACTGCAAGCTGTAATTTAGCTTGTAGGGTGCAATTCTTGAACTTTAGTTCTCAAAATTTACTCAACGGGGGGGGGGCACCAACGTGAAACAGACATCAGAGAGGGGCAATCAGATGTGGGTGTACGTGGTGATTTGGGGAAGGATGGGGAAGACACAGAAGGAGAAATTAAATATACAAGCTGCCTATGAAGGCGTCACAGTAGTGACATGTAGGGGATGGATGCACCATGAGATTTTTATCTATTTTCAAGGAAAATACTAGATGCAAGGTAGATTGGATAGTTTACATTACATTATTCACAAATTCAGTAGTTTTAAATTTACATCAGTTTGTTTTATTGGGGCATTTTCTAATTAATCAATAACAGCTTTCAGTTTGAATGTTATTTGACAGCGAGTATAGGCTATAAACTTTTTTTTTTTTTTTTTTTTAAATATATGTTTATTGTTTTTCAAAATGAAAAAAGAACACAGGACAAACAGATAATTCATTATAAAGTCTCAGTCTCTCCAGGTGAAGCATATTTACCATTTCTCTCAACCACAGATCGTGCGTGGGTGCAGAGTATAGGCTATAAACTTTGAGACTCAGGATTACAGGGGAGGAAATTCAACTAATATTAAACTAAATGATACAGATTTTTGAATGCTTTTACAAGAAAAATAAAGTTTGTTGCATAAATAAGATAAACTTGAATGTACAATCTGATGCAGTTATTGTAGAAATTCATGTTTTTGAAATTTGAACAATGAAAAAAAAAAACTGTAAATTGACATACTATAGAAAGTACAGCAATATAGTTTGATACAGTCATGACTTACAGAAGGGATCCAGGTGAAGCTTCTCTTTCTTTTACCTTTTTTGTGTTGACACCTGGTTGCCACTTGACAACCAGGCCCACAAATCATTATTGAATATAGTCAATTTATAAACGATTAAATTTGTATATTGGCTTATTATTAAATGGCAACATTAATCAGTTACCTGGACTTAGACGCTTTTCTTGAAACATCAAACACGTGCTTTTTTTTTTTTTTTTCCTCATTTTTTTTTGAACAGGCAATGACAAAGGACAGCCGTGCGCCATCGAAAGACCCCAAAAAGAGCCAAGATGGCTGCGCCCGTGACAGACGCCGGGGAGTTTGAAAGCTGGCTGAATGATCGTCTGGACTCGCTGGAGGTGGACCGGGAGGTGTACGGGGCGTACATCTTAGGAGTGCTACAAGAAGAGGAGAGTGACGAGGAGAAAGAAGACGCGCTTCAGGGAATTTTATCCGCATTTCTGGTGAATATCCACAGCGGCGTGTCCCGCTCAGACACCGAGGCTGTGTGTGTGTGTGTGTGTGTGTGTGTGTGTGTGTTTCATGTGTCGCTGTCAGTCTTCTTGTTTGCCGGGCGGTGTCAAGTGACAGCGCTGCTGTCAGCTGTCGTTCATGGTCGACATTATCGACGTTAAACGCAGCAGCGTTTCTTCAGCTGAGGTCCGGACACCACACGCAGTTATACGGGCTGCTCTCTGCCGCTGCGCCAAAGCCCATTCACAAATATGCAACTCACCGACAGACACCAAGCAACACACGAGTCAGCGCCTAATATGATTCTTTAAGGCAGGCATGTCCAAAGTCTGGCCCGCGGTCAGATTTCACCCGGCCCGAAGCTTCATTTTTTATAATATGTTATTTATGGGCTGATAGGATTGTCAGATACTGAAGCAGATTATACTTTATTTATCCCACAACGGGGAAATTCACTCGTTACAGCAGCAGAGAAAGTGTAATATGTACTATAGAAGTAAAATAAAAAGGCCATACACAGCGAACAGACAGAAGTGTCCTTCACACTGTACAATAAACAAAAAACAACAGACAAGTGTACAGATGTGCAAAAAAGAGTACTAAAGGTAAAGTGGCATGATAAAAATAATATTGCACATGGTAGTAATGAGAGAATGCACTAAACTTATAGTAAGGACATAACTGCTGGTGTTATGTACCTGTAGATGTGACACAAAATATTACTTTCTGAATGATCTTGTAAAAGACAAGAGCAAGAGTGTTATGTTTTAAACTTAAATGTTGACTTTGCATTACTCATAAGTCACGTTTACAATGAACATGAGGTTAAGATTTGTATCAGCTTCATGCGAACTTTGTGCATGTGTATGTAACTTTTATTGTTTTTCATTTTTAAAATGTTAGTATTGACCCCCGGGCATCTTCACATTGTCAAATCTGGCCCTCCTTTTTTTTTAAAAAAAAAAGGTCAGTTTAGCAGCTGTCAGTCTGATATTAGCAGGGAATAACAGTTAATGCTCACACAACTCACATAATATAAATATATCCTCCTTGTAAAACTTAGCAGTCATGCTGAAGTCTGTCTTTGTATTCAGCCTCTGGTTGACAGATATTGGATCACTGTATGCGGCATGTGTGAATCCACCTGGTGCTGTTGTCCCGTAGAGAGTTCATCTGTAAAAGCTCCTCACTGTGTCTCATTTCATATTAACAGGCTGTGTCGATGCACGGGCGTTAATTATCCATCGCCTGCTGCGTGTATAAAATGAGCTGTTGCTTGTCCTTTGTGTGCAGGATGAGGACTCCGTGGAAGATGTCTGCAAACAGATCATCAAGCAGTGGACAGAGTGTCGCAGCCGATCGGCAGCCAAAAGAAATGCTGATGATGGTATTCATGTGGCTTTGATTCATTCACACTCGCAGTCTCAGAAAGTGAAAACTCAGCTGCTCTTGAGGGAATCGGTTATGAAGGTTGGCAGCATCTGGGCAAATCTTGCAAAACATCCACATACAGGTGTAATGCACTCAATGAAAAATGAGAGCAACATAATAAACACCTTGCACTTGCAGTTCAAACTTCCACAAATATAAGAATTCATAGAAGTATTTCAAAAGGCAGCAGTCTCATCAGCTCGTTTAAATCTTGACTAAACAGCAAAGACAGCTTGCTGCTGAGTCTGTCTTCAATACCAGTTGAACATACAGAGGATTCACACTCTGAGTTTTAAATCGTTTGTTTTGAGTTTGGAGCAGAGTGCAAGACACTTTTATCTCTGGAGAGATTAACATTCCTAAAAAAAGAAAAGAAAAATTAAACAAATAAACAAAAGAAGTTCCTGAGACTGCAGAAAGTTTTTGTGCTTTGAGGAAGTGTTTATGGCAAAGTTTAATTTTCTCTAAGTTTGTTTTGTCAGTCTTACTACTACATACATAACCATAAATATCTGTATGCTGTCTGTACCGGGCAAGCAGGTACTTTTATTGCAACTAAATGTACTAAATGTTATTATGTTTTATTTGCACTTTGACTGTCATTCCTTTTCTGTAGCTGAGGTCCAGGCCATCGCCAGCATGATAGAAAAACAAGCTCAGATTGTGGTGAAACACAAGGAGGTGTCCGAAGAGTCGAAGAAAAGGAAAGAGGCCCTCCTTGCTCAGTACGCTAACATAACAGACGAAGAGGAATATCCTTTCATTTGCAAACTGAGTGGTCCACGTTTCACTTCACTTACCAATGTTTCGGACTGTGTAGACAGATCACACATGAATATTTTCATGAGAAGAAAGAACACATTTTATGTTGTCTCATCCAGTCATTGTTTCCTTTAGTCATGATCATTGATTCCTTGACAATAGCACTGAAGCTGAAGAAGAGGAGCCAATAAGTAACTGTACTGGAAATGATAAATGTATCCTTTTTAAAAGCCATTTATGACCAGAGGCTATTTAAAATCACACAAAATCCAGTGTAAATTATTGCAATATGAATGGATAATGCAATAGTTACATAACCGTGACTGCACGATACACTGCTCCTAGCACTTACACCTACATAGTGGTAATATGCAGGAATGATACATTAGCAGAGTACGTTTGCTTTCACCCAGCTGTCCTTTACTGAGAGTGTCAGCCCTGTTTAAGAACACCAACGTGGAAGAGGTGATGAACAGACAAAAGCAAAAGCGGGACCAGGCTCGCGAAGACGCTCAGAAGAAGAAGGAAACGGACAAGATGCAGCGAGAGAAGGACAAACTAGCCAAACAAGACAGAAAAGAGAAGGAGAAGAAGCGTACACAAAAAGGTGAACGCAAAAGATAAAACCAAGAGACGGGACACTTTATACGTGGAAAGATTTTGCTACAAGACAAAAATGAAAACACGGTCATCGCCTCTTTTTAACTAAACCTCATTGGCACCTTCAGTATGCTAACATGTCGTCATCAGACCCTCCTTGTTAATCACTTTCTTCAACTCATCATAGGATACAGAGAAGGAGTTAAGCTGCAGATCTTTATGATTACAAGTTGGTTTTATGTCATTGATCAAAAAGTCTTGCTCTCTGCTTATGTGTTGTTTGAAACATGTAACGATAATACTTTGACACAGTTACCCCTGAAATGACGATATGACGATTGTAAAGCGACTCAGTCCACACAGTTTCTGCTGTTTTCCTCTGTGCCATCATCCTGCAAATGCCTTTTATCACTGCACAGCGTCTAAGTAAAGGCAAACGTTCACGTCAGACTGTTTTGCTTTCATTCAGTTTTACCGTCAATGCATTTTGTCTGAGAGTAAGAACGAAGGAGCGGTCTCTAAAGTATACCTCAAATATATCATGTACCATAATCTGAATGTTTATAATGAGGTTCAACATCTTTTTAAATTAATAAAAAACAAACTTTCAGCCATTTGGACTGATTTATTTTGAAATCTGTTTATAGAACAAGTAACACAAAAAAAAACATGAACTTTAAAATGACAACTGCTCCTATTCACAAAGCACAGTAAGAGACGTACTGCAGACTTTCTGGATACGAGCTTTGGTCCTTAGACAAACTTTTGATGAAATTGCAGAAGATACTTTTATTACAATGTTGAGTTAACAGAAGAAGAACAAGTTTCACAAATTAACGTGAACATTTTGAGAAACAATTTATAATTTAGCATATGCATATTAAACTACTGATATAGACCAAGTCTGATCTTAGGCAAAAACTGCAATCAGAGAATTACTTTTATCTTGGCTATGTTACGTTTCACAGTCAGAAATCATATTTCTTAATATTGTGTGTTTTTAATTTGATTAATACGTTTAAAACAATGAACCCAGCAGTTTGACTCTCAGTTCAAACTTGCAGATTTTTTTTTCTGATTACAGCATGTTAAGGTAACGTAAGAAAAACTAGCTGCAGAAATTAATTTGAACATTTTAGAAAACATTTTAATATTTAGCATGTTCATTTTTTTAAACTGCTGCCCTTATGATTCAATTATTGCCTGGGAATAGCTAGAACTGGGGTTCCGTTACATTCCAATAAATAAGTAAAACAATGAAGAATTCACTGAAATCTTCCTCATAAATAGTGTCTTTAAATATAACAGTGATGGAGCGAGATTCACGTTAATTTGGAACTGACACTAATTAAATGAAGTGAAGTTAAGATGGAGCAGGAAAAATTACATTTCATGTAATTCCTACACAACGTAACACAACAAAAGCCACCTGAAGCTCCCGGGTGCTAAAGGGTGCATCCATCATTAAGCTTCGAACTGCTCATCTTATTTTCTGCGGTGATCAGCGTTGCAGGTAAAATGTCACAGGTAACAATTGTTTTTTACGTCACCCTGTAGCTTATGTAGAATTTATAATCAGGGTATGGAGTGGTTTTAATTAAATCAAGAACTTTAACTCATGCCTGTTGCCTGCTAAATTAAAACTTAAAAGAATATCCCTCAACTGGAGAGGGGGGCCTCTCTGTGACTGTGGCCGCCTCGGTAACGTGGTGGTCCTGCTTGACAGGTTTTGGTAGTGTCATCTGGAGAGCGCACCACAGGGCGATGCGGAGTTTCCTCGTGGTAGCAGCTAGGTCCTTCAGTGCAATGACCAACAACACGGTGTCTGCGAAACAAGAAGTGAGTTAGGAGCGGCAGCGTTTGAGAAAGCCCGTCACTGCAGTACGAGTTACCTCTGTCCTCTGTGAAATGAGCTCTCTGCCGCTGGTGTTTGGACATGTTGGCAATCTCCTCCCTGCGTCTCGCCTGGGCGATGCAAAGAGCCATGTGATGCCTGTTCAGTGCTGTCTGGATGTTGACATGGAGGGAAGCGTTGTGCAGACACTCCATTCTTTCCAGAAGGCTTGCCACCTGCAACACAACACACCAACGTAATCCATCAAAAATGGATTTCTTAATGCGATATTCTGCGTACATAACTACTACAACAAAACACAAGCAATATTTACATTGTGGAGTATCTATGTAAATAAGTAAATAACTACATAATGTAACATTTTTATAAAAAAGAAGTCATAAAATAACAAAATCTACAACCAAAACCACAAAGCTGGGTCTTGTTACTCCACACATTTGTGAGGACACACAGCTTCTTAACGAGCCATCACACAAATTGCACAGAACTAGAAATTAAGTGTCTAATTTAGGTCTTTGAATTTGTATCTAAGTATAGTCTGGGTCCAAATTAAGGAAAATTAAACAACCCCCAGGAAGCTTCAGCGTTCACTGGATAGAACTAATCCAGATGGAAGACCATAACAAGGCTGCTGTGACTAAGTTCATCTGTAGATGGCAGCATGGAAGCCATAAATTCAGAGGTCTCACCCTGGCTTGTTCCCTCATCTGGTTGACAATGAGGTGGTCGACTCTTGTGGCGTTTGGTGGAGTTTTGGGCAGCTTCGTGTTGGTCACTGTTGCAGTCCTTTTCCCAACAAATGTCTTTGTAAGGATCATCTCTGTCTATAATAATCACAATAAAAAACAAAACAAGCGAGAACTTGACAAACGCTTGCACAACAGCAAAAACAGAAAATTCTTTTGTTTATGTTTTTGAAGTTAATTCTTGTAGACAATATAATTAACAAAAATGAAAGCATATATTAGAATTTGCAGAGCTCATCTAAAACATAAATGTTTGTATCTTCTTTTTTTTACAATTACTGACAGGCCATAAAGATGTTGGCACAGTTACACAGTAATGATATCCACTTAAAAATCCAAATCAAATAAAAAGGTGAAACAAAAAAAGATTGAATACCAATGAAATATAACTAACTAAAACTAAAAATAGCTGAATAATAATAACAACTGAATAGCTCTTCAGATCTTCTGACAATGTTATGTTTTAGTGAACAAATCGCAGTCATGCTAACTGTAACAATATTCAATCAAAAAAATATTGATTTGATTTTCACCCGTGAACTTCCTCTAACTCGACACGTCAAAAGCATACCTTCTTTCTCTCCTTCTCCAAACACCTCCACTGCTCGTAGCACTCGTCCAGGTAGTAGTAAAGCTGGATCACAGGTCCTCCTTGATTCATCGTATTTGAGGGCATGCCATGATGAGTGCTCTCTCCTTTGCAGGTCATCATGTCGCTGACACAGGAGTTGAAAGCTGGAGACTCACTGGGCGACATCATCTCACCCATATCCATGCCGGGTACACCACCTGCGTAGGGCAGTGGGGATCTGAAGTTTAAGCTGGAGGCGTTGATAGGCACGCTGGAGTGTCTTCTGGGGTCATTAACAGGATACATGATAGGTAGGAGCTGCTGTGTATTTCCTGCACTGATCCTGCTGTTGTCTGCACCAAATCTCTGAGAATGCATGCTCCCCAAGTGGTCAAAGTACATGTTCTGTGAGATGGCCTGTTTCTTATCGCCCCCTCTCATGTTAGAGTTGGTTAAGGGTCTTGTAGAGAAGCCCTCTCCCGGAAAGCCAGACGTATGCATCCTCTTCTTTTCCTTCTGCATCTGTGGCTTGATCTTGTTCTGTATCTTGCCCTGCTGGATGTGATTCTTTGAATACTGGTTCATGCTCACGTTAATGGGGAGTGAACTGTTCTCTCTGTGAAAGGCCGTCTTGTTTTGGTACTGGTTTGGGAGGTTGAAAGATCCCAAGAATGGTTGGTTTGGTTGCTGGAAGTTTTGGGGGCTGAAAGCAGGTATATCTTGAAAAGCATTGCACTTGAATGTTTGGTTCCCCACTTCTCCATTTCTTTCCATCTGCACTGTCCCAAATTCTCCCACCAGCTGTTTTTGGGTCTGCATTGCAGGGGTACTTTGCGTTGACATTGCAGGACTGGTGATTTTCCATTGTTCAACCATGCTTTCTTCATGGTGCATGCCCACTGTCTGCCTGTGCATGTTTGGAAAGTCTCCACGACATAAGCCTTCATGCTCACCAGCCATGAACGACTGAAAGCTGCTCACCAGTTGGTTAATGTCTTGTGGCATGTACTGCTCACTACTGGTGGTCTTTGCACTGTTCTGGATGTAGTGGTCTTCAAAATAAGGATGAAAGCATGAGCTGTTCTTTTCACTTTGAGGTAAGAAGACATCACTGAGGTCAGGGAAATTATTCTGACTATTCCCTCTGTCTTTATCAGCCGACATGTTGTTTTGCTGTGTCTGTGACAGGCATGCGTTTCCTATGTTGGGCACTGGTAGACCTGGTGGTAGTTTCTGAGGACGCGGGGTATAGCTGTCCCTGTCTCCATTAGGCAAATTAAAAAGCCACGGTTGACTTGTAGCAAGGCCATTGGAGTGTTGACAAAACTCTTGAACATCTTTGTCCAGTGACTGTCCCTGTGCTTTGCTTACAAGCTCACAAGATGCATAATTCGAAGGGCTATATTGCATCTTAGCCTCCGACTGAAAATACTGTAGCAGTTCATCTCTCAGTGTCTTTGGAGACCAGACAGGATTAGATGTGGGAAGACTCCTAGAAGAAGAATTCCTTGAATGTTAGCGTATACAAATACAACTATGTGGAATACTAAACACTTCACAGACATAAAACATGCATTACATTCAGTAATAAACTATATGCCTATCTCTACAATATGAAAACATTAAACCTTGACATACCCTTCACTGTAGTAGCTGTCCTGTGAATCTGCTTCATCCAAAATATTTGACACTAGACCCTGTAGATCAGTCTCCCCATCACAATCAGTATGTTCAGTGGGTTTCCTTCAAGGAAACGAAAACATCATTTAAAGTGATTTTCTTTTCACATCAAAAACATTAATTTAACAGTACCAATAACAACTCTATTTGTTTTTCCTTCACAATCAGGCACCCAGTAGATTTAACTGCCTCTGAATATCAGAATAAAATCCAAACCCTCTTTAATTTAGACAGAACAGCAGTGAGACTGCTACTGAGATAACACTGCTGAAGTGCACTTAGGATATGTGCTCATTATGAATAATCACACATTTATACTGAACATAGTTAAAACTGAATACCTGCTTTTAGTGCTGCTCTGGGCACAGTTGATAAGGCCATAGGGATCATCATCAGCGTTGTAAGACCAGGGTACGTAGGATGACGTGTCCTGTTCCTGCAGTGAGACACCAGGGATGGAAAAGGGCAATAACACACTACCGTTGTTTCCGCCACCTACATTTACACCGGTCTGACAGAGAGAGAAGCAAAGGTTAATTAACCTGAAGGTCACCTGAAAAAGTCTTTTCTACTGTATTTTAGAAAAAAAAAAATTCTCCAGCAGATCAATGTGAACTACAAGACTTATTGAAACATTTGTAGAAGCTTCAAACTATTTAAGAATAATGCTGAATGTTAAAATAAAAACACAAACGAGGTCATTTAAGCTGAAATGATTAGTTCATTGATTGATAAGATGATTAAAAAATGAATCAGCAACTATTTTAATAATAAAAGAATCGGTTTATTTCATGTAAATTGAACACTTTTGGCGGGTTTGACTGTGAAGATGTGATTTTCACTATTTTCTGGCATGTCACAGGCCATACAGTCATTGAGAAAATAATCAGCATATTAATTGAAAATGAAGATGATCATTTGTCCCAGTTTCTGAGATAATAACCCGATAAAAACGTTTCTGCTATGGACCAAGATTCAAACTAAAAGTTAAAGGATACTTTTACATGGGCTTGCTCTGTCCCAGAATATAATTTCATGAACATGGGTAACTATGACAGATGAATTAAAAAGTTGACACCATCATAACCCTCAACACAGTTGCTGCAAAAACGCCATGTCATATAAAATGATAGCTTACCCGACTCTGGTATGTGGGAAAAAGTGAATTTGCAAATGTGCTCTGATTCCCCTCGAATGCCATTCTCAACTTGACCTTGTTCTTTACTCCATTACTGGCCTGCCAAAACACAAGATACGTATTATTAACATAAGATATTACCTGATATGACGGAGGTTTGGGATCACATATATTATACAACATTAGCTAGCTAACTGCTACGTCAGAGACGTTGATGTTAGTGGTTTAAGCTAACGAGCTGTTGATGCTGCTTCGGCTAACCTGGACTAAATTTTCGTCCTTATTAAAACCGCTTCGGTGCCAGTCAACTTTGGCTAAGTTCGCCTAAAACACACCGAGTCACCTGAGTAAAATACAGGACTAACCTACCTCAGTCAGTTAAATAACGGGAACTTTCGGAGTTTAACAGTTTGCTTCACTGTCCGTACATTATCCTCAAATGCTCTCGTGCGCCCCTCAGCTTGACCCTAAAGAAGTTCGATGTTGCCCCTCGCGACCTGAGCGCACATTGGCTGAGCCTCAGGGAACTCTATTTTTTTCGTCCAATTAAAATCAAGCAGAAAATCCGAGCGCATAGTAACATCTGTGCCACACCCGCACACCCGCACCCCTCCCCTCCCCACCCCCCCGTATTTTAGGCCACAGCGCAGCGTTATGATGGCCCACGGGTGGTCCAGTCACTATGGTGTACACATACATACACGGTACACAAGACATTCAAATATGTGCAAACTAATTATACTTATTACTATAAGAATTATCATCACCATCATCTTTCTTTTTTCTTCATTGACTTTCCGTCAGTATTTTGTATATTTTTATTCAATCCAGTTCTGTTTAGCTTTTTTTCACTTCAGTTTAATCAAAGTATATTCAGTCTAAATCAAATCAAATGTATATAAAGTACCTTTTATCAGATTACTACATATATACACACATAAACAAACGCATACTTTTAGATAGATTTTAGATTAATTGATCAAATGTTAGTGTTGAAAGTGTACTCTGTGGGGAGGTCCACCTCCACCTCCTTCTCCTCCTCCTCCACCTCCTTCAGAGGACTCTGGCTGGTCCACGCAATCCAGCTGTGGAGTCAAGTTTGACAATATTAGCAAAGAAAACACGACCAGCGGGCTACAGGAGCGACATCACCTTCAAAATAAAAGCATACACTTTGCCAAAGTTAACAAGATCATTGCCCTTTATTCAAACTGGATAGTATCCACTTCTAATGACTATTCGGTGAACATCATATAATTATGATAGTATTTAGTTTGGTTTGCAATGTTTTATATTAATTGAACGTGGATTGGAAGGATGAATTGACAAACATCTCATATGATTAGGATGTTATTTTGAAAGTTATAACCGGAAGTTATTCTTCTTATTGTCGCTGTCTTGACAATGGTGAGGGACTCTGCGTTGTCGAAAAGAAAAAAGTCAGCCAGCAGTGTTCAAAGAGACCAAGCACACACAGAGAAAGAGAGCAGCTTTCGGGACTTCATTACCACAATTTTCATTTTACAAAGTTACTCTCGGTCAAGTAGCGCTTATCAAAACTGATTAAAAAAATAATTTCCAGTAAGTTCGTCGAGCTGAAGTTGTTGTCTTAGAAAGTTTGGGAAACTTGGGAAGATGAGTTTTTGGAAGACCTGGTGTGTTGCACTCCTGCTGCCTCTGCTGATATCAGCCCAGTACCAAGGGGACAACGGAATAGTCATCCCGGAGCATGGTTTTTGTCAGCCGATTTCAATCCCTCTGTGCACGGACATAGCTTACAACCAAACAATCATGCCAAACTTAGTGGGGCATTACAACCAAGAGGACGCAGGGCTCGAGGTGCACCAGTTTTACCCTCTTGTGAAGGTACAGTGCTCGCCGGAGTTGAAATTCTTCCTGTGCTCCATGTATGCGCCCGTGTGTACTGTGTTGGAAAAGGCCATTCCTCCATGTAGGTCAATCTGTGAGAGAGCCAAACAGGGCTGCGAGGCTCTCATGAACAAGTTTGGCTTTCAGTGGCCGGACAGACTGCGCTGTGAGAACTTCCCCGTGCTGGGAGACGGACAAATCTGTGTGGGCCAAAACGATTCCTCCGCCGCCACTGTACCACCCATCATGCCTGTCCCAGGGACACAGGACATCCCCATGGTCAGCACACATGACAGGCCTTTCCGTTGCCCCTCTGTTCTCAGAGTACCCCCATATTTGAATTATAAGTTTTTAGATGAGAAGGATTGTGCAGCTCCCTGTGAGCCATCAAGGAGTGGTGGCAATATGTTTTTCAGTGACAAAGAGATTCATTTCTCCCGCATATGGATTCTGATCTGGTCTGTGCTTTGCTGTGCGTCTACATTATTCACAGTCACCACATATTTAGTTGACATGCAGCGCTTCAGATACCCCGAGCGACCTATCATCTTCCTGTCTGGGTGCTACACTATGGTCTCCATAGCCTACATAGCTGGCTACTTCCTGGGGGACAAAGTGGTGTGCAATGACAGCTTCAGCCCAGACAGCTATAAAACCATCGTCCAAGGAACCAAGAAGGAAAGTTGCACCATCCTCTTCATGATGCTCTATTTCTTCAGCATGGCCAGCTCCATCTGGTGGGTCATCCTGTCTCTCACCTGGTTCCTGGCAGCAGGTATGAAGTGGGGCCATGAGGCTATAGAGGCCAACTCTCAGTATTTTCACCTGGCAGCCTGGGCAGTGCCAGCCGTCAAGACCATCAGCATCCTAGCCATCGGGCAGATCGAGGGTGATGTGCTCAGCGGCGTCTGCTTTGTCAGTCTCAGCAACCTGGACCCTCTTCGAGGCTTTGTGCTGGCCCCTCTCTTCATTTATCTCTTCATCGGTACCTCTTTCCTGCTGGCCGGCTTTGTGTCACTGTTCCGAATCCGCACCATCATGAAACACGATGGCACCAAGACTGAGAAGCTGGAGCGACTGATGGTGCGGATCGGGGTGTTCAGCGTGCTCTACACCGTCCCAGCCACCATTGTTATCGCCTGCTTCTTCTATGAGCAGGCCTTCCGCACCCACTGGGAGCGCAGCTGGGTCAGCCACAACTGCAGGGGCTTGGCCATCCCATGTCCTATGCAGAGTGGGCCCCGCATGACTCCAGACTTCACTGTCTACATGATCAAGTACCTGATGACACTGATTGTTGGTATCACCTCCGGTTTCTGGATCTGGTCTGGAAAGACTCTACACTCCTGGCATAAGTTCTACACAAGGCTAACAAATGGCAAACACGGAGAGACGACCGTGTAAAAATAAAGGGACATCTAAGTGTTGCTGGGACTATTTTGTCTATTATTACCTGTTTCTTTTGTGATAGGTAAGTAGCACAGAGAGTAGCTATAGGTTCTCACACACATTTTTATTCACCTCAGCTTTATAGCCACACATGTATGCCGAACTGAGGGTCAGAGTTTGACAAAAGGGCAAGCTGGATAAACAAGGACTAAACCTGACTGTCTGAACAAATAACAAGCATGACTATGGACGCCATGTGCTGAAATGCTCTCCTCCCCCCCTCTCTGGCTCTTTTCTTAAAGCCACCATAAACTCAAAGGGAGTGATGATCCCACAGCCAAGAACATAGAGAGCGGGCGGGGAATGAGCAGTGAAAGAACGGCAGTTTATTCTCTCTGTAAACATTTCATGAAAGAAATTGTAAATAGTATTTGTAAAAACATGAAATTATATATTTGTATTTAAAGAAAGTAAATACTTTTCCTCATCTGCCAGTGTACCTGCTTTACTTTCATACTGTAACAATGCCACATATTATACTAGTACTCCTTTTTTTTTATGAATTGCTGGTTATAAATTACTTTTTATGGATTAAAAGAATGTCTACTCTGTTGGATCGAAGAAGCTTTTTCAGTTTAGCCCACCCTACTGTGACTCTTTAACCAAAAACACATCGAGATATCATCAAATAACTAGAGATATCATCAAATAACTAGAGATATCATCAAAAAACTGTGAAATTCAAGCAAGTCCAAGGGGTGTTTTTCTTTAATTGTCTACTCTCCCCTATGTTCGGTATACCTTTATGATTCAATAATGTCTTGATAACAAGTTATTTTCTTTGATAACAAAAAAAAAAAAAAAAAAAGCAGCCATGTTGTTTTCTCTAGAGGGTTTAGGCTGTGTCACACCTGAACATCTGTTGCCTCAGACTGGCAGGCAACAGTAAAAGATTACTGGAATTCTTAATGGAAATTAGCTTCTTACACAAGACTGTAGGCATCTGGGAAATATAAGGAATGAGTTTGTTAATCGCTCATCATTACAAATTGTCACTATATTCTGAAACATTTCACATGTACGTGTTTTGTGTCTGACAAACTGGTGCCAGCCTGTAGATGTGGCAGAGGCTCCTCACACATGTACACTAACATCACCTCAAAGTGCCAAACAAAACAAGAAACTTTTTTTTTTTTTTTTGCGCCTCTTGTGAGGGAGGCTTCAGTTAAATCAACAGGAATCATCTGGCAAGAAAAGTCCGTGCTGTTGCATAGGTGTGAAAATGTTTCTGCCTGCCTGTTTTTTGGTGGAGGGAAAACAAGGGTTGTTCAGCTTTGCTGTAGTGTTACTTCTCTGGATTCACTGTGCTCCCATGCCAAGTTGGAATCCCCCAAGCCATGCGTGGCTGAAATTGAACCTTCTCCGCGGTGATGTCATGAAGTAGATGGGTGTGTTGGAGAAAGTTGATCCTCTTGCCTCAGAGCGGAGGCTCTAGGCGAGGAGCAGGCGTTAAAGAATTGCACGCACATACAATACAGCAGTGTGCATCCATATCGTTGCTGCAGAGATTTAGAGGAGCACAAAAAACAGCATGTAATCACTAAATTCATCTCTACAGCTTACAGTATAATGACTGACGAGCATATAGCAGAGCTGTCCTATCAATAGATGTCTCTTATGAACTGTTGGACAAGTTGTTTGTCTTTCTTGCCTCCTTATTGAATAAAGAGAGGTTATAATAACAGACAGGTAAGAGTGATTAAAGGTAGGAACAGATACTCTGAGGGGGGAAAAACCATAAATCTACCCTCTTACACCCCCTCTGCCTCCACCCTCCTTCCCTCTCCCTGCTCAGATGAATGGGGGGAATGCGGGTGAGTCAGTGGAGCGGTGCTGGGCCTTTGCCTAGTGACAGACAGTCTCCTGTGTGCTGCTCACTTCAAAGCACCGCTGAAACCTGACTAGCTCCTTGTAAACAGTGCCGCCTGGCCCGAAGGCCCACTTCCTGCGCTTAACTCAAGTTAATGGCTGGCTTGTTTGGCTTTGCACTGAAGCAGAGAAACGAATGAAGAGTGAGAGAATGAAGACAAGCGGCATGGGGTGGGGTGCTAGTGGTAAAGAGAGTGCGATTGTTTTAGGGTTTACAGGAGGAGGGGTTTGGAGAGCATGATGGAAAATTCGGTATTATTTGGTTGCTTTTGTCTTTCTCCAGGGGGAAACAACAAAGAAAGGAGGAAAAGGAGAATCCAAATGAGTAGAGACGTGACTGTGATTTTGTGAATATTTCAGCTAAATCTTTGGATCTCAGACTGTCAAAACTAAATGGAATCAGATGCTGTGCATTTAACTTGTGCCAGGAAAAAAAAACAGCTTTTCACAAAGTAACTTTCTCTCAATAAAGCTTGATGTGTATGCTGCACGACCCATCTGGAGGAGTTTTATATACTTGACCTTTTTCTATATATGCAGAGAACTGATTGGAAATGTCAGACATTCAGGTTTATAATAAAACACTGTGCAAACCTACTCCATCCACCAGTTCATATTAACTTCACAAGAGGTGGTAGCTATGTAGAGTAGATTATATTCTCTTTAATGTCGGTGCCCAGTTTTTCAGTGGCAGCCGTCTCCCATGTTGTTGATCTCAGATCTTAAATCTTGCATGCAGCCATTTCCTGCTTGCTTGAAGGCAAGAAGGGACAAGCCAAGCATTGGGGGTAAGACAGGAAGAATGCTCCTCGAGTTGATATTATGATGTCGCTCTTATTGGAAAGAGGCCTTGGCATGTCAGAAAAAGGATTGTGTTGTTAGCCACAAGTGCCAGTGTTCTCACTGTAACTGTGAAGCCATTGTTCATGTTTGTGCGAATGTATCAGTACTTTTTTTGTTACTGTATGAGAATTATATCAGGCTTCTGAAAGGGCTTAAAAGGAGACAAAGGAAATCAGGACTGAGGAGAAGAGAAAAATGGGGGGGAAAAAAGAAAGAAAAAAAATACCCAGACATGTAGTAAGACTGTTTCTAATCAAATCTTGGCACAGATTCAAGAAGAACTCATGCTCTGAAGGCTAACACTAGATTATTTGCAGTCATACATTATCCTAACCATAGGAGAGCAGCTGAGATTTTCCAGAGCACGTACTATATCTATCTGTCTTGCCGTCCCTTGAAATCTCAACAGGAAGTGCAATATGTTCTTTCTCCTCCTATCATTGCTTTCAGAGGCGGCCACTGTGAGTGGGATGGAGCGTAACAAGTTGGCAGGAGACTGAAGGTTTAAATGTGCATTTCAGTTTCTGACTTTGATTCAGGGCCTCCAGCCATAAATACTGGTCCTGACAGTCACCATGAGGAGGTGTCCTGCTTTTCTCCATTTATCTTGTGTCCACTAAAATTATTTCTTTAACTTGACATACGCCTTACTCTTGTTAACTTCAGGGCTGTGTTTTTCACTGAAAAACATGACGGATGCCTGAAAACTTTAAACATCAGAACATATAAAAATGCTGCTCCTCGGCAACTGTGGTTGTTTTTCTGTTGAAGAACTACACTGTTAGGCAAAAACTAACATCACTGGTTCTCCATAAAATATATCTAAGTTTGATTTTTCCTTCTGGTCTCTTTTAGGCTTGCATCATGCCATACAAGAAGTCCTGCTGTTCTTAAATCACTAAATACACCCTCATACCTTATTGCCTAAATAATTAGATCAACATGTGGTCTTCATCTTTGCAGCAGAGGCAAATGTAGTAGAAATTGTGGCAAGCCCACCACGCTTCCTAACCTCTTGGTGGCTCATTTTCATGCCTCATGCACAGCATTTGTCCACGGCTTTATTGCTCATAAGTGCAGAGACCTCTCAGGGGCGGCTTTGACAAGAAAACACCCACAACAGACTGGGAGAGAATGATTCTGCAATGTTGAGGAAGTTTGTTCTGCCCTCTGTCCTTCAGGGCAAGGGTGCACTGTATACGGTATCAGGGCAGAAACTGAGGGAGTGCCTCGGAGCCTCTCCAGCTGCTGAGCAGAGAGGTGCCGACAGCTGCGTGACAGATATTTTGAGAGCCTGCAGCACGCCTGGGATAATAATGGGCTTGATTGGGAGGAGTGTGTGTGGCGGGAAGGGAATGGTTAATGTGCATCCAGACACCACAGTGTGTACACAACCATGCCACTCTCATAAACTTTCGGGGTGATGGCGCAAGGATAACAGGAGGAGGGGTGAAGTGTCTGGTGTTTTAAGCTACTGTGTTATGTCATTGTGTTGTTGTTTTGTTTTTTTTCTAACTTTTTACAATTGAACTCAAAATTGTATTTGTTTTATGAAGTTGCAGAGTTTTAGCTGAGCAGCCGTAGAGACTAGACAAGTGTTTACCTGTTGAAGTATTATTATCACGGCATATCATCATCCAAACTGCACAAGAGTTTGGTATAACGATATCTGTGGTTCTGAGACATGAAGCTACAGAGATAGATCATCTTTTAGAGTATGAATACACTGATAGCCCAAAGCATTCTGTTTGATGTGTCATGTTTCATCGTGTCCATGTGTCTTGTAATGAATCTGCAGTATGTTGTCCCTTACCGAGTGTGTACTTTAACAATGAATTAAACATATTAGTCATATATTCATAAACATGTGCGATAGCAGTAGATATAATTGTACCTTTATTGAATTCTTTATTGAAACAGTTGGAGCAGTCTCACCTCTTATACTGTGAAATATTGCAGTAATAATTCAGAGTTGTTAAATATTTTTTTGGCTTGTGAACAAAGCCTTTTCTGATCCAAACAGCCAGTGGGTGTAAGAGAGAAGAGATGCAAGATATAATATATAACCTTCTGACATAACAATGGAGTTTTCTTCCTATGCAGCAGCAGGGGATAAAAAGTGAGTCTGGAAAGCAACACTATTCAACAGCTGTGGAGGTAATCACTGAGCATTTAATTGAGGAGTCAATCAACCCCCTGCAGATACCTTACAGGGCAGTAAAATCATTCTTATTTGCCCATTAATGCAATATTGTAGCACTCTGAGCACCTGCATCTGCAGGTAAATAAGGTGCGTTAAACAGAACGAGCTAGCTTTAATCCAGTCTGCGGCTATAGTAACTATCCCGTGGGCCCCACTAAATTGCCTCAGGCTTCGAGGATGACTTATTGAGTCGGCTCCTCTCTGGCGAGCGCCAGCCCCCCTGTTTTAATGGAGGCACTCTTAACAGCTCTTTCTGAGGAATTTACAGCCCTGGCCCCGTCCCACTCCAGTCCAGGAGAGGGAAGGCAGGGAGGGAAGCACACTGCAGACCTTGTCCCAACAGAGCCAGTAGTGGAAATGTACAGCTTCAGGCAAGGTGGCAGCAGAGCTCCTGTGTGCGAGCATGTGTGTGCGTGTGTGTGCCCATCTGTCTCTCTATCTGTGTGTGTGTGTGTGTTCATTTGGTTCTATGTGCTTCTGAGCTTGTGTTCACGTGTGCAAATCCAAGTGAATGAGTGAGTGGTTATAGGAGGGCTCCAGCTCTGTAGGTTTTCTCTGTAATTTCACTCTCTGCACAGCGTAATCGCTTCCATGTGGGACCTCACCAACAACAGAGTGGTGGAGGGCCTCATTGCAAAGGTGGGAGTGAAACACATAGACACATACAGGCTCACAAATGCTCTCTCACTGAAAAGGACTGCCAGAAGGAAAGAAGATTTCTTTTCTCTTTTTACATTTGGTCAGGTTATTAAAAATTATATCAGACTGGGTGGTACTTTAATCCTGTGTAATGTAATGTAATGTAATGCAAAGTTTTTGAAGGATTTTAAGTTGAGTTGAGTTAGAGTTGGATTTCTGAACAGAAAAATGCTGTGCATAACTGTTTTGCCATTGGCATATCAAACCACAAATGTCTCAGACCTGCATGCAAACAAGATAAAATCTTATTATTCCAATCTCTCAATTTGTGAAATAGCAGGAAGTCCAGAATGGCTTATTTATGCTCATTAGTAATTTCCTTTAGAGGTATTCAAAAGTTTTGTGGTTTTCTTTTGCATCCTGTGTTTTTGTGTGGTAACTCCCACCACACATGTCGAACTGTCGGCTTGGAATGCCCTGAGGACTGCTGGGCCAGACAGTCACGGTCAATGTGTGAAACCATCAGAGCGAAAAACAACAGGACCTTTTGGACAACAGAGTAGGCATTAAAAGACACTTTTACTGAGCTTTTTTGCTATTTCAGCCGCAGGGAAGAGAAATTATGAGGTGCGAGAAATCCTGATAGGAGAGATGTTAATATGCTCAAATCAGGAAATGTAACGCAGGCAGTCTAAAGTGGTATGAATTTTAAAACCAACATTTGGAGTTTGAAACATTTCATTCAAAGATCAGATTTTTAGTAAGAATTAGCTTTAATACAATAATGGTGAACAACACCCCCTGCTGTATGTGCTGAAACAGCACATACAGCACTGCTATAACACACACTTGTGAAAAACAAATCAACCATACTAATAAATCATGATGAAATGGTCCCACAACAATAAACTAAGCAGTTAATTGGTGTCCTGTTAGTTGTGACCATGCATAAATCTATGTGTAAATGTTGGATGAGTGTTAGTTTGACAGGCCATTATTTCCCAAAAGAAGGCTCTTTGCAGAAACACATCCATTTTTGTAGGAATAGTGAGCGGTGGTATGGCCAACAGGCCACACAGCAGTTTTGGTCTCGCAGTAACTACAGCCAGAGGCAATTTATGACTGTTTGTCTTGCCAGCTTGGGAGTTGCTGTGGGAGAAGTCAGGGGTCACTGTTCAGCTTAAGTGTTACATTTTTCACGGCACCTTGCAAGCTTCATAGGATTCTACTATAACTGGAAAGTTGTGTATGTGTATTGTTTTATAAAGTAAGCACAAAATGTCCGCAGGGTCCTGAAGTCACAACTCTAGCTGCCAGGATGTGTATGATGCAGTGGTGGAAAAAGTACTCAGATCATTTATTTAAAAAAAGTAGCAGTACCAGAGTAAGTACTACTCATGCATTCAAAAATGTAGGTAAATTAAAAAAGTATAAGCAAAAGAATATACTGAAAGTACTACAAAAATGTAGTAAAGTAGATGTAGATAGTGGCATGAAATGGAATCACCCAAGTATACAAATACCTCAAAATTGTACTTAGATACAGTACTTAAGCAAATATACATTATTACAGGTGTAATAATAATATTTAATAGATTTTTATACATTAGTATAACACTCACAGGGGCCTTATGTTTTATTTTAACACTTAACACACAAGTATTTTCCTGATTACACTTACACACTTTTACTGAAGTAACATTTTCAATTTTACTTGAGTATTTACAGTACTAGTATTTACTTGAGTATTTACTAGAGTATTTTTACAGTGTGGTATTAGTACTTTTACTTAGTAAAGTATTACAATACTTCATCACTTAAGAGCAAGACTGAACATAACTCAGGACATAACAATTTCACCTTTAAGCAAAAGCTTTGACAAAGTAATGGGAGATTGTTGGAACCATTAATTAAGTTTTTGTAGTAATAGTGATTTGCAGCAGTGAATAGTGAATGCATCTTGTTAGTCCGAGGATTAGCGTGCACACAGTATTAGAAATCTGGGAATTAAGTAAGTAAATAATATACTGGTTGCATATATATAATTGGCCTCTAGATGGTGCCTGTGTCTTCTGTCTGAGTAAAGGCCTGACTGCTGCCAACAGCTGCATTGTGTAATCAGCTGAGATCATTCTTGCCAAATGCATGTTATCATTCCTCATTCAACCTTTTGACTTCTTTTTCAGCTCAGTGACTGATCACATTTTACTCCTTTCCATTTACCAAAATACCCTCAGCTTACCTCAACCTGATGCAGTCACAGCACATTAACATCACGTGTGGCAGCAGGTTTTGCGAAAGCAAACAAAGTGTTATCCAGAGTACACTACAAACAAACATGTTCATGTAAAAGCGAAAGCATCTTGCTTGATTCCTGTACCTTCAGATATGTCATGATCTTAGAGATATACAGAATTTGCTGCTGTATGACACATTAAGTTTTTTGTATATGGATTGATACTGTCATAAATATTAGCATCAGTTGTTAAAATTGTTAATGACCTTGCAACCCTGACCCTTGAGGATTAGCTTACGGAAGATGGATGGATGGACTGTTAATTAATTGTTATTGCTTGCAAGTTATATGCGATAACTCCCTCAAACAGAACCTTTAACCTTTAAAAACAACCTGCATCTTCCTGCATTGTATTTGCAGCTTATGATCCTACATTTGTACTGCAACAATGTGTGGTTTACATGTGTTGCATATACCAGTACCTTTTGCTCCAAGTTGTGTGTTCACTCACATTGCATCACTTTTTACATTCACTTCGAAAGCAAAACAAAAATTTCTATTCCCCGAATGAACCCTCTTTTCTATCTGCTGTGACTGTCTCCAGTCTACATCTATCCAATGAGCCATAGTGAACAGTTGGAAAGATGGAAAGACAGGGACCTTTTAGTTTTATCATAGCAGTCATTCCAGGACAGAAAGCAGACCAGACTACATTTATACCATCGACTGGTAAAAGCTGCCGCATGTAGAGAGGGGCGGTAGATTAATGGGTCAGTCAGCATGTCTCCCGCCTGTTCTAGACTCTATTGTGTGCAGTTAGTGGCCTTGTGCCCAAATTACATTCATTATGCTCCTATGGGCCAAGGCTCCGTGGTAGAAATGTTGCATTATCACTCTGTTTTCTTTTAATGAGCAGTTCTGCAGCTTTAGAGTATCTACTAACTTTCTCTCTGTGTGTTTTCCTTTTCCCAGGAAGCTGTCACGTCTAATTTAAAGCTTTGTGTCAGACCTTGTTAGATGCTGTGTCTATCATAACGTGCTACACATATAAAGTGGTTTGTTTTTGTGCTGTGGCGCTACAGGACAATTCCTAGCTTTACCTGGAGGGCTCATTAACACCATTACAATCAGATCAGCTTAATTGAATCACTCACACGGTGTCATTCAATGTGTGCTATCGCAGTTTCCTGAGCACATGTGGTGTAAAGTGCCATGATTATTTAATAGATTATTTCATGGAGTCATCAGTCGTTGCTACCTTTGCAAGTTGGAGCTTGTGGTTTCGTGGGAAGCCCAAACAAGGCATGGAGGATGTCCGGCTCCTGGCGGAAAGGGGTGTATAAACTGTCTTACTGCAGCTTGGTAATCTTCTGAGGAATGTCTATGAAGACTTTTCATTTTAACAGTGAAGTTCTAGTGAATTCAGGTAGTTTCACCCCATAATAATAATTTTTATCTCAACAATGACAATCACTGGACTACTTTCACACTGCTTTAAACTTCTGCTACTTTAGATGATCTGTGAATTTCACAGATTTGGCCAATGGTACAAATGTAAGCAATTGTATATAAAAATCGACATAAGAGCATCTTTACAATGGTGCCTCTCTGTCTGCAATCCTTTGGTAAATGTTTGATTCTGGAATTCTTCCCTCACAGAAACTAAAACAAGCCCCTCACAGTGTTATTCTCTGTGATCACTGATGTGGAATTTAGGAAGCTGGGATGAGAGTGGAGTGGAGTGTAAAAAGACGTTATAATCACCTCAGTGGGCTTCTGTTGTGCTCACTGATCACAACAGGTTGATCATTTGTTCCATCCAATAATAAACAAAGCAGATTGTGTGATCTGTTGGGTCTCAACAACATATGTTCATCATGAGAACAATAAAAAGCCCCTCTTGAGACATCTCCATCCCCATAGCAGCAGGTAGATCTGTTGAAAGGACGCTGTTACCCTGGAAACGGCCAGCTTCTGTGTGTGTGTGCTGGGATATACTGTACCGGGGCAGGCGCTCACACTTAAAGCCACATAGGATTTACCAGCCTGTTGTTCACAATCACAGCTTTTACAATCCACAGGCGTGAAATGAACCTTCGCTATGTCACTGGCATGACAAAGTTCAGTTGCAGCATTGATAAGTGAGAGGGCAAACAGTAAAATCGTTACACGGCTGCGCATTCAACAAACATCACACAATACGACCTTTGGCTGGGTGGGTAGATAAGCCCAACCCCTTCCTCCCGCAATCCTTCTTTCTGTCTTTTCTTGTTTATGTGTAGCGTGTGTGTTCATGTGGGTAGGTGATCTGGTATTAGAGTGACTTTTGTAAGATAAGGAGATGCTCGCCCTGCCTGAGAAGGCCAAAGTAAAAAAAAAAACGATTTGTGTTGTAGGTGGAGTCAGTGTAGTTCAGCCGAGGGTGAGAAAAAAGGGCCTGAACATACGCAGAGAAGTGTGAGGAGAGGGCAGAGCTGCACAGGCTTAGCAGTGAGTGACTGAGTGTGTGTGTGAGAGAGAGAGACAGAGACAGAGAGAGAGAGAGAGAGAGAAAGAGGGGGAGAGAGATACACATACAGAGTGCTGTTTTTACAGAAGAGAGAGAGACAGGTCAGACCAGCACAGCAGTGGTGAAGAAAGGAAGTGTGACAATCAGCTCGGGAAATGACAGAGTAAATTATTTGTTGTTGTTCTGCTCTTATACAGAAATGAATGGTGATGGCAGCAAACAGCGTTATGTGTCAACCTTCAGGATGCACATCAAGCCGCCTTGTGCAGCATCTGCACCAGGGAATGGGCCAGGACCTGACACCAGAACTTCAGACAAATGTCCTGACACAGGTAAGAGCTGCATGAGAGAGGCAGAGAGGAGAGATTAATAATTTAAGGGTGTGTGTTTGTGTTGGAAAGATGTCAACAGGTAGCATTCACTGTGTTTTTAATGTCAGTATTTGATTAGACATTCTTAACAGGGTGATGCCTCCTGCACTGCAAAACAGACTGCAACAAATCAAAAGTTTTATTTTTCATCCTGCTGTAAAAAGAGAAACTGAGGTCACTCGCTCCAAGTTAATATCCGGTGTTTTGTATGTCCTTGTCCAAGTATCTGATTGTTTATTGTGTCAGGCACCTTTGACTTCCATGTCAGCTCGCACTCAACACCAAATGTCTGATGCTGTCAAAGACTGAGAGCACACCTTTTCTTTTTTTCTTTCTCGTGGCTTTTGCTCTAAAACTGCAAGTGTCCATTTTAAACCCAAAACAGCTAAGCTTAATCTTTTGGTTAGCTAGATTTGATGTACTGTATATGTTCACATGTCAAGTATATCTTGTAAATTAATTTTTGTCAGTGTAAATTGTCATCGGGCAGACATTATCACATACATCTGTCTGTCAGATGGCAACTTTGTACAGTATCCTTGACTTATCAAAGCATGAGGAACTGATAAAACCAGATTTATATCAACTTGACTATGGTTCAAGTGTTTTAAAAACAGCAGTTCAAAGTTTTCGGAGCAACCTGTAAGCTTTTAGTTCCACTTAGTTATGACTGACACCACTGACCTGCTAGTCATAGCTTCAAGTTCTCGGTAAGTCTTGAAAAAAACAAAAGATGTTCAGAGTCATGATGTTAGAAGCCTGTGAAAATCCACGTCTTAGTGTTGGCTTGATTTAAGAACAACCAGTGCACACATATCAGACTTTACTGTGAATAATTCAGCATTGTAAACGCTGGATAAAGACTGATAGTAAAAGCATTCATTTTGTTAAACCATAACTCTATATGGCTTTGCATGGCATTGCTGCACAAAATTCGATGAGGGTACCTTGTTGTACTAGTTATGCCACTCAGTGTCAGCCTGTGCTGCTGATAATGTGCTTTATTGGGTGAGTGGGAGCGCAGTGTTTTGGAATACACATCCCTCACAGGCCTCAAGAATTCAGCTATTTCAGTGAATCCTTATTTAATATAACAAGTCCTGGAAGACTTTAAAAGGAAAACACAAACAGTCCAGATACCATGAACTATGTACTTTATGTTAAGGCAGAGAATTCATGTCAGTGCTGTGGATTTCCGGCCAGTGGTGAAATGAATTCATGTCATGTGTAATGAGAGAGAAAAGGAAGAACAAAGAAAGAGAAGTGAAATGTTGTAGTAGAAGAAGCAATGGAACATTCTCTGTAGCACGTTTAGCTGGTGTTACTTCAAGTAACTAGGTACTAATTTCAAGTAAGCCAAGGCCGCAGTATGAGTGTCAGTGTGATAATGCTAAGTTCAGTGTGTGAATTACATAACCTTTAATATTTGTGGTTAAAATGTGCATGATAGATATGACCAAAAATGAAAAGGGGACAGGAAACGAACTCTGAAGTGAAGTTTTGTGTTCACTCCTCTAGAAACAGGCACTGATCACAGGTCAGGTCGCTGATAACACTCTCACCATAAACCCTTGATATGTATGTGTTGCTCTTGTTTTCTGCGTCCTCCATATCCAGGCTCGTCTTGTAAACGCCTGGATCCACCCATCTTCATAAAGCCTCTGGAGGACTGCAGCGTGGACGAAGGAGGTGACATCACACTGCGGGGGGTTATCGCTGGAAGTCAGCCAATCAAAATTTCGTGGTTGCACAATGGTGAGCAGGGACAATTTACACTGCTGCATCTCGATGTTTGCTTCGGCTCAAGTGTTGATCCAAAGAGCTACAAGGCCTCTGATACAGTCACTGAAAATAAACATAGTATAACACAATATTTGATTTCCAGTTTATTTTGTTATTCATTAAGTAAACACAAGCAGCTATAGCTCATATTTGGTTATTTACAGTTTGTGAGGCCTGTTCTAACTCGTATCAAACCATCCAACCACTTGAACCCATAAACCTTGCCTTAAATGGCTGTAAATTTTGGGAGAAATATCAGCTCTTAGATTTTTGCAGTCTTCTGTTTATGTTTGTTCCAATACAGTGAAGTTCATATTCCAACAAACGATTGGTGTTGTTATGTCTGTACCTTTACATTAAAATACTCTTAATGCCTTTTGCCTAACCTCTACACATTTCTCTTCACTCAGCTTGACATATTCAGTATTTTTGGAGACTTTGGGATGTTTATTATAATTCAAACCAAAGTGTGTGTTTAAACAATAGCTGGGCATTGTGTACTGACAGATCCACAGCAGGGTTCAAGTGTTTATTTTCTCCTGTATCCGGCATCCTTGACAGCCCTTCCTTTCTCACATGCTTTCTCTCCACTGTTCTTTCATGCACGTTACGCTAGTAGAAGAGAGTGTTTCTAGTTTGTTTGTTTGCTCCAATGGGCAGGTGAAGTGGCTCGTTTTGGGAAACCTTCCTTTAATGGCAGGGAGACGACTTTTGTGGTGAAGGAGTCTTTGCCCGAAGATGCTGGCGCATACACCTGCTTGGCAGAAAACAGCGCAGGGAAAACATCCTGCTGCGCTGCTGTGTTTGTCAGGGGTGAGCATACAGATATCTTCCAAATCCAAACACAATTTACTCTTAATTATAAACTCTGCTATAAACTCTTGCTTCTTGCAAGTTGTAATGCTGGGTTCCTCATTCACTGGAATATTTATTCTGTTATTTTGTCTGATCACAATAAGCAGGAGTTAGCCAGAGTTTCATTTCTCTGTGTTTCTCGATGTTCTGTGGTCTCTTTGCCTTTTCCTCTTTCCAAACCAATCCAGACTTTGAAACGATCTATGGTGTGCCGAATCTTGTCTCAAATGTGGCCACTTCTGCATTCAAGAGCATTATGGAGAATGGACAGTCTCCCAAAGACGAGCTACCAGTCTTCAGAGGGGCTATTTCTTCGTCCCCTACAGACTCTGATAAGCTTAGCCTGGTCTCAACTACAAGAGGTAACAAGATAATAATTAATTTCACACATAAATACAAAGCTTTTGATTAGTTTTAATCATGTTAGGGGTCAGTTTATTGCTTCTAACAACATATACAGTGGAGTGTACATGTTTTGTCACACCAAGAAATATCTCAGGCTCTTTACCATTGTTTGAACCTCTTCCGGGTCCATGTTATATTTTTAAATGGGGAGGAAACACATCACTTCCGATCCTTGTGTGATTGGTTGTCAGCCAGTCAGAAGTCATGCAGGACTTCCACAACCATATAGATTTTTGATACACCCACTAAAGCTCCTCAGTCCCAAGTGAACACCATCTAGGGGAGTGAACAAATGTGCAGTTCAGTGAAACTTGCAGACTGTAAACTGATAACAACAGAACAGCAAAGCAGAGCCACACCTCTGCCCTGTCCTTGCCTACTAAAACCTACCTGCACTTCATCTGTCTCTGCAGAAGTCATCCCAAAGAAGAGAGCTAACTCGGGGACAGGTGAGAAACACAGATTCAATCTTTTTTTTCCTCTGCTCGCTCACTATCTCTGCCAAAATGACCAAGCAATGCACCTGTTTTTCCATCATCCACTCACCCTTTCTAGTTTCTCATTGTTCACTGCTATATTGTCTGATGTGGCTTGCTTGTTAATGTAATTTATTCGTAGAGTCTGTTTTGTGTGCGTGAGTTGCTTCTGACGCTGTTGTGGTTTGCCCCTAGAGGTACACCTTCTTTTTTAGCTTTTGTTCTTGTTATAATGCCCTGAGCTATTGTGCTGTCATTTACTGTGGAACTTAACCTTAGGGTGTAGGCTGCATCAATAAAAGCATGAAAAGCACTCACAATAAGGTCTGAATGTCTGTTATGTGTGCACAGAATATGCAGTACTGTTTTTTTATGGTGATTATGTTGTTTATGGTTGCATGAATTATATAGAAGTGTTGGCTAGATAGAGAGAGGCAATAATTTATCATCAGACTGCCTGTTGAGAAGATAAAATGTAGATATAAAGCTATTAAACATAATTTTATCAGATTGTTTCCAGTCAAATTCATCATCCGGATGCAACAGTATTTGAATACTGACAGCATGATATGATATTGACTGCAGCTCATATATGGAATTTTCTAGCCTGATTTAAATGCGTGGTACCATTATATAACTGGAGGATACAGTGCAGAGAAATGTGAGCTGTGTGTTCATCATTTGTCTAGGTAAATAGTGTAAAACTCATTATGCATACGTGATGCATAGATGTCTTCAAAAACTAACATTAACATTGTTTAACACACTTGGTTACACAAGGACTGGTTGTACTTGTGTTAGATATGTCATCTGTGTTTAGTATTTGTTTCTACTTGAGACATTTGGTCTGCTGTACTGTATGCTACCAAAATAAGGGTCTCAGGGGAAGTAATACACTTCTGGTTTGTACAGGACAAACCACAGATTGTGTAATCCCATCCCACCACCAGACATTTTCTCTGTCCCTCTGTCTTTATCTCACATACCACACTGGATAGTTTCCTTCCAGTGTGTGTGTTTTAGGCCTTCAACCCGACCGATAACACTACAATGAGCAGGCAGGCTGTGAGTCTAAACACTCACTTTGTTTTGTCTTTGCAGGTCCAGCATTACGTTTTAAAAACCCTCCGCAGCACGTCACGGTAGAGGTGGGGCAAACTGCCCGGGTGACCTGTTTTTTCACCAGCAGTCCTCCTGTAGTGTCGTGTTGGATCAGAAACAAAGAGCAGGTGTTGTAATTTTAAAACATCAATTTTATGCTGTCCCAGTGTTATTTGTTTCCACTATCTCGCAGCATTTATCTCTCTGTTTTTCTTACACACTTTGCATCTGCAGATAGTGGATGGTCCAGAGCTGTGGGAAGAAAATACTGATCAGAGCAGTACACTGGTTATAGCAGAGGCTAAACCACAGCACACAGGACGCTACACTGTTGTAGTGAGGGACCGCAAGAATTCAGCAGAACACACGCTCACCCTTTCTGTCATAGGTAAGACAACACACACTCTACAGTGTCAGAACCATGTGAAGTAAGTTTGCATTTCCTTGAGCATTTTATTCATCATCTTCCCAACAGAGAGGCCACAGCCTCCTGCCTCCTGTCCTGTCATCTCCATCATCTCTGACACCAGCCTTGTGCTGTCCTGGTCGGGCCCCTGCTACGACGGAGGCAGTGCCATCCTGGGTTATGTGGTTGAGGTAAAGAAGCAGGGACATCTTGAGTCTGGGGATTGGTGTGAGCTCACATCCCAGTGTGAGAGTACTTCCTACAGAGTGTGCTCTGGGCTGCAGCCTCAACAGGAATACTGTTTCCGAGTGAGTGCCTACAACGAAGTGGGAAAAAGTGAGCCAGGACCAGTGTCACCTGTGGTCAAGATGGAGCAGAAAGGTGAGGCGATATAGGTTATTGATACAAGTTTGAAAAAAGAGGCAAATATTCTGGTGCTTATATTTCAGCTGTTTTGTCTTTGTGTGTAGATTTAAGCAAACCGCAAGAAGAGGAAGCCCCTCAAGCCTTTACCTGTGTCACTATTGACTCTACTCACAAAGTCACAGATCACTACAATTTGCAGGAGAAACTTGGAGTGTGAGTATCTGACAGTAACCCCATTTCCCAAACAAGTTTTCCCAGGTAGCGTCAGAAAGATGACTAAGAAACACTTGACATTTACTTTCATCAGTGCGGGTTCTCAGAGGGCAAGTCCTGTCAAGTCTAACAGAAGGAGGCTTAACATATATGCATGTAGAGACATGGTTCCACTTTTGGAGAACAGCAGTGGTTGCAGTTAATAATGTCAAGAGATTTATGCCACTCTTTGTCCTAGATTGACAGATGAAGACATTGTAGAATCACATATCTCACATGAAAGATTATGTTGTGTCAGTCTCTATTTGTGAGAAATGGTCAAAGACAAAAATGACTAAACTTGTCTCTTCTTTAGGGGAAAGTTTGGCCAAGTGTTCAAGCTAACCCACAAAGAAACAGGACGTGTGTGTGCTGGGAAGTTCTACAAAGGTCGGCGAGCCAAGGAGAGGGAGGCTGCCCGTAAAGAGATAGAATTGATGAACTACCTCCATCACCCCAAACTGGTTCAATGCCTCGCTGCATATGATCACAAGCCTGAGATGGTCATGGTTATGGAGTTGTGAGTATCATCAGGAAAGCCCAAAGTGGTTGAATTCCTACAGCACCTACAAATGCTGGTTGCATACAAAGAAATATAATGATTGTCGCTGTGGTTTGTCTGTTTGTAGTATCGCAGGTGGGGAACTGTTTGAACGTATTGTGGACGACAACTTTGAGCACACAGAGCCTGCCAGCGTGCGCTACATGCAACAGATTCTGGAGGGGATTGCGTACATGCATCAGCAGAACATTATCCATCTGGACCTCAAACCTGAAAACATTGTATGTGGTGACACCACTGGCACCTCCATAAAGATCATTGACTTCGGATTAGCCAGCAGGATTGGTATGTAAAATCAGACTCTTTATAGCGACTTGTTATTCTAGTGTATGTTTCAATACCAAGTTATGCTCTTTATGCTTAACAGATGGCAACACATCTCTGAAGGTGATGCATGGGACTCCAGAGTTTGTGGCACCTGAAGTGATCAACTATGAGCCTGTGTGTTTTGCCACTGACATGTGGAGCATTGGGGTCATCTGTTACATATTGTGAGTAAAGCTCTTTTTACTTTTTGGGAAACACTCTATTGCTTCCTTGCCGAGAGTCAGATGAAAATACCACTCTCTTGTCTGACTGGGAAAAAGGGGAACCGTTGGACAGGCTTTGTCCAATAAAATCTAACTGTCAGTACCTCTAAAGCTCTTCCTGGAATCTGCTGATTGCCAGACACTGAAGGAGCTCAACACAGCTCTTAATACCCCAGCTTCATGGGTACTGGCAGGTGGATTTTTGTCACCATTAGAGCCGTGCTAACTGTTTCCCCCCTGTTTCCAGTGTTGGTGCTAAGCTAAGATAACCATTTGCTGGTGGTGCTGGGAGTGGTATAAAACTTCTCATGAAACTCTCAAAAAGAAAGCAAATAAGAGTATTTACCACAATGTAATACTACTCCTTCAAACAATCTCTTGTGTCAAGCATATTCAGGGTTGGGTCAGAACACAAAAGTTATTTTTTACAGTCATACAGACAATCTAACTATGATCTAATTACGTTTTTTCTTTCTTTTTTTTTTTTTAATGAAATCTGGGTTAATTATAGTTACTTATTTTTTGCTATCTAATCTTTTACTACCAACTACCAGCCCTGGGCATATACAGTGTATTTTTCGATCTAAACTGGTGAGGGTAGATTTTCTGACAGTGACTGGCAACTAGGATTGAATCAGATGGGCCAGTGTATATCAACCTGACCTAATCCACTTGACAGCTTGGTCGCTTAATCAAGTGCAGCTCTCTGTGCTGCCTGTTGTTTGAATGTTTTACTGACTTTCAATGCCCCCTAGTGGATGTAAGTTGAAACATTATAATGATTTGCTGTCTTTCATGCTCTTCAGACTGAGTGGTGAGTCTCCATTCCAAGGTAACAGTGATGCAGAGACCCTGGCCTTGGTCACAGCTGCTCAGTGGGAGTTTGATGAGGAGAGCTTTGATGAAATTACAGACGAGGCCAAAAATTTCATCAGCTCCTTGCTCAACAAGGACACCAGGTGATTTCATAAAGATATGCTATAGAATAACCTCCATATACCATTTACACTTAACCGCTTATTAAACGGTGTGTTTCCCAGGCGGAGGATGTCCTGTGAAGCGGCACTTGCCCATCCTTGGATGGCAGCATTTGACTCTGAAGATCTGGCCACCACAAAGAATCTGTCCAAGGAGAAGATGAAAAGGTTTCTAGCCAAGCAGAAGTGGAAGGTGACTCTTCAGCACAGTACTTTTATGTTTTTCTTTTATTTTGAGGTGTTGTTTTGGTTTTCTGCTACAGACCTTTTACATTTTTTTCTTAAACAGAAAGCAGGTAAGGCCTTGTTGGCCCTGAAGAGAATGGCTTTGCTGTCTAAAGGTGACAGCACTGCATCTCCTACCAGCCCCAGAGAGAGTAAGACTTCTTCATTTTATTATCTTATCTGATCCATTTTAGTTTTAATCTCACTGTACAGTAATCAACGGCTTTCCCTCAATTTCATCTACTTCCTCCTTCCTCCCCTTCTTTGTCCTAGACTCACCCCTGAGCCCTGAGGCAGAGCATGCCCTGCAATCTCTGGAGCGCAAGATGCAGGGGCCACCCCAGTTCACCCAGAGCCTAGAAGACCAAACAGTAGCTCAGGGATCCAGGGCCCGTCTCTCATGTAACCTCACAGGTAAATGTGACTTTTTTTTCCCTGAGACTTCAAGAGCTCAAGCAGTACCAATGTTCTTCTGTGTCATTTTGTTGTCGAGCAGTGACTTGAAACTTGAACACAAGTCGCACTGTTCACAATAAGGACTTGAGACATGACTTGCTTGACTCCACTGACTTAAAACTTAAATAAATACCTATTGCTTGAAAAGAAATCTGTTCACATTGTGTCATTTAATGGTCAACATTCAAGCCTGAAACAATCTTCACTTGCTTGATTTACGACCTGACCTTTTCGCAAAACACTTAAAAACAATTGGTTGCAGTTTTGCTTCCTTTCAGATGTTCTGTCCTCAACCCTCCCATTTATCTTGGCAGGATATCCTGACCCAGAGGTGGTGTGGCTGTGTGGTAAGGAGCCTGTGGAGGAGTCACCTACAGTGCAGATAGAGTATGAGGAAGATGGCCGCTGTACTCTGGTCCTAGCCAAAGTTGGCCCAGAGGACACCAACGTTTACACCTGCAGAGCCACTAATGACCATGGGGAGGCATTCTGCTCGGCCAAACTCACTGTTCAAGGGTAGATTCATATGTATGCAGAGATAAAATATATAATTATAATGTCCTTGAGTGCCTTGAACAGTTGTATTGTATATTCTTGTTTTAATACAAACTATACATGCTGTACAGTGGCTGGAAATATATAATACATGTGTTATTGTACAAAATATATGAACAGATGAATATTGTTACAGCGTTGTGAGCAAAGATAAAGGTTGATATTTCTTCATGGGACTAAGATATGGTTATTCACTGACAAAATAAACACAAATCTATTTCTTATTTGCTCATGGGTGAATAATTAAATTTAAGATTCCCTTCCAAACCATCAGCTGACAATATGAATAAACTGAGAAATCTGTTTGGAAAGCAAACAGGCCTGAAAAGATGTTGTCTGGAACACATAGTGAAGATCTGACGCGTGATCTCTGATATACTTTAGGCTTTCTGTACATTTTTGAGAAAAAAGTCAAATGAAATTTTCATTTCATTTTTTTGCAAAGACCTCAAAATATTCAAATGATTTTTCTCATTTAATGGTATAAAAACATACTATAACCATCATATGGTGCATACTTATACATGCTTCATGTTATATTTTCACAATACTTTTTTTTTATATCACAATCAAACCTCAGCATTAGTAACTTCAACAAAAGTCAAAGTCTAATACTGCGTGTTCCTCCACTGTTCAAAAACACACAGGGTGACATGCTCCTTCATTACCATGAGGAGGTGGATAATTCTGAGTCAATCTCACGTGTGTTGCTACTGTCAATATTCACTAGCGCACCATATCAGCAGATGAAAATACCAATACCAGTCACTAATAAAAGTCTGTCTTATCTGACTTGTTTTTTATATATCTATCCTGTTTGAGTAACGTTTGCTAAAAACTACAGTCCCCAGCTGTAAGCATGAATATGGACTGGTCTAATACCTAATAAAATGACTGTAATCCATGGCATTTGGCCTATGTCAGACATAACAGTGTTGCTGATCTCACTTAGAGCGGGTTTCCAAAAGTCGAGCTTTACAAAATGCTTTCCATCAGGTTTCTCATCATGAACGTGTGTGTGGTGGGCGCCATGCTGTTCTGGAAATAAAAATAAATATATAAATAAAAAGGTGTTTCACTTCCTTACTGTTTACACAGTCCTGGAATTCAGGTGCTAAATCAACCCTTTGCAACACATCATGTGGAATTTGTCTTGAAGTGCATAGAGGTGGCCCATTTCAGTTTTTTTGGATGTCCGTTTTCTTCTGAATCCTCAGATTTTTCTCTGAGTCACAGCAGCTGTGCTTTCAGTTTTCCACAAACAGCTTTACCGCTTTACCAAAGTTCTCCTCTGTCCGGGCTGCTAGATTTCCTCCATGTGGATGAAACGGCGGGTCAAAAGTTTGTGAATTTGTGTATGTTGCCAAACCTTTTATTGAATCATACAGGCAGATATTTGGGAAATGTTTCCATGACAGAAGAAGGTCGGGTGAAATCTCTTAGACTCTCTGTTTGCAGGCTGAATTTCGGACTGTAAAAAATGCCTTCGGAGCATGCAACTACAGAACAACTAACTATAGAGAGGAGGAAAAAAATTAAAATCATGTACATTTTCTGGTTTTTACTTAGACTTTTTATTGGCACATTTAGTTCACACTTACCAGAGGCACCACAAAAAGACAGTGACATTCTCCTTCAGCCAGAAGATCAGATCTGCAAGACATCAACATATTTCAACAGCCCCTAATAAAACCTCAACATGAGGTTTTACACTTTGGTTGTTGTGACGGACTAAACAATGTAAATAACATGTAAATCTAGCATCCTCAGGGGTGCTAGTTGTTGGATTTTGTCACCTTTAGAGCCCTGTTTCCAGTCTTTGTGCTAAACTCAGCTAACCTGCTGCTGGGGGTAGCTTCATATTTACCGTATCATGAGTGGTATCAAACTTCTCATGAAACTCTCAAGAAAGCAAAGAGTATTTACCATAATGTAATACAACTCCTGTAAACAATCTCCTGTGTCAAACATATCCAGAGTTGGGTTAGAACACTTTGAAATGTGTACTTCATAATCAAACATTGAAAATCTGACCTAATCTACTTGACCTCGTGGTCAAAGGGCCCTTGTGCTGTGATGATGAGCGGCTGTCTGTTGTTTGAATGTTTTACTGACTTTTAATGCCACCTAGTGGGAGTAGGTTGAAATATCATTATGACTGTCTGTCTTTCATCCTCACAGTATTTCATTCCTTCACAGGAACATTTAGTCCATACTCACCAGAGGCACCAAAAATAGATGCTGACATGGGTCGGCTGATCCTTCAGTTTCTCCTTCAGTCAGAGGATCAGATCTGCACGGCATCGACTTGAATTGAATTTAATCAATTGTTATTCTTAGCCATGCATTTGTTTTAACATCTTTTTAAAGAACACAATAAATGTACAGAGAGGGAGCATCAGTACGGCAACTTTTTTTAATAATATTCTTTAGCCCCTGCATGCTTCCTCTGTATATGGGCAAATGTACACCGTAAGATCACAGTTTCATTGTATCACAAGATGCCGCAGCAGCCTTGACTGAAGCCCTGGGTGAACAGGCATTTTTGCTAGATGCCTTTGATTGGAAGGCTAGGGGAGTATCCCTTGACACTGTTAAGCTATTGGGTGGTGGAGAGAAACTGGGAGCAGAAGTGTATAAAAATGATCTTGATGTACTTGATAGGCTCTTCCAGCAGATCCAGGAAGGTTGGGTGAGGCTCTGAGTTAAGTACTGCTAGTATTGTAGGTGCAGAAATGGGTGCAGGTGTTGTAAGAGGACATGTATGTTTTGAAGTCTCCAGGCAAGCAGGAATGCACAGCTGTGATGCTGATGATAGCAATAAGGTGGTGTCAATGTCAGCAGTGGGGGAGGTTCACTTTGGCAACCAAACATGTCGGTCTTCATACATTCTTTCTGTATTATTGTTTTTGCACAGTAAGGGCAGTGATAATGACCTGTTGATCTGCACTGCCGGTTGCATCTGCAAGGAGACAGAGCAGTTTTTAAAATCTGCAACATACAGTATATGTGCTAGCTCCACAGCTGTTAATGATATGGTCATCCACATGTCACTGGATCTACCTGCTGCTCATTGTCTCGAATCTGGGACAGATATGCTGGTCAAACAGTATCCTGCTGAGATTTGGGGATTGTATTTCAAACCGCCGGTCCAGCCTGAACTTGTTGGGTGGGTTTGTAAAACACAATTATAGTGTGTATTGCAATTTTAAGATATCCTTTTCATAAAACTGTACTTGAATAAGCAGAAAGGGGACTGATAGACACAGCTCTGCACATACAATTATAACATAAAACAGGGACAGAATGAAAGAAGCAAATATGGTTTCCAATTACAGATATTGATATGGATGCTTCAACTTTCTCATAAAATAATTAAAAGAATATCCGACATTGTTACTTTAACGTTATTGCTTTGAATCTTGCATTTAATGACTTGACTGCTATTTTGTCCATAGATATCTACAACAGCTAACCACATGAAGGCACAGAACTTACAAATGTTTAACATCGTAAAACTTCCCCTTTGAAGGAACACTTATGTAATTTAATGTTATTTACTTTGACCATGATGTTGATGAATCACTCACAGGACTGGCTTCTACTGCAAACTTGTCTAAAAGTTGCTATGCATTGAGTTTCTTTATACTGTATACACTGTAGATCTCAAATATATTATTTTCATCTTCATTTATTCACTGTGTGACATTATACATTATATTAAATCAAAAATTTCTTAGATTAAAAAAAGAGATACAGACATTGTGCAGAGAAAGCTTGAAGTGTATTGGGATAGACAGATATTTTTGATATATATAATTACATTTTTATTTTGTATAATTTGCTGTTTCTTCAACTAAATTCATACACAGCACATCATTAGTTTGTCTTGTGTGCAAATGTTGTTTGACAAATTCCACCAGTTAGCATGATTAGAGTAAGATATTACTATTTACTGTTAAAGCATGATGTGAAATCATGATGTTTGAATTACATAGTGAAGAGCAGAAAGCCACTGAAGGTGTTGTAGTTCATGGCATCATCATAAACTTTTGTGTTTGCATACAGCATAATATACACATTGTCTCCCACCTCGAGGGGGATGACCACAGCGTTGCTGCCCATATCATTGGAATCAGACCCTGATTTGTCCCAGACAGAGGTCAGCCGTTCACCATTCTTCATGAGGCTCACAACAGAGTTGGGAACAGGAGCGAGGTTGTTGAACATGGAGAATCGAAAGAAGTACATTCCTTTGACCATCGCTGTGAAAATACCTGCCAAAATAAGGAGAATTGTTTACATTTCATGAGTTCTCATTTGTCTTTCTTTCTATATCTCTTTCCCTCTCTATCATACTCTACCTGTTGAAGGATTGTAGCTATTGCCAGTGTTGGAGAAAACCTTCTTATACTGCAGTGGGGTACCAGTGGTGAAAGGTCCAATATCTCCAGAACCAGAATCCCTGAGAGCTGCAGAAAAGGCCACCTGAGGTGTGCCTGAGAGCATAGGTAAGAATAAATAACATGAAGAATTATATCCTATTGTTATATCCCATAAAGACTCTGTTAAAAAAAGCTCTGTTACCTCCAATCAGGCTGCGCAGCTCCACGACATCTTTTTCAGTGTCTTGCAACTTAGCCTCCAGAAGTGTTATTTGTTCTGCCATGTTTGTGACTTTCTCTCCCAGAGTTTTAGTTATGGAAGTGAGGGAGCGCATGTCACAGCAACTGGCTGATCCTGAGCACTGACAGTCTTTGTCATTGTTTCCATCAACTTGCGCTTCACATAGACAGCAACTAAACGCTAGAATAAGGACTGCAATCTTCTTCATCCTTGTGGTTTTGAAATCTCTTCTTCTATGCAGGCTTTCTCTGTCAAAACTCCCCCTTTTATACTTTATATGACATTGTGCAAAACAAGAATGTCCAGTTTCAGGACACTGAAACTTGAATAAACTGGCCTATATTTACGTACTTGACAAAGCTGTGAAAACACACAAAAGACAATCACATGAGTAATGATAATCTAATGATGACAAATGATGATAAGCCTTGCCAAGTCTGACTGCACTCGGGTTAACAGGGAACTAAAAGATCTATGTATGGTTGCAATACAAGCCTCACCATAATCAAACGGAGGATCAACATTTTATTTTCACTTGTATTTCTGTCTCATAGCACAGCATAGTTAGAATACTATAATGAATAGTTCAACAATTATTTGCTTATGCATGGCTTTATTAGTGATGGCTGCATTCCACTAAGGGGAGGTCGTGTGATTGTGTGTGCTGGCTGACACTGTTACTGGACAGTTATTTCAACTGAGCTATTGTTACTGGTATTAAATACACCTGTGTTTTCCCTGCTATGATAAGTCAAAAATAAAAAACAAACAAACAAAACAAAAGTAAAGGCTGGAACATTATGTTTTTGACATGTTTGGCCTCATTTGAGTACAATAGAGCTGCATTCCACTGAGACCTTTTTCACAGCAGCCATTTTGACATGAAATAGAAGAGTAAACACAGGTGTTTGCAATGATACTAATTAATGGTTGTGTTTCAATTCAGGTCAAACAGAGTCAGGGTGCTGCTGCATGTTGGTTCACTGGAAAGTCTCTGCAGCAATACATAGAACTGAACCTAAACTGTTGAAAGATTCTGTTTCCATGCAAAACAATAATGCATGTACACAAAACCTCACAGGCACTTGTGTTTTCATATTTTATATTGTAATCTGTTTTTTTGTTTGCTTGTTTTTTAAACATAGGACACACTGTTGGAGCTACACAAGAAATCTATGAAATCAAAAGGTTCTAAGATTAAAAAAGGGAAGATACGTGTGTTGTGCAGAGAAAGCTTGAAGTTTATTAGGATAGACAGATATTGCAGATACAGTGTCTCAAAAATAATTGCATTTATATAACTTACTGTTTGTTCAACTAAATTCATACACAGCACATTGTTAGTTTGTCTTGTGTGCCAAATTTCATATCCCAAAATACCAGTTAGCATGAATAAAGTAAGATATTAATTTACTATAAAAGAAGACCTGAAATCATGATGTTTGAATTACATAGTGAAGAGCAGAAAACCACTGAAGGTGTTGTAGTTCATGGCATCATCATAAACTTTTGTGTTTGCATACAGCATAACATACACATTGTCTCCCACCTCGAGGGGGATGACCACAGCGTTGCTGCCCATATCATTGGAATCAGACCCTGATTTGTCCCAGACAGAGGTCAGCCGTTCACCATTCTTCATGAGGCTCACAACAGAGTTGGGAACAGGAGCGAGGTTGTTGAACATGGAGAATCGAAAGAAGTACATTCCTTTGACCATCGCTGTGAAAATACCTGCCAAAATAAGGAGAATTGTTTACATTTCATGAGTTCTCATTTGTCTCTCTTTCTTTCTATATCTCTTTCCCTCTCTATCATACTCTACCTGTTGAAGGATTGTAGCTATTGCCAGTGTTGGAGAAAACCTTCTTATACTTCAGTGGGGTATCAGTGGTGAAAGATCCAATATCTCCAGAGCCAGAATCCCTGAGAGCTGCAGAAAAGGCCACCTGAGGTGTGCCTGAGAGCATAGGTAAGAATAAATAACATGAAGAATTATATCCCATTGTTATATCCCATAAAAACTGTTAAAAAAGCTCTGTTACCTCCAATCAGGCTGCGCAGCTCCAGGACATCTTTTTCAGTGTTTTGCAACTTAGCCTCCAGAAGTGTTATTTGGTCTGCCATGTTTGTGACTTTCTCTCCCATCGCTCCCAGATTTTGAGTTATGGAAGTGAGGGAGCACATGTCACAGCAGCTGGCTGATCTTGAGCACTGACAGTCTTTGTCATTGTTTCTATCAACTTGCGCTTCACATAGACAGCAACAAAACGCTAGAATAAGGACTGCAGTCTTCTTCATCCTTGTGGCTTTGAAATCTCTTCTTCTATGCCGGCTTTCTCTGTCAATCCCCCTTTTATACTTCATATGACATTGCGCAAAACAAGAATGTCCAGTTTCAGCCTATATTTACATACTTGACAAAGTTGTGAAAACACACAAAAGACAATCACATGAGTAATGATAATCTAATGATGACAAATGATGATAAGCCTTGCCAAGTCTGACTGCACTCGGGTTAACAGGGAACTAAAAGATCTATGTACAGTTACAATACAAGCCTCACCATAATCAAACGGAGGATCAACATTTTATTTTCACTTGTATTTCTGTCTCATAGCAACAATTATTTGCTTATGCATGGCTTTATTAGTGATGGCTGCATTCCACTAAGGTTAGGTCATGCGACTGTGTGTGCTGGCTGACTGTCACTGTTACTGGACAGTTATTTCAACTGAGCTATTGTTACTGGTATTAAATACACCTGTGTTTTCCCTGCTATGATAAGTCAAAAATAAAAAACAAACAAACAAAACAAAAGTAAAGGCTGGAACATTATGTTTTTGACATGTTTGGCCTCATTTGAGTACAATAGAGCTGGCACTTGTGTTTTCATATTTTATATTGTAATCTGTTTTTTTGTTTGCTTGTTTTTTAAACATAGGACACACTGTTGGAGCTACACAAGAAATCTATGAAATCAAAAGGTTCTAAGATTAAAAAAGGGAAGATACGTGCGTTGTGCAGAGAAAGCTTGAAGTTTATTAGGATAGACAGATATTGCAGATACAGTGTCTCAAAAATAATTGCATTTATATAACTTACTGTTTGTTCAACTAAATTCATACACAGCACATTGTTAGTTTGTCTTGTGTGCCAAATTTCATATCCCAAAATACCAGTTAGCATGAATAAAGTAAGATATTAATTTACTGTAAAAGACCTCCAATTACCTCCAATCAGGCTGCGCAGCTCCACGACATCTTTTTCAGTGTCTTGCAACTTAGCCTCCAAAAGTGTTATTTGTTCTGCCATGTTTGCGACTTTCTCTCCCATCGCTCCCAGATTTTGAGTTATGGAAGTGAGGGAGCACATGTCACAGCAGCTGGCTGATCCTGAGCACTGACGGTCGTTCTCATTGTTTCCATCAACTTGCGCTTCACATAGACAGCAACTAAACGCTAGAATAAGGACTGCAATCTTCTTCATTCTTGTGGTTTTCTTCTATGCTGTCTTTCTCTGTCAAAACTCCCCCTTCTATACTTTATATTACATTGTGCAAAACAAGAAATACCAAAGTCTGAAAAGTGATTAATGATTGTCTAAAGACGACAATTTTTAGTCATATAATATGACAAGGCAAGTGCTTTTCAGGTCTGAAGTCTAAATCAAGTTCAAAGAGATCATATCAGATCTGCTGGTTTATGTGTGTATGAATGATAGCTGCATTTCACTTAGGGGAGGTCATGCTACTGTGTGTGGTGGTTCACTGTTACTGGGACACTTAATTGAATTGAGCTGTTGTTACTGGCATTAAGTCCACCTGAGTATTTCCTGCTGTGACAAGTCAAAATGTCTCCTGTGCAACCAGATGAGCTGTGAAATCACACGAGTACAGCTAGTTGTAGTCAGAAGCTGAATACTTGGATGGGAGGGAAATATTGACTGAAGCTTCAAGTCACAAGGAGTGAACAGTTACATATATGATACACCACTTGTGTCTATTGCAGTAAATTAAACAGTATATTAAAAAAAGATGCTACAAATGACACTTGGACATAGGTTTATCAAAATAAGAGCTTTTTAATTCCACTAAAGTAAAAACAAGAAAAAGCTTTTAACCCTTATAGCTGTTTCAGCACTGAGCAAGAGTCACTCGTCTGTACATTATCCCACAATTTAACAAAGAAAACATTTGTGTTCAACATAATATTTGAAGCCATGTATTCATCCCTGTCCCTAAAATAAATAAATACATATATAAGTACAAGAATATAAATAAATTAGCTTGTGGCCTACAGAAAAGCAGGTTTAGATATATTCTGTGCATGTCAACTCAAGTATAAAATATGAGTGAGTGCAAAAAGAAGATCCAGTTTTCTCTGTGAGACAAGTGTTGATAGAAGGTAAGCTGGGTTTGGTTAAAGTCTGAGTGGATGTGGATGGAGAGGAGTTTAAACGGGTTGCCTCATGTCGACTGCCTCCTCAGTGACGCCTCCGGCTGGTTCCTGTAAAGCATCGCTGCCCGTGACTCGAAGGCACCAACCATCTGCTTAACCACTTCGTCAAAGAACACGCTGGCCAGCTGAGAGTGCAGAAGGGACTTGAACTCAAATGACACCTACAGAAACACAGGAGGGGGGCAAACATGTTAGCTAACCGTTTATCTGATTGTGATTAAAATAGATGTCTTTCAAACATCTAAATATAAACCAACATCGCTGTTAGTTCTGTGGTTACTTTCTTATAAAACAAACAGACTTTTGTCTGGAGGTGGCAGAGTTAGTAGTTTTTGACAGTCTGACTTCACTTTTACTTCACTGTTTATTGATAATCAGCCTCCCTTATTTACCATGTTCTACTGATATTGAACCACTTCCTGGCTGACCCTGAGGTAATGTGAGCCAACATTGAGGTCAAACCTCTGTCAGCAGCTCTTTAACACTATTTCAGGCCTCCAGGGACACCAGCATGCTACGCTAGACTAAATTTAGAGCATAATGAGATTTTACACAACACTTCCTTCAGTCAGTAATCCATTCATATAGCTACAGGAACGAAGACTTGGAATTAGTGTCTCCTTCAGCATGCAATATGACCTCTCAAGTCTTATGTGATCAGTGGGTTATATATTATATAATATTCTATTTTCATTGCAGGACTCTACTTTCTCCTCATCGCTCCATAAGTCAAATTGCTTCTTCATGGCTCTTAGGGAGAGATATTCATTTCATCTCATACACTTACATAGAAGTCCACTTTGCAGGAGGCGGGTAGGTCTTTTGCTCCAGGTGCAAAACTCCATATTGTTTCAAGGTGGCTGAAGAGGGATCCATCAGTGCACACCGCCTGTTTCAAAAGAAATGACCTTTTATATATCATTGACTTTAGAAAAGCTCTTATAATTCTATGGAGGCTTTTTGTATTTGTAATGGTTATTTTCTGAAGCTACAACAACAAGGACTGACCCTGACTCTGTGGTTTGGGATGACGGTGACTTCAGAGGTGTAGCGCTCCACGATGGGGGGGAAACCTATTTCAAGCTCCGCCTGGACGTCACCATTTCGTCCCTTAATGACCCGAGACTTCTTGCACCAAGGAACAAAGTGCCGATACTGGTCCACACTGGCAACCACATTGTACATCTGCTCTGGAGTATACCTGAGCACAGTCACGTGAAGACAGAGAAACATCCAATAAGATGATATCACCATTTTCATACAGATATATGAATTTAATTCTTGTAGTTGTTTTTATTTTTTAGATTAAGATTTCTTAAAGCTGAAAAAGGCAACAAATGCTCACATTTGAAAAGTTATGATCAGCAAATGCTTGGCATTTTTGCTTGATATGTAACTCCTCACCATTTTTACATCAAAATAGATGCAGATTAACTTTCTTTTAACTGCTGTAAACTAATAATTGACAAATTGATTTAGGTACAGACCAGGTGTTTCTTATTTTTTTTGAGGAGTCAAAAATGTTGGTTATCTCGAGGGCACTCACCCTAATGTCCGGCACTCGGTGTACTCCATCCTGCGGGCGGTGATGGGAGCAGCCAGGTTGATGAAGCTGCGGTTGGGTGTGTTGACGGGGATGGAGGGTGTGAGAGGCAGGCTGGCCCTTCTCGCTACCAGGGCCCCACAGGAGCCCAAGTGCCTGGGGGAAATAAAATAAAACAAAATTATATTAGATTATATCCATACACACATTGGAACACATTTGTGGATTTGTGGGAAATATAAAAAGAACTTCTCAGGTGAGGGGTCCTGTGCCATCTGATGGATCAGTTTGTATTTTCCTGTTTATTATAGTGTGGCGAACAGGGTTTTTTTTTTTAATTTCTTTTTTTTTTTTTTTTATGTAGATTTACACTGCCTGAATTTATGAGCATGAGTGTATAACGTTATTTTAAGTGAAAGTAAAGCAGTCAATAACACTTTTCTGAAGACAAACTATGCATTTTTTTGCCAATATCTTATGTAATAAAATAAATAAACATTTTCCTGCTGATGATCATTATGTTGATACTTTCACATTACATTATTTGTCTCAAATGTCTCACTATTTGTCTCACTGAGGTACTGTATCATTGACGAAACCACTAGAGGGAGAAAAGACTGTCGTGAGTGCAGGTTTGTGTGCTCCACTCCTCAAACATAATAACAAAATATCTCCGAAAGTTTAAGAAAACAACCGAATAGTCTCCGTGTCACTGACTCAACAAGCCCAGATGAACTTTACTCGGTGTTTTTCTTACCTGTACGCACCTCTGTGTGAAAGACTCCTCATCACTCACCTGATATTCGCTCTTTTAGTATTTCCAAGCGCAACTTTCGAGGAGCGGGCTTCAGACATCTCCAGCAGCGTCTTAAAGAGCAGATGTGTCGTTTTGTTGGTCATGGTGAAGGTAATGTTTTAAAACCAATACAGGTTTTTAGGGAAAGACGTCAGTATTTTCGCCCCAGCAGCAACAACCCGGCTTTGTTCTGACTCAGGAGTCGCTCCACTTGCCCATTAAGGACAGCAGTGACGTAACAGGAGACGCTGTTGCCTCTGGCCAATCAAAGAGAAGGGTTGACAAAGTTGAGATTGATCTCTTACTTACAGGACATTTCGAAAGGTGATGTGACAGGTATCTTTCCTAAATAATCAAAAGAACAAATTCAAGATTTTTTGAGGGGGCCAAACAAACTAAACATTTTTTTAAAAAAATCAATCAATCAAAAATTAAATGTCAAATATTTGTCTGGATCTTTTGTTTGTTTTGTTTTTATGGGATGCACAATGATAATCTCAGAGCTATGCTCAATCCTTGCTCAAAGTCTGAGATTTACATTATAAAGTTTTGAGGCCATAGCAGTTTCACCGGTCACCCTAAAATAAATAAGGAAATACCTTGTTGTTGCCTTATTTGGAATACGTGAGTCATCTGTGATTGAAACACTGACAATATTTGTCATCTGAGTTCACAGCATTTTGAGAGGTTTCTGTGAGAAAACCAAAGTCTAAATGACACGTGAAGCATGCTGTGCCATACCTGGACTTTGGTGCTATAGAGGAATAGAGGCAATCAAATTAAGTCTACTGTGCAAATCAGAGCAGTCAATGTATAACCAAATCTAATGAAATTTAAAATGTTAATATTATGATAGTAAAACTAAATTCTCATTATACTGATCTGCATAATACCACAGGCTCTGAGAGGCTGACACCTCTAAGTGTATTATGCGACTGTGCGGTAACACAGACGGAAATGGTAGTGCAGGATACATTTCAGGATCTTAAGACTGGAATTAGGGCACTTGATCCAATCCGATCAGAGATAGGACAGAACTGTAACTTGTAGTACAGACAAGCTACCTGCCTCAGGTTATAAGAGAACATACTCATGGGGCTATGCACCCCAGCCTGATCCAGAAATCACAGGGGGTGAATGTTGTTCCAGCTGGCCCTCACTAAGCGCTTGATCCCTGAACTTTATACAGTTAAGTGATTCGAAGGCCGGGACATTCATCAGGACTGGATGTCTCAGGACATTCACCAAACTTGCTAAATTGTGCTACACTTCATGAAGTCATTGTATTGATGTCACCAGTTTGTGAAGACGTCACTGGATGTGCGTTTTGAGTTAACAGATGTATTAATCATTGACAGGCCTTTATTCAACCAATAAAAGAACTCGGCTGTGTGTCTATATATATATCACCAAAGATCACTTATAAAGCATGTACACATCGCAGATAAAGATCCATAAGGATTCCAGTTCAAGGATTAAACAGTCTCAAATCAAATCTCTTTGTGTGTTCCTTGTGGCATTTGTACAGAGGACAGAGAGACTCCACTTGTAGGTGAAAGGATATTTCCAGACTGTTGTAAACAGTATATTTTTTTGTGTGCTTGTTCTGCTTCAACAAAATACTGTATCTCCTGATTGTTAATTAAATCACATACTTTCTCACGCTTGTACAACACAATCTGCAGTGAGTGTATAATACACATTATTATTGCAAAATCATTTCACTTCACTCCGCACACTTTATTCATATATCTCTCGAGGGGCATGCTAAGACAAGCGATACAGCAGATACTAGAAAAGAAATTAAACATACAATATGATTCATTTATGTAAAAAACATGCACATTCTCCTTTCACTAACTATTCCATTCAAAACTATTCTCATAGTTTTGTCCAGAAGCTCGCCTATCCCAGTGAGCATATACTGACCAATGTGCTGAGAACACTATCAAACACAAGGAATGCAAAATATGTTTTGTTGATCAAAAGAAAGAAATCAGAAAAAAAATCTCTCTCTCTCTTTTTTTTTATATATCTATATTTTTATATTGGTGGCATCCAAAAATAGAAACGTGGAGTCGCTCCCTGCTATGAACTCTACTCACAAATCTCTGAACTTACTGCCTTTTCCAGTTGAGCAACCACAGTGAGTCAGAGTGTGTCAACTTTATATCAGAAATCAAAAATGAAAGAGCAAAATATTAACCTCTACAGACAAAGTAAAAGAAAGGCAGGTCTGCACATAACGAGTTGGCCTGACTGAAAACAAGGAACATGTAAAATTATTGTTCCTCAGCTGAGAAAATGATTTTGCTCATGGCACTGATGTACCGCGAGCCATCTGGTTCAGTGATCTTCAGTTTGGCGAGAGGTGGCATGACACCGCTGGTGAAGTATCTGAATGCAGGGCTGGGCGACTGGATGGCCTCGAGAAATACCTTGGAGACAAAAACAAACGCGCCGCAGTGGTTAGATGTAGAGGTGCTCTTATTTTGACACATTTATTGTGGTAAACTCAACCTATATGAGGAAAAACTGTTTTCACATTGATAAAAACTATGATCCTCTTTTATCAGGCTTTTATTGAATCAGTCTTTTCCCTTTCCTAAATGTTTTTTGTTTTTTATGTCATTTGAATCTGTATTACTGTGATGTCTTGTTGGTACTCTGGATTGCAGAATCTTCTGTTTACACACCAAAGTGTGCTGAAGTAATCATGAACCTTGAATCTAGTTGGATGGGGTGGAGTTGATTCTTTGTGCAGCCCTGTTTCCAAAAATGTTGGCAAGCTGTGAAAAACATTAATAGAAGCTAAATGTGATGATGTGCAAAACATTGAAACCCCATTTTTAATTGAAATTAGCACCATGATAACTTCAAAAAATTATTTGGCCATTTTGAATTTAATGCCAGCTACAGGTTTAAAAAAAAAAAGACAAATGCTTTTAGTGAGACGCTGGTGGAACGTCTGATAGTTAATGAGTCTTTCTAAAGTAAAGATGGGGAGGAGGTCACTACTCTGTGAAATACAACAACAATTTAAGAGTAATGTTTCTCAGTATGAAATTGCAAAGAATCTGTGGATTTTATTGTCTGCAGTAAAAGTTTCAGAGAATCATAAATCTCTGTACAGAGACAAGGCTGAAAACCAACACTGGATTGTCCTGATCTTCAGGCCCTCACGTGGCACTTCATCAAAAACAGACACGATTCTGTCGTGGACATCACTGCATGGGCTGAGGAATACTTCCAAAAACCATTGTGTGTCTGTTCATTTAAGATGGACTGAGGTGAAGTGGAAAACTTTAAAAGTCAGTCATGCACAAAGTGTCACTGACCTCCAGTATGATAGAGGCTCCTCCCTATCCACAGCTTGTGAACATTATTTTATTTACTTTATCTTTAGATAGCAGAGCAAAGCACATATTTCAGAGTGGTATGAAAGGGTTCAACAGTCTGTAAGCCTGCAGTTAAACTTCCCCCACACACTCAGGATTGTTTCATTGACATTTTAGTGTTTCCAAAATGTTCTTTGGCTTTCTGTCACATGTCTTTCTCACACTAAAAACAACTTTAAACAAAATACAGGAAGTGAAAATCTACTGATTTGGGATTGTGTATCGATATTCAGACATAAATTCTGTATAATTAACTCTGATACAAAAATACTGGAATCACCATCAGCCATTAAAAACACTCAAATTGGTTCAACCTTTCCCTAGTATTTATACATATCACTAATGCAGATTTGACTCACTGACAGACACACAACATACCTTTACAATGTCCTCGGTGTCCTGTGCTGCATTTTGGAAAACAGAGCCACAGTGCTGCAGGTATTTTTCATAGAGGCCGAGTGTCTGGGTATCAACTTGTTGGAGAGACGCATCCCCGAGCTCTGCCTTCTGCAGGTTGACCAGAAAGTCAGTGTTGACCGGACCACACTCAATGAGACTCACACTGCGGGATGAAGCGATAAGTTAATAGTCTCTCCTAATAATTATTTACAGTTAATAGAAATTAAGGAAACAAGAAGCAGCAAATTTCAAAACTCACTGGATATTGAAGTGTTGCAGGAGGACAGCCAAACTCTCACATGCTCCCTCTATTGCAAATTTACTGGCACAGTACACCTCATTAAAAGGTAGACCTGTAAGAGGGAACATGAAATACGAACATGACTTATTTTGTCAATTTCAAGCATGGTAGCAAGCATCAACATGACTTCTGTTTGTGATTTATATGAAATCATGACAAAATGGCACGTGTGAAATACTGCTGACATTCAGTGATTTCTCAACCATTTGCTTGTCTCACCATGAAGCCCACCCATGCTGCCAGTGACTAGAATGCGGCCCTTGCCCTGAGCCTTCATGTCCGGCAGGAAAGCTTGGATGGTTTGGATGGTACCAAGGAGGTTGACCTCTAGAATCTGCCTCATTGAGTCCAAGGACTGCACCTCCAGCGGCCCCATCAAACCCACACCAGCATTGCACACTGCAAGAAGTGAGGATAAGCCCATTAACAAACACAAACTACAGCCTAATCAGGGAACACTGACACAAAAGCATACCCAGAATGTCCACTCGTTTCTCCACAACCCTGTCCCTCGCATCCAGGATGGACTGCCAGCCGGTCACGTCCATCTGGAGTATGTCCAAGGTATCCCTGTGCAGGCCTTTCACACTTTCTAAAAGACGCTCCTTCTTGGCCAGGTTTCTCATCGTGGCATAGACTAAACAAAAGTAGCACTTTTTGGAATGTGTTGAAAACACACATTAGATTCACAGAATCATATACATCCTTACCCAGTGCATCTTCTTGAAAAGACACAAACACACAAGAAAAGACCATGATTGATCAGCTGTACCTTTAAATGTTTTGTCGGGATTAGAGGCTAGCCGAACAGCCAGGCTGAGACCAATTCCTGAGGAGCAACCTGTGATGAGTACAACCTTCTTGTCCATGGAGCCGAATGTTCTGCTTCAATTGAGAACGGCTAGAGAGAAGACAAGAGGACTGTGAGAACTCTGCTTTTCTGTGTTTTCACATATTTCGCGATCACAAGGCCAAACATCTTCCTGTTATCAGCCACCTGGAATCTTCCAGTGTTTTTCTTCTTATGTCCTTGTCAGTCTCATGTCCATACAGTATGTAATTACACACAAAGTAGCCACATTTTGCTTTGACGATAGCTTTGCAAACTGTTGGCATTCTCTCAGTCAGCATCATGAGGCAGTCACCTGAAATGGTTTTCCAACAGTCTTGAAGGAGTTCCCAGAGGTGCTGAGCACGCTTTGCATTTACTCTGCAGTTCAACTCAGCCCAAACCATCTCAGTTAGGTTCTGGAAGGGTGATTGTGAAGGTCAGGCCAGCCGATGCAGCACACCATCACTCTCCTTCTTGGTCAAGCGGCCCTTACATATTCTGGAGATGTGATTTAGGTCATTGACAAATGATGGTCCCACTAAACCAGATGGGAAAGCAGAATGGTATGGTAGCCATGGTGGTTATGGGCCGATTCAGACTAAATCAGGTGCTGCAGCAAAAATGCAGGTGAATTCAACCCTGAAGGCCTGATTCACACAATGTCGTCTGAACAGTCGATGTGGTGCCCTTAGTTTGCGATTTCTGAGGCCGATAGCTGTAATGAACTGATCCTCTGCAGCAGAGGTAATTCTTAGTCTCCCTTTCCTGTGGCGGTCCTCATGAGGACCTGTTTAATCATAGTATTTGATGGTCTTTACAACTGCACTTGAAGATATATTGGAAGTTCTTTTTCAAATTGACTGATCTTCAGGTTTTTAAGTAATGATGAGTGGATATTTCTCTTTACTTAGTTTAGTGTTTCTTGCCATAATATTGATTACTACAGTAGCCAAATAGGACTACCTAATTACTGTATGCCAACACTACCTCTGGACAATACAACTGATGGTCTCAAACACATTAAGAAGGCAAGACTAATTGACTTTTGACAAGGCACAACTGTTAATTGAAAACATTTTTGGGTCATGAAGCTGATTGAGAAAGTGTGCAAAAATTGTGTGTAAAATCTAAAAAAAATATTTTGTTTTGTTTACACTTTTTCCCTGCTTACTACATAATTCCATATGTGTTATTTCATTGTGTTGATTTCTTCAGTGTTAATCTACAATGTAGGAAGCTTAAGCTTAGCTTTTAAAAAACCTACTACACACTGCACTTTCTGTCTTTGTATTGCATCACTAATATGAGCACCAGGTGGCAGCAAAACATCATACCATAAGTCTTCGACCACACTATGAGTAAAATTACATTGACCTCTGGCTGCTCCACTGACCACCTCAAGACAATGAGGCCGAGAATGGCCAGAAAAGAGCACAATGGTTTGAGTTAAATGAGGGAAATCGCTAAGTGTTGTTCTCATTAGGCCTTCGGTCGAGGGGCTTGCATCCTTGCATTCCAGACTTGTATTGAGGGAAATTGTTATTTTAGGTTTTAGGTTTAGTTTTATACAGACAAACCATCCTGCATTGTATATTCTTATCTCATCATCTCTTGCTGAAGTATATATGTAAGTGGACCTTTGAGTTGAGATTAATTTTAAATAATGATTTTTCTTTAAATTGTGTTATAATACAGTCAGTCAATGATTTTATTAGGCCCAGATGTTGAGATGTCTTTTCAATGTCTAAATTAATCTCTTGTCTTTCTCTCATTAATTAGTCTTGTCATAATAAGTCTTGTGATCACAAGCTTTTTGGATTTAGGCATGTCAAACAAAGACATTGCAAATCTGCAAATAAAATGTAGTTGCACTGAGAAGAAACTGAGGGGAAACTTGGCCCATTTTAAAGCAAGAAATTCCAACCAAAGTGCAGGCCCAGAAGTGTCTATTATTCAGTACAAGTAATCCATCATCCAAGTTGGTGCAGTGGCTGGAAAATATGTTGTGTGATTACGACGTCATCATGTGCATGTGAGTGAGATTTCACTAGGTGGCAACAAATCCTGAGGTACAAACCATTAATCTACCAGAGTTTGTGTAGAGCCTAGTAATTCTGCACATCATTTAACAACACCAATTATAAGTTGTGAGGAAACACTGGTGCTGGATTTGGGTGAACTCTTGAAATTTGACTTATTTCTGTTCAGATACTTATATAAAAGTTATTTTGCAGCTTCGATTCAAAGCCAGCGTTGATATTATGAACAAGCCTCATGTCTAGCAATTGTTTTTAAGTATCACAGTGTTTTATCTACTTACTCCTCTTCCTCTTTATTGTCTTGTTATCGTGTTTCTGCGTTTTAACCGGTTACCATCCCATGAGCATTCTCCTACACAGCTAAGTGTCAGACCAATCAAAATAACTTGCATCTTTTATACAACATTTCGGCATCCTGATTTGAAAGAATTTCTTCTGTTGATGGGAGCAAACCAAGTAGGAATTTCCTGCCATTTTGTTGCGGTCCTCCCCTTGAGATGGCATCAGCTTGGCTGCTCTCCCAGAGTCTGTAGGACAGATAACAGCAGGCCTTGAGCCTCTTTCAAATATGTGCGACTCCCAAGCATTGTTAAAAATCTTGAACTGCTTGACCTCAGACATTATTGAGCTTTAGCTCTTTTTATGGTACTCTGTATGCATTCATTCATTATTTTTGTTAAATCTTGTTCGGGGTCATGAAACTTGAATGCAAAGCACTTTTCCTTGTGTATGCATGTTGCATTCTTACTATTTTCGTAGGAGATGCGATGAAGCACGTCCAAGTTTCTGTGGCTACTGTGTGCAAATTTCTTTAAGTGAGTGAAAAAAGGGGCGGCGATTAGCTCAGTTGGTAGAGCGTCTGCCCCATGTATGAAAGCTCTGTAGCGGCCCGGGTTCGAATCTGATCTGTGGCCCTTTGCTACATGTCATTCCCCATCTCTCTCTCCCCACATTCCTGTGTCTCTTCACCTGTCTCTATTCAATAAAAAGGCCAAAAGAAAAATATTTTTTTTAAAAAAGTGAGTGAAAAAGAAAATGACAACAGAACATTTAAACCCGTGGTGTTCTGTATTGAGTTTTCTGTCTTCTTTCCACTCTCTGACCTGTGCACAGTAAGGCAACATTTAGAAGTATGGGGTGCACTTCATCCATTGGTTGTCTCTGAATCCATCCTGACAGCATGGTACAGTCTATAGTCCATGGTCTAGTGTAGTTGGGCAGCTTCCTGCTACACATGCCCTACAGTCTCCCTGTGGCCCAGTAATTGCCAAGAGAAGGTCAAGTGGAGGTGCACAGTGGTCTGGAAAAGCCTTTAAAACACCTCGTTGACAAAATTGGCCCACAGCACAGAGAGTAACCAGACTTCTGAAGATCTCATAGTTACTCATGGAAAGAGCAAGATCCCACATGCACAGTCGTGTATCTTTGTGGCATTTCTGGTAGAAAAGTAAAGCATTTGTTGGAAGTGGTGGAGGCAGCAGACAAGCCTCATGCTCAAGGGGGAAATGCATGAAACGGAGCAGTCATAGATTCTGCACTGTGACTGCGGTGCCAACAGCAAAAGAAGTTTCTGCTACCACTTCAGGAGGAAAAGCATAGCAGCTCCCTGCTGTCAGCCCATTCATGCGCTCACCCTGTGGAGGACCGGGCCAAGTGAGTCACATTGAGCTGTGCTATTCCAGGGCAAACAAATGTAATGAGTACATGGTGCAAACACAATATGAGGTTTGTAGCAACGCTCAGTAGCTTCACAAGCAGATGTACTCGACAGGATGTCCCATGTGAGAGTGATGAGCAGAAGTGAAACAGCTGAAGACGTGTTGTGGTGGATGTGGTGCAGCTGAAATGTCACACTATAGCTGGTCAAATGAGGATACTTTTACTGAGGGCGTTTCAGCTGAACTGAATTACGCAGATCTCACATTTCTCAGAGTTGTCTCATCATACAGGTACAAGATAAGACAGTTCTATGACCTTTTCAAGCTGATAATATCAAACAAGTGCAAACTTAACCTAACCAACCTATGAGAATGGATATAGGATGTTACAAATCTATTCATTTGACATTACATACATGCTGACAAATGCAGCAGATAATAATAGACATCCCTTAGAAGACAGAAATGTTATATTTTGATTGGTGTTTTTGCCTGGTGTTGTTTCCATTCAAGTTCATACTGCAGGTTGATATCACATTAATTCCTCTCTACCTGTTTGAGAGGTTCTATTTCACTTTTTAAAACCACACTTTGACTACTTTGGTCTAGACTTGATGGATTTTATTATCATAACTCTGCGTCTGCTTCTGATGAGATAGAGTTACTTTGTCAGTGACCCTTTTCCTGCCACTTTCCTCAATGTACTGTGAAATACATTTAATCTAAATCCTTTTCTTCAACTATGACTAATAATTCATCAAAGTCTGCAGCCTCCTTTACTTGCAAAATGTTTGTCCTTGAGACATATCATTTCTGGTGTCTCTCCAGAGTTTCTTCTATTTCACTATTGTATTTATGCATGTGTGTACTCTAGCTCTTTGCTCACTGGTATAGTAAATGTCAAAATTAAACTGTCAATGTTTGAGAGTAGTTTTCTGCTTGTGTGCGTTGCTGTTGCACATGTCGCTCTTATATTAGATGCTGCAGGGGTATGTGGTAAAAATAGAAAGTATTCTCTGTTCTGTGAAACCTATCCAGCCTGCAGGACAACTGGGACTGGAGTGAGAGATCGAAATAATTCCCTCCTCTGTGAATGTAATCTGGGACGACAAAAACCCTAACCAAGGACCTATAACATTATATGCCTGCTTATAAATTGATGACTGTCGAGAGATGTGGCTCCGACTAATACTGTTCTGACGACGTGCGGCAGGTTTGCCTCAATAAAGGGTAAAGAGAGAGCCTGAGAAATCCACAGTGCATTTTTCACAAGGTAATATAGAGGCAGTGTGGCTCGCTCCTTTCTGGTAAAATCATCATGGCTGAAAGAAGAGAGGATGTGTGGAAAGTATGAATGGTTTTAAACACACAGAGGCAGAATCAGCAGATTTAAAAGTCTAATCTACAGAATAGAATTTCCTGAAACCATTTCAGTTTAACTAGCTCATACTTGATTATTATAAAGATTTATTCCTTCCTCACAGATAATTGTACTCACATGCAAGTTATATTCTTAAAAAAGAGAGAAATTCAATCTGTCTCAAAGTATTATTAAAGACAAAAGCTGCAAGTCATTCAATGTGTCCCTTGCAAGACCAAGACAGAAAGAGAGAAACAAATATATAGTCATATTTCAAGTGGAAAAACATTACCATCTTGCACAAGGGCCCAAGGGAGGGGTCTGGCCAAACTTGCATCCCAGGGCAAGGTCAAAGGTCACTCAGGTCCAGGCATCATATTTTATACATGAATATTTTCCCAGAGTTTTTGATATACGGGATGATGCAAGGCTTATGGTGGTCTACTGGACATAAGACGTCAGCTGTAACCCTCAGGGTCGCTGCCTGACCTGCCGGTTTTGCATTCCACAGGACCAGTTTGTGTACAAAACCTCAGAGCTCCAGGAAATAGCAATTGTGTCATGGGAAATGTCCCGTCCGTCTTGAATCAACTGCTCGAGGCATTCTTTCTCTCTGATACATCGGGGACATCCTGTCCCTGCTCTTTTCTTGGCCTTCAGACACTTGACTTAGTACTGAGACTAGACCTGGCTTTAATTTAGCTCAGAGCGCTGATGTTTTCGTCAAGACCTAAACTGGAGGTCAGAGCAAAACAGTTTCGATGTGTATGCATACCTCCTGCAGCTGCACCATTATGGTACACAAACGTATCTGAACTATGTATCGGAGACTTGTTCCATTGCAAGATCCAGCTTGTTAGATAACATACACAGGAAAATTTAGACTGCAGATCTCATCAGTAGAAGTTTGGGTCAAGTCCCTGGTCTGACAGCAAACAACTATGGTTGCACTGGGCAGCTTCAAGGGGTCAATGGTTGAACGTGAAGCACGGAAGGAGTGTGCTAACTCTAAAAAAGCTAAAAAAAAAAACAACCCTCAATATTCTTTAAATATTTGGTGGCTGGATTTTATAATTTTGTCCAGTAGAACACATTCCAGTGCTTTATCTTTACTTTCTTGGCTCTCTGTCTCTTAACTCCAGGTGCAGCAGCCAGAGAGTGCCAGGCACTCCATGCATCAGTACCTACCTGTGATGTGGTGAAATGAAGTGATGGGTGGTGTGTTGGGGCACGGCGGGTGACTTAGTCATGCTGGTATTTACCCAATATATATATATATATATATATATATATATATATATAATTTCCCTTCAGTCAATGCAGACATGTTTTAGCATTCTCACTTGGCACATTTCTCACGCCAAATAGCTTTCTTCTTCTTCTGCTTTCTCTTACAGCCCTTCTCTTTTCAGCTGAATCATTTCTAAATAACGTTTCTCCATGTGCATGCTTGCCCTCACAGAGACACTGATGAAATCAGCGGTGCACTCCACCCACCACCTGGTTACCTATGTTTACAGCTGGGTCTGGACACACCGTAACTAAGTGTGTGTAGACATAACATGATGCATTGGGTTAGTATGCATGACAGTAAATGGCAACACTTCCTTCACAGACTTTCCCGCAAACATAAGCAGCACACATTTCACACCTATTTTTTAAAGAAACATTTTCATTTGCATTTTGCAGTCATATGTGACCACGTCTCTGTTTTTTTGAAGCTCTTTCCTGTGTTCTCATGTGCTTACCAAACCCACTTCCCCTGGCTCTTAAATGTATACAATTCACACAAAAGGAGATTAACGTGCTCTGAGGTTTTGATATGCAGCCTTAGACCTTTATAATGAGGTCTTGTCCACATTGTTGCTCTTTTGTTTTCTGCTGTTCAAGGATACCCCACCTATTTTATTAACTTGCATAATCCTGCTGTTAAAGGGAAGTTGCAGTGATACCTTGCCAGACAGTCTGTCAGTGACTCTTAAGAGAACACAACCCATACCCAGCCCAAACCACAGTTGCATAATCAGTGCCTTGGCTTTCAGTTCCCAGGAGCCAAGAGCACAATGACATAGACTCTTGCACCTGTGGCATGCGAAAAAACACTAAATGTCTATCAACATGAGCACTTTTTCTCCCCCATTCTCTAGTTGACGCATTTAGAAGATCATATTTCCTCAGCGCCCTTTGTCATTGGCTCTGTGCACAGGCCCAGTGAGTCCCCACACTCCCACAGTTGAGTTAATCCTTGTTATTACCTCAACAAATACTTCTCTCACACACCTGAATAGAAAGAAATGTCGCCTGACTTCATTTCTATCATACCTGTTTGGGTCTGTCACGGTTTTTTCCCAACGCTGTGCTGTTCTTATTGGTTCATTTTCTTCAACAGTTTTTGTTCATGCTACATTTGAAGTGAAACAGACCTAACCTTGTCCTGCAATAAGAACTCCACCTCATATTTCTCATAAGTCTGCTTCGAGTATCTGGCTAACACGTGTTGTTTGTTTTTTATGTTCCACTTCCTGTTGTATTTCCTGTCAATTTCAATTACATCTACTTTCGAAAGGTTTAAAGTAAGTCCTATGATTTCTTTTAAATTCCCAGTGTGGTCAATGAAGAAGATTCATTCTGAGGACCACTTCATGCACTTCAGGTCTAATGATAAAAGATTGAACACAACAGTAAGCCTGGGTGAAATACAACATGAAGGGTCATAAACAAATAGACCTTCTGTGTTGCATTAAAGCAAGACTACTTAACTTAAACCAGACATAACATAAATATTTCTCTTACAAATGAAATGTTGAATTACTAAACATTAAAATTCACATTTTCTCAGTTCAATACAGTCGGGGCTTTGGCTGCTAAAGCCTCACTTCATCTGGAATAGCATATGGTTAGCAAACTAGATATTGCTGTCTAAGTGGAATTCCTAAGTAGGATTGAGGACAAGTAAAAGTCAAATACCATCAATGCACATTAAAAATAGCAAATTAAAGAAGAATAATATGCCTCTTAAACTCTGAAACATTTTTTGGCTCCTCTAGCACCAAAGAGAGTTATTTATTATCACAGGGAGTTTTTTTTTTATTACAAATAAGCAGTGGATTATGTAAATGTACTTGCCTGAGCTAAGGATGCATATACAAAACATTCCCAAGGACCATCTGGCTCTTATCACCTCTCAACATCATTTCCTTCACATAAAATGACCAAGACCAGGAGCCAAGTCCCTTAAGTGCTTGCGCTGACTGTAAATGGTGCTACGTGCTTATCACACATCACTCCCTATTTTATCATGTCAGTGACACTTTTTATTGCTAAAGATGAGAAATTATCCTCCTTTTTTCCTCCTGTTGTACTAATATTCTGTCCATGCTCTTTTGCTGTTGTCTCTTTAAGCAGACGGAGAGTTAAAGGCTAAGGTACATTTTGACGGAGATAGACGAGGTCACAGTGACATGTTGGTCAATTCCTCAGACCTCCTTAGGGTAGACGGCAAATGAATCTATCTTGCAGTTATGAAATAACAGCACAAAGGTCAGTAGAAAGCTCTGGGAAACGTGCTGTACTGCATGAGCCTATAAAAGTCTGCCAACACGAGCAGATCACTCGGCTGTATCTGGGGCGAACATTTTTGCTGACAATTTATCATACTTAGTAATTATTACATAAGGACTTTTTGGCCTATAATTTGGGTTTAGAAAGCAGACTTCTGTGGAGGCAGCAGATAACGTAGCAGGAGGAGGAGAGAAGTGCATGATTATTAGCTGTTGGTTATATAATTGATTTTTCCGTGAATTCTCCAACCCAAGAAATGACGTTGAATTCTTGTAGTGACATGTATGGCAATCTTCATGATGGGCATGACGGGAATGCCATGGCATTACAGCCTAATATGGGCATTATACTGACCTGATGGGCCAGTTTGACTCAGTAAAATTCCAGCTCTACTCTAGTTTCGGTTCATTAAGCTGTTATGAACTCACCTTCACATTCCTCCCTTGTTTACAGCTCATTTCAGGATGGTGACTAAATTGGGATGGGTGGCGTCCATGCCTTTCACACCCTTTCACTTACAAAAAATGAGAGCATTTCTGGACAACTTAATTAACATTGTAGTTTGATCCTGACTTGGGAGGTTTGTCTTTGGAGTCTTGTTGTTGTTTAAAAAGCAGGTATACTTTACAAAGTGTTTATAACTGCTTTATTAATACTAAGTAATAATTTGAATTTATAAGGATAATTACCAGATTCCAGCATTTGGCTTTGTCTTGGCTGTTGAATCCATCAGAAAAGTTCTTCCAGGGCATTTTGACCACGTCTGGAAAAGAGCTGCAGAGCATCCAGGGATGGAAGAACTATTCATATAATGGGGGCTCTATTTACAGAATATGGCAGAAATGGAATATAAGATGCCTAACTATGTTTTCATGTGTGTATAATCACCTCAAAATAAGAATCATTATGTTTCTTAGCCTTTTATATCCACACATGCTGCAGGTCCTCTTCCACAGAGTCTTCCATCTTCCTACAGTAGTCCAGAACAGACAAACGTCACAGTCATGTTTCGTGGCCACGGTAAACGCTTCTTTAAGCCAGGAAGAAGATGGTGAAAAGGGTGATAGCAAATCCTACATACTGGTCCTTTAAGTATAAAATACAAATATAAGAAAATATAACAATGTAGAAATACAATTACAAGTCAAAGTCCTGCAATTCTAACTTAAAGGACGAGAAGAAAAATATTATCAGCAAAATATACTTAAAGCATAATAAGTAAAAGTACATATTCTGCTGGAAAATGGTCCCTGTGACTAAACTATATCATATTGTTTGATTTCTTATTATTGATGCATTTATGTGTAACTGCTCAAGGTGGAACTAACCAACTTAGGGATCATGCCCCTTCATACGGTCACAAAATAAATCTGAGAGTACAAAAAACAAAAAAACAAAGTTCTGATGCACAAATATGTTCTCGTGTTCCTCTAATCTTGAATTTATTGTGAAATATTATATAATTTAAGCGGCAATTTAAACGATACAGGAAATGTCTCTTCAGTTGAATTGCCAAGTCATAGACCTAAAATCATTTCATATAAAATCTCAATCTAAAAAGTAACTACCTACTAAATGTGTCATATATATGACAGCTATGAAGCAGCAGGAAATGGAAATATTCAAGCACAAGTGAATCATAATTTTACCTAAGTGCAGTAAATACACACAATTATTTTAGGCCACTGAGAGTCTCCAAATTTAACAATCTGTTACAAAGTGCGAACGTTCTGACCCTTTATTAATAATTTATCAGTGTTTTAACTGCAGACATGATAGCTTGTTATTCTCAAGAGAAAACAAATCTGCAGTTGCAGTGTTAAGAAAAACAAAGTTTTGGTGGAGGACTAAAATGAATGAAGAAACTTGACACAACCTTGTACTTTGTACTGCTGATGGTTTCAGGATGTAATACTTGCACACATTTTTTTCCATCTGAGAAAATCATTCAATGAATATGATTATTTTTCACATAAAAGCAACAAAGAAACCATGGGCCTCGTCTATTTATTTCATTCATGACTGTTTTGGCTGTTTGACTCAGACAGATCATATGACTGATCTGTCTCTGGGGTCTTTGATCAATGCTTCAGATCACATACTTCAGTGGACATATGCTGTTCTCCTCATTAATCCATTATACTGCAGATAAAGGTGAATTAACATCAAAGGTGCTGGAAAACTCTAATGGATTAGGGAGGTAATTTTTTTTACCAGATTTATATTCATATGGGAGTTTATTTTTCTTTCCTGTGAATTTCCTGCAATCTACCATCCTGCTAAAATGTACATGTTAGTTAAACAATAAAGTGATCTGTAGTTTCCAAATAATTTATCTGGCCTCAGCACTGGAGTCTCAGTCTTGCCTCTGGCTTAACAGGGATGTGGCATCAGATTCCTCTGGCCTGGCCTTGCGTCAGCAGGGGGATTCCTTGAGATCCAGCATCTGGGTGCTGCATTCTTGCCGTCCCTACACATTGCCATCGCAACGCTCACGAGACACGACAGTTCGACAACCACAGTCGCAGACAGTCGTTTCCTGTCCCCCAGCTGGAGTGAGGGGTGTGAGAAACACGCTAACTGAGCTCAGAGTTATGGCCGGAGAGGCGAATGGTTGCACAGAACCAAATAACCCCATCCCACACTGACGATGGTCCCCTCTCCAACAGACACTCCACTCAGTAGAAGAGGAAGAGGGACAAAGGAGCAATTCAGTGTCTGTTAACACAAGAGGCCCTGTCTATAATAAATACTAGGCTATGAATGAAAGATGGGTAGGCTTTGTGACCAAACATGAAAATCCAGCCTCGGTTCCTCAGACAAATCATTGGAATTGATTAGGAAGATTATGTTAAAACCTAACAGATGGTGCTAACCCTTGCCATTATTTGTGGGGTTTCAAGGTTTAGAATTAGAGGAGGGCCTGTCAGGGGCGGATGTCCCTTCAAAGTGGGGACACGCCTTCAGTGCGGCCACAGACGCTGAGCTGGAGGGCGGCTAACTCAATCTGAATTCCTGCCAGAGTGTTTTATGTTCCCATTCAGTCTGAGGAAGGAGCTGCAGACCACTGGAGGCTGGACGCTCTCCAACTCTTTACATATTGTTTGAAGGGAAATTACTTTTACATATTCCAGTTACCAGTTGCCACCAGTTCAACATTACAATATATGTTCACCTAAAATCACAGGGTTGTAAAACAGGACTGTAAAATGATCACTTCTGTTTAAAGGCGGCCAAAGAAATTCCTTCCTGTGGAAAATTAGATTGTCGAAGTAAAGCGTGTTGAGAAATGTTTTCATCGGCGGCTGTGGGTCACTCGCCTGATTTGTGATGTGATCAGCTGAAAAGCCAAACGGGGGGTGATAAAGAAGGCCGTTTTAACACAGAGGCCTTCAGGGATGCATGAATAACTGGCTGTCGACGTCAGCCATAAGTCATAGCTGTGGGGTCCTCAAGTGAGAAGCTAGCGGAAACACACACACATATGAGTGCATACACTTAAGGTGTCTCCCTGGGAGGTCTTGTAATGGTAAAAGCAAAAGAAGTAAAGAAAGTGGGAACAGAATCTAAAGTTATGGGAGCCGGATTCTCGTTTAAGTTCCTGGGGGTCTCCAGCCAGCCTCTGGATTTACTGAGGCCAAAGAGGTATTTGTTTGTGTCAGCGAGAACAAAACATAGGAAAACAGTAGCAGGCCACTGGGTCACAGCCAGGGCTCAACAAAATTGGATGAATGATGTCTACGGAAAAGGAGGGCAATGATCCAAACCCTCGTCATCATTACTTCACTTTTCTGGGGCTTTGCAGGAAGTCATGGATCAGGTTCTTACACGAGAGCTCAGGTAAGGAAACAGGTATGATTGTTTCTATAAATCAAGTTCATTTTTTGTGTTCCTTTTGCGCCTTGTGTGTTAAAGTTGGTTGGTCTCTGTCCAACTCTTGCGTCCACTACAAATCATTTCAGGCCAGAATCCACGGAAACAACACTTCCATGTCAAGGTATATCAAAACCTTATCTTACATTCAAAAATCCTTTTGAATTTAATGACCCGAGGGGATTTTCTTTATTAAAACCCTCAAGACAATAAATATGTAAAGGTTTTTTGGCATAGATGTTTGAATGTTGTTGATTCAGCCCAACTCTTTCATACTGTTGAATGTAACTTTGCAGCCAATATTTATAACTTATTCATAATTTGTGTGAACCACCTTTGATGGAACTGATTTCTTCATTGATCATTATATCACCATAATAATGATAATCAGCTACCATCGGGGTTTAAGGAAATTGATGCCACGCATATCTGTTGGCCAAATACAGAGGTAAGGCCAGCAGTAAGTTAGCTTAGCTTAGCATAATGACTGCAAACAGGGGAAACAGCTAGCCCTGCTCTGTCAAATGATAAAGAATTCCACCAGCACCTCTAAAGTGGGAATTAGAATTCTTTGTTTATTTCTTGACTCTGAGCAACAAGTGGACACTGAAATTATTCAAGCTATGTTGTTACCTTCAGACAGAGCCAGCTGTTTCCAGTATTTGTGCTAAGCTAAGTTAAGCTAACTGGCGGCTGAATGTAGCAGACAGATGTAAGAGTGGTGTGATCTTCTTATCTAACCCTCTGCCAGAAAGTGAAGAAGCGTGTTCACCAAATTGTCAAAACTCTTCCTTGAAACACAAAAGAAAATTTCCTGCATTACACGGTGCACCTGTTCACGATATGAATAAAAGAGGGTGACAGTTTCAGCAAAAGAAGGGGATTATCCACTTTGTTTGACCTTTGACCCAAACCTCCTCCCACCTTGTTCCTCATGCAAGTCACAAAGGGCCACTCAGCAGCAAGCTGCCCACTGATTAGATGTGGTCAAACACAAAACACCAACACAAACATACACATGCATAAGCAAACACACACTCACGCACAAAACTGTGGCTTTCATGCTGTGTAAACTGGAATGGATTAATACTCTGTACAGTGCTGAGATATCTCATGCAAACCTGCGACCTTGGAGCTCATGAGATCTACCTTGTGCAGTTTTTACCTCAATAAATCCATTACCATTATATTTTTTATGAATCCTGTTATGATTTTTCACATCAATTTAAGCTAAGACTCATAAACCAAAAACCACAAAGCTCTCCCCGATGACCTTGTGGTGGGATGGATATAAGGCAGAGGCTAACCTCTTTAAAGATCTACTTGGCAACAGTTAAAGCAAACTCCTCCGTCAGCACACATTTATTCTCGAGGGGGGGAAAAAAAATCAAGCATTCATTAGATTAGAAGTCATGAAACTCTTGAGCCATGTTTTATTTGATAATAGTTTTACAAGACTGTATATTGTTTCACATGAAATATTTCTGGTTAATTTCTGAGCTCATGGCCAGAAGATGAAAGCTGGCATGATGCTGATGGAAAGTGCGTGTGTTTTTGTATGTGTGTCCGGCATGTTGCGCTGTCACCACGGCTACGTAAACAAACACAGAGAACCCAAGCGGCACGCTTCAGCAGGTAATCATTGGTAGCGGGCCGACCTTTGACCCCTGCCATGCCTCAGATGACATATGGTCGCGTCTACCTGCTGTTACTGGAGTCACTGGCCTGTGTTACCCAGTGTGATGTAAATGCAGTGACCAGTTTGATTTGTTTCATGTGGACTGCAGGCATACAAAACATTTACAACTTGTTCTTTAAATCTATCGACATTTTTCCCCCCAGAGGTGTTGTGTGTCTGTCTGTCATCTCCGATAGCTTTGTGGGGGAGTGTTTCCTTTCATAAAACAAACCTACTTTTAAAAAATAATCAGGAAATTCCCTTGGCAAAAGCCTGCCACAACAAATAGTGCAGAAATGTTAGCAAATGACTGTTGCTGATTTCTTTGCAGTCATTCATCGTGTGTGTGTGTCTGTGTGTGTGTGTGTGTGTGTGTGTGTGTGTGTGGTGTGTGTGTCTGTGTGTGTGTCTGTGTGTGTGTCTGTGTGTGAGTCTAAGTGCTTGTTTAGAATTCTTAATTTCAGGGTGTTGTTGGGCTTTCACAAGGATTTTCTTTAAAGCATCATGAGTTTTTTTGTTGTCTTTGTTCTCCGTCTCAATTTGTCTTTGTTTCTTCACTTTTTTTTTCTAACCCTATGGTTACCCTATTTCTTAATACTTACCACCCCACCTCTCCCTACCGCCCATTGACAATTAAAATACATTTTTTCCATTTTTCTCCTGAGTCAGACATTCCAAATGGATTTCTGTGCTTCCCCATTTCCTCTGTTTTCCTTCTCTCATCCTTATCCATCGACCCACTGGCATGTCTTCTTATATCACTCTCCTTCACATTTGTGCCATTTATATTCCTCCTTCCCTTGTTGACTATAGTTTTATCGGACCATCTCAAAAAGGAGTAAAAGAGCCAAATTCCCTTTGCCGTTTTTATCTCGGGTTGCTGGGAAATCATGTTTATTACCATCAGGCGGCAATTTTTTTCTACAACTTTATTTTTCCATGTCATCAAGCCCCAACTGAGACAACAGTAATTTGTTTTGGCAACCAACATACACAGATAAGCTTTTGATGGATGGCCACCGGTGCAGGACTGTGTTGGCCAGTATTTTTCATCTGGTCCAAGAAGGTGTCTGCTTTTTAAAGCCCTAAAATTGTATTTAATCCCATCTGACATTATCTGAATAATGCTAGTATTATGTTGGCATAAAGCATGTACAGTGAATTGAGCTGTGAAAGGATTCATGTCGCCCGTTGTTGGATTAATGAGACAATGATGTGGCTGTGAAGGGGGGGATGGAGACCGGAGACAGAAGCAACAGCTGAGAAAGCCCTTTCAGTTTCTAAGTCTGTCTGTCTGGGCTGTGTGTCTGTCCATGGTTAAGCCTGGCTGCATCTGTTAATGCTCACACCCCAACAGCTTTTAGGGTGGTGTAATATCTAAATCTGAATGCAGCTATTTTGGCCAGTCAAGCTTTGTCAAGCTCTTGCGTGTGGAGTCAGCAAAATAAGCTCATCAAAATGCAGCCTTTCTTCTACACTTTGTTGAGATAGATAAAAGCAGATTTAATTCCCTTTATCCTATGTGAATACAGTGATACACGGCTATTGTCACAGCGTTACTTACACAAGTCTCACTAATTCATCCGCCTGTGTTCAACATGTTTACGCTGTTTTTTTTTTTCTTTTTGCCTGAAGGAAATAAGCACTTCACCACAATCACAGCCTGTACGTGCAAACAGTGTCTAGCAGACGTGTGCACAGCTATAGTTATGAATTCCTCCGGTCTGGGAGGTCACATTGCCAGAAAGCGAGGCAGGATGTGGCAAAACGTCTCCTCTGCTGCTGCTTCTACCTGAATGCAGCTTTCTTTCATCTTCTCTCTCTGTCTCCTGCTTCTCTTCCTGCGCTCATGCTCTGCAGCAACCCACACAGTGAGTTTCAAGAAAACAAATCAGTTGCTGCAACCAGGCGAAAAATGTTTGAAAAAAAAAAAAAAAAGCCAATTTCATATTTGTGGGCAAAAAAAAGATGTGCAGTTCACACTCAAGCTTTCCACTGCAATCAGTCGGTCTGCAGTTTTTATAACACAAGCGTTCCCACTGCTCTCCTCTGTCTTTCCTCAGTGTTTCCCATCTGTTGCATTTATCCTGAACATCATGTCAATTTTTCCCTATTGGTTTTCTGGTCAGGAGAGATGAACCAAAACCAGCTGTTCAGACTCGATTAACATCCATAAATTGTTGCCCCTTTTGAAAATATTAGTAGCCTACGCTGAAGGTGGCTGACCTTACTCCCGTTGCTGAATGAAGCACCCATAGTGTCAAACACGGCTGTTGTTTTTGGCTGATTTGTAACAGAAGTGGACATAATACATGTATGTAAGCCTGCAGGGAGGCTTTTGACAAATGAGGCTCCACTGGGTTCAAAAACATGTTCACTTGCTCACTTGAGACATCAGGATGCAGGGTTACTGTTAGAACATGGGGCTTAAATGTGCAAGAACATTTTTTGGGCTACATGGAGACAACAGAAACAAGTTGTGAACGTAGCATCATCACCTTTTAGGCTGATATGGCTAACCTGTTAGCAAGTTTGCTTAATTACACATCCAGCAGTTTTAGAGCATCATTAGCATTCATGAGGAGTCTTGTTTCTTTCCATCTGACAAATTTATGTTATATTTTAGCTCTGTTTTTGGTCTCTACCAACTCCTTAGGGAATTATCAGCATCTTTAGAAGCACCTAAAGCTGCTAACTGTGTCTGTCTGCTGTTTGGTGCTGAGCAGGTTTTTCACTGAAACCCGCTGTCTGCTTTGGTCCATAACAACCCTGTGAGATCTGTCAGACTGAACCACAACAGTAAAGTTGCAACTCGCTTATGAATCAAGCTGAGAGTATAGCAGCAGATTTTGGTGATATGTCTATAGGTTATCTTTTTTTTTTTTCACACTTTCATTAGATGAGTAATTGTGAAAAGCAGAGTCTGTGCCCTGTTTGAAAGTTGAAAAGAGGTTAGAGAGAGCTACAGGTCAGGCAGGTTAGTCCATTGCATAAACATTTGTGAAAGACAGTCATCATCTTCTTAATCCTGTTTTTCATTTTACCTGCAGTTTAGTCTTCAAGAAAAACAAAACTGAAACGAAAGAGACGAAAAAAAATCGGATTATAAATAGCCATTCACACCGTGGTGGACTGTTCTCTCAGAAACTGCTAAAGCTAACTTCACATTATTAAAAAATGTCATCACTGAGGACTTGAGGACTCTCAGCGAGGCCACACACCACTTCCCATCCAGGGCTGTTTGCCATGTGTTGTCTTTAGATTACAAACAAGGCAATGAGATCTCAAGCCTATTCTGATGTCTTATTTTTATCCCTCCTTCAGTGTTTTTCTCTGTTGCCAAAGGGATTAGGAACTTGTCTTTTAATACTATTCGAGCGTCAGCTCTGCACGTCATCCTGCAGTCCTGAGGTGAATGGCTTCAAGCACCAATGTTTGGGAACCCGCTGATCCTCCACTGTCAGGCCACAGAGGAGATGACTGTCTTTTTTGTTAACCACAGTAGTTGATGTGGCAGAAATGCCAGCAGTAGTTGGGGAGAGGACATGGGTGGTGTGTTAAGCATTTAAATCAGCTGGAGCTATTGGGCTGTTTAGTTTTATGAGGTGCAAGACCTTTGCCGCTCCATTCAGACTGCTTTACATTGAGGTCACCACAAACAGATTAGAGATCACACTAGTGTGTGACCTTGGCTCACCACCATTACAACACTGCATGAATGATTTATAGAGTAAATGAAAGCATGGCATCATGTATTAATTCAGCCTGCTGTTAGTCCTCTCTAACCCTGTAAGTGGTAACATACACGCTATCTACCCAAGAAAATTAGGGTTTGCCTGTGCAACAGCATGGAGCTTTTTTTTCCAAAGCATCAGTTGCTTGTTAATTACAAATTGCACAACACATGACAGATAAGATATGCATTGAAGTACGGTATAAGCAACCAAAGAAGACAGGGAACACTTATTGACTGAGGTGAGATTAACAAGTATCCCTCCTGAGTCTGAAGCCATTCATTACATGGAATCCTCTGACTGCATAAACAATGGTTTACAACTAAGAACCATAAACAGATAATTTACACAGCTTGCAATCACGCTCTGTAACAACATTTCAACATTTTGCAATTTTGCAGATGAAGTCTTTTAGGCCTTGTTAACAGGGAACATTTCTGAAGAAAGGTTCATGGCTTTTGATTCTATGAAAGCTAGTATCAGCAGTCATCAGGCGCTGTCACTCAGAGATGCAGCAAAACAAGATTAACCGAGAAAAGGAGACTCAAGAATGTGGAATCAGTGAGAGCAGTTTTACTTTCATCTATCCATTACCTTTTCCAAACATTGTCTAACAAGGACTTCTACTAACAAGGATTTACTTCCTCAGACATACCTCCTCCATGTTATAAGCAAGGGGTGGAAACAGGTCATTGTGGTCCTTCAAACAGAAAGGAAAAGTCTGGGATGTTATCGGAGTAGGGGATCTTAACATAACTGTACTGTATGGGCCTCTTAGCAGACTCATAAAGGAACAGCAGCTTTTAACAGGACGGTGTCACAAAGTCAAGAGAGAACACTTACATAATGGGACCCCCACACACACACACACACACACACACACACACACACACACCTTTCTTTTCACATGCCCACAGCGACAAAAACGAGAGGAGAGAAAGGATATCTTTGAAAATGTGGACAAAAGACAGTCTATCTGTGTAACACACTTACCAAATGGAGTCATAAGAGAGCTTAATAGTGTACACTTACTCTGATCCTGCAATGGTCACGTATCTAACCTTTGTCCCTCCACTCACAACTTTTCACCTTTCTCGAAAAACAAATCTGTGAAGTTGTGTTATAGTGCACGCCACTATCATAAATATAAACTCAGGCAAAGGTGAAAACATTATCACATACCCTTTAACCACAGTTAAAGCTATTTAAATCCCTCTTTTACATCAGTCAGATCCATATCTTGGACATGTATTTGGAACCGACCCAGACATTCCTCTACACAGGCAAAACACAATTTTTCTTTGCTCTTTACAGATGTTTCATTCAGGCTGAGAATAATAACAGGCTAGCCAAAGTTGGCCCAGTGGACTCACTGACTTTCTACTCAGTCAAAATTATTAATATTCAAGGGTAGATTCTGTGTCTTTTGTGTTTTGCATGAACATAAGACGCACTATTGAAGCTGCACAAGAAAAAAAGTGAGTAATGATCAACTAATGATGAGGAATGATGATAAGGCAAGTGCTTTACAGTAATAAGTAATAAAACATTTTGTATGTCTAAAGAGATCTGATCAGGTTCACATGATGATAGTTATACTTGTTCAAACAGGACATTTGTTAGTACTGTACTGTTACAATATTTATAGAGGATCAAAAAGATCTTCAGCTTTTCCTTTGGACTTGTATTTCTGTCTCATATCAGGGCATAGTGAGAAACTGTCAAAGACTAACCACATCCTGACCTAGATCTTGGTTATGTGTGTATTAATGGTAGCAGCATTCCACTTAGGGCAAGTCCTGTGATCGCGTGCGCTGGGTGTCCCTGTTACTGGGACACTTAATTGAACTGAGCTGTTGTTACTGGTATTAAGTCTACCTGTGTTTTTTCTTGTTGTGACATCATATTTGTTCCAGTGGCTCGAAAAGTGTTTGTGTTCTCCAGGTCACGGCTGAACTTCTCATATTTATGTTAGCTAAACTGCAGCCTGGCAGGCTAATTCGCTGGTATGTGTTTTCATTAGGTCTCTGGGGCCGAGTAGAGCTCCCTCACTAACGTGGCTCCTCTGAACTCTGACCCCCGGCTTTAATGGAGAGGCTGGCAGAGAAAGAGGGTCAAGGCTTCAGAGTGGGCTCACTTAGACTTAAGGTAACAATTTGAGGGAGGCGTAACAGGTTATGTAACCTTGTCGCTGGACGCTAATGACTCGGTAGGGCCTGAGGAATGTCTACTCTCAATAGGTCTCTTTTACATCAGTTGCTGTTTGTGGCAACAAAATTAGCTTTGGTATGGCAAGATTGGACAAATCCTGCTCTGTGCGCTAGATAACAGCTATGTAGGGCATGTGACCATCCACTAGCTATGTGCTCAACCATGGGTCATAAAACCAGCACAGAGGAGAGACCTGTCATCCTGACATCCTCTTCTTTTTTTTCACTCCTTCCCTTCCCTACCCTCAAGGCAAACACTCATGTTCTCTTTTAGATTCATGAGAATTACAGGCTGGTATGAGCACATCTTTTCTTCAGAAAGATAATTGTGTCTTTTATAATGATAAGAGCGCTGAAACAGTAAGTTAACCATCAATAAACATTGTTAATAAAGGATAAATTACAAATCTTTTGGGTTGAAGGCAATTGGTCAGACAAAACAAACAATTATTGACTAAATCAAGATTAGAATAATTGTTATAAGTAGCCTGAGATGGCAGTGGCTGATATCCAGCATGAGTCTGGCTTCTTTGCCTACTGCTACAGGGTAGAACAATGCGTCTGACTCTAGTAAACATCTCATGCTGTCTCATATGGTCTCCTTTACATAAGGTGTAAAACTGAAGCAGAAATCAACCATCAGTTCCTTTATCATCCGGCTGTTTGTGTGTGTGCTGTTCTGTTTGTTCAGGGTCAGTCCAGGTCTTGGTCTTTCTAACAGCTTCACAATTTCACAGTTTTAGCTTCAGCAAGCCCCTGTAGCTTAGGTGACACATTTCCCATGCAGTCCAGGTCATCGTCACATTTGCCAGCTCTTCAGGCCATAAATACCAATCACTCTTCCTCACTGGCTTGTGTTTATGTTCGCTACCCTGGCTACGGGATATCTGGAGTTTTCTGTTTGTGATTTAGATGTTAGATAACAGAGAGAGAGAGAGAAAAATCCCTGAATCACCTGAACATGATCATGACCGGACTTTCCATTCCAAAGCGTTATTAAGTATTTCTAGCTGTGGCATGCACGCTGATGAGTCGTCTAATGGGATGCTTTGGATTCTTCTTTAATGGCATGCAGGTTCAGTGGGGAGACAAACAACTCTCCAACAGATAAGGGGAAAAAAAGGACTCTCATAGCCTGAAGGCAACTTCACAGTCAGGGCTGAGCATTGTGTGAGAAAAAGTCTCACCTGTAGCGCGGCCAAGCCCAGAGAAAGCTGCTGGTAAACACATACCAACAATAACTTCAAACATGAAGTCTTTGCGTGCACAAGTGTGTGCATGTGTTTTCATTTGAATATGAAAATGCTGCGTTTTGTTTTGCTATTGTGTTTCTGTCAGGAGTAAACTTTGGGGTTAGGTGGGTACAAGATGGGGTTAGAAGTAAGAAGGGAAAGTACAGTCAGTGTTAGATTACTATTTAAGAGTCTAATTAAATTAGATCGAGCAAACACATTTTAACTCTTTGCCTGCCTTATTTAATTGGAGTGTAAGGATGACAACTTAACTGAGAGTTTATTTATTAACTATTAGACTACTGTAAATAGGAGTATAATGTGCACAGCAATTTGACCACCTTTATATTGACATATTTTTTCTTTTATGTGCGTGTTAGGAGGCTGTTCATGTTTAATCATTAAAATGTCATCATAAGAACTATTAAACTGAAATTAATGAGATATCTCTGTTTTTGTTTGTGTACCTGCATCAATAAGCTCCTGTTCAAGGAACGCACCACTTGGCAGCTGGCTTTCACCTTTGGTCCGTCCTCTGCAGCTCATTTATTGGCTTCTACTGCTGAGCGTCAGCGCAGAGGGCTGGCCCGGACGAGGAGTTTATTGTCAGGAATGTGTAGTAGCACTCAAACTAATTTAACGCACCGACTGTGTCACACACAGACACAGAGAGAGACAGGACATCATCCCGTTGTTTTGAAGGACGAGCTTAGTGGATTATCTCCCGGTAGTTTGACACAACAGCTGTTTGCTCCAATCGACTGTTTTATCATGCGAGTTTTTACTTGAGCGGAGCAGAAAAATCGTCTCTTTTTTTGTTGGTGCAAGAAGATTGTTTCACTTCACAGCACGACTTCAATGCCAAATTCAGCAACGATGAGCAAAAACGGAATGGTGACAAAAATCCACACGAGGATAAGAGCTGACCCGTTCACAGCCAATTATGAGTTGGCCGGCAAAGAGCTGGGCAGGTGAGTTTTGTTTGTTGGATGAATGCTTTTCCAGCAGTCACTGGTGGAAATCTAATCTGTGCGCGCCGACTTTGCTCTTGTGCTGGTGGAACAATGTCCCATAATCTCATGTAAATCTGGTAATCATATTAGATTTGCTTTCTGCACGTATTAATGTAGAGCGTGTTAATTGAACGTTTCCAATCCTGCATTCCATCCGCGAGGAAAGGCGCAAATGGAGAGGCGCTTTGGCACGCGTAATGGTAATGCGCTCTTTCTGACTTTCTGATCTTTTAGTTTTTAAAAAAATGAGGAGGCAGTCAAGACTTATATGAATATGCAGGTTGCTGAAAGTTCTGTGATATTATTTGAGAGGTCTACGCAGGATGTTTCCCTGCGTTCTGAAACTTCACAACTTGTGTTGACGGTTTCTGTTGATGCTCACTTGTGTGGTCTAGAACTTATATGCGCTTTTGGAGACATTTTGTGAAACCTATTTGGTGTTGGACCTGCTCTCCTGTCCCATACGTGTTTTCCCATGAGATGCAGTATGAAATAGGACATCTCCAATCAGCCTCTTTTCTCTGTCTCTCCTCAGCCAAGTGAATTTTGTGGGTCACGCTCAGTTCTGTGTGGATCCCAGATACAGAAGTGCACATTCCAGTGGTATCTAAGTGGGGATTCCCCAATGTCCCAGACAGTAATGACTTTTCTCAAAAAGCGTTTTTAATGAACACAAGGAGCTGCAGTTGACTTCTTGGGTTAAACTTAACTTAACAGCTGGTTGATTGCTGTTTGTGCCAATTCTGCATCTGTTGCTATAATTCCATTTTTCACTACAGGTTTGCTCCTCTCCAGCGTGCGGTTGGACTGGCTAAATAAAGAGTCAGTTGGTAGCAGCCAGTTTTCCTTGTCAGACACTCTGGGACATCCTGGGACAGAGCCAAGGCTTATGAAGTGTAGGCCTCTGTTACAGCCCTCTCACTCTGGTACCTCAACCTTACATCCTCCTTCCCTCCTCTTCCCACGAGTCCGACCCAACAACATCCTGAGATCAGGCCTCATAATCGCATTAAGTCCTGGAATGTAGTACTGCACGCCAGTAGATCAGCTATATGGTCTGTACATTAAGAGGGATGTTGACCATATTAGAACTTGTAGGTACTGAAGTTGAATTCTTCCTCCAACTTTGGTTAAAGGAGTGATTAAGACTTATTGGCTTTATTTTCAAAACCTTCCCATCATCGAGCTTTGAATTATGAGTTGCGGTCCCCTGCCAACCTGTGCACAAACATATGTTGTGGCCAGCTCGAAAGCAGGAAGAGGAACTCATGTTGTGTGTCGGTTTGTCTGTGAAACAGGCAAATAAGAGCTGTGAGGGCTGTCATTTCTCTTTGCACTTCAGACATGAGTCAGTGCCCCGCTGAGGGAGACAAAACGCAGACTCCACAGGAAACCAGTTTCTCAATCAAATTATCACAATCTCCACTGCTGGAGATGAATCGGTTTTGTGTGTCACAGTAAAGTTTATGATGACAGACCAGTTTCGGAAAGTTTAGACAGACTCATTTCTTCTGAGGATAACCCTGCAAATGAGCTGTTTGATCTGCATAATTGTGTTTGTGGATGCAGGCAGAATGTTTTAGAGAGCACTCATTAGTGTAAGACAGAGTTGGGTTGAGTTTTTCTCCTCTAACAGTGCTGTGGCTGTTAATGCTAAAAAGAAAACAAACTTGATGTGTAAAATATTACCTTAAAGCACACTGATGTTATGTATAACCAGGGCATGGCAGAGTGTGAACGTAGCCGGCTGGAAGACGGCCGTGTTGAGTAACCTCTGACCTGTTGTCAGCTTTTGAAAAGACCCCCTGTTGGTCCTTTCCATGGCCACCGATCATTCCTTTTCTCTCCATATGTAGTTCCCAGCCCACAGTGAGCTGCTCTGAACTTGGCTAATTAAGGATGAAAAGGCTCTGACGGGTTTTGCCTTTTCACTCTGAACAATGAGTCGTCACCATTCTGCAAGACTGGGAAAAGGCAAAAGGAGAAGAAACAGGCCTCACAGCAGTCGGGGTGGTAGCCAAAACAGAACCAGGCTTTGGCCAGAACAGTTGCTGTTTTTGGTCCGCAGCACAGTGGGCTTGGAGTAACGATATGTGGGAAAATGACTGGCACTGTGCTGACTGGACCTTTCTGATTTGGCCAAATCATTTAGATTCTGCCCAGTTCATCTTTTGACATCTGTGGTCACTTAAGCTTTCTGCAGCGTATCTGTTTTGTGTAGCTCGTTAAACTTTGAGATTTTAGTTGGATATAGATGTTGAGCTTACAGCGTACATTTTAGCATGCTGCTCAGGCTCCAACCTGACTGTAACAGCAGTGACCCCCCCTGCTTGGCCTCCCCAGCCTGCGGTCAGGTGGGTGGTCCTGGTCTCGGGGCTGCCTTGTTAGCTGACTGGTCAGCTTTTGTACGATAGTCAAAGGAGGAGCAGGCTCTGGCCGAGGGTCTGGGCGGTGGTGTCAACACAATTCCATTTGTCCGTGCTGCTGTCAGCTGTGAAGAAAGGGAAGTGAACAAGACCTCATTATCAGCCTGGGAGAGACGGCTGGTGATTGTGGTCGCCTTGACACAGAGAGGCAATTCTGCACACATCGGACATCCTGCCCACACCCACGGCTGACCCCTAACACCTCTTATGAATCCATCAATGTATATGCAGAAAAATGAATGGAAGTGATGAGGTTGTAAAAGTGAATATTCTTTTTTTAATCTCGTGTCACCAGTGTCATCCAACAACCAAGCTGTTGCATCTCTTTGTTTTTTTTTTGACCTATAAAGAGGCCTTAGCATTATCAGGTCCCTGCCCACTATTTAGCCGCTCTTGCCAAAACTGTCAGCCTTATCAGCCTCTTGTCAGACTCTCCTGAAGGCTAGAGGAAAAGGAGGAGATTGGGGGGAAATCTTTACCGAATGTCCAATGACGTCTCCTCCTCTGAGCATATCTGTGTTCAATAGCAGTAGACTGTAATTTCAAATGATGCCACTTAACCTTCTTATCTCTGAACTGTTCTTTAACCTCGCCCACAGTGTTGCACTCGTGGCTGGTTGGCGGGTTTTTCCAAACATCTTGCACTGTAATCTAGGTTTCACATCATAGCAGTTTAACTGTCATGAGTATGTCCAGTAATTTTAGCCTTTCATTTGCTGCAGTTTAAATGAACTAAATTTAATCCAGTGGTCCAGTTGGCTACTTGGATACAGAACAGAACCACCTCTGACCAAATGTATTTGAAAAAGCCAGTAATGTGGTCGCGATTATTCAGTCTCCTCACTAATCACTCTCTCGCTCTCTCCCCTCTTTGTTTCCCAGGGGAAAGTTTGCGGTGGTAAAAAAGTGCATTGAGAAGGCAACAGGGAAGCAGTATGCTGCCAAGTTCCTGCGAAAGCGACGGAAGGGCGAGGACTGCCGCATGGACATCTTAAACGAGATCGCCGTGCTGGAGTCGGCCAAAGCAAACCCCTATGTGGTGGCTCTGCACGAGGTCTACGAAACCAACTCCGAAATCATCCTCGTTCTGGAGTGGTAAGACAACACAAAAGTTCACTAAAAGAAAGAAGAAAGTGAGGGTGGTAATCTAATGGCCCTTTAAACTTTCCTTGGTTGATGGTGTTTGAGCCATGCCAGGAAAACTGGGATAAAATGATTAGGTCCTCAATCATTAGAGAGATAAACACACAAAAGTTTCCATGAGTGGAGTTTTTCTCATGCAGGATGTCTGAGAGATCAGAGGAAGTCAAACTTCTAGAGAACTCATACATAAATACCTGTTAATTCACAATCTTTGACTTGGGTAAAACCTCTGATGAAATCTTACATACACGTCATGCAACAACCTGCGTGTTTGAATGACGGGAATGTCACTGCTTTGGTGTTTTCGTGTGAACTGTCAGCTTTTACATATCTGCCTGATCTGTGAAAAAAAAAAAAAAAACGTTCTGGTTTAGAGTGATGTGCTGAGGGCACAGCTGCATGTCGAGTTTTTCTCACCTCAATATATAAAAAAAAAAACACCCACATACACACGTGTGAAATGTATCGCCATGCACTATTGTCATGCACGCACAACCTTAAATGGAAATGTTTTCTCTCTGTGGTCGCCCGTCTCGTCGCAGCCACGATACCTCAGTTTCTTGTTATGCTGAGTGACTGTCAGGAACTGTCACTTTAAATGCCGTTGTGGCAGAACTGCATCATGCTCGCTGTGTGAAAATAACAGTGTTGCGATACAAATGAGTCACTCAGACCCTACTGTGAGAAAATATTGCTCAGTACTCAAGACGGTGTGTTGCCTGTCAACATGCAGGTGAACTGGCGAGCTGTTCGTTCAGTGACCCAACAACGTCATCCCGTCTGTCTGGCTCTAGTCCGTTGTGGTCGGGTGTTAAATGACATGATGCATACCCAGTAAGTGTTCTCTGGCTGCTCTAGTGACAGCCTCTAATTAGTTTTGGAAAGGACACTTAGCATCTTAATTACCTTACTTGCCTCATTACAGGGAGATAACGCTAGGCAATTACACTTGAACCCCGTTCTCCTGACCCAACTCCTGAACTGCTTGCTGTTCAGGCAGGAAGCCCTCTCCTGTCCAGTCCTCGGCCCCCAACCCATGGAGACATGGAATGCCATTGCAGAACAAAGGCCTCTTTGGCAAGGGGTGGTGTTTGACCTCTGACTAAAGTGTGAAAGGGGAAGTAGCACCACAGTTCACCCCTGCATGCCTGCAGAGAAAACATAGCAGGAGGTCAGTCAGCACCGGTCCACTGTTCCTCTTCGGCTGCCAAATGGAGCTGCAGACTTTAAGCGTAAAATCAAGCAGCCTGTGCATGCAAAAATATTTTAGCACTCTGAGCTCTGTTTTTAAATTTCGACTCATGCTTTTGTCAGTTATTGTCTATTGCACTGTAAATTTGTCCTAAATGCTGCTAGAGGACTCACAGTGACACCCTTGGCTACTGAAAAGCTGCGTCTACTAACTGTCTGACCTCAGCATGAGTTTTAAGAATTGCAAACTATTTTCCATTTCCTGTGGGTTTAAATGTAAGCAGCAAGCAAGGCTCCCAAAAGTAGCACACCACCACGCTGGTATAAAGTGTCGTGCACACTCGCACACACACACACACACTTCACTTCTCGTAGCCACAACCACATCCTTGGTAATGTCAGAGAAATGGAAGCGAGAAGTTGAATTCTAATCATCTTTGTAAGTGTAGCTCCAGCTTGCGTCAGTACCACAGAAACCCCCAGCATAATAACTGGTTTGAGAGATGGTCACTTTGATGAAAAATGAATGTGCATCACCTCTGAGCTCTAAAACTTTTTTTGTGCACAGTAGCTGAAACAGTCACGGTGATGAATTCAGCAGGAAGCACAGCCTTTCATTTCCTGCTTTTTCTACATATACAAAGGTGTATTGTAAAAAAAAGTCGCTTTAAGTGGAGGAAAAGCGCTGTGTAGACAAATCAGCCAGCAGACTTGACACGGTGCTGATAAGGTGACGTCAATGAGCACCATGCTTGGTGGTCAGCCAAAAAGGGTTTTGACCTAATAGCTTGCCTTGCAGAACTAAAAGGCGGTTGACTTGGCTTACTGCTTTAAAATAAAAAAAATAGTAATGTCCACTTAGTCAGAGATTGAGGCTCATCTATTCTCATCTCCCGCCTTCAAATGGTTGTTTAGCTTCTGCTTTTTGCCCTCACTCGTGTTGGCTTCAGCAGGGTTTTTTTTCTTGCAGCTCTGTGCACGGGAGGTCTCCTACACTCAGAAGTAGTGTGTACATTAATTCTCTTGGAAGGAGAGAGAGCTCGGAGACAATATTTAGACTCCAGTTAAGTATCAGATCATTCCTAAGTGCTTGGCCAGAATGTGTGCAGTCTGTTTGAATTTAAACAAGATGGCCTTTATCAAGATATAAAATATTCTCAGGCCTTCTGCTGACAGCTTAATGAAGCTATTGAAATGCTTTGCGTGTCAAGCCTTTAATTTTTCAGACAGGTACAGCAATAGATCAAATCCATGTTAACTTGACAGATTCAAGTTCATTTTTTAATAACATCAACTCAATAAGAGTTTTTTTCTATACAATAAAAGCATCTGCCAAACTATGCTCATATGTCTTTCATTTCCTTTCCCAAATGAAAATACTAACACCCGGCTTGCTTGCATTTAGTATAAATGTGCAGATCAATGTAAACATTGAGTGCAGAGTTTCATTGTATGTCTCCACTGCTCTCTAAACTCTTTGAGAGTTGTTAAGTGGGACTGAGCATGTTTGCAACAAGTGGGGTACGTGGCAGGTCAAGTATTTGGTGCTGTAAGCAACAACAAAAAAAGAAAAAGAAAAGATTACCAATGACGGATATCCTCAAAATCCCCAAAAACATGGGTGCTATTTTCACAGCTGAGGATAGTAACGAGTGCGGGGTTAGGAGGCTAACAGGGGGATTGGGTGGTGCTGGTTATGTAACAGTCGTGCCCAAGGCCTGGTCCCAAAGTTTTCCTCTGAAGATAAAAAGCATGTGTGCCATCTAAATCCCCCACATGTCTCTGTTTTTTTGGGTGAACTGTCCGCTTCAGGCATTGATCTGACTGATGGAGGACCCACTGTATTTTCGCTATGTCTCCACTTGCCTTAACTTAGTTACACAAGCAGCAAGACCAGGCAGGAATCTGACTATTCCTTCAACAAAAATGCGAGAAGTCGCCATTGAGTTGTCTAATAACTAAATTCCACAAAAGCATAATCCCTTACATGTAAGTTGTTTTGCGAAAGCAGGCTGAGGCTTATGCAGTGTCTAGTTACCAACTTGGCACTACTCCTGTGCCACCCCGGCTATTTCTTTCTTTCTTTTTTTTTTTTTTGATCTGTTCCTACTTGAAGAAAATCTTATGGCTTTGATTAGTTGTCCAGTGTTTGCTTCTGTTTGCCCTGTTTTGATTTAGTAAGTTGACCTGCAGTAAAACAGGCTATATAAGGCTTTATCTGAACCTTCTGTAAGCTGATATGATCATTCCTATTACCTGTAATATTCCCGGGAAGGGGTAGGTCCATACGGAGGCGGGCACCTAAAATGATATTGCTCCACGTTGGACTCTCATGCTGTGTGTAGATGTGGACGGACTTGTGTCTGCAAGCCAAAGTACACTAATGAGGAGGCGGTGTGTTATGTAATTTTCAAGAAAGTGGAAATGACTCTGGGGTTGTTCACTAAAAATGTACTAATGGGATGGATTGGAATTTGCTATTGTCAACTACGTGATTCAAACTGAGAGGAAGGGCGTATTTATACAGTTTAAGACACAATTTATTATGACAAGTTTAAAATGATAAAATAATCCAAACTGAAAGTAAGCCAAACTAAACTCCACTGGTTGACTATCCATGTACAGCTCCTTTCTTCTCAGCTTATCCTTGTTTTGTTTTCTCAGTTTTCCTTCCTCTGCTTTCCTTCCAGTGCCGCCGGTGGCGAAATCTTCAACCAATGTGTTGCTGATAACGACGAGGCCTTCACAGAGAAAGATGTGATCCGGCTGGCCAAGCAGATCCTGACTGGTGTGGCCTTCCTGCATCGGAACAATGTGGTGCACCTGGATCTCAAAGTAAGTACACTGAAAGACTATATGACAATATAGGACAGTCTATTCCCCCGAGTGGCAGACTGAAGGAGGTACTTTTTTTGTTATGCAACCACAACTCAGTGTATTATGACCTTGTTCCCATGAGGAATCAATCTGTAAAAGGAATCTGACTGAACGATCATGTTTTCCTTAAATGGGCCCTGAGGTAACAAGGCAGTCGTCACTGAGATTATCTTTCTACCTAAGCCTCTCACAAATTAACCACATATCTGATTTCTCAAGTACTCGTCAGTCACTTCCCTTGTGGTTTGAGAGACTGTAGTGGCCCAGGCCTGATAACAGGCTTTTGTCTGTCTTCACCTTTTGGGTTTATCTGTGAGGTTCAAACCAATTCTGGCATTAGGCCAGTCTGACCCAGGAATAAGAGCAATTGTACATACGCTGCAATATTTGCACACACAAACCTTGAAGTCATCCAAGTGGTTGGCAGGGATAGCCTACCTGTTTACGTCTCATCCGATGAGGCTTAGAGGATGATCTATGACTAGCAGCTAGATGCTGACTGATGACCCAGAACCAAAATCCTCTTGGTACCATTTACCTCAAATGCTTAGACTCATTCACACTCTCATCTAATTAAGACCTCAGATGTCAGACCTCAGGCGTCTTGAATAATCATTAGTCATTACGTAACATACCTTTGTCTAATCTGTGTGTGTCCTCTTCAGCCCCAGAACATCTTGCTGACTAGTGCCAGACCTCTGGGGGACATTCGTATTGTGGACTTTGGCCTGTCCAGACGCATGGACAACATCACAGAAGTCAGGGAGATTCTGGGTACTCCAGAGTATGTGGGTAAGTCCTGCATTCAGCCCTTAAATACCCAGAATTACCTGTGTCTTTTCAAATTCAGTGCCATTTTTCGTGACTAACTGGGGCCACGTGTTTCTGTTGCAGCACCAGAGATCCTGAGCTATGAACCCATTAGCACTGCAACAGACATGTGGTAAGTGTGCTACTGTAGTTAATGCCACTATTTCCACTCATTTTAGTGGATGCCATGCAGAACTCGTTTAGTCTGTGCTTTACTTCAGGGAAATACATATATTCAAGACGATGACATCACCTCCCTAATGTGCAAAAGGCAGTCTAGACCTTTGACCACAAGATCATCTTTACTTTGCACTTGCAGATAGTTAATGACTGATTACAGCTGAGTGGAAAGCAGCCAAACACGTTAAATGTGCTAAAGTGCATCACCGGCACACATTCTGCAACACCAAAGATGACAGATTGCCTCATAACCTCCTGGCCTTTCTTCCTCTTTGTTTAACAGGAGTATCGGGGTCCTGACATATGTCATGCTGACGGGCGAGTCTCCATTCCTGGGTGACGGCAAGCAGGAGACATTCCTCAACATCTCCCAAGTCAATGTAGACTACTCGCCGGAAACGTTCGAGGGGATCTCCCCTCTGGCTGTTGACTTCATCAAGTCCCTGTTGGTTAAAAACCCCAGGTAAGGCTGTTTTACAGCTAAGATGTAGATACAATCAGATGTTCTGATTATGGCTTAAACTAAAACATTTCCGTCTGCATCACTTTGAGCTGATTTGCACACTAAGGATGTGAGTCAGGTTCATACTGGCACGGAAGTGCATCCGCTTATGTCTGAATGAGTGTATGTGGTAACAAGATTTACGTCACTAAGGTGACAAGTCATTTCCTTTTTTTGCAAAAGGTGGTTATAAGCTCACCTCATTTTTTTCTTAAAAAAAGAGACATTTTTAGGACAGCATCTTTTTGTTTTGACCTCATACCAAACACTGATTTATCAGAGTCAGAAACAGCTATGTAACCATATTTCTGATGAACTTAAATCTAACCATAATTCTGTTTGAGAGCTCCAACAAAGAGCCCTTCATTTGTCGCCACAATTTGTTGATGAAAAGCAACAGCAGCTTCTGTCTCGCATCCAGAGCCCTAATCTCCAGTCAGTGTTGTTTAATTGCAGCAGACTAGTAGCGCTGGAAAAAGTGGTAGATTCCTCAGTGTTTGAGTAATCGGTGAGAGATGGAGGGGAAAAATTCTTGAGAGCAAAAAGTGCTTTTTTTGTGGTTTTCCGAACCAAATGTTGAAAAGGAATATGGCCGACGTCTGCAAGAGAGCGGATTGAGTCAATCGGAAGATCCATGCAATCCATCGGTTATGTAAACTCTTCTGGAATTTCCACTCATCCACAGTGTTATTGTGTTTGTGTGTACAGGAAGAGAGCCACAGCAGAGGAAGGTCTCAACCACCCCTGGCTGAACTCGCTCCCCCATCCCCACTCCCACCCGCACCTCCACACTAGGTCGGGCTCCTCATTGGACGAGCCGGAGACGAGCCAGTCTGAGTCGGAGCCTGAGAGCCCGGCTCCCTCCCCTGAGCTGGACTTGATCGGGTCGTACCTAATGTGCCCGGGCAAGGGTGAGTTGAAGACGGGCCGTGACGCCTTCTCCTTCAGCGAGCCCCCCTTTCCCACACGAACTGAGATACAGCAGGAGCTGATCTGCTGAGTGACGTTTCACAGATGGAGAGAGAGTGAAAGAATTCATACTCCACGGAGCAGACGCTGAACGCCAGTGAGCCTGCAGCTTCTTCAGGGCCATATGCTATATGGATGCTGTATGCTTGCCGCTGGCTGCTTCTACTGCTGTGATGTCTGTGAGCTGGGCTGTGTGTAGTTTGATACCTCTGTGTGTGTGTGTGTGTGCATGTGTGTTTGAATAATACACACCACTCCGTGCCGATTTATGATTGCACAGAAGGAATGTGAGAGGAATGAAGATGCAGGAGAAAGGAGTGAGAGAAGACACACGAGAACTTTGTCGCAGGACTGCACTGCTGCCTTAAAAGTGACAGAACTGAACTGGGGTCAGCTTAACACTGTGGCTAGTTCACCCTTTCACGCACACTGGTTTCACTTTTTACCCAATTAGCCTTTTTGAACTGGGTTTGAGAAGAGAGGCAGCCTCACGCTTCCTTGGGAAATGACTTCACTCACTGTGTGCTCTCATCAAAACAAGTTATGCTTCAGCTGACCCGGACATACCTTCTATGATGAGTTTTGTTGAAGGAAGTAAAGGGTTTTGACAGATGGTTCTACTTAACAAAAGAATTAAAGGACAGCACGTATGCTGAAATCAACCGTTCCACTGTTTTATGTTTATTTATGAGCGTTTGTTGTACCACTTCACCCCCTTAAATATTCAAAGCCACATCGAAGCCTGAGTTTAAGACGGAAATAGTAGCATTCTTATTTTTTTAAGGACAATCTTAAGCACTTTTTATTTTGTTATTGGACTTCCGTGTAATAGTAAGAAACCAAAGGCTCATCAAGCACAGTCAGCTGTCACACAATGTACTGTACATATTAACCATGTTCCACCACCCACTGTTTTTGGTCACATCACCTTTTTTTTTTTTCACAAAGTGCCACTTTTCAACCTCACTTGTGTTTTTAATATTGCAGTTTTTCTTTGTTCATTTTTGTTTGTTTGTTTTGTTGGCTATTGCACAAGTTGCACAAGTTGTTTTTGTACTTAACTGCGAGGTTGCCACTTGATTTTGTGCTCTTCAAACATTGTGGAAACATCAGTCTCGGAAAGAGGGAATGGCAGGGGTTGAACGCAACAATTCGATTTTGTTATTATAAGTGTAAAACAATGACATGGTCAACTGAAGGGCTCAGATTTGTACAAATAAGTGATGTTTGCCTTCAGATGCTTGGGAGCAGAGAAACTGGGAAGAGATTTAAAAAAAAGTACTGAAATGTATATTGTAACATAGTATTAAGATTAATCTGAAAAGATAATTGATATGTTTTTTTTTTGTTTGTTTTTTTTACTAGTGTATGAATGTTAACATCATTATATCATGTCTTATTTTGTATGTTAACTTTTACTTATTCCTGTTTCTCTTTCTGCTCATGAATTTCAGGCAGGTTTGCACTTGTCCTTGTGGACGTAATGTTAAACTGAATAAATGTTGTTGGCATGCATTGCAAAATGTAACGAAGAAAACAAATACATGCATTTTGTATCAAACTCTTCTGCTCGTGTGTGATTTGTTTTTAAAGCAACAAAAGCAACAAACTTTAACATTTGGCAGCGTGACTTTCTTTTTCAAGCAGTTTACTTAGCTTATCACTTATATCACTATGGACACTGTATCCACGATGTCACCTATAGGTTTCTGAACAGCTGTTGTGATGCACAATCTGGCTGCCACCATCTTGGCAGTCTTGGCCTCTGCCACCTTCTGGCTAATAAAAAAATCAGCAAAGCCGTGGTCGGTGGAGCTTAGGCGGGCTGAATGAAGCCTGTTTGATCAAAAAAAGCCACCTGTGACATATTCCATCTTTCAATCAAACCAGCCATGCTCACAATTATGCATAACTTTAATCCTTAATATGATTTGAACTGGTGAATTATATAAGAATTCAGACTCAGGACAGCCATCATAAATGGTGAAATTAGCTATAGAGGCCAAAACCGTTTTTATACCAGGCTGTAAACATGTTTATTTCTGCTGTGAAGTTAGACATTTTAAGATGGGGGCTTATGGAGATTGACTCGTTCTGTAGCCAGCCTCAAGTGACCATTTGAGAAATAGCAGTTTTTTGGCGTTTCCACATTGGCTCCACTTCACGGCCACGGAGGCTGCTGCTTGATTTGGGCTTCTTCAAGTTATTGAACGGAAGGTTTGTTTTCATCTACACAGAATCTGCCAGTAAGTTAATTTTTAGCCTTGCTGCCATCACGGGTCTAGGTTTTGCAATATCTCAACAACTGATTGACATTTATGATCCCTTGATGATTTGTCCTAATGACTAGTTGACATTCACATCATGTTCTGCTGCACTTTAGGGCTAACATAATAAAATAATCATAATCATTAGGCCTATCTGCTCAACGTCAGCATGTTAGCATTGTTTTCGTGAGCATGTTAGCATGCAGGCATTTAGCTCAAAGCACAGCTGTGCCTACATGCAGTTTCAAAGCCGCTAGCTAGCATGGCTGTACATAGGCTCTTTATCTTGTTAACTGCATCTTATAAATGAAACACAAAAATCTTTCATAAACCCAAATTCAAGTAAGATATAAATGGTGAGAATGTCCTCATGGAGCCAGTATCTGAACATAGTTGGATAGGACTCAAAGACATTGTCAGTGGGCCTCCAAGTCCAGGTACTGTATGTAATTTATTTGCACTCAGTGGCATTTAACAATGTAAACAAAACTGAGTATCCTCAGGGATAGTGGTTTTCAACTTTTTTGGTAAGTGATTTTTTAAAGTGACGCAATGTCTACTGGCAACCTCTCATCAGAGACTGCATATGTCTACGACTGGCTAGTAATTTAACCAAAGCTTGAAATTCCATGCTCAGATGGTTTCATTTGAATAGTTTTTAGAGGCTTGACCTGGTAGAACTCTAGTATTTCATAATAAAAAGCAACAATAAAGAAAAGTCAGATTTGCATAACAGATTTTGGGTTTCGTTACTCTTCCTCTACCTCATTTTGCTGCACCTCAGAGTGAGATTACAACTTTTTGTATTGTGTTAAACTTTAAACTAGCATTAAACTCCCATAATGAAATTTCTCATTACCCCATAATAATGGTGATGAAGACCAATACCTTTCCTTTCAGTGTTTCTGTTTGTCTGCTGTTGATAATTCACCTGTGCGTGTAGTCAGGGGATTTCATACAGATTACCCATGTTTGGACCCGATCACATGTGAAGCATCTGCTTTTCCTTTCAGCATGTCTATTTAGAGCAACAGAGTATCATAAAGAAAATAAAAGTCCTCTCTCGGGCCAGTCTTCCATAAATATCCAGCAGCCTCACTGAACAGGAAATGCCAGCATCCTGTGAAGAGGAACACAGGGTAATGCTTTCCACTGTAGTAAAGTTTCTTTCTCTTTCTGTCCTTCCTTCTCATGCACACACTCTTGTGCTTGTTTACTTGTGTCAGGTTAAACAATATCCTGAATGCTTGCTTTAATGTGCTCTTCCTCTCTTGGTCGGCACTGAGCCAGTTCAACTCTGCTTTGGCCAATAAGGAGAAAGCAGGGTTCCCTGCAGGGTCCTGCTCCAGTGGCTCTTGGCTGGACCAACCACTTCCCCTATAGAAAATCCTGCTGCTGCGTGGAGCTGAGGAATGCCAGAAATGTTCATAACTGGCCTCCTTCCGTTTGTCTTTTATGCCTCTCTTCCCTCCTCGCCTCCGTATGGGGGTTTGTTTTCTCAGTGGGGGGTAATGTTGTTACCATACTACACAGCACACACGCATACACACACAAAAACATACCCAGTAATTGAAGTGGTTGATTAAGTGGCTGCTTCTCAGACTCTTAAGATCAGTTGATGTGACTTTGATATTTAAGGTGACCATTAGAGGATGATTTAAGACAGATGTGGAGGCAGTTTGTGCTGTCTCCTTGGCTCTGTAGCTAAAGAGCACTTGGCTCCTGCAGATCCAAACAAATACTAAGAGTGGACAAAAAGCTTAGTGTGACATCCAGATAACCCGCTCTCAACAATCTCAGTGGATTGAAACTAAGGTCCTGATTAATGGGTTTTTGAAGGTTATCAGTCTGCTTTCAAACAACCCGATCAGGTTCTGCGAGGTCCATTTGTCTCTCTTGAATCTGTGTAAAACAGTCAAAACAGATAACATTAATACAACAAGTATAGATTTTCCTTGCGCTACATGAAACCTGCTGCTGGGCTGTAAAATGTTTTTGCTGCAGACGTTTCATCACCTGCTAACCAGCCATGCATTGTAAAGACAAGTCTGTCATCACCTGGAGCCCGTACGCATTGATCCCTCGAGGTACGTGAAAATCCAGAACTGGGATTTCAAAATGTAAACCTCCTGCAGGCTACATTCTGCACTGCACGGTGTCAAAACAATCAGTTATATAACGAAAGTTTGTTTGACAGAAGGCTGAAATTTTCACTGTGGCTTTCTCATCTGTGTGTCTCACAGAGAGCCTAGGAACGCACTAAAAAAATGGTAGTGCAATCAAATATTTGTTTATGTAAAGCACTTTTTGTCCTCATAGTCAAATATCCGGAGTACCTGGAGAGAACCCACACAGACACGGGGAGAACATGCAAACTCCACACAGAGTTCAAACCAGGAGCCTTCTTGCTGTGAGGCGACAGTGCTAACCATCATCTAGCTATCATCAGCTAACCACCATCGTGCTGCCCCATAGTCAAATATCTAATCTATAAATAATATATAAATATTTTACATAAAACATGACACAGAGCCAAAAAAATAGCACAGAAACAGCTGCACAAGGAACTACAAATAAAATCTTCTCTGTATTTTTGGATATTTTTGGCTCCTACAAAAATATCCAGACAACTTTTACATGGATGGTACAGATATTCATGGTTCCCAGAGGATGAATCTGAATGCCTTTGAACACTTTGCCTTCACCAGCAGTTCAAAGATTTCATTCACTGCATGGATTGTCACAATATTTGATACTGACATTCACGGTTCTCAGATGCTAATTTATAATAATTTAGCACGCTAACATGCCAAATTAAAGCACCGTTCGCATGAGGCTGGTATTACTAGAGGACCTCAGGATTTAGAAATTAATCCCCATGTCTGTGTTTCATGAGGCGCTTACTTGAATTTACTGACATTATCCCCCATATATGATGTCAAGGCTCTGCGTAACATAAGCTACCACATAATAACTGGTGAGCCTGATGAAAGATGGAAAAATGTTCCTTACCGCATGCTGCCATGCATGTCATCTATCTCATCATCTTTTGAGATTTTGCTCTTCTGATGGATTTGAGCTTCCTACAAATGGGTCTCCATGCTGTGTAGAGAGATGAGCAAAAGAGATGAGGGAAAAGAGGCAGAAATATGGGATTAACCATGGGACTGATGTCATCATATGACATCAAACTTTTACTTTACAAATTATGGAAAAGGCTGATTTGCCACAGAAGACCACGGATAACTTCCACAATTATTCTCCCCATGTAAAACTTAGTCCCCTGTGAATCGTGCTTAAGATGGTGAACATGGTATAAACATTATATCTGCTCAACATCCGTTTGTTAGTACTGTTATTTTGAGTATGTTAGCATGCTGATGTTAGCATTTACAGCAAAGCATGGCCTCTGTGACACTAGCATGACTGTACATTGTTTGACTAGTAAGATATTTTTTGGGTTTCTTGAACCTTTATTGTATAGAAGCAGCTGAAGAGTGACAGGAAGGTGCGGAGACAGAGAGGGGGAATGGCATGCAGTACATGGCCACAGGTCGGATTCGAGCCCTGGGTCGCTGCAGCGAGTACTGAGCCTCTGTACATGGGGCACCCACTCTACTTACTGAGCTAACTGGTGCCCAGTTAGACTAGTTTTTATCCTTTTTTAATTCATATTGATTACAAGCATGTTGGATACTTTTTCACAGACATTCAGGTCCTTTGTGGTGCTCTGTGATACAAGTAGAACTTGTGCCTTGTTCTACTTTTACGACTGTGTGTGGCACTTTCTAGCAAATGGTTTGACCCTTCCGTGATACCTGAACTGGATCTGTCTCTGTATGTAACCAGTTATATATACAGAGGCTAGTACACATATGTATATGTTTAGATGTCCTACTGGGGTGCCCTTGATTTTTTCCCATCCTAATGTTCTAGGCCAACCTGGTGGCCTTTTTCCATCACTAGTTAGACATTAATGAAGTGTTCCCAGCTCCTCACAGCGTTCCTCTCTCTCCATCAGCCTGACCCTCTGCTCCGGCTGCCTCTCTGCGTCTCCTCTAGCTGTCATGTTTTTCGCTCTCCCTGTCTCTCTCAATCTCACTATCTCTAGATCTCTTTCAGTGCAGCGGTTTTCTCAGAAGTAGTTACCCTCGCACCTTATATAATGGGGAAATTCCTTTACGCTTATGTTCCTGATTATACCTCTGTTGTGGAAAGAGTACGCTGATGTCAGGGAACTCAAGAAAGTGTGTGTGTGTGTGTGTGTGTGTGGAGGGTGGGCAGGGGATCAGAAAAAATATCTATCTCCCAGGGTTTGGAAAACCTGCAACAGCCTACCTCTCCAAGTCTGTTCATCATTGATTTTTAGCTCTTCCATCCTTTATAAATTTAGTCGTATAGGTTGATAAACTTGATTACTGTATGGCCAATCAAATAATTTTCACTTCATGTCTTTTGGAACCTGTCAGACCTCCACAACACTTTGACCTTCTGCCACATTCCAGCATTGATCTCCGTGCAAAGGATCTTGAAGAGCCACAAAAAGCCCACAATAAATTCAAGAACTGCGGCCTCTTGATGGTGATGGGTATCAGTGGCTAGTAGAAGTGGACCTTAAGAAACAAATCCCCACACTTTCCTGGGATTCTGTCTCTTAGTCATGAAGTGCTGTGGTATTTCATAGTGATAAGACCATCCACGGCAAATCAAAGCATGGCTGTAATTTCTCTGTGTTCGTATACCAGGTGTTGACCGGGACAAGCGATGGGGAACGTTTCTTTCACATGTCCCTGCAATGCTTTCAAAGGAAAAACAGAAAGAAAGCGAGAAGTTCCAGGAGAGGCAAAACACTCGTAACCGCTGGTAATATGTTTCTTATGGTGGTACATTCATAGCAGCGAGGGAGGCAAATGCCTTTGGTTAAGCAGAGCTATTTATTCTGTCCTTGGAAACGGTTGAAGAACAACAAAAGCATTCTCAACAAAGAGTAGCACGACCTGATGCTGCTGCCTGTTTTCCTCTGTCTGCGGTGACTGTATCCTCCCTCAACATGGGGGCACTACTGGCAAACATTGTACTCAAAAAGCCACACAATAGGCACACTCAGCTCAGAAAGAACTTTTCAACTCAAAAACTGTGTAAGGAACCCAACCAAAATAAGTGACACTGCTAAGTTGATCCATAAAAGGTTCAATTTCAGTGTGGGTAAGCTTATGGAAAGAAACAAAAACACTGCCAGTTCTGTTGTTTGGATTTGCAGGACGCAGTGCACGCGAATACCCACTCACATGTACATGACTATAGCCTATACTCACACACTCACACACACGCTCACCAGAGTACCCACAGTGAACTCTGTCCGCTGACTCGCTACAAGCTTGGGAGGCAGTCCAGGTTTTCAGACTGATGGGGAACAGATTCTGGTGGTCTGGATCTTTTCGAGCTCTTGATTTTCAACCCACAGCGCACTTCTTGTTTACTACAGTGCTGGATTAGGGAGTTATTTGGAACACATACACACACATATGCAGGCAAGTACCTACAGTCAGGATTCAAACACATGCTTTACTCCATGAATCAGTCAAGATGATTTTTTTCTCCTTGTTTCATCCAACTACATCCATATTTGTTTAGAATATGATAATTACATGTTATGTGTTGTATTTAGTGTTAAACACAGGAACTGATCTTTTAAGCAACATAATGATGACACATCTGCCTTATGTCAGCATTAAAAATGATAAATTCCTAAAGCTAATTTGGAAGAAAGGGAAATAATATCACATTTAACAGGTAACTGCTCTGTAATGAAGAAAAGTTAGGATTCATCATAGCATTAAAAAGACTAATTAGAGTCAACAGTGGTACTAGCAGCTCTGTGAGGTTTACAATGCAAACATGGTGACGTTTAGCAGGTATAACCATGTTCACCATCTAAATGTAATTATGCCATGTCAAAGTCAGAAGGGTTCGTCCTCAGGGAACCATGAATGTCCATAAAACTTCATGGCAATCCACTCGGGAGTTGATGAGAATTCACTCTGGGCCAAAGTTGTCAGAATAACTGACAGAGTGACATCGCCATCCCTTGAGCCGTATCAATAGCGCGGCTAAGATATTTATTTTAGTACATGACTCTCCTTTAATTTAAAAGACATGCATGACTTTCAAAAACAATCGCTAGTGAAGATCTTCTGACATCTCGAGTATTTCTCACATGCCTGTAAGAAAGGCACTTTTTGGCAGCAGCTGCTGGCTTTTTAAGGTTACTTTGTGATGACAGCGTGAGCTGTCACTCTTCGGGTGTAGTAAAAAAAAAATTGAGATGAAGAGAGAAACAAACATGTCCTTTTCTGGGACTTGGTAACTTTTCAGTGGAATTTGTTTCCTCCAGGAATATTTTAAAGGTTTCCTGGAACGATTAATTAGTCAAAAAGTCGGCTGTCACATCTTTTTATGCGATTGTCACTTATTTTTTTCTTTCTCCTTATTTTCCTTTTCTCCAGTTACACAACTCTCTTCCACAGAGTCATGGAGATGTGTGCATGTTTTAGTGCATGTGTGTGCTCGTCATCGTCATTGCTGTCAAATTTTCATATTGTCTTGAAGTTTCCTGATGTAATCGGCCAAATCGGTGTGTGAAAAAAAGAGCCTGGAAACAATAGCTGAAGGTCAGACGGGTCGTGGAAAACTGTTTGAAGAACAATGTTATCTGGAGACCTGGTAATAAAATCCCAGTAGTGTGGAAAGGTACAAGCCCTTTGAGCAAAGAGCAGCTTCCGTTCTCCCAGTCTCACCTGGGCTTTCTATTAGCCGAATGGACCTGCTTGTCAGTCATGTCTGCATGAACAATTTTACCTTCTGTGTCTGTCAGCCACGATCATTCCTGATGTGGCAGCTTGTGACAGTCTGTCTTGACAACATGACAGGTTTTATTTCTACTGTGGTGCAGATGAATGTCAAGAATGATCAGGAGTCAAATATGAGTACAGAATGTTCAGCACTTTGAACACTGAGAATCAAACAAACCGCCACCCATGACGCTACACACCTAAAGCTTAATGGAAATACTGGTATGCTGATTGGTCGCTTTTCCAGACTCATCAACTATTGAATGCCATTGGATGCTCAAAAACTTTTTTTTAGTGTGTGTGTGTGTGTGTGTGTTATTGAGTGTTATTACTTTCCTTCCAAACCTAAGCTTTAAAAATATTTTGTTTAATCTGTGTCAAACACAATATTGCATAAAAGACACAATATGAGTGATTTATTCCATAACAACAGTACGGTGGCGTGAGATGTGAGCTGCTGTTTGTCTGGAGCTCTGGGCATGAAAATGTGTATGGGCTGAAAACAGAAGAAGAAAAGAGAACATCAATATTATTTCACAGCTTTGTGAGTGTTAGTGCACACTAACTTAGAAAGAAAAAAGAAATCCCTCTCATCCCACAGAGATGTGAGACGTTTGAGTCAGATAGATTTCTTTCAGGCAAGCAGCATTATTATTTTTCATACAATAAGGTATGGAGTGTATTCCTGTGAAATTTCTGGATCATTAATTGCCATTTGTGTGTCTGTTTCTAACTTGGAAATACAACATCCGAAAACCCCTGTGTGTCAGGACGAGGCCCGCAGGCCTGCAGCACTACGACAGCTGCAAAAGCATCTCTGTTATCCCAACGAAAAATCTACTATAACCTTACGAGAAACACAACATTCCTGGAGACACTTTTCTGCCAAACTAAAGTGCACTTACTGTTTGCCTTAGATAAAGGAGCAAAGTAATAAGCTCAGTCTCATTGGGGTTCATGCTTTGAAAGTGCAGAGTAAAAGTTCCTGGAAGTGTAAACATGCCAGGATTTCTTGGGCCTCTTATGCAAGCTTAATCTCACCCCTGGTTATACATGACACGCTGGGAAATATCAAATTAGATGAGCTTGTCCAAAAAAACTGTAAGATAAATAAAGAGCTCTATTATTACTTTGGGTTGATGTTGTGGCTAATAGCAGCCACCCCCGCTCAAAAAAATACACGAAGAGAGAACACAATGTTCCTCATATCGGAGCAGCTGAAGGTTTTCATAGCCGGGTCTCACAAGGTGCTGATAGGGTGAGACACTGTTTCAGACTTAATGTTGACAGTCACACCGCAAAAACATTCATTTATCTATTACATTGAAATATGATGGTTGAAAGTAACTAAGTACTTGTACTTTACAATTATTTCCATTTTTTCATACTTTTTTACTTAGTGCATCAATAATTATAATCCAATCATATTATAATTGTTCATTTTAATAAAAATCTGAGTACTTGTTTCCACTACTGAAAATGTAATAATGTGTCAAGCTGAATGTTTCCTGCTGCCTTCGACAGGACTGAGAAAGCGGATACTTCCGTCTGGACTCATTATAACATAACTGCCCGTAGACTGCTAAACTGAGCGAACCCAGTCGATTACTCATTGATAAGTGACATGTTAAAGAAAAGGCCCATTATGCACTGAATATATAACTGTACGTTTATTTACAATGCAGTAGGAGTCCTTATGGGTAATTTCCTCTTAGTTTGCCAAATAAATACCTGGTCTCCTATTTCGGGCACAAAGTTCAGCAGCATTCAAGCAGGTAATAATAAATCACCTGTCATAGACTGCAGACTGTAGGCGCTTTTAGTTCAACTTCTGCCACAGACAGGACAAAGAACAGTCATGTCTCGTGGAGTAATTCACAGCCTGTTCTATGGCACCACCAAGAGGACATGGGAACAAGACTCCCATGAATTTTGAGGTACTTGTTAGCTCCACTTCACTATATTTCAAAGCAAAATATTGTACATGTCACTCCACTACATTTAACACCTGAAGGATTTATAGTATTACAGCATAATACAGCTTAATATACTTTAATACAAACTTAATTGCTTCAATAATGTTCCAAAATCAGGTTTCATTTTTCATAGTTCTTATGCAATCTGCTTGGTTTCAAGTTATAATTATTTATAGAATATATATTTATTTCAAACAAAGACATCTTTACTGCAAAGATTTTTACATTTGGTACACTCTATTGACAATACTAAGAAGGACTGGTAGTAGTCGGTGGACTTTTTGCTTGTAATAGAGCATTTTTGTGGCTTTACTTAAGTAAAGCCTTTGAATGCTTTTTCCACCACTGCTGCAGTTTAAGCAAGAAAACTACAGAGAGGAAATAAAACCAAAACCACAACTTATTCCAGATCTTTCCACTTTATTGACACAGAGATGCAGATTAGAATTAATGTGGGTGTTAAATGATTTCTGAGGAATGAATTCTACTTGAACGTGTCTCCTGTATGCCATTATGACTCCCTTCTAGGTGTGACAATATTTTAAACTTTGACATACAACTGAAATCAGCACGACGAACAAAACTCAGTACAACTGACACTGTTGTGTTCTGTACTGTCGATCGATAGAGAACAGAAACACAAACTGCATTTATGGCAAAGTTAGAGCACGACGCAGGATGAGACAGTCGCTTCATCTCCATTTACAAAGCACTGACTGACATCCTGATGTCAATTTAATTGTATTCCCTTTGGACCTTTATAGCTGTGTGTGTGTGTCTGTGTGTGAGGTCAGTATGCAGTGCAATAGAGGCGTCTGCGTGTGCAAACTGGGCATGCTGTACACAAGATGTTGAGTGTTGCTGAAGAACAATGCCAACACAGAGAGAAAGAGATAAACTGGATACAACAACGTGTTGATGGCGTGAAAGCAGGAAACACTTCTGTCACTTTACTCTGAATAGCATCTGTCAACATAATCAGTCACGACATCTGCACATAACAGATCTCATTTACAATTCGCAGTGCAACATTGCCACACACAAAAAAGTAGAGGTTTTATAAAGGAATCATTTGTATAAATAATAATAAACTAAATAAAACACAGGTAAAACAAAGTGACACTAAGACGAGACACGACAGGTATGCTACTTTTTGCATGAATGGATGAATGAATAGTCATTTCTGAGTAGATGTTCCAGATTTAGATGCTGATTCTAAAGAGTGATGTTTAAAAGAAAATGGCAGTCTGACAGATAAGTGAGCGTCGCAGACTGCATCACACACAAAAATCACTATTCAACACCACGCAGATTCTCAACAGGTAAGTGACATTAATAGAAGAAGAGCAGTCGGCAGATCTCAGTCCTCGAACCTCCCGTCCAGGATGCTGTCGAAGGTGAAGGGGAGGAACTTGAAGCCCTGGCCTGAGTAAAACTTGTTTTGGAATTCCACCCTGTGCAGAAAATAAAGAAACAATTCAGACAAAATGAGCAGGAAGCGTCTCGCACAAGTGGTGATTGGCTTTCAGGTTGGGTAATGCTGAGCAGAGCAGTTGTGCCTGATGACCCCTGCTCTTCATTCCACACCCACCTGCACCCACTAATGTCTACATCCCTGCTGCTGGACCCGGTCCTGGGGCCAGACACCTAAGCTTCTTCCCTTCTGGAAAATGATCAGGCTCTATTTTTATACAGGCTGACGGTAAATGACGGCGGGGTGACCTTTTAACTGAGAAGCCACAAATACCTGCCATTCCATAGTCTGTCTGGTGGAGGAAAGCATACGAGGAGGGGATAGCCCTTTTACTCTGTCCTGCACTTTTTCTTCCAAAAACTCAGGAATAATCTAAACTGACCCATCAGTGTTAAAACCTGAAGGTCTCTCCAAATCTGTACTGAATTATCCTCAAAATTCACAGGCCACTTTTGACATTTTGCCAACCGATGCTGTCATTCCTCTACATATACTGTAATTTAGTATATCACTGTTTCATGGTTAAGGACTCCAGGGTGTGTCGAAGAAAAACCTGTCAACACATGAGCACCTTACGGTGGAGAGGCCAGATTTTTGTGAACCTCTACTTTTGCAAACCAACCTTACAGTACGTGGAAGCACTGGAAATAAAATATCATAATTGGTGTTTTATATAATCTTCTCTGCATGCAAAACTGCACCTGATTGTCCCTGAAAGCTGAGTCACCTCACATTCCTGTGTAAAGGATAATTATAGAGAAGAGTGGCTGCAACGCAGGCCATGTCCTGTAAACGTACCAGTGGATTATAAAACCAGGATGACATTCAGCGAAGACATTGATGAGGAGACAACAAAGGCTCATCTTAGTCATGGCAAGGAGTCGCAGACAGTTCTGCGCGCCACACACGCAGCAAAAATGCACCGACAACAGCCAGACATGTTCCAGGCCTCAGGCCAGGAAAGAGAGCGGGTGAAGGGAGACCAGGATTTGTTCTAATTGGGACACACCATTGTTGACTGGCAGACACACCCTGGCACTGGGAATGTGTTGTGAACTGTTGAACCTCTTAAAACCTCTTTGTTAAGTAATGTCCAGCTATACAGACTCCATTTATAATACAATGATAATGTCTGATGTCATATGAGTTCATATTAATTAATTGCATTCTCTGATACCATTTTGACAGTCAGTACAGCCTAGATTTACACAATAAGTGCCAATAAGTGTCCTTTAAACTTTTCATCATTTTTGTTTTAATGCAAAGAAACTGGTCCTGGGTCCAGCATTAGCAGTAGCTTCTCCTCTCTGTTTCTGTGCACCCGGAAATAATCTTCTGAGGAACAGCAAAGTAAAAACTAGCCTGCAGATGGAGCTATAGGTCAGAAAACGCAGCGTTCAGTCACTTAGTTTGATGATTAATTGTACACTAGAATATCAGAATAGAGGCTGAATCTTTTCTCTGAAATAGGTAAAAAAAAAAAAAAACATGAACACCAACAACCATAAGTATCAATTAATAAAAATTCATTGAATAATCTCCAGATAAAAACACGATACTGAGAACGGCATTGATTGAGAAAAAAAGAAAGCAACAACCAAACAAACATAATTACACAACTCACCAGTGCAGTCGCAGTGCATGTAAGAAGGCTGACAGGCCTTCCATAATGAGAAGAATGGCCACTGTGAGAACAGCAAAGAAGTAAAAGACAATGGCCAGAAGCAAGAAGCCTGCGAGGCTGCGGGTAGACAGGCCAATGTGCATCACCATGGACCACAGCACCTCTGACAACTCTGCATGGGACAAAGAAAGAGGTGATGAACTTGAGCAAGCATGTATTTCATTTCAGTTTATTATCCCATAATAATAATAATAATGATAATAAACTGTGACTTACGTGCATGAGCCAGACTGAGGGCCCAAAGCCTCAGATAGGACGCAGTGTTGGAGATACAGCCAAGGCAGTACTCTATGGTGTGGATCGCCTGATGCACGGCCACATCTGCAAAGTTAAACTGTGGGACAGAAACAGAACATCAAAACGTAACCGCATCCCAGCATGAACCTCTAGAAAACAACCTCTCTATGGCAGGTCCTGAGGTCCACCTAGGAGGAGTTTGGTTCAATGTGTGTGCATGATCGTTCAAGTTATTGATAGGAAAAGCCATTTGCCACTGTAGATCAGCAAAGCCCCCCTAAATTAGAAGAAGAGGCGTCTTTGTCTTAAGACCCCGTGAACCCAAAGAACCAGCTGCACCGTTGATGCCTCATGCACATCACCATGACTGTAAAGAAGCACCGGCCTACTGGCACCTACCACTTGAGGAATCCCTCCAACCCATGTTTGACATGTGACACCTGGAATACACCCACCACACGCCGACTAACACGCACACAGACAGACAGACGAACAGACAGCTAACAGCAGCAGGCAATTGTTGACAGTGTATATAAATAACAAAGCGAGGGGGCAGAAGGAGACAGAATAGCTAGACATGCAGGGGGGGGGATAGGTTGCAGGGTATAGGTGCAGCATCCTGTCCTACCTCTTCCTCCTCTCTGGCCTTGACAGCAGTTGACAAAAGGCAACGCTTGGTTATTGATAACACACACGCACACACACAGATCGACAGACAGACAGATGTCAGTAAACAGAAAAGTAACGAGAGAAATCAGTTCCTCTTAAAAAAGGGGAAAAAAAGGAGGTGAACCCAACATTACAGGATGACAACGCTCTGCTCACAGTCAGGCCATTTTAGTAAAGTAGGGCAATATATCGCTTTATGTTTTAAGAGGCCCGTATAAAAGTGTAATGTTTCCTGGTAATATTAAAGCTCTTCACAGTGTCCTTCAAAGATGTTTTATCAGCCTGGCAACAAGAAACAGAGCGATTCCATAAAGTAAATTACATTTCTTAAGTCAATCCTTCAATAGCATTTATTACAATCTAAAGGGTGGCAGTGTTGAGCTTGTTAAACCTTCTCCCCACATGGGACCTTCATCCATAATTGATGCTTTTCAGTGCCACAGCGGAAGTGGAAACATTAGGTATCGATTTCTGTTTCAAACTGTGGCAGAGTGATTGAATTATTCAACGATGGGAGTAGATCCTATAACCCCTTTCCCCCCCCCCCCCTCACCAAACTGCTGGACTGCCGTTACTCCGGCTTTGTGAGCAAGTTACTGACGAAGACACGTCTCATTTACCTCAGGCTCGTCGTCAAATTGCTGCGCGAGCTGGTCGTGCTGGATGATTTCAGCCTCATCCTCGGTGGGCCCGTTGCCCACTCTGATCCCTCCGAAGTTATCTGTACCCTGACAACGACGGGTGAAATAACAAAATGAATTTATTGTGTTTAGAACTGTTATAAGATGGCTGTTATTAGAATTATGTTATTTCCAATGATACGACTTGCTTCATCTTACCAGGTTTTTCCGCCACAAATGCTGTCTCCGCAGCACTAGAGTTTTCACTATTAACATACAGGGAACACAAGCCAAGGCGATTATCACCAAGAGTGTTTGTATGGCCATCTACAGAGAGAAAGAGAAAGAAAGAGATTAAACAATGACAACTACATTAAAGAACAAGAAAAGGATGGACATACATAACTAGCTGTATCTGACCTGTCCTCTGTAGAGGGGTTTGTTACTGGGGTCGTTGTAGTTGAAGAGGAACATGTTAATAAAGGCGATGAGGAGACTGGGGGCGTCCCTGGATGAGCGCGCGTCGTACGAGACCCACTTATAGAAGATCAGAATGACGAGGTAGCCAAACAGACTGAACATGAAGACGATCTCTGGGATAAATCCCAAGTAGATATTCAGTGGCTTCTTGAAATACCTGCAGGAAGCCGCAAAAGATCACTCCGTCACCATGGCAACTACACAAAAATTCAGAGAAAGAAATAAGATAGGTGGAATAATAAATGTGGATGAAAATCTCACAGGTGGTTGAAGAGACTGAGAGTGACTCCGAACAGCATGTGGATGACTCCCAGGATGACGGACATCTTCATCTTGAACGAGTTCAGGAATGTCAGCTTGTTGGTGGCAACGTTCCATATCTGACGGATAAAATGGTCAAAGTGTGAGTGAGACTGACCAAATCAAATATCACATATGTGGGCTTTGTCTTTTACAGACATTCAATCACGATAAACCCACCTATAGCCAGTATAAGGCAGGTTTATGTGAGCGCTAACATTATATAACAATTTTTTGAAGGCATGGCTGGAAAGCACACAACGACCAACAACAAAGATAATTTGTACTTCGTAGAATTAAAAGATTATAAAGACACTAATATTTACCGGATCAATGCCAATGGGATACGGCCCTTTGAACACTCCATCTACTGTTGGGTCCAACTGCAAAACTTTATTGTCTGTCAGTGTTTCAAACCTGAACAGGATGAGAACACTGATCAGTACTTGCAGTAGCTGGGTCAAAGCTCCAGTCACAGTGATTACCAATGACACTTACGTCCAGTTGCCTCCTAATCGACTGTCGAACATGGGCCTGACGCTCCATCCAGAGCCAAACACATTGAGTGACTTGGAGAAGCAGTCGTTGTAAATGATCCCAGTGTAGACTGAGAAGATTCCCATCAGCAGGATGATGTAGCGCCCTGCAAACACCATGCTGAACATCTGCCACAAATCAAACAATAAGAGAGTTTAAATCAAACGGCCAAACAACCAAACCCTGTAGAGCTCTAGGGGCTGGTGTTTCACCAGTAAGGATGGTGTAGGGTAATGAGATGGCCATGATGGGATCCATACCTCATTATCGTTCTTCTGGGCCATCAGTCTGCTCTCTCTCAACACAAGGTACAGGGCAGCACAGGTCATGAGCGCCCCGTGGCCCAAATCACCAAACATAACGGCGAATAGGAAGGGGAAAGTGATGATGGTGTATGGCGCTGGAGACAAGGAGGCAGGCATCAAATGAGGGGAGGGTGGTGCGGCAGGTGAAACAACACATGAGTGAAACACGTGACATGTTCCAACGAGGTGATAATGGGTGACGAGGCAGAGTAAACAACAAGCCTCTCAGTGACTGTAGTTCAATACTACAGGCAGCTGGGTGAACAGACTTTTATGGATGCACACAGACAGGAGTGACACACGCTTACCTGGGTTAATCTCCCGGTAGCTGCCAATCCCGTAGGCATCCACAATGTTTTGGAAGCCTGAGGTGAACTTGTTGGTCTTGTTATAGGTGGGTGGGGTCTGCTTTGTCTGCATCCTATTGAGGATTGAAGGCACAGTGGAGCCGCTCTTCTCCTAAAAAGGTCATGAAACACAAGGTTATGATTCACATTTTCTTTCACAGCCCTGAACTACTGGAACATTTCAGAAAATTTACCAAAAATCTCAAGTTTTTTCATGAGTTTGGAAGCAAAGTAACCACGGTGACACATCCTAGATTCATTTTAAAAATGCTACTAACCTTTCCAAGAATGAGCTCATCAGCTGAGTATGCAGAAACCCAACTGTACACGAATGCTGCTCTTTTTTCTTTAACGTGATTAAGGATTTCACAGCCCATCACTGCTCTCATCTGACAGCGCTGCCTTCTTTAAAATCCGATTGTAATAGGCCGATAAAAGATGGTGAAATTCATTTATCTTAGCTGAGTTCACACAGCCTGTCAGGACAACTCTGTAGAATCGGTGGTACAGATAAGATCCTGATACAGTACACCGGGCCTCACGTTTCAAGAAAAGCAGAATAAGAACAGCTGAGAGATAAATTGAGTGTAGAGACAGCTCTGTACCTTACAGGGCCAAGAGCTACACCAAATGTACAACTAAATATCATGTTATCAGAGCACTCCTCCAATTTAATAGTGCCCTCACAACCACATGGTCTGACTCATGATTCAAATCGGTACAGTCAGCAATATTCTCTTTTTTTTTTTGACATATTCTTCTTCGGGCTACGTCTTTGTCTGATAAACTCATTTCTTTTCGAACTCCAAATTCAAACCTAACTCCCAGCCACAAAAGGCTTTATAACACTTCACATATACAACAATACTCCCCAAACAGACTTTTTATTTATAACCTGAGCACAATGGGTCATGCATGACCAAAAATATTTAACTGTCTGACAGAGAAAATGAGGTCACCGCACTGTGAGTAGCTGGCTTAACTTAACTAAAAACTCTTCGGCTCAGCCTGCAATTTGTTGCAGCCAGAACAACTTTTAGATACGACTAAATGGAACTCGGTAAGAACCTGCATGTTGTGTCTAAGCTCCTCCAGTTGGTGACGACTGGAGTAAATAAACACACCTTAACTCAACGTTATTTAAATTTGTGTACACACAAAGTATACTGCCAGCGGAACACCCTGTTAGCACACAGATGAACTTAAGACTTGTTGGTTTCAAACTGGTTCTGCTACATTCACAACACAACAAGGTAAACCTGAATCAGAGTCTACTTCCTAATAGTAAATAGCAAAAGTGGGGCCTGTGTGTGACTGTGAAAATATGAACTGGACCTACTAAGTAGTAGATATTCTCCTTAAACATACACCGCATGGTGCTCGGTTACTCACCGTCCCCCTACGCAGGGCAAACTGGATGGAGTCCATGTCAGAGACGGGACACCACACCTCAGCGATCAGACACTTCTGAGTGACGTCAATGTTGCAGAGGTTGAGGGTGTGGTAGATGGCCTTCATCTTCCTCACCTTGATGAACCACACCCTGACTGTCTTGGCTGCAGCCTGCAGGACCCTCTGCCTGTGATCTTCAGTCTGGTTTAGCACCTTTAGGGGCAGACAAGAGTAAAGGTGATCGCCGCCAGAATGAAATCTTTTACATGACTGTATCAGATGTGTTTATCACGATTTTATAATCTGCTGATTGATGATTTTGTGGCATATTTTGTGTAATCCGTTAAATGTTGTTTATCGCTAACTCTCTAATGGTTATTGCTGCCCAGCTTGGACAAGACTTTAAGAAAAAATAAATAAATCTCCCTGAGGCTTTCTGGTTAAATATAAATTAAAAAGTAAAACGTCTCTGCTAGATATTGACAGCTCTGGGAAGATTAACCTAATCTCTTCAGTTCTGGAGCCAAAAAGTGACAAGACAAATGTCCACTGTGGGAGCCAACACATATTCCTGCCACTTTGGTTCTCTCTCTGCTTTCTTAAGAAGTACAAGAATTTCAGAGGGAGGGTGAGTCATTTTTCTCTGAATGAGAACACAACAATATTAACCAGTATGCTACTGAAGACATGTATCAAATATCATCAAGATTAAATAAAGTCTATGTGAATTGAAAACTAAAAACAGCAGCAATGAATCATGCATTACTTGATATTCATAGAAAGGGTTTATATTTACTAGCAGCAAGTCATATGTTCAAGAGCAATGGGCTGTCTAATCCATTAGGTTTTCCCGAAAGAGATATAGGATATTCCCAGGTATGCTGCTGTATGACTCACATTTAAAGTCCAGTCTCATGATCAGCAAATAGCAAGATATTTAAGCTCTGTGCTGTCTGCCTGCACGCACAGTCTCGCCTGCTGCTGAGGGGCTTAATGGCCCACACGTATTTGATCGGTGTCCAAATAGCAGGACATTTTCCTCGCCCATGCCATTCTGTCATTTAGCTCTCCAGCCCACGTAGCGACAAGCATAACACAGCATCCACAAACAACAAGGCCCACATTCCCCGGTATATGAGGCCGTGAGAGGATATCAATTGATTTGTCAAACAGGGCGCATGTCAAATATCAAGTATCTGCCTCGTGAAAGCTGTTTCTGTAGCAACTGTCAATGATCCGATAATATCTAAGTACATGTAGGAGATTGCCTTCTGACAGGTCGTAGCTCAGGCTGCACACAGTAAAACAAATGTGATCTGTGATGACGGGTGACGTAAAAACAAATGTGCAGATGGATGCGGACCTCACAGAGAGCCGCCACTACGTTAGTGGCAGATAGCGGGGATCCAAATAAAGAATGAAGATGTATCACCGTATGACACCGTGTAAGGCGTAAAGACAGAGGGATTCCCTGACGCTCTGCCTTGTGCTAGATAAAAAGTCTCCAGGGAGGAATTCAACACTGAAGGTACAATAACAACAGTGTAGTTTCTATGGAAAGAGTCTGCCTGCAGGAGGACATTTGTCTGAGCCGAAGCTGAAGTTTGCCCACAGGTGGTAAAAAGATACAATTGGCACATTTTCTGTACATTGTCTGGAAAAAGAGGAACTGAGAAAGAGCTTCCTGATGTTTGTCTGATGGAACAGTTAGGATTACCAAACATCCTTTAACGATTCATCTCACTCTCTTTGTAGGATTTATAACCGTAGCTAGTGAAGCTCTTTTTTTCTATGAGCTGCTTCTTGTGAAACCTCAATCAAATTAATTCACTGCTTATAAAATATCTGGCTTAAAGAGCAAAGGGCAGGATGCTGGGAATGAACTGTAAAGAGCAAATGTGGTTACTGTCGTTAGAAATTTCCTTTTCTTTGACTTTCTGTTAAGAGTTCTTCCTGACCAGACAGAAACCACAAAAAAAAAAAAAAAAAGAGAACTAACAAGTTCAGTTGTGTTTTTGTGCAAGTCAGCGTTAATGAGTCAACAATGTGCATGTGCTCTCCGGAAGTGTATTAATACTTGGAGTGGCAGTCGTTTAGATCTTGGGAAGGGGCTTGGGAACAGGAGGGTGGCTGGTTCAAGTCCAGCATTGGCCACAGTACAGAGTGTGGTTTGGTAGCTGAAGAGGTGGAAGTTACCCCTTAACTTTGGCACCTAAATATGCCCATCACTCTAACATCTCTCCTGATAACTGTACGTGTATCGGTTCTTTACACGTGTGTGTATGTACTATAACAAGTTGTCTTCTTCTTACCATTTGCAGGTCGTCAATGCGTGCATTCACGCCTGCTAGCATCTCTTTCCTCTCCTGGGGGGTTTCTGGACACGGGTACAAGGTTGCTCTGAACCTGAAGATAGATAAAGAAGCACAGATGAAGATCTGTTGCTCAAGAGGACATTTATAAAATAAAATTATACAAATGTTGAACAGTCACTTACCCCTCGCAGATCTTCTTGACTCTATTCTTCAGCTGGTCTCCCTGGAAGAAGATGATGAAGACAGACTTGTGGACCTGGTCACTCTGTGGAAACATCACACAGTTAGTAATGAACCATCTGCCCAAATTCACAGGATATCAGTTTATTAAAAATGGATTTTAGAGTCTACTGAACATGACTTTTGTTTATTAAACTGTACTGACTGTAGTCGGGTCCTCCAGTGGATCTTCAATGTCTGCCTGCCTCAGAAACACATTTCCTCTGCAAACTCTCCACAGCATCCTCTCGAATGTGGGAATACGTTCCCTGCCGATGACTCCAGCCACAAATCTATAATAGATGAAAAGGTTCTGTCTTTCTGTTGTTGGTTATATTCGTAAAGCTTAAGATGCCCTTAAAAAATTTGATCGAGTCAAAGAAGTCTTCTTATCAAAAACTATGAGTTAAGCTTTCTATATTTAGGATCTACAGAAGCTAACGGTAATGTCTCATTCAAGACTTTGTGAATGTGGATCCTGATTAGATTTACACTTTAGATGACCTTTGCTGCCTGACTAAGATGGGCCGCCTGCATTGGCGTGTGGTTGGTTTGTTGTAACACTCTGATTTCTGACAGAGATGACAGAAGTGCACAGAATGAAAATCTCCAAGAACTTCATAAGCTCACCCGAGTCTCAGAGGAGCCACTCGGTTAGGATCATTGGGGTCCATGAGGGTGGACGACTCCTCCAGTAAACTGGGATCCTCCATCTGCATGAGAGCCAGTTAACACATCATCAGCTACAATGTCAATCATAACTGCATTACCATATTGTAAATACATATATACACACATAGAGGTGAACACTGCTGTTTTAAAACTTGTCAGACGTCTTATTTACATGAATGTTGACATTTGAACCTAAGAAAGATACAAGAGCCAGTTAATGATTGAACAGCTGTGTGTTTAGCTAAATGATTCACCTCAATTAACACTCACAACAACTTGTAAAAGAGGACTTCAAAATTGCTTGTCAAGGCAGTGAAGTGGAATCGATGTTGGGCAAAGGTGCACGGGCAGATGAATAGAATACACAAAACTAAAGTATAATATTATACAGGAGAGGTATTACAGGATACTAATGTGAACAGCTGGTAAAAATAAGTCAAGGCCATGTGAGCAGCTATAAACAATCACGAGTGAAACACCTTTTGCCAAATCAAGCAACAATAAGAGGTCCTTTGTGTGAGTGTGTGTTATCAGCAGAGTCTGTGTTATTCCAAAGCAAACCAGAAATGCCAGAAAGGTTCAGACTAAACACAGTGACTATATTAAAGAATTAAAGTTTTGGTTTTTCAATCAGAAAAATAAAATAGTTAATCTGTTTCTCAAGCTGCACAACCATGTGGATAAACTATTATAAAGTAAGAGTCCCACTTCCTCTTCAGGCAACCACAAGGCTGCAAAACAGAAGATCTGAGTTTATTGTTATGCAAGCCCTGTGTACACAGTCGAGCTGACCTCATCAAAAAACTGCTGTGTGCGACGCAGGATGTGCTTGAGCTCCGTCAGTTCCAGGAAGTTCTTCTTTAGGGCTTCTTGGTTGGTGTTTATTTCCTTCAGCTCATTCTCGAGCTTCTCAAATGTGGCCTGTGGACGGATGCACAGAAGGGTGAGCAGAGGGACGCAGCAGACAATAGAGTTCTCGGTTTATCTTTAAAGGTTAAAGAGCATTCACCTCCATGTCGATCATGTCCCTTGGGAAGGGGACTTCAGGATTCTCTCCTGTGTCAACTATTGGGATGTTGGCCTTCTTTATTTCTTTTTCCACAAATCCTGCAAGATGGAGGGAACAAGGTAAAAAGAGGGGTACATCTAGCTACCCCTGATTATACGCACAGAGAGGCCCGGCCCTTTAAAAAACAGTTATTATGTTATTTTCACTTACTCAGTTTGCGATCCATCTCCTCGCATCGTCGTACTTCATTGACAAACTTTCGTTGGAACACATTCACGTCAGGATTTAACTGCAGGAAAGAAGAAATAAAGAAAACGTCACATCACATCAGTAACCTAAGCTGCCCCGATATCAATAATTTGATGAGTTTCTTTTAGGAAGTGTAAAAAAAAAAAGCTCATTTTCAATATTATCATTTGAAAATCTTATTTATTTTTTAAACTGGTGGAGGGCAACAGGAGTGACTAAGATACCAGTGTTGGTGCACAGACTTGTTCTGTTACAGCCCATTCTATGGTCTAGCACAAAGCTTCCCTCAGGCCTCGTTAGGAATGGGCTTTCTCATGCGTGGAATGAGGGATCAGCTGTGAGCACATGATGAACATGATGCAGAAGGCATGCACTTTCTCAGCAATGTCAGTGACGTGGAGCTTTACACAACAGGTACCGGCCTTGGTGAGCAAGTTTCAGTTGGTAGAAAATGGCAACAGGATAACAGTGGACTTACATCACGAAATTGCACCATCCCGATCTCTCCCAGTTCACTGACACAACAGTAGGCAGCTTCTGACTGGAGGAAGAGCTGAGCCAGTGTCATCTCTTCACTTCTGAAGAGTTCCCCCATGTTGCCGAAGGATGGGAGTGCTCAGCACCCTTAAGACCAACCAGAACCTGCAGAGAACAGAATACTAACAAATATTTGCAAGTTTTAGTGAAAACTGTGTATCAGAGACAAACTGTAGAAGTTCAACGTTTAACACTTCTCTCCGCTTGGCACACTGGTGTCAAGAATACTAATTAAGGAGGCCTATATCAGTTGTGTGTTAGTTTAGCACAAGGGTGAGAAACCATGTGACAAGACACGAAAAGAGAAAAGAAAAAGCTTGCCCCCATGCTGATCTCATGATCAGCACAGGAATGCAGCTCAGCTGAAGACTAGTTTTCTCTTTATCAAGTCAATATTAAGGATATGTAAGTGGCTATAGTTTCTATTATGAATGCATATCACAAGTTAATAGTTCAGCTTCTGTAATGTGTGTCATTTAATGCTAAAGGTGAAGATTTACACACAATATCCTGCATCTCAGCAGCAGCACAGCCTCCTACTGTAAAACGACCACACAGGGCTTATCTGTGGATTACAAGGTAGCATGTGACCTGTAGCTCCTGTAAGCCTCGACACTCCCATTGCCATCAGCGCAAAGTGCAAATAAACCTATTTAACACAGCAAAACGGGTTTACACAACAACCATGACAGTCCACACGCCTACACGGTCTAAACATCTGAGTCAACACGACGGACAGGCACATTAAGCAGCTTAGCGACGTCCTCAGACTACAACAGCCTCACCTGTCAGAACTGATGTCAAATAGCTAATGGCTGCGGATGCTAACAAACCGATTTTAACATGTCACCGTCACAGCAACTCGGACATCAGTCCACCAAAACTATTAACACAGTGCCATGATGTAACAAAGCTGAACAGTTATACCGTTAGCTAATTAGCTTACGCTAGCAATAAAATATTAACTATAACGTCAGTCGACGGGTGCTAATCAGATTAGCAACCGTTGGTTAAAGTTTAACTTTGATATCGCGAACAACACATTTTTATACCAGAATATTACATGACATAACGTATGAACGTTATTTATTTATTTAATTTTATTTTTTTGACTACAGGTTGTTAGTTAGCTAACATAGATAACAGCTAACCTAGCTCAGTTTGTAATTTGTAAGTGTAACTTTGGGCTAAAGCGCACCTGTTGCTCAATATTTACTTATTCTAGCCCACAATAATAACAACACTAATAAACTACCTTTCAGTTAAGCAATAATGTTCGGTCCTTACTGTTGAGGTGGAGATAGTGTCTGTTTCCTCCCTCCTTCCCTTCTTGGTTTCCTCTTCACTTACCGACTGCTCGCTCTTTGGAGGCGACTCTTCTTCTTCTGCTGCTGCTGCTGCTGCTGCTTTGAGGTTTCACGGCAGTCGGCATCCTCAACGTTGTATTGCTGCCCCCCTGTGGCTGGTCGTGTAATTAGTCCAGTAGTTTTCAGCCCTCCACAATATCTTTGAGACTCTCAAATATAGATAAAGATAAAGAAAAAAAAATGAAATTAAAGTGTGCTTTAATTTCATATAAAATGTTAAGTACTTTATTTATTCCTCTATGACTAAATATCTTTGGGTTGTAGGCAAAACAAGGCATTTGATGATATCACCATGAGCTTTGGGAAGCAGAGCTAAACATTTTCTGACAATCTGTGGACCAAACAAGTATTTGATTACTAGAAAATATCCAAATTCACTGATTTCAGCTTCTCAAATGAAAATATTTCTCTTTCCTTTAGTCCTCTATGACAGTAAACTGGATATATTTGAGTTGTGGACAAAACAAGACACCAGAGGAGTTTTTCCCCCGCAATTTTCTGATGTTTTATGGACCAAAGAAAAAATGAATTGTTAGTTGCAGCACTTCAAGAGTTGCACTGGAACACTTTAATCTTGCTTCATATGATCAAGAGTCAAGAGTCAGGCACACCTCCTCCACTCCCTAATCTTCCTCCTCCTGTAGGGCAGAGGCGTCCATCAAAACATTCCTGTATCTAAAAAAAAACCTCTTATTGGCTGTGTTTGCATCCAGATTCATAGTCGTTATGTGCTGACATAATTGACATTAGATCATTTTAAATTATATGACTAACTATTATATGACTGTTATTAAGGACTGAAATATTTCCATGACAAAACAGAAACATGCGAAGATACTGAAATCCTTCATCTTACATTCTGAAAGATGTTGATTTACAGTAAGTGTACCTTATGTGCAATATACTGTGTACACATTTCATTTATTTCTTTGTCTTTGAGTTACGGTGATTGTTGGGGCGGTCCCTTCCTGGTTGTTGAAAAGATGTGGTGGCTGAGGGGTGAGGACTCTTAAATACTGGCGTCAGCTCATGGTGGGACTTGGGTTTAGTTAGTTTTGCCTTGTATTTAGCTGTTTACCCCTTGTGTGTTATTTGGTGTGGCAAAAGCAGTATATATGTTCCCTCATGTGGCATGTTTAGGTAAGGTTGTTCAGGTAACACCTTGTTTAGTTGACATTCTATTGAGTAAGGTTGTATTTCATTGACAGAACAACAACCTACCTCTATCTATTTAGTGTTCATTAACTCGATCTTTTATATTATTTTACAATTACAGAAACACTTCACTTGTATATAGACGTTATATGTTTTTAGTAGTTAATACACTGTTAGTCAAAAAACATCATCAACATTCCTTTTTTTATTTATACCTCCTATTTTCTGAGTGACCTTTTGCATGCATCACAGATAAGAAAGGCTGCTTCTGCAGGACATACTGCAGCTCTGCGAAGGACTCACCTACCCTCTGTACATAGGGGTAATGTTTACACAAGACATCAGTGCAACCAAACTCAATCTCGTATTTTTGTCTTGCTGTAAGTACAGAGTTCGGGTGAGTTCAATGATTTCCCTCAATGCACGCAAGAGCCTTCAACCAAGACAGAGAAAATGTTCTTTGGGTTTATTTAATTATAAAATGACTAATTACTCATCTCCATTAGGCTACTTTCCTGTTTTGCTGCTGGGGAAAAATACAACAGCAGTTACACAGCTGATGCCCTCAGTAGCATGCAAATGAATCTGAATGGTTGTTGATGAATGATGTTTCAAAGAAGACCTAAGAAGTGTGTAGAGTGTGATTATTTCACTTTGTAAACACTTGTCAGACATTACTTTAGAGGTGATTTTAATGATTTAGACATTATTATTATTAATAATTATTATTATAGACTCTAGTAACCACTATTTCAGAGACTTTGTAACATTTTACTAGTCTGAACTGATGTTAATCAATCCTGGACCTGTGTGTCATGTCACCATAGAGGTGGAGCCTACAGATATGCTGCCCTGTGGGGACATAATGGGGTGGAGCCCCAGCAGCATGGGTGGGAGCCAGTGGGCGGGGGTCGGGTGTAAGAAGGGAAAAGTTGGACTGGGTGGTTTCACAGCGAGCAGAGAGGCATTTGAGTCAGGGCACACATGCCTCAGCTGTGAGAGGCCCTACTCCCCTTGGCTGGCTGGCATCCCAGAGCAGAGGCAGAGAGAGAGTGAGAGAGACACACACGCAGAGTGTGAGACTGAGGGTGAACAGAAAGTTTCAGTGTAAAAGTAGGTTAGGACGAAGCAAGCAAGTGGCTGAGAAAGTTGTCTGAGAGAGAAGAGAAAGGATTAGAGTTGTGAGCAGCGTGGCTCCTGCAGGTTGTTTTTCACTAGTATATTTTTATCTGTGGTGAGTGTGCAGGCAGTTTGTATTTGGAGTTGACAGCCATGGCGGATACAGGTGTCAAGAAGGAGCACGCAGCCCTAGAAGAAGTGCCTTATGATGACGACGAGGTGGCCCTGGTGGGTGCTGCCACTGAGCCTGCAGTAGAGGAGGACAACCCTGCTGGGGAGGTGGACATGCTGCTGGCCACTGGCTCTGGAGGCAAGAGTGAAGCACAGATGAACGGGGTCATGGTTCTGTCTCTGCTAGACAAGATCATTGGGGTGGTAGACCAGATCCAACAGACCCAGAATGGGCTCGAGGCCCGGCAGGAGGCTATGGAGAAGTCAGTGTCATCCATTCAAGGGGAGCTGGCTAAGTTGTCCAAGAACCATGTTGGCACGGCCAACACTGTCAACAAAATGCTGGAAAAGGTGCGCAAGGTCAGTGTCAACGTGAAGACGGTGCGCAGCAACCTGGAGAAGCAGGCAGGTCAGATCAAGAAGCTGGAGAGCAACGAGAACGAGCTGCTCAAGAGGCGCAACTTCAAAGTCCTCATCTACCAGGTGAAGTAAGGGGACACTGAGGGCTGCAGTGTGTCCGTGAGCTTGTTCTTTTATTATTTTAAGCTGATAATCTGTGATTGAGAGTGTGCTGGTAATACTTTTAACACAAATTTGTTAAAGGTCCACTTGCAGTACATGTTAGTGTTGAAAAGGGGTGTGCTGCATTCCCCACATCACAAAGGAAACTTGTTAGGGAGTGTGAAATGTACCTGGAAATCTATGAAACCATCAGAGCAACATTTTGACACCAGAGAGAGTTAGAGTCACACCAGTCACACACCAGCTGACCCTTGTTAGTAAAAATGAAATGGATATGATGCTGGCCAAAGCCTTGGCTCTGTGGTTTCCATGACATACGTGTCTGAATCACTTTCTCCTAAAACTCAGACACAAATAATACTCTATAGTATAGTTTGTGTAAGATGGATTCCTACTCTTGCCACTATTAGTAGCTTCCATGGAAAAAAATGAAGGCAGATAGTGACCTCTCCCACTCCACAGGACTTCATGATTACCCAATGAAACTATATAAAGACTAGTGGGTGTAAATACAAATATAAGGCCTATAAACACTGGCATGAAGGGCTACTTGAGATAGAACCTACGCCCCACCTCTGAGAGCTCAGAGGGCAGATAGTTGGCAGACTGCTGCCATGTAAGATGAAGATGTTGTTTTTATCATGAAGATTTCTCAGAAGTGGGACCACAGACTGTATTCACGCACAAACACTCAAGAACAGAATTATAAGTATTGGGATTGGGTCAAATTTATTGGAGGCTGCACGGTAGTTTCTCCTGAGAGAAACAGAATAAAAATCAGTAAATGAATGAATAAATAAAGGACTTGATATGAAGGTGTGACAGCCGAGCAATGATCATCTAACTGCAGTTATGAGTCTGATGCTCATCCTGAGAGTTGGACAGGCTTTCATGCACTTCAACTTGAACTGCGTAATAAAAGTCTTGACATAGCCTCTGATCTGGAATTTGTCATTAGATCCCAAATCAAACGGCAGCGCAGGACATTGCCAGTGGTAACCACCCCATGCAAAAGGGAGAAGATTTTCTTTAAACACATTAGCAAGAGTGAATCTATGAGTTGCGAGGCTCTCGTGAGTGGAGCTTACTTCAGGATCTGTATTGGCAGCCAATCGTTTTCACAAACCCCTCCTGGGAAGTCCACCGTGGGAGCAAATTACACTATAGGCATCTAACAGAAATCCAATCATAGCTACTAGGCCTTAATAAATTACTCTGTAAAGCAGGTGTCTCCTGCTGTTTATGACATTGCGTGGTTTACTGCAAGCTTTTTTAACTGCTTGTCTGTGTGCAATTGTCAATGTAGGCCTCTCTTATGAGAGTTTGCATGTGTGAAAATCAAGAACCTGCACTATTTGTATATAGTGTGGTGTTTTGTTATAAATCATTCCAGGTCATTTCCTGTCTGTGTTGCCTCAACTACAACACTCCAATCACTGTCTAAACCTGGTCGCTGTCATGTATTCTAAGCAGTTGTAGGAGCTGTAGCTTCCATGTTGCAGTAGCTGTTTTGGGCTCCCACAATCTATTTATTGCTAGAGGATGGCTGCACCGTGTCCAGTTTAATTGTCCAACAAATAGGTCAGTTATTGGCAGCACTGCAAATCAACACTGGCTCTCAGTCAGGTTTCACCCCTTTCCACTGTCTGTTTGTGTGTTAATGTGTTAGAGTGGGATAAGTTTAGAATTGGGCTAAGGATGAGATCAGGGTTAGAATTAGGTATGTAGAAGTTATGGATAAGGTTACACTGAATTGATGTAAGCTAGTGCAACGTCCTCCTCAGATACCAATGTGTGTGTGAGTGTATGTGTGTGTGTGGCCATTCCTTTCCTATATTACCTTTCACCCACAGTGTCAATGTCAAGCAAAGCTAAAATTTGAGTAAGACAAGTGAAACATTTTCAGAAATACTTTTTCTGTGTAGGATCTTTTTAACTCTGCTTTGTTAAACTGATCTGTAGGTGCTGTATTTTTCTCTGCTGTCATTCTGTCTGCACACTCTGAGAATAGACGCATACTGCACAATTTCAAGCATGGAAAGACTTTGACAGTGAAGCTTTATAATTAAACCTGCAACGGTAGTAGCATGCAGGATCCCCCGGCAACAGCAGGGTGGGGCAATGAAGACATGTTTACCGAATGTACATCGCACATTAGCAGAGAAGTACTCATATCTGTTACTGAATAAAAGTAGCAATACCAAGTATTAGCATAAATTTGGATTATAATTATTGATGCATCATTTTGTAACCATATATGCTGCAGGGTCGCTTAATTTATAATGTAATAATGTGAATATGCAAAGTAATGAGGAACTAAAGCTGCCAAGTAAATGTAGCGTAGTATTCCATCACTGCATCTCAGATATGCATCACAATGTTTTTAGCAGATCTCAGTCTATTTATATGCATTTGAGTCATGCTAAAACAATGGTGTTACTGTGGTTTCCCAAAAAACTAAAACATAACGGGCCTCAGCAAGAACATAAACATCGTTTTTCTACTTAATTTTAGTCAAATGTTTGTACTAATTTATATTCTGGTAGTTTAGTGCCAACTGTTGCACAGTTCCTCCCTGATTAGACGGTGTCATTCTGGAGTTAGAATAGCAAACCCCTTACTGTAAATGACCTTGCAGCAGCTGAGGATCCTCCCGCTGCACAAGGCACAACCAGCCTGTCATCACAGCTCTCTGGGCTGCAAATGGTCAGTGATCTGACGCTTCTCACACCCTTCCTGCGTTTCTCTGCTCTGACTGTGTTGCATCTAACATTGCTTTCTTTTATAGACCAATTGTCTTCCCAGGAGAAACATAATCTTTCCAAATGAGTCCAAGTTTATTTCCTTATTTCCTGTTGGTCTCATATTGCTGGGCATTTGAATGGTTTTTATTTCAGCCTTGCAAGTCTAATTTCCTGTGTTTTAGTCTAATAATAACAGCTGTCAGGAAATACCCTGATGAAATCTCAAGATAGTTGCTATATAATGATTGCAAATGTTATAAATCTCCCTTTTAGAGACATTTCTTGTTTGTTTGTTTGTTTTTTAACAGTTGAGAGGTGATTTCTGCTTGAAAAATGCCGAACGATTAGTTTCTGAGCTGCATGGGGGTGGGAGGAGAAAAGGCTATTATCTTGCCAGACAGCTGCCATAGGGGTGGTGCCCCCTGTCCCCAATAGCTGAGACTCCTGCTCATCCTCAGTGGAGACCAGGCACCTCCACTTGGACTTGGAAGGGGAAAGGGTGTCGTGTTGTGAGACAGTAGTCTTAGTCTCAGTCTCAGTCAGCAGATGGATTAGGCTTCGTGCTGAAGGAAACAGCTATGTTGCTTAAGACAGAGGGGACTTTATTCTTTGGCTTTTTTACTCCCATTTAAGGTAGTTCTGTTAACATGCCTAAAGTGATCCGACTGATCAGAGATGAAGCAATAATTTCCTAGAAATCAGTCATCACTAAAACCTTACGCCTACATTAGTCACAATGAAAACATCCCGGACAGATTGGGTGTGTGTTAGGCTGGTAGCTAACCACCAGCAGAAATAACGAGCTGGTAACCTCACTTCTCTTTAACCCGACACCCCCAGATTTTTCTCATTTTCACACTTGTAGTCTTCAGCCCCAACCGACGCCGACTCAACTGACCGTTTGAGTCATTAGATCTCACATGGCTCCCGTCTGGAGACACAAAAGACTTTACACAACTTTTTTCATATGCACAGTTGTACTTCATAAGACCTGTAAAGACTTTGATGTGTAAAATTAGTTGAGTTGCCCTTTTGGGTGTCGCCATTCTGTGGTTTTACATACAAACAACATGGTTTCCATGTGATACACACACTAGTGTGAGTTCTCGTTTGAGTTAGTTTTATGACTGGAAATATGTGCTTTAATTGGATACAGCCAATTATAACCGTGGGTCACTTGTGTGTTTCACAATGTGCATTATTTATTTAATTATGTGGATTAATCCAGTTGCTATGTGAGAGTCCATCAGAGTGTGAGACAGTACTGCTGTGTGTCTGGAATCAGGGCGTGTTTGGCTACAGTTCAAGGACAGTGATAGCCATGTGGTTGACTCTATCAGGGCGATGTAAGACTTCTCAGTTACAGTCTACTTATTCCACGCCAACCTCACAGAACTTCCAGAGCTCAGATCTCAGCCAACTAGCCTCACCAGCAGCCCCAGCCCACTTTTCTTTAATAGCTTTTAATCCTGCTCAGACTATGTAATAACTCAATTCCACTTAGCCCAGACATGGTGATCCAGGCAAGGCTTTTGGCTACTTCAGCTGACTGAATCTTTAAATCAGATCTCAGCCTCAGTACAGAGTGGGTAGTCATGAAGAACGACCCCTACCAAGAGCAACCAACTCGACCAAAAAGCACTTGACCAGCAGCACCAACTTAGTGTTGTGATTCATCTCGCTGGCATCTCTCTGCCTCTTCTGCCAACATGCCCACTTCTTCTCTTCCCTTCCTCTCAGCTTCTCTTCGCCATCACTCCCACTATCAACTTAGCCTTTTCTACTCCCACTCAGTCGTCTAATTCAGAATCAAGGACACATCTCATTCAGTATTTGCTACAGCACTTGTACACTTGTTGCCCTCTTCCAGTCTCTTCTATCTGCCCTTTTCTCCTGCTGTGCCCCTCCTTCCCAAGCTAGTGGAAAGATATCTGTCAGGCTCCACATTTCACTGTTGCATGTCAGCTTTTATGTCAAGGCAGTTCTGAGTTTCAGGACTCTGTGGTGTGTGAGCCAGTAGTGGCTTGCTAGCAAGAGTCTCATGGCAAAAAAAAAAAAAAAAACGAAGAAAAGACAACCCATAGTGAAATTTCTTGCAGAGATGAGATGATCGATACCATTCTCACGTCTAAATATGAGGACCCAGCCATCAAGCTGTTAGATCATTAGCACAAAGACTGGAAACATGCCGGGCATCTGTCCAGAAGTAACCAGAAGTGCCGACCAGCACATCTCAATGAACTCAATGAATACATTTTAACTTTAATTAACATGTTGTGTCTTATTTGTTTAATTGTTGCTAAAAAAAACAAAGTGTGACTCATTGCTGGGCTGCTTCTTCTCACTGCCATGATTTGCCAGGCAACCAGAAGAATAAGTAATAATCCTGCACATAATCACATTCAAAGTGGGAAATTCCACTTACATTTTTGTACATATTAAATAACCAAGATAGTGTGCTAATTACTTAGCTTGCTAATAGTTGGATTTGTTGCCTTTGGACAGCACCAGGCTAGCTTTTTCCAGTTGTTTCCAGGTTAAACTTAACTTGTGATAGCTTCATATTTTCCATCCATAGTAAATAGGAATATTTCTCAAAATGTTAGACAATTCCTTCTAAAGTCAAGCTATTATTTCCTCTCATCTGCTTTGTTTTGGCAGTAACCAACAACATCTTGGAGCCTGAACTTTGTTTCTTATGGCATTTTTTGCCCAAATTAGGATGTTGTAATACTCTGATTCTCTCCCTCTCTCTCTCTCTCTCTCTCTCTCTCTCTCTCTCTGTGTGTGTGTGTGTGTGTGTGTGTATCTCTCTCTCTCTCCAATCATGTAAGTCCAACCGAAACCAAGTTGAAATTATTTTTGGAAAGACTAAAACCATTGTCCTTGCTTGTCAGGGGTGTACCAGTGAGAATCATTTGCTCACGTTGCTTTCAAGCTGATATGGTTGCATAAAGAATGTAAAGGAGATTTACCATTTGAAACACTTAAAGGTCCAGTGTAGCGAATTCAGCAGCATCTAGCGGTGAGGCTGCAGATACAACCAACTAAATGCTGCTTGGTTTCCAGGCATGTAGGAGAAACTACAGTGGCTGCAGAACTTGTGAAAAAGGTGAGACACCATTTTTAAAGCCAGAATTTAGCTTGTCCATTCTGGGCTACTGTAGAAACATGGTGTTTCACCATGGTGGACCCTCTCTCCCTCTCAATACAAAAGGCTCATTCTTAGGTAATTGTAACACAAATATTATTTTCAGGTGATATACACTAATGAAAATATGAATATTATATTCTCTCCCAAATGTTACACACTGCATCTTTAAAGCTGGTGGGGTATAATCAGACAGACTTTGTAATTTATATACTGCATACAGTACATTTGCTCTCTGCTATGCTTTTTAAGATCAAGTGTACAACACTCTGTGGTGTGTGTATCTGAGATATAAGAGGTGGATAGTGTTACTGTAGCCTTTCCTGTGCTCCTGTAATAAGGATATACAGTTTGTACAGCAGAAAGACGATCCCTGCTATTCCAACAGGCGGAAACACTGCACATCTATACCACCTATACATTATTATTATCATCTGTTATTAGATCTGTCCGTCTAATATAGTTCTATTTCTTGGTTATGTAATGCTACCTACAAATTAAGTCTCCCACAGTACTTATGTTTTAGATGATGGGTGTTTTACATACTGTACATTTAGCACTTCCATATGTTGTGTGTTAAAAGTCTAGTATGTAAGATCGGCTGCCTCCATTTTCAGAATAAGGCAGACATGGAATATAATATTCATAACTATGATTTCATGCGATGTATAATCACCTGAAAATAAGAATCTTTGTGTGTGTTTTTTTTTTACTTAAAAATGAGTCTTATATCTACAGTGGTGATGGGTCCTCTTCCATGGAGGCCGCCATGTTGAAACATCATGTTTCTACATTTAGTAGGTCTACAAGAGACAAACTAAATAGTGACTCTAGACTCTAGGCCTTTCAAGTGTGATGGGGTGAGGTGATGTGAGGAGATCACAATGCACCGAATACATCACTACAGGCATCTAAATCTGACACACTCGACCTTTAATGTTGTTTAGACATAATATAGATTGTTGCACATCAGCTTATTCTGCTTTAAAGGTCTTATATTGTAGAATCAAATTATAAAGCAGGTCTAGGTGCTATACAAATTCTGTGAAAGTATCAAAATGCTCATGAAATCCACACAATAAAGTGTGCCCCCCAACATAGCCCATCTGGACCGATTGTCCAGGTAGAATACAATGTGCTATGGTTGTGTGAGAGACTAGATGTAAAACTATATTGAGACATTCACCAAACACCAAAAAACACCAATGTGTGCAGCACCACATCAGTGTAACACAGCCCAGTTGATAAGCTGTTTCTGCAGGTCCACAAGAGGACCCTCCACGTAATAAATGTTAGTTATTTTGTCCTGATGTCTGATCTCAGGCCCCAGCTGCCTTCTTGCCTCACCAAACATCCACATCCCACAGCAGCAGACAGGATGTACAAGCTGGAAGACCGATCAAGCTGCCCCTCAATTCGAACAGTTGTAGTTGTCATCCAGCGTCTTGGCTGGCTAACAGAAATGTGTCCTCATACCACATCACAACTTGCTGGTAGCTGCTGATACCCCCCTGCTGTTTATTCCAAGATTTGTAGGCACACCCTTCATCTACGAGGCCACAGCCAAAATAAAAAGTTGGCCAAATTATCTGAGATGGTATATTAAAGGAAAGCGCTATGTTGCTTTTGATTATTAATACTTCAGCAGTTATGGAATGGTGCAGTGTCCTGTTTCATTGAGTGCGTCTGAATTTAGCAGTCAGCAGCACCAATTGATTGATTAATTGCATTAAATATATGTTTGTGTGGGCTTATTTCTGTGGATATTTCAAAACGTATCCAGATAAAAACAGAAACTACCTGCAAATAGGTAAGGTAATAAATAAGCATTTTAGTAATGCAAAAAGTTGATGTTCACCATTCACTATTAATATTAGTCGCTATTAGTACACTTATCGCTGTAACTTCAGAGGTTGCGTGTGAAAGTAAAGTTTGGTATGTGCAAACCTTCAGTCTGAGGAGCAACAGTCAGGTTACCCTGGTGGTATATTTCCCGCTGCTGCTGCGGTGGTTGCTGTTCTTGTCACTAGCATGTGAGTTATAGGCTGTCACTGAGAGCGTGCCAGGATACTCTGTGGGTTTTTTGTACCCTTGGGAGTAGACTTTGGATGTTTAGGATGATTAATTTATAAATAGAAATCATCTAAATTATGTTAACAGTGTAAGACAGACATTAAACATAAAAATGCATACTTATTTTATCCTTATTTTTCTTAGTTTCTCACACAAATACACAATTTTAAGGACATTTCTGAGTGCAAGTTAATACCAGAACAGCTGAGTGGCTCATGCTAAATTAGAAACAAACACAGAGACAGAATAAAAGCTCTACAGCATGTCAGGTTTTCCATTTACAATGTCCCAGTTATATTATTCAGTAGCACACAAACAATATCTCAATTCAGAACAAAGCAAAGCAGTGTGTGTGATTGGCTGGTTGCCTTTCTTCTCGTACCCCCATGTGTTATTTAGCAGGAGTTATTGGTCATTAATGATTATATTGGCCTAATGTAATTGAGTAGTTATAGTTTCCTAAAGTTGAGCCCAGTACTGTAATCATGTTGGCAGTTTATTCATGCCCTCACTTGAGCCACACGACACATTTCATGCTGACTGCAACAAGCGTGTGCAAATTTATGTTTGTGCCTTCCAACTTATACTTACCTACACCATCAGTGTAAATACGGATGGCACCATTAGAGGAAAAGGGATAGTTATATAATATATTACAACAGTGTAGCTGCCAGTTTACACAGAGACGTAAATGGAAAAGCAAATGTTCAATCTTTGCGGGGGACTAACCCTGGGATTCCAGTGGTTTCAGAGTTATGGATGTGGGAACGTTGAGTTGTGGAAAAGGGCTTCCCCTTCAGGTCCCTGTGTGTGAAATCACAAATCACTGTGACAGAAAAACCAAGGAACTCCCTTCCTGTGGTGTGCAATCTAACATGACATCGCCATGTTGGCTATGTGGTACACAGAGCCCCTTTCTTTGAAAGAATCTGTCTATAGACAGAGTGGGATTGGTTGTAAATGTTTCCATGATCCACGAGACACCCAAACATGGCGGCATCTGAGTGGGTTGTTCCAAAAGGGATAAGAGAGCCTCATGAAACAGAATTTGCATTGTGCCCTCAGTCATAAGAGTCACCCCAAAATGCCTGAGGTAGTAGGCAGCTGGAGCAGTCATCTGTGAATTGTTTGAGCCTTATTTAGTGTGTAGAGTGTGGGATGCATCAATATTAATGACCACAGCACATTAGCGTCCTTATTTTAGCCTTCGAGCACTCTTTAGGGATCAAAGTGTTGCGATTCAGAGCTCTTACACGCAAACCTCCACCTCTGTTTCATGTCAATCTCTCATTTGGCCTTCTCCCATCCTGGAGGGGCACATGGGTCAGTGATATCACTCATTGTGAAAGCTAAGTGCACAGCTGCAAGGACTGGACAGGATCAGGCAGCTGCTCCTGTGACTCACCGGAGAAGCCTTTCATCACGCTGCCTTAAAAGGAATGGTGTGTGTCTGTGTATGTGTGTGTGTATGTGTTTATCTACAAGCCCCCAAGTTGCTAAATGTCTGGATGCATGTAGGTGGATCAGGGTGGTGAATGTTAATGTGCACGGATTTGTTATCTAAACTAAAGTCAAGTTGTTACTCTGCCTTAGCACTCAGGTATTGAGAACAGAAATATTTATAAAAACGCTCAAAAAGTAAGTAATTTATTTAATCACAATGACATCCTTTTGGATTTGCTTGGCTTATGTTGGCACTAATAGGATCATTAATTTATAGTATATATTTTGATATGTAATAGAAACTGAAGGCTGCACACCCACCTTGCAATTATTAGCACAAATTACAACATGGTTATTTTTGTGCAAAATTTTTGTTTCTTTATTTAGAAACATCATGATATCATTGTGGGTAACAACATTTTAAATAACTATGCAAGAATATATGACCATTTGATTTAGTGAAGGTCTTGTAACAGCAGCTAGAGAAACAGAGAAGGTGATGGAGAAAGGTAGACGCCAGTGGCTTTAGTCAAAGCTGCTGTGGTCTCTGTATAGAGCTGATTGAGAGCGCTGTTTGCTCTGTTGTCCATGGTAACAGTCGGTGATTAAATTATCCCAGAGACGTCGTATGAGTCAGACAGAGAACATTTCGCCTCTGATAATATTTAGACAATGCAAACGCATTGTTGTTGTTACATGAACATCTTTATTTCGAAGTTAAATTTAAAGAAGAGGACATTATTTTTGCCATAAGTTGACAAAATCCTTGATAGCGATTTGAGCTGTTTAGCTAAATCTTTCCTCTCAGTCTTCTGGGGCTTTTTAATTGCATCTCCTGTGTTGTTCCTGCCTCTGAGAGATGGCTCAGGCAGTTGTTGGCCTGTGCGAGCAAACCAACACACACACACACATACACACACTCAGAGAGAGTTTCCACGCTTTCTAGCCATCTTTTCCATGAGGTATGATTCACACCACTCTTAGAGGAAAGAAACATTTGCAACAGACCTCTTTCTCATTGAGGAGAGTACACATACACTCAGTCATCATTCCCCTGGCACCTGTCAGTAAAAGGACACACACACACACACACACACACACACACACACAAACTGCCGTCTTTTCCATTGCTGCCTTTGCTGGTAAGTGGGAGGAAAGAGGAAGGTACCACAGACACACTAATGGACTTGCCATCTCCTCAAACTCAAGCTTTGTAATCAGTCAGGAAAACCCAATCAGGGTTCACTGATTACACTGATTTTTATCAGAATTTCCACAGATACAGTTGGCAGAGTCAAGAATGTAAACTACAAAATGTTCTAACATGCATTTTCTTTGTTTTTGTATATGGGTTCCCACATGCCATGAAAATGTAATAAGACTGAAACTCTAAAAACTAAAAAATAACAGAAAAGTCATCAGTGTGCTCCCTGGGAAATCTAGACTAATAAATCAGCCGTCAGAATCTGTACTGGTGTGCCATCTGATAAGATTAGTGTCTCCATTACATAGTATGTCTACCAGAGAGCTGACAAGTTGATTATTTTGGTGTAAAATATTACGCTCAGTATGTATCTTGGTCAAAACTAAGATATCTGTATCAAGATTGTTGTTTTAATGTTAGATATTTATGTTACAATCGACCAGTATGATGTTATCTATATCAGTGTCAGTCTCAAAAAAACATTATCAGTCGGACTATGCCCTCTATTGTTACTACTTATATCACAAAAAAAATTGAGATTTACATTTTAAGTTATAGACTTTCATATGCACTTTATAGAAATCTTTCACCATGTGATTTATTTTCCATAATTTTTATGGTTTACGTTGGTCGGTGATGATCTTGATTAAGCAGTGCGTAGCTTTAGTGAGGTACGGAGCTGACATAGTCCTGGAGGACCATTTTCCTGTTTTGTATGACCTCAGCTCTTCCCAGGATGCTGTGCACTGCTGTTTTTCCATTGGTTACAGAAGCTGCCTGTTCAGACCACTATTTCTTATGAAAGGTGTTCACAGTTTGGCTTTATGGAAAAACCTGCATATAACTGCATTTCTGTGTGCGAGGGTGGGTGTGCTTGTGTCAGCATGAATACTTGTACTCATGCATAGTTATATATTTGTGTGTGTGTGTTCATTATACACAAGGTTTTTTTTTTTTTCCAGGAACACAAGAGATGCACTTGTGTGTGTATATATATATTTTAAGTTTAAGATTAACACACTGGCTTTAGACAAACTCACCCCACAGCAACAAACAAAACAAAGTTTTGTCACGTACACATGAGGTCACCTGAACAGCTTCTTGTTCACAGTTTGGAGTGTTTTTGTGTAGTTTATGTCCCTGTGAGTACACACATTTACTGTGTGTGGATTTGCCTTCAAAACTGGCCACATTTCAGCACTTTGTGTATTTGTCTTATTTAGTTTTGTGCATCATACTCCATCATTCTGACAGAATCTATGGAAAATCTCGTGGTAGTTATGTGCTCATGCATTTAAAAATATCTCTTGTGAATGTTACATTAATGCAGCTCATCTTCACCGTGCATGTCTGCAAAGCAGGTGTAGCATGTATTTCTGTTTAATTGTAATACACCGAGAAGCTCATGTCCGTACAGTATATTGTTGTAGGGATGTCAGCTGTTTATCCAGCTACATTTCACCACCCACAGGAGACAACATGAGCAGGTGGTTGCCATGGTGACGGAGTGCTGTGTTTATCTGTTGCTGTGTCGGTGGGGAGGGCCTTGTGTGGTTAGCTGAACGCTGCAGTGGCCGGTAGCCAGAGAACGGTAGATGGAATCCAGGGAGAGGGAAAGGCCAGCCCAAAATAAACCCATACAGAGCGGGTCGGCCAGGCCCACACCATACACGGCACCAGATAAGGAGGCAATGTCCATTTTATGATAGGATCATATGGCAATATTTGAACCGCACAGGGAGATACTCCGATCACATGATCTGACAGGTGTTTTGATAACAGTACTGAAATCCAGTTTGACTACAAATTATTACTTTAATTATTACCGACATAACACTACAGAACACACCTTCACAAGTTGTTTGTACTTGTATCAGCTTTTAAACTTGAAAATACTGATTAACAGTGGCAAATCAAGACATGTCTCAGTCCCTTTTCAAGAAAACAGGGGAAGTTACAGTGGATAGAAATGTGATAATGTTTAAGTCACTTCCTTCAAACACGCACAGTCATGCTACCTCCTTGTGTTTAAGGTCTCCTTTCCTGTGCTTTTCTCTTTTCTGTAAGTAATGTGTAACTAATCTAGCGTCAATGTCCTGCAAGTCAAGATGCTGGGTTGTAAGACATCCTTCTATGAACTGAGTGGCCACATTTCAGGGAGCAGAGTTTTCATTAAATTGGTAGGTAGGCTTAAGTGGATGTGAGAGAAGAAGAAGTGAGAGTAAGACAAGCAATGATTCTATCTGAAGTGACAGCTAGGTGGGGAGACGGAAGAGTGATTACGCTTCGAATAAGATTGGATGATGAAGATACTCGCTTGTGTCAGAGTTGATGCATAAATTGAACCTGTTGACATGGTGATGGTGATTAATTTGACAAGTTATTGCTGCCTTATTGAACTGTTTTTTTTTTTGTTTGTTTTGTTTTTTACAATACTCCCAATGAATAGGTGTCAAACCTTTTTAGTTGAAAAGACAAACAGACATCTGCTATTAGTCAACAGTGCTGTATATCTGTTTCATCTGTTTCTGTGGGAGATTCAATCTGCATGTGCCAACAAATGACAATAAACATATTTCTTGACCTTCACATTGGACAAAAACCGTATTTATACATTTATTGTTTTTCATTTTTCTCAGATTCAGCTCAAACTTGTCAAACCAGCATTGCTTTGAAGTTTAGACTGTGAACTAGTCAAATAGTCAGTAGTCTAGTCAAATCTGCTAATGCATGAAATTATCAGCACTATGATGCAATTCTCAGTTATGTGTAAAATATAATGAAGACACAGACATCATTCAAAGCACGTATATTTCAATATATGAGGTTATTTGCACATAAGATTCACTAAATCATTACATTGCATTAAAGTCTAATAGCAGTTGTGGAGGCATTTTTACCCTAACAAGTAGAATATCTTGGAAGTTAATGTGACAGCTCTGTTGTCTCCAGCTTGAAGGCCACAGTGACTCAATCCCATATTTCTACAAATTCAGTGAAGGGAAGCACTGAGGTGCAGCAGGGTTAGACCTGTACTCTCTCTAGGGGTCAAATCATGCCGTTAGTGGGGTAACATTCTGGGCATTGTGCTGCTTCTCCCTGTGTGGATATCGGGTACCACATTGACAGTGTCCTGCCAAACAATATGGAAATAGTGTTGCTGCAACACTGATTGACTGGTAGCTGTCAGCATTACAGCAGTGTCGATTGCTGTTTGAACAAGTCATGCTGTAAAGTAAAGACATGCATGGTGTCAATGGAAACCCCGCTTGCAACAAATGGTAAAATAAAACACTTGGGAGGAGGTTTTACAACTTTGTGCAGCTTTTCTGTATTGCTCTATGTAGAACAGTTAACATGACCTTATGTCTATCAGTTTTACTGATATTTTTTGATGAGGTGTGAAATTGTTGTACTGCTGTGCTAGATATCATATGATTTAAATCTGACTGTCCTTTAAAGTTTAATTGTTTGTGCAAAAATGGCAGGGAATGGTGGTTAGATGTAACACATGACTTTAGTTTCAGTATGACTGTGGACATGCATAAAACATAGGTTCCTGTAGGTTTATTTGTGGTGCCCAATATGTTATCACACCTTTGTTCTTATATTTCTAAGACCATTTCTAAGAAGTCTGATACAACTGGGTGTAGCCATTACACTTGATTGTTGGCATATGATTGGTACCACTAGATGGCACTCTACACTAGCTTCAAGCAGTGAAATGTTGTGTGCACTGAATATGTAGATCATGCTCATATTTTCCATTTAATTTCTCACCCAAAGGGCATTATTTTTTCTCAGGCTGATATTTTTCACATGACATATTAAATGAAATTCCATAATTTGCAGTAATCATACCATACAATCAGTGTAGCACAATGTCTGCTAATATTGTACTAAATGTCAAATTGAAAATGTTTTTCAATTCACACTTTGTGTCCTCTTAATATGATTCTGCTGTGGCTTAATACTCTCCTTTTCTTATCTTTTCTATTTTGCTTCCTCAGGATCAAGTAAAGCCACCAAAGACGTCCAAAACCGAGACAGTCGCTGAATGTAAAGCTGTGGAGGGCCTTGAGCAGATACCTGAGGAGGGACGAGAAGGACTCCCAGACAATCTGAATTCAGATGAGGAGGTGGAAATTGAAGAGATAATCGAGGAGTCTCGTACCAAGCGCCTCCAGCGCACCACCAAGCAGCAAGTGGATAACATAAAGAAAGCCTTCTCCAAAGAGAAAATGGAGAAAACCAAGCTAAAAACCAAGGAGAACTTGGAGAAGACCAAACAGAGAACTCGCGAGAACCTGGAGAAGACGAGACAGAAAACCCGAGACAACCTGGAGAAAACCAAGCACAGCCTGGAGAAAAAGATTGGCAAGCTCGGGACCCGCATGACCCCCAACCAGGAGCGCAGGGTGAAGATGAAGACCTCCAAAGACAAGGTGAAGAAGTCCCTCACCCCTGACCACACGATCTATGCTCGCTCCAAGACCACCGTGTACCGTGTGCCCCCCTTTACCTTCCACGTTAAGAAGATCCGAGAAGGGGAGGAGGAGGTGGTGCAGAACACAGAGCTGGTGGAGGTGACCGAGGCCGAGGGCCAGCCAGGAGGAGAGGAGAATGGGCTGGGCATGCATGTGGAGGTGGAGGAAGGGGAGCTGGTTAGTGTAGACAGCCCAGAGATGGAGGCTCTGTTAGAGGTGACTGAGGACTCTCAGCTGGTCAGTGTGGAGCCTGACTACCTAAAGAAGGCCCAAAGCGAATAAAGCACTCCAGCTCTGCAGGGCTGTGAAGGAAGAGCTAAAAGGAAGAAGAGGGGGAACCGAGCCTTGATGAATGAGTCTAATCACAAAGACACAATATTAGTCACAGGGATTTTCTAGATGTGATCACAGTCTTTGACAATCTCATTGATTTCTGATTTCTTTTTACTGTACCCAACAGGGATGACTTTCATATTTGCTCATCTTTAGCACACAAATAAGAAAAGCAAAACAAAAAGTTAGAAAGTTGAAACATGCTGCAGCTGACTGGTTATTTTAGACCTGTATGTTTATTGTATTTGCTGTTTGTTGTTGGTTTGATAAATTGAGTGACTATGCGATTAAAAAAAAGGTATAAATAGTCATTGCTATTGAGATGTAATGTGTAATATAACATTTGCCATGTATGATATGCACATTAAGAGGTATGGTAACAGGAAGTTGTTGGTGGGATTTTTGTTTAAATGGATGGTTTCAGAGATGTAATGTGCACATGCGAAACATAAAATAGTAGGCAAGATTTAGGCCTACAGAAGAAATAAAGAAGTGAGGAGGCAGGAGGAACGGTTAAGAGGAACTTAAGAGTTTACAAAAACATTACCCCCAACATAAAAAAAGCATAAGGACATAAATCTCATTTAATGCCAGTCACTCAGGCATTGTGCCAAATGCTACTTTGTAATCTTTCTCAATGTGAATTACAAAGTTAAGTGACTGAAAATAGGACATAATGTCTGATCAATTATATTAGGGAGATTAAAACACTGACAAACTGTACTTTCAAAATATTTAAATACTCACAGATAGTATTACACTTACTCCTATGAACTTGTGACAACAAGATCTAGTGTTTTTCCTTTTCAAAAGCAAATTAATATTTTGTTTGATTAAAGAAAACTATATAATGTGTGGAAATATTGTCTATTCTGGGTTCTTAATTGGTCCCTCATTTAAAGTTTCAGCTATATTATAATTAAATACTCAAAGCTGATATCAATGAAATTTAGAATGTAACCTTTGCTGCGGTGTATCTTTACAATGCATGCTTGAAAACACGGTTTGATCATCATTTACTGCAATGTTTTGATATATATTCACCGTGCTATATTTATTGCATGTGGACATGTTGTGCTCTTCCACAGCTTTCACAGAGCACAACACGCACAGAGGAGAAAAAGAATTATTGTTAATCGGGTCACAGCTTATCACAGTACATTTGCACATCCCTATTAAATTTTCTCAAGGTAATTGCAGGCAGAGAAATTATGGTCTGAAGAGCAAAATGACAGTTTAATTACTGACTATATAATAGCTGGAGAGTCAAGTATCCTAAGCGCAGTCGGAGTGAGACAGCACACGGCCAAGTCTTATGAATGGCATGGCACTTTAATAAATGTCAGCGCATAGGCTCAGCGTGGTCCAGTCCACAACGTTTAAGCAGAAACCATTTGTGTGTACTTCCTTTGAATTATAAGAGCAATGTCCACACTGAAGCTCTCTGATCATAATTCATAAATCGTTGTAACTATAGAGAAGACAGTGATGCAGGATTAGAGGAAGCTATGCCAATTGGATTGTACTTATCTGAGCCTGATGTCAACTGGCAATGGTAATGTTTAATCATTGCCACTTTTGATCATGTAAGACAAGCACACAGGGCTCCAGACAGGAAGACGGTATGGCTTTCATTTTCCTCCCTGGACACTGCGTGTCATCTCGATGTGGTGTAGGCATGCAGAAGCCCACTGTATAGCACAGAACACCATTAAAATAATCAATGGGCTGGGGAATGCAATTAAAGAGAGTGCTCCCTCTGAGCACCGAGCAAGGTAAAGAACAGCGAGGAGGACAGAGTACAAAGATGTGTCTGTATGTCAGTGTGTGTGTCTGTGTGACTTGTCTGTCAGTGTGTATGTGTTTGTGATTTGCCTGTCTGTCTGCCTGTGAGTGTGTGTGATTGTGAAGAGTATGTATTTGCATATAGTAAACCCACATTTACAGTTTGATGATTTGATATCAGCAACAAGTGAAAATTTCATAAAAGAACAAACAAATCAATTACAGGCTTGTGAAATCACATAGGCGTATAATTACTATAGTATTTTTTTTTATTGATGTTCTTGACTAAAATGTCTTTATTCTCTAGCACACAACATTGAAACATTTGTAAGATACTGGTCCCTTTAAAAAATAATGTATGTTTTGCCACCATGTATATTTTGCCTTATTTTAAGCTTAAAAACTTAAAACCAGCCTGCTTTAAAAAATCCATGAATGAAAATGAAAAAAATGAGCAGGTACACTGCTGCGACACATAATTGCATTTGGTGTTATTGATTCATACTCAAATAATGAAGCTTGCCTTTCTTTTCTGATGTGTTTAAGGCAAAGTTTGCCTAATCACTTCATTATAAATAAAAGCTTACTGAATAATATATACTGCCTATTATTTTTATTTTCCCTAGCCTTTTATGATTATACTTTTTGTGTATCAGCTCATGTATTTAACTGTTCACTTAGTGTGAGGAGAGCTTTGGGTAAATCAGACAATGAATTATGATTAGGATCGGTCAATAAAGCACAGCTCTGGTGTTATTAAACTCTTGATGACGTCGACACTGCCAGTAACTCAGATGACTTCCAGGCTGGCTGTTCTGTCGAATAGCTCGTCCTCCCTCCGCAGCAGATAAGCGCGCGGTTTTATTCTGCGGTCGACGCGCGGGGAGGGTGTGCTGAGGGGAACAGCGCAGTTGCGACAGCAGTAAACACGACGTTCTCAACCAACCCCAGCGTGAATTCCCGCCTCTTTCGGTTATGAGCTGGATTCCGATTGGCTAGAGTAGAGATAGCGGCTTCCTATTGGCTCTTAGAGGTGTCAATAAAGTAATTGATGGGGTTTGTCTGGCTGGAAAGACTGCAATGTAGGAGATGGGTTCGGTGGACAGGCTTGTTCTTTCGTCGGAGAAGTGTTTCCCGTGTGAGCAAGACAACATATTAAGGCATTTGTCTGTGTGTTTTTGTCTGTGATTTTGTGTGCTCATTTCTTTTTTTTTAACAAAAGTCGTTGCTGACTGTTATTGTCAGCGTCTTCAGTAGAGAGTTAATTTTCACGGATAAACTTTCCAAAGGAGTATCAGCGAGCTAGGTAAGCGACTACAACCACTTCTGCTTTTGCCATTTACTAAACGTGTTTTCTCAGAGCTGGTATTGTTTTCATTATTACGGTACAGCAGACCACTTTAATTCACGTACGACTCTTTTTTCCTTAACGGCGCTCAACTACAATTGCAGCGTTGTGACGCGGTGTTAAATTACTCATGCTGGGGAAGCCATTCTGTGTCCACAGTGTTACATAAGTTATTAAGTGTTATTACGTTTAATTTGTAGCCATTCACTTCTACTTACTCTTTAATGAGTTGATAATATTACAACAGAGGCTAAGAATCGTGTGAAATATTGTTTTTCGATTTTATTTTTTGGGCAGCCTAGGTTAATAATGGTCATAAACACGTCAGAGGTTGTTATACAGAACTGAACAGTAGCTCAAACTTTACCTGGTTGCATATTTGGATGGTGATTTTTATTTTTAATTGTTGTGTGTCAGGTATTGTTGTGTGCCCTCTGTTGTCACGCCCATCTCCATCCTGCCCGCAGGACAACGTGCCTGCCACCTTGAAATGATGATGTTATTCTGTCATCTTGATGTATGGTGAGGTGTGTGGCAGAGTACAGCTGTGGAGTCATTGTGATGCAATGCATCACGCTTTTATGATCAGTGTTTTCTGACTGCCATAAAATACATACATTAACAATGTACACAATAGTACCTTTGTCGTCATCTGTGTTTACAGAGACCATAAAAAATCTAAAGTTGGCATGGTTACTGTTTTTTTTTGTTTGTTCAAGGAAGTACTTCCTGGAATATCAGTTCAATGATTTAAGGAATCACATTGTGCATTACTGTTGGTGCCAGGTGACTACAGCACATTGGAAACTGGACAGATAGCACATTTCTGATAAAGTTCGCTTACATACCATGAGATTGAGTTTCAAAACTGAAACTAATCTGTAAAAAAATTGGTGCTTAGGCAAAACTCTTTGAATCAATATTCATGAAAGACTTGCATCTTTCAGAGGGTTTCCAAAGCTATAATTTCTGGACCCGGTGACTATGTGGCATCAACTCAATGCCAAACATTGTTTAAAATAGTTGTCATCAGCAATAAAAGAGCATTGTGTTGCTTCTGCGACTGTGCACACTGGATCATTGATGATCCTGCAGAGAGCTCACAGAAGGACTCTACCATATGTCAGAGCAGGCAGGCTTCTTGATGTAGGTGGTGAGTTTATTAGTAACTGTAATTCAATACAATACATGGAAAGACATAAAGGTAGTGGAAATAGATTATACAGTAGAAGTCACATTGTGCCAAAGGCTTTGTAAATTAAACTTCATAAGCCTCTTGGGTCTTTTCTTCCCTTTTGGCTAGTCTGGCTACTTGGTGTGCCACAGAAATGTAAATATTTATTGAGATGGTGCGAAATTAAAAGAAATTGTCACATTACTGACTCAGCTCTTTGATCAGATGTGGTTTTCTCATGCCCAGAAACTCACACCATCTCAAAGGACCATTTTCATATGTCGGTGAAAGAGGAACGAAGGTCACATGAACAATTTCAGTGATGTGCCTTTCATGTTTAAACCTTGTCCTTGGGACGTCACTGATAATAATTCCTGTAACTGAATTCTTGTGGCTTCCCAAGTTGGGAAACTGAAGTGATTTAGGTGAAACGTAACACATATGTTTTGTTTCAGTTTTCCCTGAATCAGGCATGCCTGTACAATATTATACTGTCCAATACAATAGATGATATACCTTTGCTCAGTGGTTATTTGGAGATATCACACTCTTGTGAAATTAATAAAATGTCTGCTGTGGTGGAAAATGAAACAGCTGATATTTCTGCTTATATGTTCAGTTTTTATTGATGCTGTGTGAGATAAAGCTTGATTATTGCTATAGCAAATATGCAAGCTGTGGTTAGTGGTGGTGTTAGATGTACTGTATTAAGAAGTGTACAGTGAAGGAGTTTCTAAAAGTGCATAAACATGTACAGATGTTGAATACAAATTTAAACACTTGTATTGACTTGTTAACTGTTATCAGCACCATCTCTGGCATCTGTGCCTCTTAGAAGCAAGAGCAGTATCTTTCCTCTTGGAAACAGAATGCAGATTCTAGTTTCTTGTTAAGAACACGTCTGAGTCATCAGTAACCAAGGATCACAGCTGTGCTAAAACTTCTCTTCTGATATCTACATTTATTTTTCCTGTACACTGTGCAACACGCGTTTATGCAATATCTTGTAGAGCTTGCAAATCTGACGTTGATTTTGGACGATAATGCAACAGTATCTAAACGTTATACAAGAGATTTAAAGGCTTCAGTTGGTCATTTAATACGGATAAGAGGGGACAACTTTTTGTTGTCTGCTTATTGTTAGTGTACCATATAAAACCCTGTGTTGTGTCCTCTTGTTGGTAAGATGAGAAGGGTGGTTAAAGCTACCATGTGCATCCGTTGTGTGATAGTTGTCTCTCTGAGGATTAACACGAGTATACTGTTCAAGTTGCATTGTGTGCCACAGAAAATTTTGATGAAGGAAATGAAAAAATCGACAAAGTTTCTCTGGTTACACACCCAAACCAACAGTAGTTTTTCGAAAGAAAACGAAATGTGGTTTTGTTTCTAGTGAACACAAGCCGGGCAGAACCCCGGCCAAAGATCATTAATTCTTAACCGCTTAGGGAGTCGACAGCTGTTCACGTCGGCCTATATTTCTTGGTGGAGGCGTAGTGTTTCTCTGAACAGGAAGTGACTGTACTCAACAGGAGGCCTCCGGGGACCTATCATAATTTTATAGAGAAAACCTGACATTCAGCTATTTTTCTCTGATCAGGGTGAGACTTTATGTGTTATAATTATCAGTATGTGCCTTCCAAAGCATATTCTCTGGTCATACTGGTTAATTTATGTCATTATCTTTTTTTGTGCAGGCTTGTAGGAGGTGTCAGGATGGCCCAGTGGAACCAGTTACAGCAGCTGGAGACCAGGTATCTGGAGCAACTGTACCACTTGTACAGTGACAGCTTCCCCATGGAGCTACGGCAGTTCCTTGCCCCCTGGATTGAGAGCCAGGACTGGTGAGTTAATAATTTAATTTGTGGGCTCTCTTATGAGAGCGTATTTTGTTTTTCCAGTCTAGTAGCATACGCCATTTAGGTTCTTTTAGCCTCCACTCCCTCTAGGCTGGCAGGACGCCACTCACTATGACTTGCTGATAGCTTGCCACACAAACAGCTTTTGTTTTTTGTCATTTATTGTTACCCTCTTCCTTATCATGCATACCTTTTCACTCATGACACCATTACAGGGATCTCATGCATATTATGTATCACACTGCACTTTTTCTGGGTCAAAATAAGTTTCCCGCAAAGATTTTTTTTAAAGGCCAAATTGAAAAGTAGTTTTTTTTTTTTTCTATTAATTAAATTGCAGAATATCTTAAAAACAGCTAAAAATGTTTGAGTGAAATTTGTTGGAAAGTTACAAGTGATTAGTTCTAGTGCAGACTGTGAGTTTGTTATTAAGCAGTTAGGCATTTTTCAGAGATTATTGCCACTAGCAGGCCATCAGCATGGTTGTCTACAACTGTACCGGATACCGGATACCGTGTTATCATAAAAAAACAAATATGCCATCCTTCCCCCCGGTAGTCTCTTCCTCATGTGGGATACAGGATGTTTAGATGATACCAAAAATCAGTTGAAAGTATAAGGAAACAGAAATAATCCTATCCTAATTATCTTTATCTTCTCCTTTACAAGGGCTTATGCTGCCAATAAGGAGTCACATGCCACACTGGTGTTCCACAACCTCTTGGGGGAAATAGACCAGCAGTACAGCCGCTTCCTGCAGGAGAATAATGTACTCTACCAGCATAACCTGCGCCGAATTAAACAGCATCTGCAGAGCAAGTACTTGGAGAAGCCGATGGATATTGCCCGCATTGTTGCCCGTTGTCTTTGGGAGGAGCAAAGACTGCTGCAGACTGCCACCTCTGCCGCACAGGTAGAGAAGAGCGACATTAACCTAGCTGTGGCATTCATATTACATCAGACAACTTCAGTTTATGAATTTCCACATCATTATAAATGTGTCAGCACTGTCTCTTGTCTTGTCTCGCAGGACGGCCAGGCAGCACATCCTACTGGGACGGTAGTGACAGAGAAGCAGCAGATCCTGGAGCACAACCTTCAAGACATCAGGAAGCGGGTGCAGGTTAGTTTCATGTAGAATAAATATTTTAATATGCAGTACAGAATCCTGATTATCTCTAACTTTTACAAAGTTGGTCTGTCTTGTATCATAAATAAATAAATTATGTGTTGTTGTTTTTTCCAGGACATGGAACAGAAGATGAAAATGCTTGAGAACTTGCAGGATGACTTTGATTTCAATTACAAGACATTGAAAAGCCAAGGAGGTATATTCTGATTACTATTTTATAGCTCCAGCAGTGATATTTAACTCTCAGATGACTTATTTGATACAGATTAAATAAAATTGACCTATGACATGTCAACCCCTGTCCAGAGTTGTCCCAGGACCTAAATGGGAATAGCCAAGCAGCTGCTACCAGACAGAAGATGGCTCAGCTTGAGCAGATGCTGAGCGCCTTGGACCAACTCAGGAGGGTGGGTGTCTGTGCTTTATCGTGTTGTGAGTTCAGTCAAAAATACACAAGAAAGAACAGTTTAGTAAAAAAAAAAAAAAGTATGTATTATTAAGAGTAGATTCTACATTTTAGCATGTACATAAGTTTTTCAAATAACACCCCTAGCAAATGGTGGTGGTGAGCTACAGGGACACACCTAGTTCAAGGTTGTTGATAGAATGTTTGGACCACAGACAGGAGATAACTGATTATGCCCATAGTTTAATGTTTTCTTTTTTGTTTGTCTAACAGCAAATTGTGACAGAGATGGGAGGCCTGCTGACTGCCATGGATTATGTTCAGAAGAACCTGACAGATGAAGAACTAGCAGACTGGAAGAGAAGGCAGCAAATTGCCTGCATTGGAGGTCCACCTAACATCTGCCTGGACCGCCTCGAAACATGGTAACTATACATACATGGGACGATACAAATATTTAAGCAATATCCTAAATCAATCGTCAGTCACATAATGATCAGTGACTGATGACTATTTAAGAACCTATTTTAAAAAAGGTTATGTTTTACATTGATTTAAAACTTTATTTAAACAACTTTCATGGGCAACTGCCATTCATATTGCTGCTCATGTTCTGTCTGTCCAGCATCTGTAAACATAGAAGCTGTACCACAAGGAAAAAAATCCCACAATACTTTTCTTTTCCCTTCCTTCTGCATAATTCTTTCCTTTGTCCTGCATAAGTAAATTTGTTTAAATATTTATTTTGATGACTGGCTTTTGGCCGACAGGCCTTTCAGCTGCACTGAAACACACAGTGAGCCATATCAGTTTGAGAGCCAGAGGCATGTTTAATCAAGATGTGTAATTTGAACTGGTTGTCATTTTCTAACCAGGATCACGTCCTTGGCCGAGTCCCAGCTCCAGATTCGTCAGCAGATCAAGAAGCTGGAGGAGCTTCAGCAGAAGGTATCCTACAAAGGAGACCCCATCATCCAGCACCGGCCCGCCCTGGAGGAGAAGATAGTGGACTTGTTCAGAAACCTGATGAAGAGGTACTGCATGTGACGAATCTTCATCTTGTTTGCAGTGTTAATTGTTGACCCACAGGCTAGGCTAACTGTGGGTCCTCCTTGCACGTCTGTAGACTAAACACTGATTGTGAAAGTGAGCCATTAAATTGATTGCACTTCAGCTACTTACATGCTTGTAATATTTGTCTTGTTGTGAAACCATGTGAAATCTATGATGAGGACAGTCTCAGGTCAAGGTTTCACTTGCCAATGATGCAGAGCTTTCAGTCACATCTGTTCATTTAGCAATTGTGGTGACATCTGAGCAATCTCCATTTTCAGAAGGAAAACAGAGATACATTTAAAAGCTGCAAATCATTAGGACGGGGACCTTTGACCTCTGGCTCTCTTCACCATCTGTTATTGTGACTCTTTTCTGGATTTTTTTTCTCTGAAACATGATGCCCTCTATTTCTTAGTGCTTTTGTGGTGGAAAGACAGCCTTGTATGCCCATGCATCCAGACAGACCTCTGGTCATAAAAACAGGCGTGCAGTTCACAAATAAAGTCAGGTAAGATGGAGACTTGCGACACACATCAGAAACAACATACATATTTTTATACATTTCAATACATTTTATGTGGTGAGCGCATCATTTTATATCCGAGTGAATTTTGTTGATAGTATTCTTGTATTTCGTTTAGGTTACTGGTGAAGTTTCCTGAACTCAATTACCAGCTGAAAATTAAAGTCTGCATTGACAAGTGAGTTTTTATTTATTTATTTGGGGGTTCTGACATTTGTATTAAGTCTTCATCAGTAAGACCTGATTTTAACTGTTTATTTTTCAGGGAATCTGGAGATGTGGCTGCAATTCGAGGGTAAGACTTTAAGACTTTTTTTGAGTCTGGCCATTTACTGTATTTTCTTTCAGAAAACAGTTTCACTTTCTGCTGCTCCTTAATATTTTTTTTGTTATTATTTTATTGTTTAGGTCAAGAAAGTTTAACATCCTCGGTACTAACACAAAAGTTATGAACATGGAGGAATCCAACAATGGCAGCCTGTCAGCAGAGTTTAAACACTTGGTGAGTTATAGAGGCAAAACTCTTACTGGTTGACAGTGATGAAGAGCTGTGATAAAAGCTGACATGGAGCACTGACTTCCTGTTTTGTTACAGACCCTGAGAGAACAGAGGTGTGGTAACGGTGGCCGGACCAATAGTGATGTAAGTACTATCACTGCTAAGATTCTTTAAGCTATCATCTGTTTTCTATGTGTAAGAATTCTATGTTTTGGTTTCTTGACCTTGATGCACATGAGCAGCCCATACAGCTTTTCTAAACAAGTGGTTTGATTATCTGTTTTCTCTAGGCCTCTCTGATTGTCACAGAGGAGCTCCATCTTATCACTTTTGAGACAGAAGTCTATCACCAAGGCCTGAAGATCGATCTGGAGGTCAGTATCATGTCTCTGCATCATGAGCGTAGATATGTCTATGTATTCTCAGATTAACTTTCACCAGAAGTCAACAAAACCATATAAATACAATGTTGTTCTTTGACAACCCATACAAAGTAAGTCACCAGACAAATGAGTCATTAACAAAATCTCCCACCTCCGGAGCCACCAACCCAGCTTCTAAATGAGCTGTTAAAAGTAAACCTCAACCCAACCATGACCTAAGTTACTCCACTGATGGGAGGGTAACTGACACTGAATGATTCTGCTGAAGCAAAGTTTGAATTTTACAACTTCCCACAGTCCTCTGTGGGTGAGACATGTTTCCTTGAATATACAGACACCAGACTCTCGGGTGTCATAATAGTATGCTGTGACAAAGTTAACTTTCATGTCTAATGTATCATGCATTGTGTATTTCCTTTAACCTCTAATGCGCCTTAGAGCCTTCGTCCATAGGTGTATGCCTGTGTGACGCTGTGTAAAAATACAGCAAGTCGTGTCAGCCACATAAAAACACCCACAGCATAGAGACAAGTTAGCTTGTATTGTTTGTCAAAAGACACAGTGTTATTAATGTTTACTGCCTGACTTTTTATAGGCAAGTTAAACTTGTGTACATCTTCGGTAGCTTGTACACCATGAAGGGTGTGAATTACAGTGGTAGATCCAGCCTTTACTTCAGGGTGCAACATCTGCGTGGGTTGCTTGACAACCTTTTTACACCAAAAAATCAGCAGCATGCCCACTAGGTGTAAGAGCAGTGGTAATGAGGGTACATCCTGAGGAAGTCGCATTATGACATAATTTACTAAAATAGAAGCAAGAACATTTTCTTGCCATTGTAAAAATGTGTAAATGTCAGCAAGGAAAAAACAAACTTTTAAAAAGAGAAGATGCTATAAAGGTATTGAAATAAATATTTCCTCTATTTTGTGCAGACTCATTCCCTGCCTGTGGTCGTCATTTCAAACATCTGCCAGATGCCCAACGCCTGGGCCTCCATTCTTTGGTACAACATGCTCACTAACCACCCAAAGGTAAGACAGCACCCTCTGGTGGAAAGGGGCAGCTTAGAGAGAATGTTTCCATATTACAGTTGTGTGTATATATATGTTTGGTGGGGAAAAAAATCAGATGTCTTTAATTTATGCTGGTCCGGGTGTCTCTGTACAGAATGTGAACTTCTTCACAAAGCCTCCTGTGGGGACGTGGGACCAAGTGGCAGAGGTCCTAAGCTGGCAGTTTTCCTCCACTACCAAGAGAGGCCTGACCATTGAACAACTCACCACACTGGCTGAGAAATTACTAGGTGAGGTGCCTAAAAGTCTCCAAAAACATCTAACTTGCACTGTGTACTATATTAACGTGTGATTTATTCTGTAATTGTCCAATCTAGGGCCTTGTGTCAACTACTCTGGCTGTCAGATCACTTGGGCCAAGTTCTGTAAGGTACTACCAACCACATGTGTTCATATGGTTCAGTCTGCCATCTTGCCATTGTATCGCTTCAATGCGAGTTATTTTTCTCCTTCCTCTTTACAGGAAAACATGGCTGGCAAAGGCTTCTCCTTCTGGGTGTGGTTGGACAACATCATTGACCTGGTGAAGAAGTATATCCTGGCACTGTGGAATGAAGGGTAAGAGGTCGTCCTTTGTTTACGGTCAAGTCCCTGAGCAGTCCATTACCTGTTAGCTGCCTTTCATATGATAGAAAGTGTTTTGACACGCAAATGTTTTAAAATAGACTTGCTATTTTGAAATTCAGCATCTATTGACATGTCTTCCTGTTGCTTTTCTGCAGGTATATCATGGGTTTTATCAGTAAGGAGAGGGAGAGGGCCCTTCTGAGTCCAAAACCTCCCGGCACTTTCCTGCTGCGCTTCAGTGAGAGCAGCAAGGAGGGGGGCATTACGTTTACATGGGTGGAGAAAGACATCAGCGGTGAGTATTTTTAAAACTTGCTCTTATACTATCTCCAAGATTTACTTCGTTTTCTGTTGTGATGCTGACCTTCTCTGTTGTTAACAGGAAAAACCCAGATCCAGTCTGTGGAGCCTTACACCAAGCAGCAGCTCAACAGCATGTCTTTCGCTGACATCATCATGGGCTACAAGATTATGGATGCAACCAACATCCTGGTTTCACCGCTCGTGTACCTCTATCCTGAAATCCCCAAAGAAGAAGCTTTCGGCAAATACTGCAGGCCAGAAGCAGCTCCTGAGCCTGAGATTGGAGGAGACCCGACGGGTAGTAAGTCACTGCCTTGTTTTTTTATGCTGTCTATGGAGGTTAAGAGAAATAACACATACTGATTTTTAAGCGTCTTATTTGCTTGCCATGTTTAATATTTGTGCTAACATTTTCTTTGCCCTGACAGTTATTCAACCATACCTGAAGACAAAGTTTATCTGCGTTACCCCGTAAGTATCTGCCATTACTCCCTTATCTTTAAGTCATCAGTATTTACAGGAAGATCTCGTGCCACCAAGTGATTGCCACTTCTCATAGCTGGTAATCTTTTGTTTTTAAAAATCTAAATTTTGCTTTACTTCCCCTTTTTAAACTTTTTTTGGCAAGTGTTGCTAAATGTTCAAAGAAAAGAGAACAAAGCTGTTTTCATTCTCACTGTGACTAATCGCTGTCATTGGAGGAACCATCACCCTGTTAAAGCCAACTACCGTGAACGCAGACATGTGAAGATCTAGGTTCAGTTTAGTCAGGTTGCAGTTCACACCTCAAACTAATTTACTCTAAATGATACTCATAATACATATAACAAGGAGGCTGGTTGTTGTTGCTGATGTTGTTGTGTTTTGGCCACCAGGAAATGTGATTTAAGAACTCTGAGCCGTGTGTTTTGGTTGTAATTTGACGTGTATTTAGACGCATTTAGATGTTAAGTGTGAACAGGGCCAAAAAGACAGAAATAATCTAATTTGCAACAAAGCAACAATCTAATCTCTGAAATTGGATGCAGAGGGAAAAATAATGAAATTGGAATATTTTAATATAAAATAATTACAACTAATATTTATTAGAAAACAAATGAAAAGTAAAAACATAAACTCTGGAAAGCATCTCCCACAAATGTGATAGTCTGAGGTCGACTGGGATCAGAGGGGTCTATGCACAGGCCAGTCAGCCATGTGTGCTTTGGTTGGTAGTGGGTTTGATGGCGTTGTGAGGTTTGCTCAGTGAGATCCTGACCTGTCTCCGTAGGTGTCCCTCCGTATTCATGGACTTGCCGGACAGCTGTGAGCTGCTTGGGAACGGATTCCCAGGGTAGGCGCTCGGGGGGGGGGGCAGAGGTGGCATGTAGGGCTGTTTGTCATCTTGTCACTTTGTGTGTTTGATGGGTGGGCTTCAGGGATAATGGTGTGGTAAACTCACCTACATATTTCCTGTTTGTGTTTCTAACTCACAACCATATTGCCTGGTCCTAATACAAAAGCATCTCCCTGCCATTCATCACTTTTTCATTTGGTTGAGGTCGCACTCTTTCTCAGATATTTGTGTCACAGTTCCTCAACCAAATCCATTTGTATAGATTCAACAGTCCAAAGTGTTTTGAAGAAAATTAACAAGAGACTTTAGATAATAGTCGTGCTATTGATGCAAATAATTTCAAATCATTTCATAATTCCATAAGCACACAGACAAGGCAAAAGCCGTGTTAGTTTAAACAAAGACAAATCAAATCAGAATTGTACTTTGTTAAGCCTAAGTAATCGCCTGTTCGATCCACTTAATCTACCGTGCTAACCAACAACATCACGCTGACTGTCAAGTAGCTTCCATTAACATCAATTCAGAGTTCAACATGTAAGCAGTTTGTGTTAGTGTGCTTAGCACTGCCTAAAATAGAAGCAAGAAACAGTATGCGACATGCTCAACATCTGCACAGTTTTTACAGCAGTGCTAATGTACTTCAGTATTTATCTCTAAATATTTATTACTATTTCAGCACAGATGCATCCCATTTTTCATCTCCTATCTTTGATGGGCATGACTTTGCATACTGACATGAATGCTGAATCATCTTTCTTTAATAAGACTCATTAACCACGACATCCCTGCAGTTAGTGGGATGTAGACAGACACTGACATACACAGTAGGTAGTAGGTGACTAATAGCTTGTGGTAATGTTTGACAACAATGATGTCACAGTTTTATTGAAAGTATATTGACTAACACAGAGAGTATTGCAGGAATACGTGTATATGTGGGCATTTCAGTTTGTAGAGTAAAACATGCTCTCTTTTTTTGTTTGCTTTTTCACAGCACTAACTCTGGAAATACCAGTGATCTGTTCCCCATGTCGCCTCGCACCCTCGACTCCCTGATGCACAATGAAGCTGAAGCCAATCCAGGACATTTGGGTGAGTCAGTTACACACATAGTGTACACACACACACACACACACACACACACACACACACACTTGTACTTCTGTAGTTCGTTCAGTGAGGAAATTACTTCTTGATAGTGTGCCTCCTAACCCTAACCACACACACACACCTACATGCCAAGAAGAAGAACACACACACGCTGTAGAACATGATCGATAACCAGTATTAACATCTTGTGTTTGGTTCTGTCCACAGATTCGCTCACTTTGGACATGGACGTAGCATCGCCTATGTAGAGAGATTTGTCTCTTCTTCATTTTTGTTCTTTCTTTGATGTTATGTTGTGGTAGAGGATTCCATGGTGATTTCTTTCTCCCTCTGTACACACGGTCTGACTGTACAGTTTGTTTCATGTTAGTGTGTAAAATGAAAATGAATCACTTTCACACCATAAGGAATTGGATGATTTTGAAAGAAGTTCTTGTAAAATAAGCATTTTGACTGTCCACTTGTAGCTTAGAGTGTGAAACACGTCGACTGATACTAACCTGTATTTTAAGCAGCATCCTGCTCCCATTCAGTACTTTCCTCGTCTCAAGTACCTTCTAAGTATCAGGAATTGTATTTTTGAAAACATTGTATTTTTGTGTTTTGGACTTTTAGAAATGGTTATGAATTAATGTGTTCTTTACTTTTGAATAAGAAAATTCATGTATAAGCTATGCCGCTTTGAAATTGTGCTTTGATCAGTTTTTATGCATTTTCTGTATGTTTTGTTACATTTTTAATCCCTGCCAAATGTAATGTCACAGGTATTACACAATAACTAGGTTTCAGTTAAAATTGCCTCTTTTTTTTAGAGCCATTTGAAAAGACAAAGAATTTAAGTTGCCCCCTCATAGTGCTGTGAGAAATATTGTGAAATGACCAGTAAAAGTTGTGCTCTGATTTTCACTGCCACTTATATACTGTAATTTGTGTTCATGTGAACTGCACTTGCTTTTAAAATTCGTCGTTTTGATATTTTTGCTGTACCTCAAATCACCTGATTTCACCACATATGTAATGTAAATCAGCTAAAACAATTTGATTTAGGACACATATGATATCAAAATAACCATGGATGTTAAAGATGGATATTTCGCTCTAACAGAGTGTACACAGTGAGATGTGTAGTGGTTGACTTTTAACCTTTCATACAGTTGAGCAAACCCTGTCGGATGAGTCTAATGCAATCCACATTTGTTTGTCTGTCATGCCATTAAATGTCAAGAGATTTTCTGTAAAATATGCTGTAACTATTCATTATTTTACAGAATGCAATAAAGAACAAGTTAGCACTAAAAGTAGTCTAATTAATTGACTTCCAGGTAAATTATACAAACATGTTAAATGTTCTCAATAATCACACATTTAAATTGTTCACATTTTATTTCCATCTCACCATGTGCCGACTTATACACACAGAAAACTTAGTGAGCTGGCAACATCTACAAGAACCAAACATGAATAACTTATTAAACAGCAGACTTGGCTGAACTTTATGTTCCACAGTAGTGTGAAGGACAAATTAAGATTCAGTGTGATGGAAGAAAGTCAAGGAGAAAACACTCCTTGATGTATATTCTGGGTTAAAAATTACTCCCCTTAATGTTTGTTTAGTTTATCATTACAATCAGTGTTTCAACATTTCATTTTAAAGTTACTCAAAAGTATTTATGTGCAAAGAGCAAATTTCAGGCACTCGCTCTTTGTAGTAGAAGCAGTGTGTGCAGTTTTGGTTGCTTCCACTGTTTTTCTTAAGGAGCCAGCGTGTGAGAAGACAACATGTTTCAGACTTTACACCTGAGATTTGACTGTTTTTCATTTATGTATCAGCTAATGTGCAAACCCTCTGTTTTTTATATTTTAATCTACAGCTCGTTCTGAATTTTGCCAATATAAAGCAGAGGAATACAGATGTGATGAGTAAAGAGCAGATACCAGATCACACATTACTGGTTGAAGACATGGCTGTTTTTGAGTCTGGAGACTGTGATGTTAAACTGGATGTGAAGTGACAGATTAAAAGAGAGACATCAGACTGGTTTTCAGTTTTTTGATCTAGCAAGAGGAAGTCTAGTTTATTAAAGTGAACTTCATTCTGTACATAAAAAAAACAAAACAAAAAAAAAAAACGCCTGTATGATGCTTCAGGGAGTAGCTGAGAAACAACATCACTAGGAACAGCATCAGAATTCATGTTTGGAAATGTGCTGAAATGGTAGACAGGAAACCCATAAAACCAGGCTCTTAATAAAAAGTAACTCCAAAAGATTTAAGACAAGCTATGAAGCAATTATGTGATAAATAATATGAAAGCAATAAACTCAATCCTCCTGTTGGTCTGGCACTGCCTGCTGGAGGGGAAAAGAGATTTAGGTTTAATGCAGGAAAGATTGTTTCAGATCTACTGCATGATTAAATAGAAAAAAACAAAACAATGAATTTGACTCACCCACTTTATCCTTTCAAAGTGGATGAATAGAGGAGCTCCAGTTTATAACTAATGAAGGTAAAAATAGTAATTCAACAGCACATAAAATCAACCCCAAGTACTTTTTGTATTCTCAACAAAATAAAACAAATAATTCCAGAGTTTGGAAGAATAAAAGTAAGATATTTATCTTACTTTTATTCTTGTGAGGCCAAAAGAACATGAATTATTTGTCATAAACTATTGCGGTCTCTGGAGATGAAATTAGTTTTTGCAGTTGCTGGAATGGTATTATATATGTAAAAGATAACCCGTAATTGCAATTCCTAGTTTCAATTTGAGCTCAACAAGCCGTGTCTGTTTCTGCCTCTCATGACGGATCTCTCAACAGAGGATCGCTGGACTTCCCTGACTGGAAACCCCATGTTTGCGTGTGTGCAGCTCCACTACATCTTTAGCTATAAATGTAGCACTGGTGTGATCAGTACGAGTGTGACTGCTGGGATTCCCACGAGTCCTCTAGAGACTGTGGGGACAGCTGAGATGAAGCAGCTAAACAAACAGAGACAGTAAAGAAGCATTTTATGCATCACCGGGTCTCTGCCTTGCTCTACACCGCTCTCTCACTCCCCATCTTATGTGAGGCTTGTTTATCTCCGTGATAGGAAATGAACACAGTCTGGTTTGAGGAGATGAGGGGGTGTGGAGATGTGCAGCTATTACCGTCAGCAGCTGCTGACTCAGCTGTTTGAGGAAGCAACTGTCACCCTTCAGTTCAGGCCTGCAGCCAATCAATCTGATGGATCGATGAAGCTTCAACAGGCTGCAGTGAGGTGACCGTCTCGGTTGGCTGTGTGTGTGTTTGAGAGACAAACTGCTCATATAAATGATGACTTCTTGACATGGGTGTGGGAAAATTAGGTCATTTTATTTCTGCAGCGCTGCAGGGACTTTTCAGATTAGTTACAGTCAGCAGCAACATTCAAAAAACTGGAAATCTGGACTTTTACCTTTTTGTTTCTTTGAACACGTGAGACAAACGAGGACAAAGTAGGCCTTCAGAGATTTTCTTATTCATACGACGTATGTTACCAGTTTAAGCTTCAGAATATGATGAAGTTTTAGAATAAGCAACACTTGATTCACACCATACATTAAAACACTGTTTACATGTTAATCTAGCAGACATTTATTCTATTTGAATGCATTATTTATTTATCTATCTCTTTATATTATTTATTTCAGTCTTTGTGGGTTTAAAGTCTAGTTTTCTGAGTCACACACTGAAGTATGGGATCATACCTCACATTTACTGCCAGTATTTCTGCATTTTCTTAAGCAAAATATTGATTGCATGGCTTTTGTATTTTCCATTGTTGTACTTAAATCAGGGATACATTTTTCACCTAAAGCACTGCTGGTATAGGACAAGTATGTGGCTTTTTACTCCTCTTTGACATCTTTTCTTCAACAGACAACAAGTGTTCACAAAAGTGTTCACATGCTGGCTGTTTCTCTTCTCTTTAGCTGTGTGTTTTGTGTTTTTTTTTCTTTTTTTCTTAGGCAGCAGTATGTGTATCTGTGGTGGTGGATGTGCCTCGGGTGCACATTGTCCTCTAATTAATTTTAGTAGGTTTATCTTTGGCTCTTGCCACCTCATCTTCCTCTCTCTCTCTCGCTCTCTCTCTCTCTCTCTCTCTCTCTCTGTGTGTGTGTGTCAATGAATTTATCTAAAAGAGGTTTATACATATGGTGGGTAAACCCAGCTATGAATCAAACAAACATTTACCCTTCTGTCTGATTTTGTGTTGAGCTTTGTGCCAGACGGCGGCGCTATTCTCCAGACTGAGGGCGACAGATTTGGGCTGCAAGATCTGAGCTGGACTGAAGATTTACATGCACATTAGATTAGACCTCATGAAATCAACTTTAATCAATCTGCTGCTAACTAAGTGCAGCAGACATCAGCTTTGATTACAGCGAGGCTGAGAAAAGTTGATTAGCAATTAATTTATGGTATTATTATTTTATTCTTTTTCTTTATTGCATTTGTATGTTATTGTGTTATCTCTGTGTTTGTTTGTGTGTCTCAGGCTGTGCTTATTTTGCTTATAAAAATGAGAATATCCAGACTTTCAAAGACTTTCAAAATAAAATGACACAACACATATTTTACAATGACAACAGAGACAACAGACAATGTGCACAGAAATAAAATGAATAAATGAAAAATAAGATAAAAAATACAAAATAAAAATTTAATTAGACACATTAAGATCTATTTTGTCTTTTGTTATTGTGTCCTCCTTTCTGCAGGACAGAAATCAGAAGAAACTGTCTGTTGAACCCTCGCAGACATTGAAGAACCACCGGAAGTGGGCGGTTAGTTTCAGAGAGAGAGAGAGAGAGAGAGAGAGAGAGAGAGGGAGCAGTGAACTGTAAAGCGAACTGTTGGAAACTAGACGACTGACTGACTGACTGACTGAGAGACTCCTGTTGGACTCCGGTTGCTCACGTCGCTGCTGCAGCCTCTGCCCGCATTTTATGAGAAAGGACAGCAGCTCGAGTCGCTCCACAGAGGTGAGTGTGACACTTTGCCGTGTGTTGAAACGTGTTTGGTCTGAAGAGGTGAACGTCTTCGTCTAGTCCCGCTGTGAAGCGCTCTCTGTCTCTCTCTCTCTCTCTCTGTCTCCCCCCCCCTCGTTGCGAAAGAGCACTCTTCTCTCTGACAGCGCTTTGTAAACAAACTGCGAGTGCGGCATCGCTGCTCCGTCCGTGTGCGACGCTGCGCGCACAGAAACCCGCTTCACGCGTGTTAAAACTGTTCGTTTTTTTGTTGTTGTTGTTTCTCTGCTACTTTTGTTGGTGCTGAATCAACAGGCAGGTCTGGGAGGAGTCGTCTGTTATATTTTCTATAATAATTTTCAGCGCAGTCTGTGGTGCCAGTGAGTTTACTGGCACCTTGTCGCATGTGACTTGCTTATGTAGTCTGTCTAAACCGTGTGAGAAATCCTGACTCCAGCGTAACCTACAAGAGGCATTAAGTGAAATAAAGATAACGTGCGTCACACACACATCGTTTTAAAGGCTTTGGCTGTAATAAACGTTACACAGCGCTAATAATGGAGTAATGGGAATGTTTAAAAAGCCTGACAGGTGAAAGCCTGACTGAGCTTTTGTTCATGCTCCACTGTCTTCTGCTGTATTCAACTGCAGTTTGGAGCTACTTCAATTGAGTTTTTCATTTGGTGGAAATTGCTTTTACTATTATATTTAGAGCTGCAACAGTAAGTGGATGAATCGATGACTTGTCAGCTCATTTTTTATAAAGAAAAGGTCCAAATTCTCTTGGACACCTTCTCAAATCTGAATATTTTCTGCTTTCTTTAGTCCTCTATGACAGTAAACTGGATATCTTTAGGTTGTGGATAAAGCAAGACACTTAAGGGAACACTGATTGATATTTTTCACCATTTTCTGACATTTTATGGACCAAACAACTCATTGAACTACATTCCATGACTGCTGTCCAGATAAACATTTGACATGCAGATGCTCAGATTCATACAACAGATGCATTACTAGAGTTTTAGTTCATGGGGACTTGTCCAGGGTGTGCCCCACCTCTTGCCCAAAGTCAGCTGGGATAGGGTCCAGCCCCCCTGCGACCCTGATGGGAAGAAGCTGAGGAGAAGCAGTCACAGAAAATGGATAGATAGTTTTGGACCAACATAAAATACTCCTACTAATTACTAAAAATCATTCTTTAGGATGGGTGCTTTTAATTTTTATAGTTTAAGTACATTTTACTGTTGATACTAACAGATATAGGAGTAGCTTATCAATATGATACATTTTAGGTGGATGATGTGCGTATTTCTTAAAAAATGGTGGTGGTGTCATGCAAATAAACTTATAAACAACCATGAAGTACAATAAGGTCACTTTAGTATTAAATACCACAAATACAACTGCATTGTCTACAGCAATATTTGAGATTTCCAGAAAAAAGGTCACTGTATTCTCACCATTAGAGCTCCACACAGACACACAATAAGCCTTTATACTACAGTCATTAAGAATATGTCTTGAGAAGAGGAAGAAATGTCTTTAGGCATGTCTGCTAATATAAATGTCATGTGTCCATTGTCATGCCCTCACGAGTAACTTTGGTCATTCCAATCAGGTTCATTTTAGCAATCCTAATTGTGTATTACTGTAAAACAGAGGATTCATTGCTTCCTTACTTTGACCTGTTGATGTGTGGTCTGACAAAGTACGGATGGTTCATAAAGGTCAATACAAAACTGACTGTCAGAGCTGTAACATACATCTGAATTAATCCATCCTGAAGGACCCTGTGTAGCTTACAAATAGAATTTAAATGTCACCAGCACTTTGATGTCTCTGCGTCATTTCCAAGAATGCAGTGTGACGTGTGTGTGTGTGTGTGTGTGTGTGTGTGTGTGTGTGTGTGCATGTGTGTGGTATGCAAATGAACTTACCTGCGGTAATATCATCATCTGGATGCACATCCTTAGTCGTTTGATTTTTGTTTCACTAAGATTTTGTGTGTCCCTCACTCAGGCTGGCATTGATTTGTCCCCTGTGGCTCCTTATAACTGAGAATCACTTTACATTACATTATGTGACAGCTTTGAGGCTGATGCACGAGGAGTTCTATGATATCTCTGTGAGTACTCTCCCATTAGCACATGTTTAGTTGGTTAGTTTGCTTTCATCATTTCGTCATTTATGATGGTTTCCCACATTTTGTTTGCTTTGGAAACCTTGAAGGAGTGCGTGGCTGCAGCCTGCAAAATAGGGCGGGGTTCAACATTGGATGTTTCATCCCACCCATCGTGGTTTGATTGGTTTAACTGTCAAATCTGGGTGGAGGTTAAATATCATTTGTGATTGGATGCTAGCTAGAGTTGAAGAAGAGGAGGTTTTCAGGCCCATGGCAGAGGCAGTGGGGAATGCCGGAGGGCAGCGGCGCTGGAATTGGCTGTAACTGCACGGCTAAATTAGTTACACAGAGAGTTGAGGACATCATGTTGTGTTTTTGTACAGTAAGTTAATCAATAAGACCCAGCACGCTGCTCGTCTATTATTATCGTCTATAGTTGGTGTTCTAGATGCATGCTAATGGAAATTATGGAGGTGCTGCTGGAAACCAATAAAAAACAACATTTAACCCCGCCCAAATCTGTTGACAGTTTAACCAATAAAACCACTGGGTTAAATATTCAACATTGAACCCAACTCCATTCTGCAGACTACAGGATTACAACCTTGGGCTCTGGGAAGTTGCAACAGGAGTTTTTATACTGACATGTTACTGATTTTTCAGACTCAAGTCTCCTCTTCCTTGTCAGTTCTCTTTCTGTATCTGCATGTCAGCAGCTGTAATCTACTGGAAATAATGGTCATTGCCTTTTAGCATTTAACCTCTTTGGCAAGCACAATGTTGCCCTGCTTGCTCCCTCTGTCACTACAGAGCACGGTGCACGGGAATGCACGCTTTTTCCCAGGTTTCTGTGAAAACACTGGTGCTTTGGGTTGGCGCGGGAACATGGCATGCTGGCCAGGCATGAACTGGCTGGCACACTGTGTCCCTGACAGAAAGACCCAGATGCAGGAGTAGTACCACCAGGGGAGACAGGGGAGCCCTGTGTTTCACTGTGCCATGTGCTCACTTCATGGGACGTCCTTAAGCTTCTCTGTGCTTCTCACTTTTTCACCCCTGCTGCCAGACAAGTGTAGGTTTCAGCAAGGCTGGAGAGGCCAAGGAGAAAAAAAATTTAGTACTGTAAGTAGGGGCAGGAGGAGGGTTAGTTGACAGGAGAGGAGACATGTTCTCAGCATTGACATCATGAGTAGCTGGAAGTGAGCTGATTAGAGCAGTGGTTTTGATCTGACTGAGCAATGAGTCAAAGGTGTTTGAATCATTTATGCATTAAAGACTCTGCCTAGAATGGGACTACTTGTTCTCGGTCTGAACAGAGGAGGGGAGGATGGACAGACATGGACAATTTCCTTTGCCTGTGATCCAGTTTTTTGGTAAAACTTTGTGGTGAAAATGCCACGTGAATAATGTAGCATCAAGCATGAAAGACAAACAAGGGGGTGAGGGGAGACTGGAAGCAAAAGAGAAAGGGAAACACGTTCAAAGGGAAGTGATAAGGAAGCATGTGGTGACATGCACCCTAACCTCCTCCTTTTTTCAGTTGGGCTAACGCTAATCCACTGGTCATGTGACCATGAGCTTTTAGCCTGGTTTAAGCCAGGGGTGCTCTGATCCATCTGTCGAATAGTGCTGCTGATTGTTGACATCCACCGTCTCATGATCACTGCTCCACACAAGACTCAAATTTGATTGCCATCAGCTTGTTACTTCTGCAGGGTTTTATCAGCAGTTTCAGTTTCTCTCAGTGTTCTTCCTGTGACACTCTTCTTCTCTTCTCCTCCTATCTCTCTCTTTGTCTAACTTTCATTGAATTCCTCTTCTCGTTAGGGCAGTGAGTAAGTGGGAGGAGGAAGATGTCAGTCCCTTCCAGACACTGAGAAACATGATAAGACCATGGGCTATTATCTCAGTGACACGACAACAATAGTGAACACACTGGTGAGAAGGGAAATTTGCCATGTGAAAGAAGTTGCAAATTGGGAGAGAAAGATTATGCTTTAATTCCCATCAGTGCAAACAGAAGTCAGCCCTGAATAGACTTAGAATGTATATATGTGGTGAGGAGTGATCATTTTTTTCTGTTTTGCACAATAATGGGTATTGTGCAAGCCTAAACATACAGGAGCAAAAAGCTGTTGCAGCTTGCTTCTGTAGCACCACAGCGCCCGGGATGGTCCACAAGGCTCACTTTCTTTTATGTCGCAAGGCTACTTTGCATTGATCAGACACATACATGATTTTAAATCCTGACGAAGATGATTAATTTGTATCTGCGTACTATCTTGTTGAATCAAAAACTGCATTCAGAAGCTTTGTCATTTAGATAATAGCAAATTAGGTTGACAAATGCATTGTCTTGAACAATATCTCTCGTCCTGTGGCTCGATCCAAGTTGTTACTGAGACACACCCAGCTGAGGGCCAGTAGCTCAAAGTTACAAGGTGTCGTTTGCTTCGGGTTTCCCAGGACATTAGGGGAATTTGAGTGAAAAAAGAGAAGTACACATCTCCAAAAGTAGCATCAGTGTGCTCTTTCAACAAGAATCTTAACCCCAGAATTACTCCCAAAAGTAGCTCAGTGACCATCAGTACACAACTGTGTCTGTGCCTTGAAACTCTGGTATGAAATGAATCATTAAATGTGGGCTTATTAAAGGATGGTTCACAGGGGAATCTTGGATGTCTCACTAGGGGATTTATTGATCTCTGATTTTATTTTATAGTGGTGTTGAAGAGTAAGACTGCGCAACCTCTTTCGTGTTTTATTCAGTCCTCAGGCCCTGAGTCACACTTGATCAGTCATGCATAAATTATTTGAACGAATGGCTTCATCCATGCCTTCAAGTAAATTCTGTCATGTGAAGACTAGAATCTTTAAAAGGGGGGAAGTTATTTTCTTTAAGTTCAGTATTTAGTTTAATGTCAATGAATGGACTATCTTGTTTAATGATAGTGGAAGTTGTTCTCCAGTGTGATTTACAATGAAGGCATCAATATGCTTCAAGGTAAGAGGATAAGATAGTAAACGTATGACAAGTGGTGTCGAATAAAAATGTGCCTGTAGATGCAGAAATATGAACAAATCCTTTTCATCTTCAAGCGTAGTGTTTCCTCTCTATGTGGAAACAGAGTTTTTACTAAATCTCTGTATGCAATGTGTCGGCAGTTTATTTATTTTTTTCTTTTCACACCCACATATTCACACTGTGGGTTGTGACCTTTATGTAGTCTGACCTGCTGGCCTGCTTTTGAAGTGCACTGCAGTTTATCACCCAGTAAGTGACCAGGAAGCTCTGTTAAGAGCACTGCTATCTGACAGTATGTGTCAGCTAGAGACAGTAATATTGACCTTGTAAAATTAACCAAATTTGAAGTGATCTCAAGATCTCATGCAGTTATTTCATCCTCAAATGCTCCCACTGAGTCATTATAAGCCCTTGAAATGCAGTAAGGAATATGATACTGTTTTAAAAATGACTTGGTGTCGGCATTGCACCACTAGGTACATTACAAAATATAAAGATGTTTGCAATGCTGCTATTTTAAGCATAGACATTAATGACATATGTGATATGTTGCTATGATCTGACTTGGCCTTGCTGATAAATGCCAGTGTGTGAAAAATACCCCGGAGCTATTTACTATTAATCTTGTGCTTTAGATTAAAAAGGGCTTCCTTAGGGCTTCTTCATTTTCCATCTTCACAAAGTCTGCCATCAACTAATCAATGTGATTAACCTTTGTTGTGATGATTTCAGATGTTGATCTGACTATTTCAGGTCATGTGAACATGGGCAAAGTATTTCATTAATTTTGAAGGACGTAGAGTCTCTGCCATAGCCTCTGCAAGTGTGACTACACTGTTGTGAGCATTTATACTTGTGTGTTGGTGAGTTGGCATTGATCTGCAAATAGGACAGCCAGTTGGTGTTCGGGTTTCTATGCCACTTTCTTGAGTTTCTTCATGTTCCTCAAACAGTGGCTTCCGAAACCTCCCCTCGTCTCTCCTTAATCTGTCTTTTCTTTTGTGCGTTTTACTCATTTCCCTTTTTTCCCCGCTGACAAGAGAATAAGAGGAGACAGACAAGAACATGTTGTACAGTGAATCAGTTTCCCACGTGTTTGTCTGTGTGTACACACAGGTCTGTAAATGTGTGTGTTTTAAGGATTCTCAAACAGCTTTATTAGTTTTTATGGGTTTTGCATGAGTTGCTTCCGCTCTTCTTTAAAACTACTATGCCGTACCTTTTATTCAAAGCAGAAGTATAAGTAAGGCTTTAAGTGAAGCTCTTCCCGGCCTCATTTGGTAATGTTCACACCTCAACACCTTTCCCTCACTTTAATCAATCCTGATACACGTTGCAACCTGAGCCTGAGGTAACTGCATCCACCACAGGTGTAAAAGAAGGAGACAGCCAAGAACCCCAGGATGAAAAAAGGACACCATTTATAAAAGTTAGAGCCAATCAAGATGCAATCAACAGCAAATAATGGTTAGTGCATCTTTGTGTTTTATCCTATTGCCATTGTTAGTGTGCATGGTGCACATTCTCTCAGGTTTTTGTAAAGAAAGGCTGGTTTTAGTGGGTGCTGAATTAGCTGACACATTACGCCCAGTTGCAGGCGAAGTTGCTGGAGATCCAGTGGTTTATTGCAAGTGCAAGTGTAGCCTTCTAGCTACCATAGATACAGAAGGAACAGAATGGAAATAAACTTACACAAATACCAGTTCTCACTATATTGTTGAACATAATATTGTTTAATTTTTTACTTCTTTTTTTGACCATTGCGATAAACATTGCTGTGAACACCGACAACAGGCAGCTTGACACATGAGACAGATACAAAATGAAGACGGTCTTGTTCACACTGCCAGCCCAAATCTGTTTTTTGTCTAGATTGTATCCAGATTCATTTTTTAGAAAGCATCAAAAAACACATAAAATGAGAGACATCTGTTTCATGAGATCTTCATGAGATGTCTTCTATGTCACTTGCAACATGACACACAAACAGTTTATCAGATCAGATTAACGGTAACTGGCAGCCAACAGGAATGGCTTGAATGTCATTGGCAGCACAGATAGACCCCTTTTTAAAACTGAACCCAACAAACGAGTACTACATGTAATTACTTTGACACATTAGTTAATGTATCTGTGACCAGATACCAACCTCTCTGGTTGACAGTGGTGGTTCCCTTAAACATATCTGGCATTTCAGTACTGCAAATTGTTGATTATTGACATACTAGCGATAAGCTAAAATCAGCTAATGATATAAGATGTGCAGGTGTATTGGACAGGTTCTCATTTCAGGAAATGCTTGAATTTCTCTGCAGCATTTAGAGGATTGTTTGAATGTAAGGAAGATGATGTAGGCTTCATCATGACAAATGGTCAGCATCATATAGGGTAACAGACACACAAACTAAGCATGATTAATATTTCCTGTTAATTGTTATTTTTAATGTGTGAAAGACATGCTGAAGTTCTAATGTACTGAATATAGATTTGTGATATCGTTTTCTAAAAACACCTGTTCTCTGTTATATTCAAGTCTATCACAGGCTTACTTATTTATTTATTTATTTTGCACAGTTAGAATTACATAAAAATGACAAAGATAACAAATAATGTAAAGTGCAGGGACAGGCAGAAAACCCAGATGGGCTTATTTAAAGCCTCCACCTAAAATTTCATAGTTATAAGGAACAGAAGATTGACATACAGAGAATATTATAGCTACATAAAGTAATAACAAACTGATAATAGCAAAAACATATGTATAACATCAACAACAAGTTATAATGACAATAACAAAAATAACAATATAAAAACAAAAATATGAACATGATGTAAAAGTGCTTACAGCAAATGAAAAAACAGTGACACACTGACAAATAAATATTTGCAGGGACAGTAAGTGGTTCAAAACAGGCTGAGATTCTAAAAAAAGAAAACACGCTGTCTGTAAATGAAATAATGTCACAAAATGTACCCACACTGGCAACACACACTCATGTGTACACAGGAGGGATGCAATAAACAGTTTAGCTCAGTTGTTTGTGCTGCTATTATTCATGACCCTTGATAGAATGAAGGCGTATTTGAGCTGTGCTTGTGAGTATATGTGACATACATTTGTGTTGTTCAACTAGATTTAGGTCATGGATGTTCCCTTGTGTCTGGGGAAAGAGCTAACATCTGTGTAAGATTCCTGTGAGGAGCATTTGATTAAAAAATGATTATGATGTTATACCAGAGGGAAAAAGATTTCTCAATGATTCATGCTTATATGTCATTTATGTTTGGTTGTACATTGGATTAAAGTGTGCTGGATTAAAGCAGAGATGGGGTTGAATGAACAAACACAAATGCTGTTTATGTCCTTAGATTTAGAAGTGAGTGACTTTTGCTCTTTTTTTCCACGTGCACCTCATGATCTTTGAGAAACCGACCCCATTGGGTTGTAAATGCTCTCTATCTGTCTCTCTTCATTGCTTGTACAGGCACTGGCACAACATAATGCAAAGTCAGTGTTTGGATTTGTGGAGCAGTTATCCCGTATTGATCCTGTGCGCTCATCTGTGCCCACGGCAGTGTCTGCATAACAAGGCTCTCAGATGAGCTCTGCACAACATCTCTAGCCACCCTGCCACTTAGCCAGCAAAACAACAAAACTCTTTCTAGTTTGAATACTTTGCATACATACAAGAGACAATACATATTCAGTGTATACTAGGGGGAATGGGTCCTTGCTCTTACTAGATGTTAATCTGACAAATATAAAGATTCACTACCCCTTTTTTGTTTTCGTGCACTTGTGAATGCTATAAATGTGTCTCAGTGTAAATGTGGGCAGTTAAATGTCTATTTTCAGCCTTTACAGTAAAGCATATAACTATTAACATAGATGTCAAGAAGAGATATATGAGGAAGTCAAAGTATCTCAGTCATAACATCAATATAAGCTATACACTTTTATGTTCAAACGTCACCTATACATTTAAAGAAACATCAGAGATTCCAATCTGCCGACATCTTTGACTGTTAGATCCCATCTGTTCCGTCTACCCTTTGAGGCGTTTGCCCATGTGAGTCCATCACATGTGCTGTTATATATACACTGAGAAAGGAGGGGGGGGTTGAACAGGACACTATGTGCATTGTGTGTGTAACATTGTTTAATATCACCATGGCTCCTGCTGTGTGGCATTATCATCAAATCTCATTAAACACATTTTCCATTCTCACATGATCTGCTATCCCTGCTCCTTTTGTTTTGCATACAGCTAGCCACGAGGCAGCATGTACATAGGTTAATATTGTGAGTTATAAATAGATAGCCTAGTACTGAAGGGTTTGCATTTGCATCTATCTATCTATCTATCTATCTATCTATCTATCTATCTATCTATCTATCTATCTATCTAGATATAAAGGAACAGGGTGTAGTGTGTCTTCTTCCTAGCATGAAAGAGAAACTATAGTGACTATGAAACAAGCAAAAAACACAGTTTAGTGTTTAGTTTGTCGTACTGGGCTGTAGAAACATGGTGGTTTAACATCCGTGGAGGAGAAGCTGCTGCATCTGTAGATATAAAAGGCACATTCTAAGGTAACAAAAACATAATGACTGTTATTTCCAGGTGATTATACACTAATGAATATTATATTCCGTTTTTGCCATATTATATAGAACACACTTGACTGAAGCTATAATGCTATCTCCTGGCTACAGATGAGTGATGAGGATTTATTCTGTTGTTCTTCCTGTACAATAATCAAGAATGAAGAAACAATTTTGCTCACTGTGAGCACCACTGTGATGGTTTTTCCAACCAAGTTATGATCTGTCTGTTATGATGCCCATACACATATGAAAGATGCATTGAGGAGGCAGGCAAGTTAAGGAGCGTTGTCGTTATGCGTTACCTGACCTCAAACCACTGAAGCGATGCATAGATTTCATATGGCGACACAGTGAACGAGGAAATTATCTCATGCAGGGAAAGCAGGGAATGAGGGTGAGGGGGTTGGCTGTGTTACTTCAGTGTCCATGCGCAGCTTATCCAGATTATCCCTGTGCCACTACCATAATCACTCAGACACTACCGTGCATACAGCACCATGAGGTTGATGCCTTTGTTTTCCTCGTTTAATAGAAAGCTCTGTCCTGTTGTTTGTAAAGGATGGTCCTCATGTCATGAGCAACTAGCAATGCAACATAGCAACAGTATGACATTTGGATTATTGTTGATAATTCCTTCATTCCGGGATGCTGTGTGTGGGCCAGTGTGCAGGAAAAAAAGCATGCTTTGTAATGTGATATTAACTGTATTGTGATAAATATGATAAATATGACAGGACCTTTGAACTACCACTGCTCTCTCCTTCTTTCTCCCTCCCTACTAGCATGGCTTGTGCCAAGTGCATCAAGCCAGCGATAAGCTAAATATGATGAAGTCATATGATACTAGCTAGATAAACATCAAGCCATCACATGGATAATATTAACTTTTAGTATAGTTGATTAATTAATTATGTCTGAACATACTAATATTAAAGTGTATTTGGCACACTCTGCCATTGTTGTGTAATAACTGGCTTTGTATGATCTTAGAAAGAAGCCAAACACATATTTTGGCATCCACAGAGCAGAACGATTAGCTTAGCATGTGCTCATAAAACTAGTGGTTTAAAATTCAGCACATCCCGTTCCCCACATTGCTTCTTCTTGACAAGCTAATGTTTTCTGATACTCCTCACCATTATGGGATCAGCACCAAATTTACCAGCCTCAGGATGAGTACCTGGGATATGGACTGATTATGCTGGTTCACATCTGAGCACTATCATGCTGCTCAAGACTGACTGATTGATGTTACCGACTATCATGAAGGCAGCAGGTGTGTTGAAATATTTATACATCCAGAGGCGATCGCTATGGCAATTCAGGAACAAACACAGGAGGCCGTAATTGATTTGCTGTGTGGCACACAGTTCCACTCCTAAGCGCAAACGAAGATCAGACCTGTTTGTGACATTGGGTTGCCGACACTTGTCTGGTGGTGGTCCGTCACTGGTCATGAAGTTGACACATGGATTTTGAATCCTAGGGATGTAGAGGAAGATTCCCAAAGTGTCCTTGCTACATGTTGATGGTACAGCCAAGATACTGCATACATGTCCAATATGTTGATGTTTCACGGTTCCCTTAAGAACCCATATTGTGTTTGCTACTCATGTTAAACTACAAACATTGCCTACAGTATGTTGGTTTCAACCGTTCAACCGCTATTTCTGTTCTTCCATTGGTCAGGTGAGCTCTGTCCTATGTCAGTCAATGGCTAGCTTGAGGCTGTATTTTCAATGGCTTAGTATAAGCCTGACACAACAAGTTTAATGTCAAGTTAAAGACAAATAAATGCAGGCTTTGTATGCCCTGAGGATAGAGACAGTTATTTCCAGAACAAGCTGGCACAGTAAAGTTCATTGAGTTGCTGTATTTCCTAAGAAGTGAATGACAATGAGCTCACATGGTAAGAATCGGCTGCTTTCATTGGGGTGTTTTGATGAAATTGGAGGTTAATGAGTTAATAATTTTCCTACTGTAAGCAAATAAAATACGCTCTGTTAATTCTGTCTGTCATGAAGTGTTGTTGGTGTTTTCGTTGCTCTGGGGCAAAGACCTCTGTGTGGTAAAGGTGGAGTTGACCTTTACTGAACGCACTGAGCTTGCCATGAAGGGAGGGGAGACATGGTAAGGGGAGCAACAGTGTAAGGGGGGATGGGTCCAAAGCTCTGGTGACTGGGTTAGATACTGTGTGTGAGAAACTGCAGCTATCTGACCTCTCACATGTGACACACTGGGAAGATCAAAGGGCAGAGCTCTGAAAAGCTGCTTGCATTAGTGTTTACAGGAGCACTGATGGAGGAAAGAGGAACAGAGAGAGAGCGAAATAGAAGGGTGTTACAGAAGGGAAACAGAGAGACTTCAACTTAGAGAAGCAGCAAGGTATATTGTGTTAAACTGGAGCCACGATGGAGAACGAAACTAACATAAGAGAGCTCTTTTGTTGAGGCGCTGCACGCCACATTGTGTTGTTAGACAAGTTTGAAGCTGTTGAAACAACACATAACCCCTATTTGTCTCACCACCCTCACCCTGTCAGAAACATACACCCTCTCCTTGATTCTTGGAGCATGATGGGTCTCTCGGATTGAGTCTGCATGACTTTAGGAGGAAGAACACATGTCCTTGAAAAAAGGGTTAATAGAGTTAAGACATTCAAGCACAAATGAATTAGGTCTTTGAATAAGGATTTCTCTGGGGTAATTTCATTAAAGTTAGTCTAACGATTGTATTTACATGTAAATGTCAAGTGATTGGCTCCGGTAAACCAATTTAGCAGCACACCCTCTATTCCAGCTGATGAAAAGCATCGATTTAACTGCCCTAACCCCCCCTATGGATGCGAGCTCACGCAGCGCATGATCGTCTCCTCCCAGCTCCTCACGCTGCATGACGGCTGAGTCCACACCAGCTGGGGGTGTGTAGCGAGATCCTCTTACTATACATCTGCAGGGCAATGACTGTAAGTTACTCACAGTTGCTCTTGGTTGGCCTCTCTGACGGTTATGACAGAAATGTTATTCAACAGAGTAGAGAGGTTAGAAAAGGCCTTGCAAGATTACGCATGTGAATGAGATTAGAAAGGAGCTACCTTGTAAACATCAGAGAGAACGCACAAGCAGTCAGCTAACCCTCCTGAAGAAATCAGCAACTAAACACAATGAGGGAAATAAGTGAGCATGTAAAGGAGGAGACGTACTTTCCTGCAGACTAAAGTGCACACATGGATATGCAGAAGTGAAAAGGAATTTGAAGAAGTGACACACATTATTCATTTAAAAGAGTCCTTGATCAGGACTGTGTCCATAGCAAAGGTCTGTTATTCATTGCAGCAGTCTGTGACATCGAAATAACAGACCGTAGAATGCTGCAACTGACCAATCAGTGTATTAAATTATTATAAAACAATTATCGTCAAACATCAGCAGGGACAGTGGATAGTTAAAAAAAATATATAACCATTTGCATCTGTGAGTCATTGTTATCGAGTCAGAGTTCATTCACCCTATCAGCCACCCCAGTGAGATAAGCAGCGACATTTTGAGCAGCTGTGATAGCAAAGGAATTGACACAATGCTATTTCACAGGAGCATCTTGTTTCAGAAAGGGGATTTCTGACTCAGGTTTTAAGAAATGTTCCTCTAATAATCAGAGTTTTTCATGATATTCCCAAATTCTAAATTAAGAATCTACATCTAATTTATATGCATGCATGTACGTAATCTTTTACACTGGAAATCCCCAGTGCAGCCCATGATGACGAACGGTTGAGTCACTTTCAAGTTTGGTCCAGATAATAAAATATAATTTTGTCAAAGTTTCTTTTCCTCCTGCGTATAATGATCAGATAGTAGCTTCTGAAAATCCAGTGTAAATCCCAGGGGGGTTTAGGGTTAACCCTCCTCATTTGCCCTGCCACAGGAATATGTAAACAACCACCCCCTGCGCGCACACACACACACACACACACACACACACACGCACACACACACAAACACACATCCCCTCCCACAGGTCCTGTCTGGGGCATCTCCAGCTCCCTGGTACCCTGTCAGACATGGAGGGCCCCTGTGGTGTTTGTTCACTTGTCAAATGGCATTTAACACTCTGTTTAAGAAGACAACAAGCCTGGTGTTTAGAGGAAAGAGGTCAACTGTCAGGGAGGTCTGAGGCGGAGGATCAAGGTGTGGTAGATCGTTATGTTTTGAACGTGGATCTGTGCTACATAATTCATCATTTTTTTTATCATCATTTTAAACAGCATTTCCGTATACCAGCCTAGATACAATTCTGCAGTGCTTCAGCTTCTTTTTAATTAAATTCATCATACCAGAATACTGTTTTAATGGATATATGTTTATGTAAGATTATATTATTATTAAATATGAGAACAATGTTTGAAGCAATGGATAGATGAACAGCAGGCTGCAAGCCTTAATTGGTTGTTTATGTTACCTCACCATCATCTGACCAAGGACAAATGGAAGAGAGGCTGCATGGGCAGGCTGGGTGCTGCTCATGACAAACTGATTAAGTGATTTATCATTGAATTGGACACTTCTGTTGGGCTAGGTCTAACCAGTGAGGCTAAAGGTTAGCTGTGAAAGGAATTTTATGTTGATGCACAAAACAATTCCTGCAATGGTCAGTGTCATGCATCATGACTCTCCATGTTGTTTGAAACTTAATAACAAGATCATGTTTTCGTCTCGCAGCTATAATTACGCATAAAACAAGACAGACAGGTAAAGCTTGGAAAAACGAACTGACTGACAATCTGACAAGGAGTGAGTGGGATTGGTCTAGTTGTGTATCTGCAGAGCTGTTGAGGAAAAGTGGAAACAGGTGAGAGAGTGCACGGAGCAGGTCAGGTAACTGCAGAGCAGATGAGGGAAGTGAGAGCAGGGGAAGGAGGGAAAAGCACTGAAAATGTCGGGAATGGTAGAAATGTGGCTGTACAGGAGAGACGTTTATATAAATTACATGGAACCTTAATATAAATGGCCTTTCTTTCATGGATTTACAATGGGGACACACTCTGTGAGCTAAACTGGACTCAAGTGTTTGCCAAGTACTAATCTGGATAGGTCTTCTCTTCGGGGGGCCCTTTTACCAGGCCTGGAAAAATGACTGGTGGCAGGGGGGCAGGTCCTGACTGAATAATAGCTTTAGTGCTAATGCTTAGCTCTGCTCGACTAGCTCAGGAGAAAAATTCTGTCTAATCAGAATTTTAATTTTGTTCTTGTGTTGATTGTGTATGGATTTGACTACCATCAAGCTAAAAAAATAACCTTTCACAGCTTATTATACTATATAATTAATTTGCTGATCTTACAAAAGTCTTTTTGTATTAGCAGCTTTATGGATTGCCCAATCATTGCTTTTACGTGCCTTTGAGACGGCAGAAACATTCAGCCATGCTGTGCGTGCGTGGAAATGACACAGCAGTTTGAATTAAAAATCGCCCGACCGATTGTTACGACAATTACCCCGAATGACCTAAACTAACATGTGGAACAGTGAACGCATTCGTCCAGATCTGTTCTTTGTCTCCAGTTTCGTGCTGAATGTAGGTTAAGCTTCTTGTTGGGTGATTATTTATTTTGGAAAAGTTTCTTACCAGTCAGTCTAAACCCTTCTGCTTCATGCGTGTTGTTAGTTTGTTATTCAGATGCAAGATTTTCTGTTGTCTTTTTAATTATATAACAATGAATAACTAAAAATTTTGCCAATAGCCTACTTTTCACTGACTGATGTGAATCTGAAGCAGAAGTAAATATATATAAGGATTTCAGTCTGGAAAACATGAACTGAGAATTGACTGAACTCAAAAGCAGGAATCCAGATGAATCAGATGGGGAGTGTTTGGACATGTTGATAATGATGAAGTGATTTGTTGCCGCTCTATTTCTTCAAAAACTCTTAAATTTCCTGTGTGAAGCAGAAGGGTTTGTTGTTGTTTGTCCAGTTTTAGAATTGGAAAAAAACACCAACAACAAATGAGTGATGATGATGTATTGTATATGAAATGATGCTCCAGGTGGCAGATGATTTTATGTTGATGTTTCTGAAGAACACTGTTAATCATCTATTTTCCAAACCTCTTAAACTGCGCTGGATCAATGTTGTCCTTCTCAAGCAGACGGTTGTGAAAATGTGCAGCCAAAATGTGAACATTTACAACTTAACAGCAATCCAATTTTTTTTCTCTCTCAGTCTTTATAATCAAAACCACCAAGAAAAACGTTACTGTTTCAGCTTTTTTAAATCTGACTATTTGCTGCTTTTTGTGGTCTTTTTGTGGTTTGTTGGCTTTCATCACCGATAAATAATTCAGATAAAATGAAGAAAAATGTGGGATTTGTATGACATCTGTCAAATAAAAAAAATAGTATTTTTGCTTAGAAGATCAGAAAATATATCACGGATTAGACAGTGGCTGCTCCTCAGTGGTTGACCATGGGTGGATGAAAGCACTGGGTTACTCAAAGGTGGAGTGACGCCAGTCATAACAGACAGAAAGGAGACATGATATTCGTTAAATATGATGATGAAAAGCATTTGTGGTGTTGCACAGTTGCGGCCAACATGAATTTCTGAAATAGCTGTGTCAAGATTGGAGAAGCAAGCTTGAGAGAGATTCCTGGCTCCTTTCTTGCCTTTGCACAGCTGGCCAATCATGGCGTGAACTGGGTGTGAATTTTAAAGATTGTCAGTTTTGAAAAGTTACACGACTCGTCAGACCCGACCCAATACTGGCAGCCTAAAGGGTAGCAGGTCTGGCTTAGAATTAAAATCTCTTCTCTTTACAAGAGGACTAACACTATCCTGTGCCGATGTGTCATTATAGCAGACTGCTGCACTGTGACAACTGGTTGGCTAGTTGACCGACTCTGCTCTGTGGTTTTCTGGCTGCAGGGTTCTGCTCCAAAAGTGGCTCCATTCCAACATGTTGGCATTCCTGCTGCTGCAGACTTGAGCTTCAGGCCATGTCCACATTTAACACTCCCCGTGGGTCTCAGATTATATAATGTCGCCCACTGGTTCTCTGTAGTTGACACCAATTTGCATGGATGCACACATATGTGTAGACACATGTAGACAATCAAAGCAAATGAAGTACTCATGCTGTGATCCTTTGTGCATGCACAAATCCAGGAATGTGTCATACACCAAAACTCATTATCCAGAAGAGAAAAGTGAAGCTCACTGGGTTGTCACTGTTGCACACACATAAGACAGAGACAGATAAGACAAATACAGAAGTAAGTTGTTGAGAATCACTTACCATTTCTTGTTCTGAAATGATTAGCTAACAACAGGATTCACAGGTGTGAAAAGTGACTGACAACTTAGTGACACAGAGAAGTTGCATATTTTATCTTATCTTTTTACATTTCCTCTTAAGTGAACAGAGGAAGAGATTGTGTGAAGTATCGCCAAAAACTTTTCAAAGCAAACCACTGGTTCACACACATTTGTTTTTCATTCATTCCAATGCATAATGAAAATCATAATGTTTGAAATACATTTCTGTGACCTTTTTCTGTGACCCAGTTTGTCAGCTTTTTGCCACATTTGAACATCATGAGTCAGTGCATTTGTTCCTCTGTATGCTGCGTTCAAGGGTGCTCTAGATAAGCCCTTTAGTGAAACAATGAACCAAAACAATTAATAACAGAATTTAACAAAAACTAAAGGTGACCAAATATTATCTCAAGCAAGCTTTATGAATCTGCAAGATAATTTTCATATTGATATCAGATTAATTGGACTACTGTGCGCGTTTGGAAAACAGGAAATCATCTGCAGTAAGTTTAAGTACATTTGTAGTTAAGTCTAATCGAGTTTGAATTGCTCAACTCGAATAAATGCATTAAAAACTGAATTTAAATCACATAATTTAATTTAATTTGGAACTGAATTATATAAGCATTAAACTAAATGTAATATCCTGAAATTTAATTCAGTTTCTTTGACACTATTTGATCCTCAGTTTAGCTGTCATTCAGGAAAAGCAATCAAGTGCAGATTCACTCCTTTTCATGTAGTGTGAGAGCAACCAATCCCAGCCTCATCCATGATCGAAAGAAATGTCCAATGGAAGAAAATGGTCAAAAACATAGATGCCAATCAGCCAAACAATCAGACTTCTGTGATTCTGTCATCGACTGCTCTTTCTCGTGACTGGAGGTGTCAATCAGTAAACTCGAACTGAAGTGCAAGAACTGAACTTGAATTGTGGGAACTAAATGTGGAGGTGTTAAAATGGTGTTAAAAAAGTAGTCAAATAGTGTTTCACAGCAACTGATCTAATTTCATACTATTACATTCAGTTTAAAGTTTGTTGGAATTCAGTTCCAAACTAATACATTCATTTTTAATGGGTTTTAATGCCATTATTCAAGTTGAGTGATTCAAATTCAGTTTCTTTGTGATATTTCTGCCCAAATATAAAAACACTAAGGGAATGCATGTGTGTCTCCTGATATAAAACTGTGCAGTAGATTGCCTCGGTTGTCTTTTGAGTTAATTGTAGCACAAGTGCAGTGGAGAAAGAGGCGACAACAGAACTCAGCTGCTAGCTTGTGTCATGCAAAGATATCTGCGTCTGTTGCTTTAAACAAATGGACACAAACAAACACAGTGATTGGTTGCTGCTTCACCTCGGTGTGCACTGTGTTTTCCCACTATCTTTGCAGATCACTATCTGCAGTACACAGTGTGAAAAATTGTATACTTCATAGAAATGAAGGTTGAATTGAACTGTTTGGCCAAAAAGCTAATGTTTGCTTGCATGTACTATAAGGTTTGCGCTGCACTTGAATTCAAAAAGAGATTCTGTCTCACATTTGAAGGTATTTCAAAAACTGCACATTTTCCTCTTCACATATAGGCTGCAGCCGTTTCTGCACCTCAGATACCCTGGCTTGCTCTTAGACGTCTGTCCAGATGGTTGGAGAGCATAAGCCGGGGGAACAAAGCAGATCAGTGGCTGGTTGAGCTCTGGCTGGAAGGGGTTTAGGATGGGGGTTTCAGAGGCTAGCAGGCCAGCTGAGCACAATGAGGTCACACTGCCACGGACTCAGCGAGTATAGTACAGCAACAGAGATCTGTAAGACAACTCATTCGCTCCCTGTGAGGCATTGAATGACACTACATGTCACCAGAAGTCCCTTCTGACATTTGAGAAAGCACAACTCATTAAGGAATACTTACTATACTACAATTGTCGATTAAAATTTGTAGTATAAATAGCACTATTGCTATTTATAGTACTCCAAAGATATTTCTTAAAGGAATAAGAGAATTTTAAATTTCATTAATTCATACATTTCAGGTGTGTAGAAATAGTCTAAACTGATGATTACAATAGACTGAAAAGATTTTGCAGCCTCCCTCTACGAGGCCAACTCCTTTAAATAGTCCGCTGCTCTCACAAGGTTGCAAAAGGCCATCATTGCCACATGTCCCCACTATCCTCTGTTACAAAAGCAAGGCTCTGCAAATGTACTTGTGCATAAAGTTGCACAAAAGAGACCTACATGCTCAAGTACTTGACTAGTTATATCACAGGCAGCCATGGAGTCGTAGTAGTTTGTAGTTTTGTTGGTGTAGGGCAGGTAGAGTCTACAGAGTTCAGCAAAGTGCTGTCACCTGCCGTATGTTATGACTCCCTGATTGATCCCACTTCATGCTGACTGCTGCTCCATCGCTCAGCCTGCAGGCTGCTCTGCTCAAGTCACAGCTCCAGCCAGTAACACAGAAATAACAGATTGCTAAGGCCTGGTGGTTTATCATGGGAGCAGGGGAGGTACGAGCAAGAGAAAAACACAGGCGCTGTCCACTGTGACTGAGACAGATGGTGATTTACGTGTTTTTTTCAATTTCACCTGAATATCGCCACTTTGTCGAGGTTTTATTTTCCATTTCCTTCTGTGTAAATAATGTAATCATCTGATTCTCAGTTAAGACACAAGCAAATATACTAAAAAAAGTGCAAAGAATATAACTTGCTGCCCAAGAAAGAATACTTATTGATCATTATCAACCATCAGCATTCAGATAGACAACACTAACAATGACCTCTTTACTATCCTCTAACAGTCAGTTTGGAAAGTTGATGGGCCAGGAAATGAGTTTGTCAGCCAGTTAGTCTGTGGTCTGTCAGTGGGAAGAACATTCCTCTTAAAGTGGAAGGCGTTGTCAAATCAGAACTAGGCTATACACTCTAAAAGATCCAGAATCCAAGAGTAATAAAAACATAACACAGTACTATTCGTATAGTACAGCAACTTGGCTTGCTTTTCTAAAGCATTAAAGCAAAGTCACATTTCAAAAGTATGAATATCAGAAATATGATTTTCATTAAAAGGATTAGTTTATTCCTGGCATTGTGCAGCTTATAATGACATGCAGATGCTTATTCCTTTTTTTTCCCCTCAATGTTTCATTTGCTGTCTTCTCTTAGCCTTGTTGTGATGTGCCCCCTCTGCGAGTTTCAGCAATCACAACATAATAATGTCCGAGTCCTACAACCCCAGAGCAGCTACTGTAAGCTTGTGAATAATAACTTTATCTTTTCTCAAGGATAGAATAATAACTAGATATTACATTTACTGTACTTTAACAGTCAGTGAGAATTTCCTTACGTGTGTGTACATGTGTTACATTAGTTATTGTGTCTGCAGCTTAAATGCTACACATGTTTTCAGAGTCTGTGTGACTTTCACTTCTTGAAAGAAGGATGCTTCATGACCTTAAAACTCACCTGAGAGATATCATGTTTTTAGTTTGTTTGTTTAATATTCAAAATAATACAGTGATAGTCTGTAGGAATTGCTAATGGATGATTTGGCATACTTTTAATGGTGCTAAAACATAAATATAGGCTCAAGCTGTAGCCTACAGCCAGCTAATATGGCTTTTTCATGGATAGATTTTGAATGTCCCCCAAAGATGATAGACAGGGGGCACTGAAGGGTGTGGTGTGTGGGTTGGAGGCTGTATCGTGAGCATGTTTTGTGTTTGAGATTGTAAAAAGAATCCAAACTACCTCTTCAAACTCACTTCATAGCAGGTTTGTCAAGCAAGTGTCATTTAAGGGAAAGGAAAAACTGCGGAGATTACAGTATTTGTTGGCGAGTGTGTTGAGACTTAAAGATGTTTGTCTGCCAGTGTTGACAACATCTATACAACACCCCCCAAAAGGCGACTGATCACCTGTCTGAAAGCGGCTATACAATGCCTGGCAGAGACTATCTTCTCCTTTTATTTGTAGTTGCTCATCATCACAGTTGTCAGACAAAGAGGATCCTCAGGGCTCCGCTACAGCGCTGTGGGTAACCGTGGCTACCTGGGGGCAAGTGTTGGCTTCTCTTTTCGTCTTTACACAATTACGTTTTATTCTGTCAGTCTGAAAGTGTGTCTGTGCATCTGTGTTTGTGCGTCAGGAGCACAACACAAAAGCACACAAGTGCTTGTATTTGAAAATGATAACAGCAGCTGCCATCTGTTTTGTGAAGCTGACTGTATGCTGTGATGATCCATGAATCAGTCATGATTATTTTCAGTCAGTTGTGTTGAGTTCTTTTTTCAAATCATCAACAATTTTTGACAATATTTGAAACACAATTTTGAAATCGACTGCTACATTTTTTCATGTATATATCTAATGTACTTATGGCGCAAATACTTCATGGAAGGAGCTCTATTTTGTATAACACACAACACACAAACACACGACAACCCACGCTGGCAATTTATTCTCTCACCCTTCTGACCCTGTACCATGAATTTTTAACACGTCTCTCTGTTTGGCATTCAGACATCATTAACAAAAAGACAACAAATAATTCTGTGGCTACAGGCGGAGGTTCTGTCGTATAAATGTTCTGGCAGGTCCTTTTATTTATTTCCGTTGTCCGACTTTTCAATTTAATTGGCATTTAGTGTGAAAAAACATCCATCCACTCTCACCTTGATAAATCTGGACTTAAACAATGATTGTGTTGGAGATTTGCTATATTTCTCAGACTGACTTTCCTTGACCTGTTGTAGTATGTGTCTTCCATATTTTGAAAAGATGTGAAATCAGAGTACTTTATGGGACAATATCTGTCTTAGTGTTATTCTCTCAGTCTTGTTCTTAGTCTGCATCATGTTTTCTTACTGCATCAAGCATCCAGCTGAGAAAATCAAGAGCGCCATAACTCATTTAGCTGACAAGCTGTAACTAATGTGTCACCCTACACACTGACAGACACACATTTTACCTCCAACTGCTCCTTACTGATGTAGATTCCAACTGATTATAGGTGGTTGTCAGAACAGTCTCGGCCCATTTTTGTCTTTGCCAAAAATTAGCCCATCTTTCTAATATGAGGATATGACGATGATGGTCACATTTTGTTCTGGTGCTTGTTTAGCTTGTTGTGCAGAGATATGACAACAGGAGATGACACTGCAGGTGATGGGAAAACCTGCAGGGCAGAAATGTTCATCTCACAATGTGATTTACCCATCAAACATGTTCCTTTTTTAGCGTTAATTTAGTCATGAGCCATATTTAATTAAGGGTTTTCCATATTCAAATGTGTGACAATACACAAGCCGTATGTCACCGCCACCTGCACACTCTGACAAATTCGTGTGCACACACACGTATGAGCACATTACTGAGCTAATGAGTGATCTTCCTCATGTTGACAGCGTGATGGGATGTGGGTTGGAGCATAGCAACATGACCTCAGGGCAGGTTGGACAGCACAAAGACCTTCTTGTAGTCATCTGTCCCTCCCTTTAAGCTCTTGGCTCCTTTGCTTGTCATGTGCTCCTCTGTGACAGTCTCCCATGTCTTCTTCTTCTATAATTCTTTTGATTTTGTGTCTTCAACCGTCGTGAATCAACAGTCACATTTGTTCAGTCAATAATCGTGGCCAGTTTTACGCATGTTTGATATGTTCCTGGTCCAGCTGCTGATATTGAAATAAAGTAGAAGTAGTAAGACTCTTTAAATTTGAAAATTAAAATGTTTAAATGGTCACATATTTGGGTCTGGTGATGATTCACGACAGTGATCGTGTGTGTGCTGAAAAAGTTGATGAGCTGACAAAATGTACTTTGGCCAGCCTGTGGTGTTTGCATGCAGGAGAGAAATCGGACAGATCTGTGCTGGTGATGTAATGAAGATGTTTGGCCTGGATGGGATAATGTGTTGCGTCCAGACTGCTGCTCTGCACGCCTGCGTTTCAAGGATTGGTTGTTTCCAAAACCCATGTTTATACCTCCCCTTGGCCCCACCACCCACTTCTATATGTTCATAAACAGTCTCTCTGTTTAGATTATTCACACGCACACTGTCCTTTCCACGTTCCTGCTGCACGTAGTGTGTTTTGTACCTGCAGATGACATGTTTAAGCAGCCTTTTAAAGGTGTATGTTATATATTATAGTGTCCCTGAATGAGTCACAGTTGCTATGGAAATAGATGCAACCTCGTGCACTGGACATAACACCGGATGTAAGTTATGGGCTTAATTTTATGCTCTGCAGTTTTACACTGAGATGTTATTTATAAATGCTGGCTCAGGGTGGGTGTGATAATGCATAGCCTCTGTCATGGAGCAGCTGGACTGGGAGAGTTGGAGGGAGGAGAATAAAGGAGGTGTAAGTATAGCAGGGAAGCAGAGGAGAGAGCAGACAGTGGAGCTAGTCGTTTATTTTATATCTGCTTTCTTCAGCTAGACAAATAAAGTTTTATGATAATTAGCAAAAATGCTGCTGTGTTGCTCTCCTCCAGCTTTTTCTGCTTTAAAAATAAATTGTTCAGGCAAGAAATTTACTAACCCTGATCATGAACATTGTGGACCGAAGAATGATTTCCAGTTTCAGGCACCAAGTTTTATTTGGTTTAAGTTTACAGAATTTATCTTTATATTGATTTCTTTTAACAACCAATAATGCAGCTGTGACTGCTCTTTCTTTGACTATGTCAACTATGTTACTTTCATTCATATTAAGTTGAGTAAAATTCATGGAAAGAACAAAGTTAAATCAGCTAAAATCTTGTGTTTGAAATTTTCACATATTGCACATATTGAATGAGTGAACTGAATGCAATGTACACTAGACTATGATTAGGATCATGTTGCTAGCCAGACTGTGGTGGACTGTGACTGTACCAGAACAGAAATAGTCATCCATCAAAAACCCGTTTGTCTTCTTCATTATCATGCATTTCATGGAAAAGGCAAATAAATCAGAGTCAGAGAGCTGTAGGTGAGTGAACCTTTGCTGTTGAAACCTTGGTGAACTGGATTATGAAATAATTTAAATCATGCCGCACTGAACTGTTTTTCTGTCTGATTACTGTTTTTGGACAGGGTCTCTTATGGCTGAAGTTGATAGTGCCATTTCTAGTCATACAATCTTATGTGATAGCGACAGAAGGTGACTGAATTAGAAGATAAATTGTGAAACACCACACACTGTATAATTTTATCTCTTGACTGTCAACAGCAACTGGCTCAGACTAGAATAGACCCCCTCAACTAGATCCAATCAGGCATAGTGTCTCAATAAAAACTAATAATAACTGATTAACCACTAAATCACTGATAAATGATATAAATAGCCAAACACTCACAGTGTGCCAGTGTGGATGTTTTAATATTGTGTCTTTGAAGCAACCATTGGATTTTCTTCAGGTCAGTGCAATATGATAATTGACCTGCACAGACTTGCGGTCCATGTTTGTACGAAATGAAGTTGAAAGCATCGATTGTTCCAGATGGTTCACCCACAAGTTCCAGCAGAAAAAATGCACTCAAGTAAAGTAAACATTGACACTGTTTAAAAAAAGAATAATGTGAATTTGTCGATTTGATTACATCTATCCAGTAGATCCAGAGGACAGTTATACACCATATTACTGATAGAGGAATAAATATGGTGATGGATTGTCTATTTCAAGTAAATTTAAAATGGACAAATGGATCCCGCTGCTAGTAGAACCTAAAACACTGCCATTACAACCAAATCAGATTGTTTAGAGGTATTTTGATAGAATATACTAATGTCCTGTACTGACGTGAACTGAAACTACTTAAAGCTTCAGGACAAAGATCAAACATCCATCAATCCAAAAAGCCATGGTGTGCTCTATTCTATTGCATGCATGATTTTTAATAAACGATCTGCAGCATTGTAGGCATGTTGTTAGTGTGCGCCCTTTCAATTGTGGCGTTCACAGGGCTTTGGTGTAAAGGAGAGCAGTAAGGCTGCTTTGAATGGTGGGTGGCTCTTCTGTTTCCTAACAGGAAGCACTTACTTTGATGAATGGCAGTTTTTCCTCAGAGGAAAGAGTGGGTGACACGAGTTTGTGTTTAATTTCACTTTGTTCAAGCTGGAGCCGGCGAAATGAACACGCTGGCATATTCTGATACCCTGGAGAATTTAACAAACACCTCTCAGCTGGGTTTTAAAACACACTCACTACTCACTGATAATACTGAGTTGTGAATGCCGTGCAGTAATTGAGGACAACAAAGACATTGATGATTCAGGGGCAACACAAGAGGGATTGTAGTGCTGTTCCTGTTGCCTGTGTGGCTAAATTTGTAATATAATACACGCTGGCTCCTAAGTGAAGATCATCGGAACATATCAGTCAGCAGAAGAGGATGTCTGCTACTTAGATTGTTTGGTCTCTCCTCACACACGCACACTCACCCAAAACCTCTCCCTGTTTAGAAGCTCATGGTGTTCTGAATACTCTGTGTCTTTGGCAGAACAAACCAGTGAGGGCTTGGCTAAAAAAATGCATTTTCTTTTTGTTGATTTTTCTCTAATTTAGCTTTTCCATAGAGAGTTGGTTGACTCATAGAAAGGTTTTCTTCTGTTTTGTATTCCATTACTTTATTATTTTCCGTAACACATGCTGATATCAGTACACAGTATGTATCCTACTGTTTTGACAGATACTGTAAATCTGTCTCAGTCTACAAACCACGTGCTGGTCAGAATCACATGTCGCAGGATGACTCCTCTGTGAGGCAACAAGTGCTGAACGCTCCCCCGTTAGTTCAGCTATTGTAAAATATGAATTTTTGAGGTTCACAAGAACAACAAGAGCAAGTTAACCACTCGAGATGGAAGTGGAGCAGCTTATTTTGGTTTGGAGAGAGGGAGAGAGATAGATAGAGAGAGAGAGAGAGAATTAAGTTAAAAGCGGATTGGTCTGAACTTTGGCAGATTGTAACAGTGGAATGAAATAGCAAACACTTTAATTTTAACTCCTCCTAGCTTCAACTGTTAAGTATTTGTAAGTTTTTGTACCAGTGCACTTCAGAACAAATAGATAATGAGAGAGAGAGAGTTAAGTTGACCCTGTCAGGACTGGTATGGACAACCCTGTACAGCTGCGTCGGGACAGAGTTTTGATTTGTTTGTTTTTCGCAGTTGCGTAATGCTTGCTGGAAGCCGTTCTCTTGATTTCTCATCCAGCCATTCTCAACTCATAAATATGCCACAATTCTGCACAGCGGGTGAAAAAGAAAACCAGCATAGTTGTTCCTTGCGTCCTTGCCAGTGTTGTGTGAAGAGACCAAGAGAAATTAAATTTTACTTTAACTCTATGTCAAACTGTGTCAAACGCTGGAAGCCGACGTGGATTCATTCACCTAACTGGCAATTCATCAGTTCAGTGAAATGAGTGCATGGTGTTACTATGGTGTTGAATGGGCTTAGCTGCAGAGAGAGAGAGAGAGAGAGAGAGAGAGAGAGAAAGAGAGAGAGAGAGAGAGAGAGAGAGAGAGAGAGAGAGAGAGAGAGAGAGAGACCGGAAAAAGGTGTTGAAAAAAATATGTGTGAGTTTGGCTTTGGAGATAGAGCCAAGGTCTTTCTCCCTCTGTTGGAAGAGAATGGCAATAAAGATAAAAGAGAACGACAACTGATGATCTTTGAAGGGTAAGCCAGGGTAAAAGTCAAGTGTTATGTGTGTGTGCATGTGTGTGCGTGTGTCCATATGCTCATAAATGTGTTGCAGTCCCAAATATAAGATCAAAAACTATTGTCTGAAAAATGACTACAGGGTTTAATCAGCAGCTCAGGAAACTTTCACTAAACGTATTTATTTTATTGCACTGTTAATTTGCCCATTCTTGTCTTCTAAAGGCAATGTGAAGCTGGGTGATTTGTCCAGCTGCGATAATAACCTCTACTCGAGACAAGACACGCCACTCTGTTTACAGAAAATTGAGTCATCTTTGCTTTATCTGTTAATGGAAGAGAGACACATTAGTGAGCTGTAATATGAGGCTCATGTTGAACGATAATAAATATCTGTGATAATTATTGATATCACTACTGGTATCAGAACACATGACTTACTGATAAAGGAAGGATATCTAAACCCTAGGAGCCACTTTAGAGTTATTCTTCTATAATGGGTCTTCCATCGAAGAGTCATGAGTCATGAGACATGAGTTTATCTTTCACTGCACAGACCTGCTAAAGAGGTTCAGTAACATGACAGATTCAAGAAATATATGAAATTACACATCAGTCTTGAAGAGAATTTCTTGGTGATGACAGAGTTAAATTGAACAAAAAAGCAGGACCAGGTCAAGGATGATAGCTCCAGATAGTAAAATAAAGATACTGACATATTTGTCTGGAGACTTTTACCAGCATATGGGTTTCGGCTGCTCTGCCGCTTCAACGCCAAGACGACTTCAGAGCAGACACTCATGGCTTTCTATCAGGCTGTAGTTCAAACGTTAATGCAGCTCCAATGACATTTTCCAGCTGCTTGATCAGGCCAAACACGTTCTATCTTCAGTAACAAATTATGGATGCAGAACAAGACAAAAATATTTGTTCTTGGTCAAAAAGTCTGTCTGTATACTAACATACAGATCTCTGTTTTCAACTGGACGTACTGTAACTATCACTCCAGTTTTTCTAAGATGAATTTTGAGAAAGGAACAAAAACAAGGCATTGTCTTCAGCAGACAAGACTTTTTAGATCTGGCTATTGGTCCTCTTGTAAGTGACAACACTGTAGATACAGTGTTGTATCCATCCATTATCTGTTGTGCACACTAAAACACAGAGCCAAGGTCTGTTTTTTTGGGTGAGAAAAACACCAGATTAGTGAGAACTGACATGGTTTTTCAATTTAACCAGCGTAATGTGGATGAACCCTGAACTATACTTGCTGACGTTGTGCGCACTCACGGTGCAATGAGGAATTATTATTTACACTTTCGGTTTTACCTCCAAATAAAGCAGAAGCTACTCAGGTCATACTGTTGGCTCTGTGACAGTCAACCTGTCTCATCATTTGACTGCTTGGGTTTGTTGTCACGTACAGTATGACCTATTTTAATGCTGTCACTATGTCACGATAACCTATAGAACGAAAGAGCTAAAAAAAATTAAGAGAGTTGAGATAAACAATATTTTCATTCATTTTTACTAAAGATGGTCAATTCTGTGTAATTACAGTGAAAGTAGCTCTCTGGCCACATCTCTAAGAGCTTTCTTTGTGCTGTTGTTTGCTTGTTTACCTTTCAGCAACGGGAGGTTTTCATACATTACCTTATTATATTGGCTTGTCCAAGACAACTGGAATGAGCAAAATATGTTCAGTGGACTTTCCCCATCAACCTCTCATGCTTTTTGTTACTGCTCTGGTCCTTGTGAAAAAAGATAGCTTCCTCAGAAGCACCCAAGGTTGACTCACTTCCTCCTTTTGCTCTCTCTCTCTCTCTCTCTCTCTCTCTCTCCCTCTCTCTGTCTGTCTGTCTGTCTCAGGTTTGTGGTGCTCCTCTTTAGAGTTTCCTGCTGGTACATGGTAACACAGAGCTGAAATCAAGAGGTAAGGTGGATTTTCTTTTTTTTTTTCAATATGCAGTTAAGTTGGTGGCAAAATTGGCGAAGTGTTAGTGTCTTGTAAAGAGAGAAAAGTGACAAAGAAAGGGACTTTTTAGTTTTCACAGTTTTGTCTCTGCTGCTAGGGCATTTGGATGTTGTTAGTCAAACAGCTGCTGGGAAGCATCTCATTGTCCTGTTAACAGTGGGCAGTCAGCACCTGGAGTCTCCACCTTTGAAGGGCTGTTGAAAAGACAGACCAGTAAACACCAGTTATCTTTCAGTTGCCCCCACTATCTTTTGGCAGCACAACAAACACTGATTGAAGCATTACGTTCCAGCATGCTCTGTATGCCTATTTGTTTGTGTGATAGAGGATTGTACAGAAAGACAGTCCTGCACCCACAATGGGTGTCACAGAAAGAGGTGGTAGAAAAGGTTTCGTGTTCTTCCTGTTCAGTTCCTCCTCCAGTCAGCTGATAGTATAAGTGTTGATGTTCGCTGCTGATGCCCTCACAGATAAAACATGTGCACGTTACTTATTTGAAAAGCGCCAAAGGCCTTTTTATGCCTTCAGTTTGCCGTCATACGCACAGTCAGAAAACCAAATTGAAATGTTCACAACTGCGGCAAGGATGACAGAGTATTTGGTGTTGTGTTTGTGAATTTTCACCTCCTTGTTTCAGGTAGCAAAAGTGTCATCAGGCAGCTAGGTAACATATTAACTGATGTCATGAATTGACACACATCTGGAGAGGTAAGACACACCTGACTACCATTTCTTAGTAGCAGAGAATATGTCACTGTTTATCCATACAGATGAATATAATAACCATATACAGTACTACTGGAATAAAACCATCACAAATTTTAGCTTTAACGCTAGAAAGTTCTAAAGTTGTTGTGCATAAATCAAGATTTTGTTCTTTGTGGATTTTATTTGATCAATGCATGCAAATTTTCTTTAACTGGGACAATTCCAAGTCCCTTAAAATCATCTGCCAAGGTGTGATTTCAGCACACTTATGCAATTTGTCATGATTTATGGATCAAAGCTTTTGCTCTGTGGAGAGGTGAGCCGCTCATATTGACAATGTAGTACTGTAGCTGCATGAATGCGAGTGATTTCTGAAATCTGCACTGCTTAAGAAGATCAAAAGTTGGAAGTTCAGGGCACATTCAAAGCGATATGCGTGCAGGAGCATTACCATCGGCTGACAGGATTAGTGTCTACAGCCCCAAATAACATAAGGAGTGAAATTATCTTTCTGAGCTCATTTTTACCTAGACACACACACACTGTATAGTAGGTGAACATGAACACAGCTGTGAGGGGTGATTTGTGCCAGGACAAGCACACATGCACATGATTTGCCTGGCGATCAGATCAGAGGAGATGTTTGTGATGAGTTTTTTAATTAAATTGATATATTATCCAGCTTGCTTATGGCATCATTAGACAGATGACTGACAGTCATTTGGGATCAAGTCATGGGATCCTCTTAAATTTGAAGTGTTTTGTGTGTGTGTGTGTGTGTGTGTGTGTGTGTGTGTGTGCAGGGAAATGGCTTCCTGTTTGTTATGCAATAGTCATAAGAAAGTGCACAGTCCCAAATCAGTGTAAACTTCAATTTGACTAGCTTCTGTTCTTAAAGAGGAAAAGGTTAGGATAGCTCTCCAAGGTTAGAAGCAGCAGCAGCAGCAGCAGCATGGAAATGCTCTGTGGATATTGTGGACGTTGTAAACTAGAGGTATAATCAAGGAGAGACAAAGTGAAAGCGAGGTAGAAGACAGAGCGATACAGCAGCTGAATTTCCTTTTCTTCCTTTTTGCTACATGTATATGTTTAGATGCTATGGCTAGGTCTGTTTGTGTCAATTATAAATACATTAATAGACAAAGGATGCACACACCGTCAAGCAGAACCACGGACACCAGAAACACCTATCAACACACACACAAGCACGCACATACACACACACACACACCACAAACTTCCCGCGTACTCATATCGCTCAGTCTTTTACTGACAGTGACTGTGCCACTTTTGAGAAGGGTGAGTGGGTGTGTTGACTGGAAACAAGTAGCAATGACCTAACACAAAGCCCTCTAACACACAGACACACAGCCTGCTCAACAGCTAGGAATTGGAGCTGCAGTTGTGGAGGGGAAACCAGAAACAACTGCAGGTTTCGTTTTACCAAATCACCAAATGCGCTCTGTGAGCTGGTAGTAGTAGTATGTTATGTGGAGCTGGGTTCAGCTCATTGTGGATTTGGTCAATTCACAATGTGAATTTCCTTTAAAATGAAAGTGATTTTGATGATTGTTTAGCAGTTTGCTAACCACAGCTCTGCTGCCAAGCATACACATGCAGTTCACAGTAATAATGGCTGCAACCACTACTTGAAATTAGTCTCTTTTTTTTTTTTTTTTTATACAATGGGTCCTTGATTTCACACAGAGCTGCTAACTGTGTATGACGTTGAGTGGGTTTGCTGGAGTTCAAAGTTACCCCCAATCTAATTAAGATCTGGGCAGAGCTGCTGACATTGTTGTTCTTGTTGTTGTTGTTCAGGGGAGAGATTAGTGAACAAACGGTCAACTGAAAGTGAAAGTTTCGTCATATCTATACTTGGTTATGTGACCTTAAATTATCTGTTTCTGTCATCACCGTACTCTTTACTTGAGGCTGGGTTCCTCACTCTTTAAGTAATAACCAACCTCCTCCTTTTCTTTTAATTTCACTGAAGATGGCAGTGTGGATCCAGGCCCAGCAGCTCCAGGGAGATGCTCTGCACCAGATGCAGTCTCTGTACGGTCAACACTTCCCCATTGAAGTGCGACATTATCTGTCCCAGTGGATAGAGGGCCAGCTCTGGTGAGTTGTTCTGCAGCACTAACTGAATGTGTGTGTGTGTGTGTGTGTGTGTGTGTGTGTGTGTGTGTGTGTGTCATATACAGTACCAGTAAAAAAAAGTTTCCTGTTTTTCAGACAGGAATCAATTATCTTCTACATTGTTGATTAACACTAAAGATATCAGACACATGTCAATAACACATATTTGTGGTTAAAAATACGTTTTATGTTTTAGATTCTTCAAAGTTGATGCCTTTTGTTTTGACAGCTTTGCACACTCTTGGCGTTCTCTCAGTCAGCTTCATGAGGTAGCCACCTGGAATGATTTTCAATTATCATGTGTGTCTTGGCAAAACTAGAATTTCTTCATCTTGAATGTATTTAAAATGGTTTGGTATGAGCTGGATCGCAGAGTGAAGGAAAAGCAGCCAACACATGCTTAACATAATATGGGAACTCTTTCAAGACTTCTGGAAAACCATTTCAGGTGACTACCTCATGAAGCTGATTGAGAGAGTACCAAGAGTGAAGAGCTGCCATCAAACGTGTCTGCTTTGAAGAATACCACATAACTTCATATCTGTTCATAGTTTTGATGTCTTCAGTGTTAATCTACAATATAGAAGATAATACAAATATAGAAAATAATTGAATCTTTTCACTGTTACTGTATATGCTTACATGTATGCCTGCACAAATCGTTGTATGTTTTCCTGTCAGAGCACATAAGGACAGGTTTTTCTTGTCCCTTTTTTGTTTGGTATTTTCAACGCCTTAGAGTTAATTTATTAACTGTGTATTTATTGAAGCATGTGTTTTTTGTACAGTGCTGCTCAAAAGTTTGTGAACCTCTTGAGCATTTTGGACTTTTCTATTGTTTCACCCTGATTTCCTTATTTAATCAAAACCATTATTTTTTATATGAAATAGCAGGTGCATGTTTATCAATTCAATATACTCTTTCTTTAAAAAAATCAATTGTGTAGTCAACACTAATTTATAAAGAGTTTTTGGTCGACTTATGTAGGTGCAAAGGTTAGTGAACCCTGAGCTGCATTGGTTAAAACAAGCAGTTAAGTAGAATCAGGCGGGACAAAATGGTGTCTAAATTAACCACTGAAATGGACCAATAACATCAGAGATGTTTAGGGACGAAATTGTGCATCACTGAGTGAAACAGAGATGAAACCAGGTCACTTTAGTCTTACCCGGTTGAACCCATACAGGTCAATCATGCCAAGAGGAAGCAGGCTCTCAGAGGACCTCAGGAAGAGGGTAGTGACAGCGCATTTGTCTGGGGGAAGCTATAAAGTCATCTAAAAAAAATTGAGCTTCATCGTTCCAGCGTGAGGCAGATCATCTACAAATGGAGAGCACTGAAAAAGACTACAACTCTGCCTAGAAGTGGATGACCTTCTAAAATATCAGCAAGAAACAGAAGAAAAATTATAATTCAGGTAATAGCCAACCAAAACATAACATCTAGAGATTTGCAGACCTCTCTTGCTGCATCTGGGACACATGTGCATGCTTCCACAATAAGAAGAACATTCAATCAACATGGCTTACATGGAAGGGTTCCTAGGAAGAAGCCTCTGCTCACAAAAAAGAACAAAGCTGCCCGTCTCAACTTTGACAGAGAACACCTGGAGAAACCTGAAGCTTTTTGGAAGACCATTCTGTGGACAGATGAGTCCAAAGTTGAACTGTTTGGTTACAACCAAAACTGCCATGTTTGGCGAAAAATCAACACTGCATACAACCAAGGGAACCTTCTCCGAACAGTGAAGCGCGGTGGTGGGAATATTAAGATCTGGGCTTGCCCTACATCCTCACGACCTGGACAACTCCACACTCCACTCCACATAATTGAAATGCTGTGGCGGGACCTGAAGTAAGCAGTTCATGTCACACGCCCATCCAACCTCTCTAAACAGGTTGCGTTTTGCAAGGAAGAGTGGGCAAATATCCCCCAAAGTAGATGTGAGAGACTGATGAGTCACTACAGAAACCATTTGATCGAGGTTATTATTGTGAAAGGAGGTGCAGTATCCTATTAACTGAAGGGGTTCTCATACTTTTGCACCCATGAAATCTGAGTTTTTCTTAAATCAACCACTTTTTTTAAATAAAGAATGACAATATAACCATTTCTTTTGTTTGAGTCCGTTATTTGGAATGTCAGTATTGTGAATTGGGGTATAACTTAACATTTAATAAGGTTATTTTAGTATTTTTTACAAAAAATCTGACCATCGCTGTAGGGTTCACAAACTTTTGAGCAGCATGTATGTGTCTTGCATGCATACATTTGTGTGTCTCTTTTTAGGGATGCCATAGACCTGGAAAACCCACAGGAGGAGTTCAAGGCCAAACGCCTGCTGGACAGTCTGATCCAGGAGCTTCAGAACAAGGCTGAGCACCAGGTGGGAGAGGATGGCTTCCTACTCAAAATCAAACTGGGACACTACGCCAGCCAGCTCAAGGTAAGTCTTTTGGAAATATACCTATATCAATCAAGAGAACAGCACTGCATACCTCTGAATATACTTCATACGTTACAGCTTTTATTTTGTAGCAAACATGTAAATGTCCAGCCAATTTTTTCTGTTCATTCAACCTTCCTATTTGGGAGACTTTTTGGCTTTGGTGCTCCGGATAAATATTGAAAAGAGACCATAAAACTCAAGATGATAAGCAAGTGGTTCTTGCCATAGTTCTTAGAAAGAGCACACAGTGCACTAAATGTTTTAAGAACAGGTTGTATCCACTATGAGGAAAACAAGAGGACAGCCCAAGTGAGGGCCTTGGTATCCAGCCAGCGCTGCTATTTATGATCGAGCTCTGTTCACAGATCTGCTCTTCTGTTTGTCTTCTCCACTCCCTGAAACCAGGCAGAAAAACAAGGGGAACTGGGCTGGCTGTGCAAAATCAAACTTCAATTCTGAATGCCTACCACTCTGATGTAGTTGAACCTGACATTGATGTAGTTGAAGGTGATTTATGAAATGTGGCCTGGATATCTTATCCTACTTTTCTATTACACCAGAGATTCTTTTACCTACAAAAGTCAGAATAACAGAGGTGAGCCCTGTGCACTTTTTTTTCTCATCATGGTGCCTGTCCTCATAAACTGTTGCAATTTGGGGTCCCCAGTTTCAAAGTGTCATTCAGTCAGTTGTACTTGTGCCTTTTATATGATTGCCACTTCGAGATTTACTCTTGTGCGTGGCCTTGTGCTCGGTCACTCTCTCTCTCTCCATATCTTCCTCCATCAGTGTTCCTCTTCAGTCTCTTTGCCTCTGCCATGAATTCTGTAGAGGTTGCATAGCTCGACTGTGTGGCCCACTTGCTTGACTCTGGTTCTCATGCCCATATTGGCGCCACTCTCTGTCAGCATTCTAGCCCCTCCATGGTCCAAAGCTCCTGTGCTACAAGTGTAAACACCAACACTCCCCCAATCATCTGATGAGCTCCCAGTGTAGTTAAATGAGCTAACATTTTCCACTGTAGTTAGTATTGGTTAGTATCCCCAGCATCAACTAGAAAAAAAAACAGGAAACAACAGGAGCTTTACTTTGGTCTTGAGAAACTGCAGCCTTTATTCACTGGCAAACTGTAACCTCCTTTGTACGTTCACTACTTCTTTCGCTCATCCACGCACAGTATGCACATAAAAAAATGAGGATATGACGGGATGTTATTCTTAACAAGTCTACACTTTGTCATTTGACCATGCCGTGGTTTTGCTAACAGCCATTTTTGAGGTAATAAAAAAATGTGGTCGCTGTAGATGGTGGCTAGCTATTTAAAAATGCAGGGTTTGTGCAGGATGTGACTGTGAATTAGCTCAGCTCACTTGGAACCTCAACCGAGGTGGTACCAAAAAAAGTACCAGGTACTGTCTATAATGGAAAAACCAAAAAAAAAAAAAGTCGTACCACGCAGTAGAAAAGCGGCATTAGTGCCGTGAAGCACTTTTCTCGACCCAGCTACCAAAATTATACAGTGCAAGAACAGGTGTATAAGTCAGTGCAGCATCAAAATGATTTTGAAGCTGTAATTTTGAGGTAAAATAGTTATGTAATGTTGCTGTAAAGCAGGAAATAAGAATGTCCTCAACTGAGTCACAACAGTATTTTTTAAACAGAAAGTGAAACTGCAGTTTGTTACATTACTCATCAGTAGAATATTACTGTCACACATAAAGACAGTAAACACACACCACCATGCTCTGTACGCGACGATGTGTGTGTATGCTAATACGTCAAGTCTCTATATGAAGTATGCAGTGTTTTAGAGATGAGTCTCATTAGGGCCATCTAATGGGCTTTAGTGTGTCTGCGGCGTTGGCTCCAGAACTTAGCGAGCTTCCTTGATGCGACTAAATTGGTGAGTCCTGTGTGCAGCGGCTGTTCTGCTCGTCAGGGGCTAACAAGCCTTAACCGAGCACATGTGCTCCTTGTCTTTCAGAGCACGTATGACCGCTGTCCTCTGGAGTTGGTCCGATGCATCAAACACATCCTCTACACAGAGCAGAGGCTCGTCAGAGAGGCCACCAATGTAAGTAGGATTCATGTGTGCACTGTAAATCACATATGCAAGCTGACACCTGCATGCACACATATGCTCATTTTCTACACAAAGAAATCCCCACTGAATTCTGAACTTACATGGAAAAACACCTGTGGATTTCCCGTGCATTATTCATTTGATAGCCTGAAAGTACAAACAGAAGCTCGACTACATAATGGTGACTGATCCTTAGATTGGGTAATTGGGTACTAACTACTCACTACGCTGTTTCATTCATTTATTCCCCAAGGTCTGGAGATTATTATAAATGCGATACCTGCAGCCATTTATATGTACTCAGTCATGCTGTAAAATGGTCTCATGAAAGTAAACATTTTGTTTTCCTCCATTGCAACACCGCAATAAGTAAGGAAATGAAAAATGGAAGTGAAATATTTCATGTTTTTTTCAATATTTCAACCACTGAGTTATAAAAACCATGAAGCTGCCAGTGTGTAAAACACATGACTCTCAGTAACTCCTGTGGTGAATTGATTTCCAGTCACAACGTGCCTTTTCTATTAGTTGAATGCATATTTGGACTGATTGAATTTCACCCTATTTAGTCTGAACCTTTAGGCACCATAGTGTTCTCATTTAAGTGACCACGCAGTCTGCCTGAGTATGATAAGCAAATGCATTTCTTTCTTGTTTGTTTATTTGCAATGTTCCTGTCAGGCTTGTCAAATAAAATAGCCTAACTGCCACACATGGGTCAATGCATCAAGTCCAGCGTGATTTTGAATCTCGGCTCCAAGTCCCACAGATATCCCTGGTAGCTCAGCTCTCAACTCACCAGTGGCCAGCCGTTTCCCTTAACAACTGTCATAAACAATCCAGTGACAGAAAATATACAGGCTGCGCGCCATCCAATGGAAAACCAACCTTACCAATTACTGTTCCCAAACCTGCCATTTCCTCTCTCCCTCTGTGCCTGTCTCTCAATTGCACTTTTTAATTGACAGTCGAGCTCCCCGGTGGGTGGGATGATGGACAGCATGTCTCAGAAATACCAACAGATCAACCAAGCTTTTGAAGAGCTTCGTCTGCTGACCCAGGACACCGAGAATGATCTACGCAAGCTCCAGCACAACCAGGAGTACTTCATCATCCAGTACCAGGAGAGCCTCCGTATCCAGGGTGAGACCAGAGGACTCGCATCTTCTTTTTGCTTTTCTGAAGTAATGACTGACTTTAATCATACATGCCAAGCAGTAGCTGGTTGAAGCTTTGTTTTTGGATTTGGCTTCAATATTTTCACAAATCTTCGGACATTTAGTAAATTCAGTGATTAATTGATTAACTAAAAAATCAAGAAGTGTATCGACAAATGACAAAATCATTGAAGCCTTCAGTGGTTTATCATCACCACCAGGAGCTTCCGTAACCCAGCAACCTTTGCATCTGTGTTGCATCATTTACAAAACAACACCCAGCTCTTAGGACGTCTGTGCTATGCTAGAGCAAGCCCTCCTGAGTAAATCATTATTTCTCTCAGGAAATAATGCACTCTATATGTGCACAGGTCAAAGATTTTTACTTCCTTTCTCTTGGTCTCCCTTTTTTTTTCTATCACTAATCCACCCCTCCCCCATTTGGATGGCAACATCCTCAGCTCAGCTGACCAGCCTGGCCACGCTTCCCCCTGCCGACAGACAGCTACGGGAGCCAGCCCTTCTCAGCAAGAGAGCCACTGTGGAGGCATGGCTGACCAGAGAGGCCAACACACTACAGAAATACAGATTGGTATGGCATGAACATGCACACTTACAAACAACACACACAATCACACTCACACACAACAGTAATGTATGTGCAAATGTATGATTACAAGTCAACCTTCACTATTTTGCAGGATCTGGCGGAGAAGCACCAGAAAACACTGCAGCTGTTGAGGAAGCAGCAGACCATCATTCTTGATGATGAGCTGATCCAGTGGAAGAGACGGCAACAGCTGGCAGGCAACGGGGGCCCGCCAGAGGGAGGCCTGGACATCCTGCAGTCCTGGTGAGTTCTCTTCCACCTCCCACCAAGATCACAGCCACTAGACTCCCTCACAAAACAAAGGGTCACCAGATTACAAGCTTTCAATTGACTACTGCTGGGTTTATTTCCAAAGGTTATTGGCAGACCAGTCTGACATGTCTCACTTTTAGGCTTTTACTCCCTTATTTTCAGTTTGTCTTTGATGAAAAAATGCATTTATTAGGCCAGGTCATGATTATTTTGAACCATTCTGTTTTCATTTATATTGTATAAATCTTCAGCAGTACACATTTCTATGTATAAGCAACATAGATGCTTAGAAACATAATGACTCATGACCATGTCTATGCTTAGGGTTAATTCTTACTTCTCTGTGTGTGTCAGGTGTGAGAAGCTTGCAGAAACTATTTGGCAAAACAGGCAACAGATTCGAAGAGCAGAGCATCTCAGACAACAGCTGCCTATCCCCGGCCCCATTGAAGAGCTCCTCAATGAACTTAACAGCACCATCACCGATATCATTTCGGCATTGGTCACCAGGTGTGTGTGTGTGTGTGTGTGTGTGTGTGTGTCTGTGAGTATGTGCTTTAGGTGGTCAGCTTGTGTTATGTGCATGTGTTATGTGTGTGTGTGTGTGTGTGTGTGTGTGTGTGTGTGTGTGTGTGTGTGTGTGTGTGTGTGTTTTCTTTTGTCTTGGGGCTGTGAGGTGACCAGAGGTTAAGCTGTGGTCTGGCAAGTGTCTTTTGTGGTCGGATGATGTATGACGTGTGGTTCATGATCATACTCTAATAGCACTACAAGATGGGAGCATAAGTGGTGTGATAGTAATCATTATTGGATCAGGACTTATATCCTGATAGACAAGTGTGTGTGTAAAAAGTATATCAGTTCTAGCATGTGTACGAGTGCATGGGTGTTTTTTATACACTGAAGCATCACCCATTCCTGTACTTGGTGTTGTTTTATGTAGTCAAGTCCTAATTACCTAATTTAAATGAAAGATGTCATCTATTACTAAAATTAACTCTACATACTTGATTTTTTCTCTTGTTTCATTACTTACTGTATGAACAATAAAGAATAATCTGCTAAATTAATTATTTTTATTTGAGGACACCTGTGGTTACCGTTTACAGTGTAGTCAAACACTTGCAAACACACATGATTTAATAGAATGAAAGAACTCAGAAAATTGAATCCACAGATAGTTTTCCACAGAAGGATGCTGCCTGCACATCTTCATATAATTTAGTGGCTGCGGCTTCTTGTTTCATTACACCCTGTGATGTTTATAATTCATCCTCACTACTGCAGCAGCAGTAGTGGGGACAATTTGGTTTGCATTAGCTGTAACTTAATATAGCCCTGATTCACTGTACAGAGACTGAAAAGTAAACAGTGAGGCTGTTTTTAACAAGATGAAACTTTTGTCAATTACTTGAATTCAAAGTTTCCTCTGACTCCCTCGTGCACGTCAATTTTTCCCCAGCGTTAGTGTTAGATCAGATTTAGGGTTCAGATTTATCTATAACCAGGTAAGAGATTGTAGTGGTGATGAGATCCATGGTTACAAAATGAATGTATTCAAATAACATTACAATATAAAGTTTAATTGTGCGTACTGTCTGCATGTGTTGAAGTCTGAGCAAAAGCAGAAGTCCTCCTGGTGGTTCAGGTCAATTACAGATCACATTTAACAATGTTTAAACACTGCATCAGTACAGAATGAGACAGTGTTCTCAGGAGCGGAGAAGTGAGAGTTGGGACTGATGTGCCTAGAGGCAAAGGTTGGAAGATGAATGCAGCTTAGAAAATCTACAAAGAGGGTGCAGTCTACAAGAAAAAAGCAGGGACACATGTAACGTGTTTTAATACATTATTTTAAGCCCAAAGGCACATCTGTCAGAGTATTTTAGCCCCTTAGCATCTCTGAATGGGAAGTATGACAGCATCCTCTCCTGCTTCCCTAGAAGATTGTCCTTGCAGGGACCCATAACGCACTGAGAAGACATGTCGCTGTCACAACGATTTCTGATTGGCCACAGATAATCCCATGGCCAGAAAGTAATGCATTATTTGGCACAGTACAAAACCAGATTATGTTTCCTCAACAACATACTCTCTATATTCCTCTGAAGCTTAAGTGTTATTGTGGAAATCAGATGATAGCTGACAGAACATCACACCAACATTGTTAAATAAAAAAGTAATTGTTGACCCTGTTGACTGAACAGTGATTACATTCAGGCCCTTCCATTAGTGAGCATGGTTATGATTAAGGCCATTTTCACAGGCTAATGTTCTCAAATTTGTAGGTCCGTAGAGTATAAAAGAGCTCTGTGGAGTTTTCTCTGTAAACAAACTATTGCATTCAACATTTCACACCAAACCACCTTCTATGTGTCTAATAAACATGTTGAAAGCATGTAAATCTCATAAAACATTTGTGCAGTCTGTTTTGAACATGCATTGCTTACATTCAGTTCCAGCCTTCTGCAGTCTTACTCAAGAGTCAGCTGTAATTGAGACACAGTATTCTTGCGAAATGTTTGCTACATTGTAACTAGCTACAGTAAACTGTAAAAATGCATCTAAATAAGCTATTGCATGTTCATGGTAATGCTGGTAGAATACATAAAAACAAAACTTCAACGGATAAAGTGACAATAAAGGAGGGGTAGATTTTGTGATGCAAAGCTTATGGGCTACATTTTGCAGCTACATTATGTGTGTTTTAACTAACTGAGCCACCTAATCAACACAACTTTTTTTTGTCTCCACAGCACCTTCATCATTGAAAAACAGCCTCCACAGGTGCTAAAAACCCAAACCAAGTTTGCTGCTACTGTGCGCCTTCTAGTTGGTGGGAAATTGAACGTCCACATGAACCCTCCACAGGTCAAAGCCACCATCATTAGTGAACAGCAAGCCAAGGCCCTGCTGAAAAATGAGAACACGAGGAAGTAAGTCCTGTTTCCTCTTCCATGTCACTGTGGATTTAAACCGAGAAAACACAAGAAACAATTACAAAAAGGACAAGGATTTTTCTGGAGGGTCAGACTTCATCTATTTGGTGACATTAGCAACACGGATTATTTTGAACCCATACATGAAAATCATTTTTTAATCTGATCTTGTAGCACAAGCAACAGCACGCCATCATGCTCTTTATTCTTCTTTATATACACATTTTTAGTAACCTACCTCCACTATGATGAGCTCCCATGGCGCCATTAAGATAAGGAGTCCTAGTTTTCTACAGGGATTACAGAATCCCAGGATGAATGCTGGTTTAGCGTGTCTCCAGACCTCACCACAGAGACATGGCTGGAACTTGAACAATGCCTCAGAGGAATCTATGGTGTGGATGCAGAATCCGCATTTAGCCTGTTCCACGGCCTCATTCCACATTCCTCCCGACTAATAGAAACCTTCCAAGACTGTAGGTCAGCCAGGCAGCCAGTGGTTAAATGGATGAGCAATTCAACAGCTCAGCCATCATCTGCTGCTTCTCATCTAAACCACTTGGTATGACGTCCAATCCACAGCTTCGTAGAGAAGATAGAGATGGTGGTAGTTAATTATATAGAAAATGAGTACGAACATCACTTCTTCACCCTGCATGTTTTTCCACGCAGCTTCTGACATCTAAAATGAGCATCCATCATTTAATTTTAATTTGTTCTGGGAAGAATATAATTCTCAGCACTTGAGTGCATCGCAGCAGACATTACTGCTGATTGACTCACTCCTTGATTGTCTATCTCCTTCAGTGATAGCAGTGGTGAAATTCTCAACAATAACTGTGTGATGGAGTACCATCAAACCACAGGCACTCTCAGCGCCCACTTCAGGAACATGGTGAGTGCTTATGTGAAGTGAATTAACAACAGTGAGTTAAATATCTTATTGTCCACTGATCTGTATTAGAGAGCAGCTTCACGCTCACATGCAAGACATACAGTTGTTAGTTTTTAAGTGAAGCAATTGCCAAGGTGTGTTCAATCACCATGTCTATTGGTAATATGGAAACCCATGGAAAAAATGTCTCATTCTGTAATAACTGTAAATATATGTTTCCTTCCTATTAATTATGTGTTACTAATGTAGCTGCAGATTTCTGAAATGAACATGTAAATAAGATATACTGGGATCTAGTAGGATTTAGAAGCAGCAATGCTGAGCAGCATCTAGCGTGACTGTCTAGTGACTGTGGATTGTGGGTATTAAAGTATAGTACGTACTGCACAAATCCATGGCAGTCAGTGTGCAGCTTCAGGAAAGCCTCTTTACCTCACAAATGTAAGCAACAATCCCCATAGACCTCCATGTATTATTTACATTTATGAAGTGAATTATACATGCATGTTTGCAGCCTAAATGCACATATTTAATATTCCTTATGCCTATACGTGTCTTTTTTTTTCATGTAGTCCCTGAAGAGGATCAAGCGATCGGACAGGCGAGGAGCAGAATCTGTCACAGAAGAGAAATTCACCATTCTGTTTGAGTCGCAGTTCAGTGTTGGAGGCAATGAGCTTGTCTTTCAAGTGAAGGTAAGAAGGCACAGAGAGTGGAAGAAAAGAGTACGTTCACCTTGACACACAAGGATACAAGCCATTTGTAAAATAAAGAGAATGTGTTCATTCTTAAGTCAGAAAACACTTTACATCCTACACGTACCGTGATGCACAGTGCACCACATCAACAGTCAGTCCTTTTCATTCCAGTAACACTTTTATGATGTTGTGTGTGTGTATGCTACATTGTAACAACAAATATGCCATTCTGAAGTCTATTTACAAGTAGATGTGATGTGTTGGATGTTCATGGTAGAATGAATACATACATACAAAACATGTTGTTTAAAGAGCTCTTCTTCGATTAGTACAACCATAGAAATACTGTGATGGTCATGTTGTTCTGTAGTATGTCCAGCATTCATCGTTACAGCCTTCCTACACTGATGTTCTCCCTTCTTTCTCTGAGCAGACGTTATCGCTTCCTGTAGTGGTGATTGTTCATGGTAGCCAAGACAATAATGCCACGGCAACAGTTTTGTGGGACAATGCTTTTGCAGAGCCTGTGAGTAAATGTGTGACTGTGTTGAAAATGTTATTTATATTTATAGGAGATCAAATGTTTTTAGCATATAATGTTTTTATCTGTCATATACATTTTGCAGTTTTATGTTTCACTTATTATCCATCACATTTTCAGCATTATGTTGCCCAAAACACAACTTATGTGCCAGAGCCCTGACTTGACTGTCAATTCATCTACACAAAATAATACATAATTTTACAAACTGACTAAGCCAGGGGTGTCAAACTCATTTTAGTTCATCAGCCACATTGATCTCAAGTGGGCTGGACCAGATTGTTCCCTTTCATTTTGTATGAAGACGTACAAATATCTTTCTAAAAATGGTTCACGGTTAATAATCACAGAAGCATCTATTCTATCTACTCAACAATGATGGTGAACAGCCTGAGATGTCTTACTAAGAAGAATTAAAATTAAAGATCACTGTGGATCAAAATGCTTAGTCACATGTATTTTGGAAATTATTATTATTATTTTAGTATCTTTCTTTCATACTTTGCAGAGTCATCCAGTGGGCCAGATTAATATGTCTGACACTCCTGGACTAAGCCCTAAAATTAATTTAGCAAAAGAAAGAGCCTTCGACGGGCATTTGTTCTTGTTTTCTTACATTTATAGACTAAACCATTAAGAAACATAAAACATAATAAAAAAAGACTAGAATAGATTATAATAGACGTAAAAATAATCAATGGTTCCTTCCCTCTGCATGAATGCCTGTAAATAGGCTTTTTTCATTCAAGATACAAGGTCAATGACACTAAGTAGATTCATTTCTGAACATTGTATCTATCCGCTTTATTGCAGAATAAAGTAAATAAAAAGACCGCTCCTCTGGAAATAGCTGTGTCTGTGGACTTGTTTATGTTCTCGTGTTTGCACATTTTATCCATGATTGTGTTTTTACGTTCCGCTGCCGCCTTGCTCGGGTCGATAAAGCTCATGTAAATCCTCTGCTGTCTGCAGGGACGGGTGCCTTTCCTCGTGCCAGATAAGGTGCTTTGGCCTCAGCTGTGTGATGCCATCAACATGAAGTACAAGGCTGAGGTGCAGAGTAACCGAGGCCTGTCTGAGGAGAACCTGGTCTTCCTGGCTCAAAAGGCTTTCAGCAGCTCCAGCAACAACCCTGATGACTACCGCAACATGACAATGACTTGGTCACAGTTTAACAGGGTCAGCCCTTTGTGTTACTCCCCCTCTCTTTCTTTGTGAATATAAACACACAGTTCATATAATAATTAAAGATAATTATCTGATTTCTATCCTACTTGGAAAGGTTTGCATTTTTAAAATGCCCACAGGCTAATTTCAGTAAGCCATTCCAGCCACATGCTTGTTCTCCATGAAGTGATGTAACATTGGTTATTCATACATAGAAAAATTTCATGCTCCATTTGCAGTGTCTATACAGCCCCATTCTGTAGTTGATTTGAGCGAGAATGCCTCATTGGTAGCCATGTCTTCATCTTAATGGGCCTGTTTGTCCACACAGTGAAAGGCTAGAGGCCTCATTTTCTGGCCCAAAGCAGCTGGTGATGGCTGAAAACGCACTCACATTCACCACACACCATCAGTCTCATTAGATTACAGGAACATCAAGTTTCAACCACTTCACAGACCAGTGTATATAAGCTACACATATAAACACAGCCTCTGCTTTTGACACTCTCTCTCACACACAGCATGTACACATACAGCTGCACACTTGGTTAGATCATAAACTGAACTTTCATGAGAACAAGGTGTCCTCAGTATTTATGGACTGAATGGACATGAGGAAATCTGCAAACCTTTCAGAAGGTTTCAAAATGTAAATGTCTAGATGTTCAGCAATATTTGTGCTTATCAGAAATGATCTTTTGCTTGCAGGAAAGCTTGCCAGGGAGGAACTTCACATTTTGGCAGTGGTTTGATGGTGTGATGGAACTCACAAAAAAGCATCTCAAACCACACTGGAATGATGGGTAAGAAAACTGCACATTTTTTTTGTCAGTTTCAATCTTTTGCATAAAAAAAGTCCTGTTTTCCTCATATTGTTACTCTTGAGAACTCAGGAAATGGTGCATTTTCATGATTTCGCCATGGCAACCAAGAGAGCTGGACAAGGTCTTGTCAGTGCACAAGGCATATAGCAATTTTGACGTCTTTCTTTTTTTCTATATATCTCCCTCTTTTTCTAGAGCCATATTGGGCTTTGTAAACAAACAACAGGCTCAGGACATGCTTATGTCCAAACCCAACGGCACTTTCCTTCTGCGCTTTAGTGACTCTGAGATCGGAGGAATCACAATTGCCTGGGTGGCAGAAAATCCGAACAAAGCAGGTACAGTATGACATGTAAATGCCCGTGGCTAAGAAAAATTGCTCTTTGCATTCACCCACAGCACGTCACTCTCAGGCTTCCATATCTCTGCTCTTCTCTCCCAGGCTCCTTAATCAAAATGACAAGCTGCGACAGTGACAGTTAGAACTCCAAACCTGAGATTGCATAATTTTAAGACTTACGAAACTCAACAAGAATCAGAACAGGGAGGTCAGATTAAGGAAGACTTAATGTAAATGTTAATGCTGCATTATGTGATTTTTGACTGCTGGGGGGCAGAAAGACAAACTGCAACCTCCAAGCTCCATTAATAATGTGTTGTCAAATGACAATGTGCGGGAGTTGGTAGATACCACAGACAGAGCTAAAATTCCGTGATAATGTTGCTCCATAACTGCTGGATATGGAAATAGGTTTGCATTATCAACTTTAAAACTGATTACATGTCAATGTTGTATTCACATTACATTTCAATGGCAACAACAGGCTAAGAAATCAGTTTGAACCTGTGTTGTCTTTCATAATGTGACTGCAACTTCTGATATTTATATATTATCATCTATGCTAGCTCAGTGTGTGATGACAGTATCTTTTGGAATAGCAGAGTGATTTTTAGTTTATTCAAGTGAAAACAACACTGTAATAATACTGAAAATTAACAGGAGAAAAATCAGTCATATTACTATAATAGTTACTGTGTTTTATCTCCAGGTGAAAGAATGGTTTGGAACCTCATGCCCTACACAACCAAAGACTTCTCCATTCGCTCTCTGGCTGACCGCATCAGCGATCTCAATCACCTCCTGTTCCTCTACCCCGACAGACCCAAGGATGAGGTTTTCTCCAAATATTACACCCCACCACTCTGTAAGCTACTTTCTGTTTGCACAGGCTGCTGCTTGTTTCAAAAGTTAATATCGCTGTTGCAAAGCCTTCGCGGTGAACAGATGAATTGATTGCTGTATGATGACTGCACTGAACCGCCTCTCTCATTGTGCTTGTTTTAAAGCCAAAGCAGTGGATGGCTACGTGAAACCACAGATAAAACAAGTGGTGCCGGAGTAAGTATCAAGCTTTCTCGTCTTGTTTTCTCCCGTTCTTTCATTCCTGATCTGTCTCTCCTTTCTTTTCTCCCTGCTTGTCCACCCACCAGTTTTTCTTCTGTGGCAACATTTAGAGTTAATCACTAAATATTGGACCCTGAATTCAGATCAGCTATTAGTTAGCTGTTACAGTTGGAGGAGGCCAATTAAGGATGGCCAAGGTTCCTGAGTGAGCTTGTCTTCCGCTCATCATTAGAGTTAGGCTTGTTAGTTAACAGGCCCTGTTCACCCGCTGTACAGAGAATAGCCGTAATGATGCATCGAGGCCTGGAAAACACGCTGAGGGTAGTTGCTTAGCTACCTGCTGAACATAGACTCATACACTTTAACTTAGATTTGTGTGTGCGTGTGTGTGTGTACACAGGTTTGCTACAGCCAATCCAGATCCAGCAAGTGGTAACCCAACATATATGGATCACGGCGCCTCCCCAGCACCTGTCAATCACCCTCACCCGTACGGCATATACCCACCTATGTGAGTCAACAAGTACTTTGAACATATGAGCTGCTCTGTATGAGTGCGTGTGTGTCTGTGTGTGTGTGTGCATTTTGTGTGAGTAAAGAGAGTTTTGTTGTTCCTGTTGGGGTTTTTTTTTTTTTTTTTTTGGTGATGTGCTGCCGGCTTGTCTGAGTGTGGTTTGGCTCCACTCTGTGTCCTGTGGCAGGAGTGATTCTATGTTGGACGCGGAGGGAGACTTCGACCTGGACGACACCATGGACGTGGCGAGGCACGTTGAGGAGCTTCTCCGGCGGCCTGTAGAGAGTCAGTGGGGCGGCCAACAGTCCTGACCCTTGACCTTTTAACCCGTGACAACACCAAACAAACCCTGCCTCCCAACAAGCCCCACTCGCATTGACATTTTTCATGGTTTAATTCCATTCATTTCTCTTTTTTTCAGATAGCTATAATGTGAAATGTTAATAATGGTTGTGATTTTTTTTTCTTTTCAGCATGAGAGCATGCATGTCAGTGACTTCTCTTAGTTTTTTTTGTGTCTATAAGTGTTTGTAAAACAGACTAGGTATAATGCAAAACCTACAATGTTACAGTATTGTGAAAAAGAAAAGAAGGTAATGTTCATTCACATTGTGCATGCATTTGCTATTGATTTTGAACAGATTTCAAAAATATGCTACTGTATGAAGTCATTTTAACAGTTGAATGTTTTTATTTTGTCATATTTCCTTCTTTGTAAATGGGTTATCATTATTTTGATAGTGACATTGAACTTGCCCTTTGACAAAAAAAAAGAAACTTTAATGAAGAGTTTTGCTTTTGCTCTTAACAACATTATCTGAGTCATTGTTCTACAGAGTTACAGTCTGTTTTTTGAATCGATATACACTAACCTAAAGGCAGAGTGACTCTCTTTGCTCTCTGCAACTGACAGCACACACATTAGCACATGGTACGCATGCGCAAGTGTACAATGTATTTGTTCTGATTTGTTCACCAGCTGAAACCCAGGAGGAGAGTTTATGCACCTCCCACAGGGCTATTTGTCTTCTGTTTGTACACAGAAATGCAAGTCTAAGCATTTACCCAGCACTGCCTGCTTGTCCTCTCAGGTCCCTCTGTTCCCCTCATCAGTGCTACCTCGCATTAATCTACTGACAGTCTTTGTTGCTATTGGTTCTGTTGTTGTTTCTGCACCACATTCACACCAGTAGGTACGCTCATTGGGTGTTGTTCTTCTAAGTTGTGTTGATATGTGCGAAGAAGATCCCTTGCTGCCCGGCGGCTAACTTTGTTGGCTGATTTATGCTTGAAACCACTCACCTGATGAAGTCTAGAGGAAGTGTGTAACCGACCGAACCTACACCTTTTCCTGAAAATTCCTAATTTAATCAGTCCCACTGGTTACAAGGTATGCCTGAATATTCCCTTCTGACTTTTCCGCCTATCCGTCCACTTGTCCCGGTAGCTGTGTCGTGACATGTTGGCAAAACTGGGTGTGACAACATGACCACACCAGCAGCTGAAGTTGCAAGGTGTAGAATTGAATGCTTGTAGAGAACTCAAGGATGTAGTGTCATGTCAGTCTGTTTCTTTGTCTGGCTTCTGTTCCCAGTCAAGTTTTCATTGTGCATCCCGCCCATAAAACATAACAAATATATATATATACCCCACTCCCTCTTCTACACACACCCACAACGCTGAATAGCAAATATGTTTGCCGACAAAAGCCTTGCACCTCAGGAATGAATTGCTTTGCTTAGCTGATGTATAAGCCAAATTGAAAATGATCTGTGTATACAGAATATATGAATTTATTTTCTCTATCATAATTCTATTTTATTATTGTTTCTCTGGCACTCCCCTATCGAATGTAACCCCTTTGCATGACCCTGTTGAGGATTTACATACAAATACCTACTCAGTCTCAAGTTTCAAGTCTCGTATCATCAGAGATCCCAGTTGAAAAAGGACACACAGAGCAACTGGAAATCAGATTTCTGATGTATTTTTGTTTTTGTCCGACAGACATTGCAGTATTAAACATATTCCCTCAGCTATCTCTTCATTTCTTATTCAAACATTTTTTTGTATCTTGCTTTCTTTCCCGTTTTTGAAATCTCAAGCTACATGGGTGGTCTTGTGATATTATCCTTCATTACCATTATTCTCATCATTTTCAAGGTTTGTTCCACTGTAGACTGTGTATTTTATGATGATGTAGATGGCGCTGTGTGCTGTTCGATGTATGTACCATGTTTGTGGTTTGGGTTTATCACTTGCAGGTTTACCAAGAGGAACAGCTGTTGAGTTGAAAAAGAAGAAAATAACGTTTTATAAATAATTTTAACTCAATCTGTAGAAGTACTGAAGATTTTAATGTCACTACAAAATAAATGCGCTTTTTTTTAATGTGTGCAGTCAACACCATCAATTAAATCCCCAAGGAGCAGAATCAGAAAAATATATTTTATGTTGCAACATTAACTACATAAACTACTAACACACAAAAAACAGGCATTGGGTGGAAGGAGACAGATGTATTTTACAGAAAAACTTGTTAACAGATTCACCTCAAAGGATCACATTATCAGACTACTTTCTAAAGCATGCCGTTGTTTGAATGATTCTCAATAACTCCAGATGTCAGTCACGTGTTTGCTAACATTTTTGTACAATATGAATATTAACATGCAGACTGCAGATAGTTTATAATAGGTAGAAAATCATTTCAAAAGGAATATCATGCAAATTTACATTAATTTGTTGTGTTACTTAAGTTCCTTTATCATTTCAGGGTATGACAATTGTTAAAAAAGGTGTTAGTCTCTACATGTCTCAATATATGTGCTAATGTTTGAGATGTTTCCAGTGGTGTGTGAACATAGTATTGCGTATAACTTGAGACTTCACACTCTGTCTGCTGAGTAGGGAGGTTTGTTTTCTCTCTAAACAGCACCATTTCTCTCTGTGACTATTGAATGTTTCATGCTTTTAGCTCCATTAACACACAAGCTGATGTAACTTTTAAAACCTGGAGGTTTCAAGTAGATTTATACTCTGTCAAATGAAAAATAATTGCGTAATTATGTAAAAAGGCAAAAAACAAAATCGAAAGTAGCACAGTAAATTTGGTACAGTTAAAGGCAATGTTTATCTGGTATGGGTATGGCAAGTCAACTGGAAAAATAATAATACACTTTTTATGTGTGCATACATAATTTACTGTTTTACTACATTATCCATCATTTTACAACCCTCAATAGCAGCATTTTTATCCTGATCACAGATGTTCTGAATAAGCTTTATTCTGCCATCTGGTGGATTGATGAAACATAACATTGATTTGGTATGTGTGTGGAGGTGTGTATGTATGTGTGGTTCTGTTTCATTCTTCCTGACCGCCAGAGAGTGGTGCTTCAGCACTGGGTATCTCCATCTCGCATATGTGCAGGTTGAGTTATTATACCAACAAAGTCACCTGTGACCATGCAATGACGTAGGGCGCATGCCCCAGTATAAAACCCCTATGTCATCACGCAATCTGTTCCTTCTATCTTCTCACAATTGAGAAAACTGATAGCAGGTAAACTTGGCTCACCACTTGTAGTCTCGTAACCTGAGGGTTGGTGCTTCGGTTATTGTCCACCAGAGACTGCGGCAAGCCGCTTATTCTTTCAAACAGATTGTCTGTTTCTTTCGGGCGAACAATGGTTCGTACTGAATTACTGAAGACAGGTAAGTAAGCTAAGTTACTTTGGTTGTTAGCCGATGCTCGCCGGCTTGCTGGGCTTTTATTTGATTTGAACAGTGGTGTGTTTGCCACATGATGTATCACACGCTACGTTGCTTAACTCTCTGCTTTCAGTTGTAGCGGCAGTAAGTATGCCATTAGACTGGACAGTCAGAAATATTACTTTACACACTGCAGTTCTGACGCCGGCCACCGACTTTCTGCGGGGTCAGAATGTCTGTGGTCAGAGATCCCGCAAAATCCCTCGCCCTCAGCAGGGAGCTGGCATCCCTCTTAGACAAAGACGCCATCTAGCATGTTGAGTGGCCTACACAGCTCAATGGGTTTTATTCAGTGTATTTTTTAATTCCGAAGAAGGATGGCAGGTTCCGCCCAATCGTGGACCTGCAAGGGCTGAACAGGTTTTTAAAGGTTCTGCAATTCCGAATGTTGCGGATGGCAGATGTTCTCCAGTCAGTGGCACAGGGGGCCTGGTTTGTGTCGATAAATCTCAAGGATGCCTATTTTCATGTGCCTATTGCACCACACTACAGGCAGTTCCTGAGATTTGCCTTTCGGGGCCAGGCTTACCAATTCAAGGTGATGCCGTTCGGTCTCTCACTTGCCCCTTGCATATTTACATGCTGTGTGGCAGCGGCCCTTGCTGATTGTTTCCCCAGCTGCAGAGCAGGCAGTCAGAGACACTGCTTTGCTCCTTGGACATGTGAACCAGCTGGGCCTCACAGTCAATTACTCCAAGAGCAGTCTTACACCCTGTCAGAAGGTAGATTACCTGGGCATGGCTCTCGACTCGCTGTCAGTGAGAGCCTTCCTTTCCCAGAAAACAGTGGAGGCTATTTTGCAACTCATAGGTTGAGATACGGCCTCTTTCTCAGGCTGCTGGGTATGCTAACAGCAGCATCCATGGTGATCCCCCTGGGTCTCCTTTCCTTATGTCCCCTTCAAATCTGGGTCAGCACACTTCACTTGGATCCCAAGTGAAGGAACGTCAGGGTATCCAGCCCTTGCTGTCGAGCCTTGAAGCCTTGGAGGAGAAGGGGGTATCTGGTCAGGGGGGTTCCCCTAGAAGTAATCCCTGCCCGCTGAGAGGTTGTGGAGACAGATGCCTCTCTGTTGGGTTGGGGTGCAGTCTGGCAGTGCAGGACCATCAAGGGCAGGTGGAGCGTGCAGCACAGGTGGGAACATATAAATGTGCTCAAGCTCAGAGCAATATATCTCGCACTGCAACCTTTTCTCCCAGTATTGAAGGGGTGACATGTTCTTGTCCGTACAGACAGCACCTCGCAGTATATTGCATAAATCATCAGGGTTGCACCAGGTCCAAGCAAGGTCTGCAGGTGTCAAAGCAGCTCCTTACATGTGCATTTCCCCACTTCCTGAGTCCAGTCAGTGATCCACACTGTGTTAAGTTCCAGGGCTCCCTCCACTAGGTCGCTCTATGCTAATCGGTGTAAACTTTTCTCCCAGTGGTGCCAGACACAGGGTGAGGTGCCGGAGAACTGCTCAGTGGCCATCATTCTGCGTTTCCTGCAGTCATTATTGGACGCAGGCAGATATGCATCGACCTTAAAGGTATATGCAGTGGCCATTTCGGCAGGACATGCAAGAGTGGACAACCAGACACACTATGTGTGGGGTCACACTATCTGGTTAGTCAGTTCTTGAAGGGCGCACAGAGGCGTAGGCCATCAAGGATCACTGTAGTGCTCTGAGGTGGCTGTCTGCAAAGACGGCATTTTTGCTGGCAATCACATCGGCAAAGCGAGTGGGTGAATTCCACACCCTGTCAGTGAGCCAGATGTGTATGCATTGGTATCCGAATGGTTCGGGGGTTACTCTCCTACCCAATCCATCCTTCCTGCCAAAGAGGGTGCCTCCCTCACATGTAAACCAAGCAATTAAGTTGGCAGCATTTAGTCCACCAAGCTTGTCACAGCAAGCAAAGGAGCTGTGAGAGCAGCTTTGTCCTGTTTGGGCACTCAAGGTATATGTGGGGGCTACAGACATTTTTCGTAAGTCTGACAAACTGTTTGCTATGGGGGTTGTAGGAAAGGCCAACCTCTGTCGAAACAGAGGCTTTCTAAGTGGATTGTCGATGTGCTTTTACATGCTTGTAGGTCGCAGGGCCTACCTGTGCCTAGTAACATGCGTTGTCACTCTACACTCTACTCTACGAGTGTGTCCACGTCATGGGCAGCCTTGAAAGGGGTCTCCCTGCAGGACATCTGTGCTGCAGCGACCTGGGAATCCTCCTGTACCTTTGCTCACTATTATCACGTCAATGTGGCTGCTCTACCCGCTGTGGCAACGGCTGTCCTATCAACAGCTTCCATGCCTTAGGGCTGTAAGCATTCCTCGTGACCTTGTTGGCATGAGTCATCCAGTGCTGAACCACCGCCCTCTAGCGGTCAGGAAGAATGAAATAGAAGGAATGCAACTGCAGTTCTATGAATTCTGGATGACTGCCAGAGTTGTCTGTCACTCGGAATCTGGGCAAGAAGATTCTGTATGTACAGATTGCGTTATGACGTAGGGGTTTTATACTGGGGGCGTCATCGCATGGTCACAGGTGACTTTGTTGGTATAATAACTCGACTTGTGCATATGCGAGATGGAGATATCCAGTGCTGAAGAACCGCAATTTGTATCTCTCGATTTGAGCCAAAGCTTAAATGCCAATTACCTGCTGGGTGTCAAGCCTGAGAAAGGTGATAAAAATAAAAATAAATCTCATTTGCATTGAATTCAATAAAATGTGACCAACTATTGCTTAAATTCTTTTTTTAAAGGATGATGAATAAATGTAGACAATAGTATGATGAATGAAAACTATCTAAATAGGTAAGTAGACAGACAGACAGACAGACACACACACACACACACACACACACACGGACACACACACGGACACGCATATGATTGATATTCGGAGTGCTGTTTAGCTCAGATGGTAGAGCATTCGCCCCATGTACAAAGGCTCAGTCCTTGCTGTGGCAGCCCAGGGTTCAAATCCAATCTGTGGCTCTTTCCCGCATGTCATTCCCCATCTCTCTCTCCCCACATTTCCTGTCACTCTTCAAGCTGTCTCTGTCAAATAAAGCTCAAAAAGGCCAAATATATATATATATATATATATATATATATATATATATATATATATATATATATATATATATATTAAAAAAAGATTGATATTTAATCTTAATACCTTTATCCGGCAACTGTCCAGCACTTACAATAACAGTAATAGTTTTTTGACTGTTATTATTTTATTCAACTCTTCTTGATTTTTATGGCCTGAATTATATCTAATTCTATATTTTAAATTTCTATTTTTTCTATTTTATATGGTCAAATGAAACCTTTGGCATTCTGTTTTGGAGATGTGGACGTGACAAGCTGACATGTGGCCAGACCAATATGAGACACGAGCAATAAATGCTTTCAGATCGAATAATCTCTCCAGCAGGTATCCAAAGAATCACATACTGTACAGTAGCTGGGTATTTGGTTCTTCACCCAAGTTGTGTCACCACCAGGTGTCAGTACTGTTCAATGGATCAGAGAGGTAGTGAGTACTGACTAAGCAGATTTTGGGTAATGATTTGACTAATGATTTACACTAAAAGCAATTGATTGAGAGAAAAATGCTTCAATAAATTCAAATATACAGTAAGTCATTGTAAGGTTTAAACTGTATTACTTTAATTCCCACCTAACAACATGTCACCACAAAGTACAACAAAAATAACAGCATCTTGCTTGTTAAATCCTCACCTTCTCATTATTAATAAACACTTTTCTTTTTCCAGTCTTTTCCCATGATGAAAAACGACACATTTAGACTGACCTTTTGTTGTGAGGCACACTTGTGAAACTCATGTTGTTCAATCAGCATCTTGATATGCTACACCTGTCAGGTGGATAGATTGTCTTGGCACTAACATGAACATTAACACATTTGTGAATAAAATTTGAGAGAAATAAATGTTTGTTGTGCAGAGAAGTCTCCTTATCCTCCCTGAAAGACATGAGATGCATTTGATATATGAAAGCAGTCCATGTAAAGTCAATGTGAAGTCAGAACACTGATATTTTAGTGACATTCATAAAATAGACAGGAGGCCCCATTACACACAAACAGAACATGCTTTTCCAGACACCATACAGTTGTATCTGCTGTATGTTATTATTATCACATCTGCACCTGAAATCTACATGCTTGACCTCTGACCTGCTATATCTGCATGGTTTATTATTCTAATTGAGTAAATACCCCATTAAACAAGCTCGCCGTAAGTGGGGTTAAAGTACTGCTGATCATATATTGTGATATCAGGTTAGGTCACATATATATATAATAGATAGGTTTGAATAATATTTGTAAAATCAGCATTTTATAGCTCTGTTTTCCCAATCAACTGAGGTGAACAAATCTTCAACTGCATCATGAAACATTATTCAGATCCTGTTTATTTCAAGTGACCCGGCAGTTCATTTCCATAGCACATTCCACTCTTGTGTTTTCATTTCTGGTGGTGGGGGTGTCCGTTTGTTTAGATCATGAACTGTGCCTTTAAAGAGCAACAACAAATGCAGAATTAAACTGTTAAAACTGCACGTAAAACGTGTCTATGGGAAAGATTTTATACATAGTTTCTGTTCCTGTTGGACTGATGATCACGTGGGCAAGCACAGGAAATGCAGTGGCAAAGCTCAGGAAGGCACACCCTCTGCTCTCTGTCTGTGAGCAGCAGAAACGTCCTCTATAGGTAAAATCATTCAAGTAAACAATTCACACACTAATTGTGTATCTGTGAGAAACAGATTCTTGTACTTGTTTTTATATTTTTTTCCTAGAAAAGTCTCATGTGGTAATAAATCCTGACCGTTTGACCGAGTGACCCCCTCTTCTTTTCCCCTGTTGCCAGCAGAGATTAGAGAATTTGATCAATTGCCTTCTGTCATCAATACGATGGCCGTTAGAGGCCTGTGGGTATGACGATGGGAATCCATTGGTCTGAACCTGACAGCTACTGCAGCAGGAAGGAGCGGTGCCTTACTCTACACCAGCATGGCTGACATCCTGCCACAGGAAACTAACGCAGACCTCAATGGAAAATAACAACGGTTTTATTTCAGAATAACATAACCATATCAGTGTTCACGAATTGCTGACACAGCCTACTCTATATTTCACTTTCTTTCTCCCACTTGTTTTATTTTAGCTCTTTACTGTCAGACTAACAAAAAGCATTGTTTTGCTCTTTCCCATCATTCCTCATCTGGTCATTCAGCATGCCCTGGTGTTTTCACTGAATAATGCAATGCTTTACAGCACACTGAACATACAGTATTGGTTGGTGGATCAATGAGAGGTCTCTTTACCAAGGCTGACTCTGGTCACATCTCGTGAACTCATGTGAAGTACTCTGTTTAAATCAACGCAGAGCTGATGTTTGAATTTAGACACTGGCCTTCAGAGGCCTTTTCACATTAAAGTGAGACAGCTGAGCCAGACGAGGAGGCTTTTAAAAGCAGAACTTTTACTAAATAATTTCTGAGAATGCATAATACATGACCCTGAGAGATCACGAGGGAAAAGGGGTGGGTGGTGGGGAGGCAGTGAGCGAGGAAAAGAAGGGGGCATGAAATATCTCCAGCCTCCTCTTCCTAGACATTTACTGTCTCAGTCTACCGGCAGGAATTGCATTCCTTCACCCCCTTCTCGCTCTTTTGCTCTGTCACATCATACATTCACAGATTTCATTCACTTCTGTCTCTCACTAGCCTACCCATCCTTGAGAAGTGGCTTCAGCAGTGTGCATAAGTTATTCTCATTCATAGAGCTAAATGCGATTAGAGAGGATGTGTTTTGGCTGCAGATTAAGCCACTTATCAGCACCAAGGTCTGTGAACATATACAAGTATAAACACTAGGACATTTGACTAAGACCCTTAACTTATACAGACTGCAGTCCCGCCCTCTGACGTAACACATCTGATGATTACATACCGTATACAGTAATCCAGTGTGTCATGTGGGTGTTGCTATTTACCAGAAAGAATTCCCCCATTGTTTGCAGCATTTACATGAAGGATTACAGTCAGAATATAAAATCAAGTTTGTCTGTGATGTGAAAACTTTCCTTTGGCTTTGATTAGACAGGCCACATTTGACAATAATGAAGAGACGCTGAGCTCCCACCCTCCACTGCACCTTTCATACAAATTGGCCATGATTTGATTTGCCTCCTCGGTGGGTTAAAAATGGGGTTGCATTATTCTAGCTTACTGCCTATGTCTCATTTGATGATGTCAGGTATCCTGACATTCAATGTTACACCCTCCATTGTTGTAGTTTTTTCTTTCTTTTTTTGGCCTAGCCTCAGCCTCAGTCAGCAGATGCTCAGTTTTATGGTTTGTGAAACAGGGGAGTCAGGGTTGGGCTGCATGTAATGATAATTGCACAACCACCGTCTTTCCAGTTGACTCTGAACTGAGCGCAAATGAATGGGACTAATATTTTATTCCCACTCTGTTATTTCCTCCTGCTGATTATCTTCAAATCAATACCTAAGAAGAGAGGAGGTGGGAGGAGGAAGTGAATCCTTACATCTTTGATGAAGAGTGATGCTGTAAAATTACAGACTGTCAACACATGTGGTCTGTATTAGCCATTACTATTCTCCTCATTATCTACGGTGAGTAAGAACGCCCCAGACTTAATCTCCACGTTTCCACAAAGGTGCTCCAGAGACAGATATAGGCTTTATCATATTTGTCCCTTCTATGCTAATTTAGATATGGATGTAGTTCCAGCTCAAGGATTAAGATGTTTGAGTGTCATTAAAGCTACAATAGCACCAACAAATTTAGTTTTTGTCCTCACAGTGTTACATGACAGAGGGGGAATACTGTAACCAAATTCAAATTCAATTCTGAATTTCTGAATTTTCAGTCCAAAAAAGCATAAAAGACCCCAGACCCTAACCACAGCAGTGCAATTGAGCTCTTAATATATATTGAAACATGTTTTTCTTTAGAGCCTTCTTTGGGTCAGTTTTAAAATTTGATTTGACAGTCCATTGTATGCTCAGCTAATATTCTGTGGTCCTATTACTTTAGTGCTAACCCTAGACCAACCTTCTATTTCTATTATGAGATTTTAGCAAAAACTTTGCTAAAGCAACATGCCAGTTCCTGCTTGATATATATGTTATTGTGCACTTGACACTTGTCTGACTTTAACACTTCCAGTTTCTTTTTACCAATAGCGGGTGATTTCTTATATTCCTCTTTCACTGTTGCTCAGCAGTACCTTTGTCTCTTTTTGCCATTTCACTTGTTAGTATGGTTGAACTATTGTGGAGCTTTTTAATTGTTCATGTGCAATCATTACTTTTATATATACATCCCTTTAACCCTTCATATAATATAACCTTGTACAACCTGAAAGCATGTAAGACCATTAAAAAATATAGAGTAATTTTTTCAGTCATATGACTCTACTGAATATTTTTTGTGGCAGGCGAACCTTTGAAAAATATGGATCTTGGAGGATGTCAAGCAACTCCCAGGTGCAACCGAACAGACAAAACCTGAGCCATACAACCTCTTCTCCAACATGTAGAACTAGAAAGAGGACAGACTACACAGACACACGCAGGAGGCAAAGATCACACCATTCACACAGATGAGAAAGGAAACACACACAAGGACAACATACACTCGGGGGAAAGAGGGAGAGAAGAGAGGCTGACAGCCAGGGAAAGACAGAAGTCCCAAGACAGCCCAGAGAGGTCTGAGTGAAAAGAGAGGACAAAGACAGCATGGACCCTTGTGTGCTTGTGGGACAACAAACAGAGAGTCAGAGAAATGCTCTCGTTTCCGAAAACTTTACAGTATTCTCATTGGCAGGACAAACATGGACGATAAGTCCTAGGTTTATTATAATCTACTGGCTCGGCGTTTATCATCTAGTTGCAGAGCTGCAGCGCCAGCAGTTTCAGAAATGTGTGTTCTGTTAAACTTGTGCCACCTATAGGCAAGTAAAGCTCATTTCCCCCCCATTTTATTTCTTTTTTTAAAATACATCTTGTTTCAGGATTGTACATTTTACAAACGAAAGTATCAAACTCACCTTGTACTGTGCCCTGACTTTAGAGAGGGGTGAAATAAATGCTAAATTAAGTTACACATAATTTATTGTTGCCTGTAGGTGGTTGAAGGTCTAAACTAGCTTCAGGTTTCATTGTTTTATTATTTTTCTATTATTAGTATCTATTTTTTTTTTTAGTTTGAAAGACTGATCTTGTTGCAGAAAAGTTTCATTTTTCCAAGAGAACACTGCAAACTTAAAATTAATCTATACTTAAGCAGAGAATTGAGGAAACAACTACAATTTTTCAAAATTTTAAAATCAAATTTCCAGACAGATTTATTGATAATCATTTTTAAATAGCGAGGCTCCATACTCTAGCTCCCTCTCATGGAGAGCCTGGGAGAGAGTGTACGAGTGAGTTACAAAGCTCTCATTAAATATAAAGTTCATGTTTCCTATATTAAACCTCATAGAGTCTTTTGTGCATAAGAAAGCTGCAGATGTTTGCCTCTGACTGTCAATACAGTCTGTTTGCTTTACAGTCTGTAGTAGGGAGATAGCGTGCGCGCGCACCTCTGAAGCCTCAAACTGGGGGCTGCGCGCTCGAGCTGCTGGATTTAATTGTGCACGCACGCGCTCTTGCGAGCGTGCGCTTTTGGTCTCATTGCGATTGCGCTCTCGCAGTCTTGAATTTGTCCCGCGGATGCATGTGAGAGAGGGGAAGCTCTCCCGTTTGCAAGCGGTGCAAAAGTGTACAGGACGCGAGGCGATGCGCACAGCAGAGAGTCCACAGAAGCGGACGTGGTGAGCGAAACAGATTTTTGAGGACAAGGAGACCAAAGTGGAAGCTGTAAACATAAACGAGGGCAGCAAACCTTCGGCAGAAGTCAGTATTCCCACAGTTTTTTGAGCACGCGTCTTCAGAAAGCAAATCGGAGAAGGTCGTGTGCGGGGTACACCGTCTGCTCATTATTTCACCAGGACGGCTCATGTCTGACCGACTGCTCCAGACACTACCGTGCGCTCCGATGATGGACCAGCAGTGGTGATCCGGTGAACAATACGAGCCACCCTGGAGTCCTCAACAAGTCCACCGTGCTTTGAGAAAATGGGCTGTTTTTACACCGTGGAGGGGAGGGCTTTGATGTAACACCGGCGGATCATGGCAGGGGTACACGCTTCAGATGCTGTGTCGGGACATTTTTTGGATCCTGCCATCGGCTCCCAGCCGGCCCAGGGCGCGACCAACGCACCGGGAATCACCGGCGACGCAGCTCCGCTTCCTCCGACCGGTACCCGGACGTATTTGGAGGTGTCAGCCGCTGCCCAGGGCTACGGGGCCGAGGGAGTTTACACCAATGGACGATACAGGGAACACAGCAGTCCACGGATCGGGAGTGGCAGCCGTGATAATTCCGCCGAGAGAATTCAGGGAGCTGGAAACACACCTTGCGGCATCATGAAGGTTGGTTGGTTGAAGCACTTAATTCTCCTTCTCAATGATTCTCAAGGTGACACAAGGGGCTGTCCCACATTATAGTGTAACAAAACAAGAAAAGGCGTTGCAAATGTGTGGTAAACATGACCTGAACTGTGCTCCAGGCACTTCAGGAGTCCTCACTGGATACCCCAGATAAATGAGAATTAAGCTACTTTTATTGAAGCAACTCTGGTTAGAAGTTTAGCACAACGGGAGAATGCATAAGAACAGAAATACAAGACACTCCTCACGAATAATAAATGTTAAAACCTTCACATAGGTTCCACAAAACATCTGTAGGGTTTGAGTTCTTCATATGGATGACATGAAGTTCACATCACAGCACATCTGGATGCTGCTGTAATCATCTTTTCAGTCTGGTCCTGACTGAGAATTTGCAATCTTGATCTGAATCAGCTGATATTGCTGCAGCATACACTCACACCTGGTACAGTAAGCTACAGTAACACACTTCAGTAAAGTAGCTGTAGAGAGTTTTAATGTGTGTTTGTGCTGTGTGAAAGTTCACATGGTGTGTGACATTTGTTGTTATTACTATGACAGCCTTATAGAATTCTGCTGTTTTCAGTGAAGTTGCAGCAAGCTCGGGGTTAAAATTTTTAACACTTGAGCTTGAGCACTTGAGGAGTAAAAACAGGTCTTGATGAGAAAAAAAATGGTGTGGTTTGAAACTTTTTCCTAATATAATCTTGATTTGTGGGCCAGGGGCAGGACATCATTCTCCATACAGCCCTCACAGTAATGGAGAGTGTGATTTTAATATGTTAAATGATGGCCCAGCCCTAATTAGTGCTCCCATTACTTGAGGTTAATTAACTGGTCTTCCACACACCAACAATAGGCAAGACGGCAAATTTCTCCCACATGATATACGCAACGTTACCCCATTTTAAGCTTTTAATGCGCAAGAATGCCTTGTTTCCACAACAGGGAGTGCAGTCTGTTGGCATGACAGACCTCATCATGGTCTTGCTTATTGCGTAGGTGGGACACACTGGAGAGTTGCATTCTGTCATATCAGACTTAGTTTGCTTAGCAATGACTCAAAACACTGGCTAATTCTCTGGTACCCCCATTATTAGATTCCCAGTGGATGTGGGCAAACACAGTGTGCCCTCCCACAAACGACATAAAAAACAGACACTGATTGAATGTTGTCGAGTCAATTGAATTCAAATAAAACATACATTCTTTTGCTGTTTTCATCCTCAGGTTTTTCTTCTTCTTACTACAAAAGAAACATTTGTTCTTTGTAAAAAAAAAAAAAAAAAAGAAGAAAAGAAATGGCTTCATATCATCATATGGCTCAAAAGCCCTAAATCCCTCCTCTCTCTTCATCAGTCATCAGAGGGGATTGTGCTGTCCAAAATTTGATTGATAACAAATCTTCAAAGGCTGATTCTCTGAATACCGGATTCATATGATGTCAGAAGTCATTCTGTGCTGTGCCTTTTTTTTTTTTTCAGCACAGTGTGATGAAATACAGCAAATTCTCATGTATTGTCTAAAATAACTAGGGACGCCTAAAAAATGAGCTGAGGCTGTGTCGGGTTTCTGAAACCGACCCATGATTTCACTTCACTGAGAGGAAATGATCTGCGTGATATATTTTGAATTCGCCATACTGTAGGTATTTGAGTGCCTCTCTTGTCACTCAAGTGTGACTCTCTGCTGTTTTTGTTTTATGACCCCAGTAGTGATCCATTATACTCTATCTGAGAGGTGCACTGACATTTCTTCTTCAGGCTCTCTACCTCTGCTGGACAACCATGTGCCTGCATGTCCTTGGTGAAATAAAGGGAGAGTACAGCTATGTGAAAAGACTGAATTTTAGACTTATCAGCTGACTGAACTGATAAAGGGAAACTCTACTCTACTCTACAGCCTGTGGAATTCACTTCTTTCATGTTTTGGCTGCACTTGAGACTGCAGTCAGTGTTGTACTGTGGAAAACATGCCTGTAGATATTAAACTATAATTAAACTAATGCTTTTTGCCCTAAGTTTAATAGATTACAATTTCTAAACACATTACCACTACAACATCCTCTCCTCACATCCTATATATCGGCTATATCCTGTTAGTTTTGTTGCAGTCATGTGACGACCTTGTAGAACTGGTTTGAGCATTTTAACATTAAGATATCCAAAGCACAGTGGTGAAACATTCTTATCACAGGGCCTGAAATATGTCTTCTTGTACCATTCCCTACTTTCTTCACCAGGTGTGCCCAGGTAGGTTTTAATTTATGTGAGCACCTCTAGAAAGATGCATCACGATATGGTACACACTGTTCGAGCAGAGCATGGTGGTAAAGTGGGTCAGCCATTCTGTAGACGTGGTTCATGTATAGCTACATCATACCCACCCACACTTTAGCAGCACTTTGCTGTGTGTGTGTGTTTGAGTGGCGGTTATAAAGGTGAAGGGGCTACAGGTTCATGGGAATAGGGAAGCAAATGAGCTATTACAGCACTGCGTTACCTCATTAACTTCAACAAGCAAATCTTAGAAGAGAAGAGTTTGTGTGTCGGTCCCTTAAGCGGGCATCCAACTTTGTCCTCTTGTCATTTCCTCAGCGGGCTGGCAGTGTCATGGTGGAGAGGCTGCAAAGTGGCTAGAGGGGGGTTTGTGATGTAGCCTTGTTATGTAATGCTGGACTGTGGACAGCTGCAAGGCTGGCTCCAGTCTGGCTGCTGGGTGGAGGGACAACCAGCACAACTAGGGACAGAGCAAACAGGATTTTACCAAGTATTTAAGGATGATATTGCGTCTTAACAGAAGTATTTGCCATATCTTTCCTTTCTTCTTTATTCACTATTTCTCCCTTGCACTCTGTAGAGTCCTTAACCTTAACAGCATTCAATCAAATTTTCAGAGATCTGAGAGAAAAAAAAAACAGTTCATGGTTAGGTTAATCCAAAAAGAAGGCAAGACATCAGCAATCTAACACAGTTAATGTCCTCTGGGAATTAAGATCGATAAAGATCACACGGTTATCAGTTTGTCTTGTGTAAAGTCCTCACTCCAATGCACCTTGGCACTCTGCCCCCATGAGTGGCAGGATATCAATTTATCCTCTCATTCATGACCTCATATAATAGATTTCAGCCAGTGTGACCCAGTGTGTCCCTCATCAGCTCAAGTGTGTACCGGGATGTTTAATAAGGACTGACATAGTGTATGTGATTGGCTTATGGAGGGGTCAATATTATGAACTGAGAGGGAACGCTTCTCTGAGTAAAAATAATAAAGATATAGGAGGTCTAAAACACGAGACATTCAGGTGTTCTTTAGGCTTCTCAGGGGTTCTTTACTCATTTATATTTAGGCCAACTAAATTTATTATCTTTAGTTTAAAGGGGAGGTTGGAAAACTGTTCTTGGTTGTTAAAGGACAAAAGACATCTGGGTTAAAACTTGTTTGGATGTAATTTTGGTACACTACAGGGCCTAAAAAGCGATGTGAAATAAGCACAACCACTGAAATGCTTCTCCCAATCTCAAAGTCAGCCTCCTTCACTCACGGACCACAAATAGAAAAGGCAGTTCAGTACTGTTTGACCACCTCTGGCCCTGATAACAGCTGCCACACATCGAGCCAGTGACTCAACAGAGGGCTTGTAGTGTCCCCGTGTTGAAACTGACCATGCAGACATCACTGCCTTTGGTAACTGCCCAAGGTTGATGGGTGGATAGTCCTTTTAATGGTGCATTCAAGTCTATCCTACAGGGGTTCCACGGGATTGATATGTGAATACTCCTCAATCTTTTCTGGAGAACTCTTGAACAATGATAGGCTACATCATCTTATCAAAAATATCTGTCCCTCTGGGCGTTCATAAGGACTATAAATGGTGGGCTTGTAATGATGTGAAGGTATACTCTACCATTAAGGCATTGATTCTACAGGTAATAATAGACCCAGTGGAAATAATTGGTCACAGTACATCACATTTGTATTGTGACATTAATCCACAAAGTGAGGTTTTCCTGTTATTTCATGCCTTTCAGTTTCTACTTCACAAGCAAAACAAGTGTGAACATGGAGTACATTTGTTTATGTGCTGACCTATAGACGTGTAAGTCAAATAGAAAGGGAGGGCCCAGTGTGCACAGCATGTTGTTTGCCTTTGAGTATAGATTACAACTCTCCTCCTCTTCAGCATTACCACTTTGGGTTTTCCCAGATTTCCACTCATGAACTGGCTACTTATAACCAAATGATGATGTTATTTCCTCAGTATCTACAAAAGTGTTTAAAACTCACTTGAGTTGGAAATTATTTAGTCAAGAAAGGACACATTCGTCAATGACGCAATGCTGCATATTGTTGTTTTGTATGTTAAAGACAGATGTGGTTGTATGACAGTTCATTTATTAATCCTTCAAGCAGCAACAAATTGGTTACTATTATAGTTGATTCTTTAAAGACTTTGGTATTTAGTTACAGAAAGCCTCCTGGTGAAAGGAACACAAGTCATCCACAGGATCTATGTGGCATTTCAAAAGTTTACTTAAAACCTGTCTGACACCTGGATAGAAATGTAGCTGTAGGGGATCTGTCCGACAGGAGCATAGTGTCTTAAATTCCTGGCCTTTGATGGATCCCCCTGTCAGGCTGATTCTGCTCCAGGCTATTGTTTAGCTAATGTGAGATTTGGTTGATCCTCTCGAGGACTGAGGACACCCGTGGTACAAGCCTGAACTAAAAACATTGATTACATTTAGTGGGATCATCTGAGATGATGTTGATGAGAATTGGAATAAGAGCGTACCCATGCCTCACTGCTCATATCACAGGCTTTACGTAGATTAAGAGCTCCCTTCAAAAAATTAATTTTCAAGTAATGGACAGAGACTATGGCTGGATCCAGGAAGTTCGGATAAAGTGCCCTTCTCTTTTAAAGATTTTAAAGTGCATAAGAAATTCCCATGTCTCCTGCAACACTACCCCGTACTGAACGCTTAGATATTTTTGGAAAACAGATCTGCACTGCGTTGAAACGGAGGCAGCAGAAGATGTGAAGTGGTGATTACAGACGTCTGGGGCTGCTGAATCATCGCTTGCTCTCTTGGCTGGTTCTCTCTTGGCTGATTCTCTTAAAGCAGCAATCTGCAAAATACAAACATTTCAAATAAGCCTCTTTGTATTTGAATCCACAGCTTAGTGTCAAACAGAGAGCAAAAGTGTCAACCGTTTTATAAAGGTCACTCAGCCACAGAGAAACACTGAGCTCGAGATCCCCAAATGCATTCCTATTAACATCTCAGTGGAGCAAATTTAAACGGAATAGCTGTGATTTATGTTTATGTTTTGTTTTTGTTTGGGTTGTTATTTCAAGTTTATTTGATATGCCAAGTAAATTTCTATTGTTTCTGCAAAATGTGATTTCATTTGAAGTTGCATCACTACCAGATCAGAGCAGAGAGAAGTAAAGGAGTCTAACAGGAGAGAAAAATAGATCAGTCATAGTCTGAATTTCTTCGCAGACATGATATGGAGGATCAATATCTGAAGGTTTCTTTTTTTAAAAGCTTGGTTTCAACAGCAATTTGTCATTTAATGTATCTGATAATGTGTTTGGATGTGTAAGCATAGCCTAGAGCAGGTCATAACTCAGTCAAATCTGAATGCCCATACATGATACACATCTCTGCATAAATCCGTATCAGATCCAATCCATATTTAATCCAGTACATCCATAGGCACACTGCAAAAAGGAACCGTTAGCTACTAATTTGGCATATTTTAATGGTGCCATTTGCCAAACGGTGAATAAATCAAGGCAAAAAAACAAACAAAAAAAACAAAACAAACTGTGTGTAATTCAAAGCAACGTCCCCAGAAGTACAATGGAAACTCCAAAGCTTCGGGCATGATTACCTACCAATTTACAAGTAAGACAGACAAATCATAGAAGAGATAACAATTAATTTGTATGAACTTTCTTGTATTTTTGGCATTACTGGTGCTGTGAATGTCCTATTGACATGTAGGGGGTGGAGATAGGAGTGACAGGGGCTGTCACATCTTGACCCTTTACTAACCTGTATCTAATGCTAATTAGCAACCACGAGACTCAACTGTCACAGCTCTGACAAGGATTTGGTGTATTTGACTTTCCCTTCTTTACAACTTGTTGAGAGAGGCCATCCGTCTCTTGTTCATGGGGGTGGGGTTGCCTAAAGTTGCCTCCTAATCCATCCTCCTCCTTTATTCCCTTAAAGGATAATGACTTGAGCTGGAGCCTCAATTACCCATGTGTCAAATTGGGCCCCAGACAAAGACAGTTCTTTTAAACAAGAACAATTGATTTGATTGGACACCACCAGAGTGTGTTTGGGGTGATGCCTTATCTTGATGATCCTTGTGGGATGTGTGCACCACAGCGGAGGCAGGTTGCCAGCATTTTACCGTATGTGCTGTCCTCATGACAGAGAAAAATCTCTAGGTAATATAGTCAGAGCATTGGTTGGAGATGATACCACACGGAATTTATCAGAATGGTCTGCGCTCTCCCAGGATCGCTGTTGTCATTTTCAAGGACATAAGCAAGGATGAGTAATATTCAGATTTATCAGTCTCGATGTTTCCCGTGTTCATCTGGACTGAAGGAACAGGGGTCTGATGGATGAATAGGACAATATGTCTATGAGAGCTGCTCCACCTGGCTTTGCTCTGACATGTTTTTTACTGCCTGTAGACCATACGGCACGTCCTCTCAATCACATTTTTTCTTCTTCTCAGTGTGCTGTAAGACAGGAACGGAATGTAACAGTATACTCAGAAGACTACTGCATGACTAAGGGTGATGAAACACTTTGCAATCATCAAAACAGTTGTTCATTTTTTTTAACATTGCCATTTCAAAGCAATATGAAATCTGTGCAATAGCCCAACTTTCCATTGTTTCTGTGTGTATCAGGTGGGATTGGGAACAAAGTCAACATTCAAAGCTATACAGAAGAGTCAGGTTTGATTCTGAGCTACTCTCATTCTCCCATTTTGTCTGTCAGGATGTGTAGCACTCGTGCTTCACATTTCGCATCCTGTTATATTAAACCATTGAAGTGTGAATCCTAGGTTTTCCCCAGGTAATCCCACTGATGGGAAGGAAACATAGGAGATGGAGCCAGCTCTGTTCTTCTGGTTTCTTTCATTACGTGACTTAATTAAAAAGAGCAGAAAAGGATGGTAACAGGTACGACCAGCGCCAAGTCCTCATCGGCCTCGCTTTATTTACTCAGACAGTCAATCTGTTAGGTTTGGCCTGCCGGAGGGAGTGCACTGTCTTCACGTCCGCACCATTTCATCTTTCTGTTCCTCCTCCTCCTGCTGGTGCCCAGGGTGGTCTGGTGGAGTTATCTCGGTGCCTGTGATCAGAACAGGGAGAGAACGATTAGTGGAGAGAGCGTGTGTGTGTCTTTGTGCATGTGTGTGGTCATTTTAAGTCACAGTCAGTCTGATATTGGAAGTGACAGTGGTGAATGTTAATGGGGAATTTTGCAGCATTCTTGCAGAGTGCGAGTACAACAGCTTTTCTTATTGAAACAGAAGGAAATTCCTCACAGAAAGATAATCATGACAGAGGAATAAACAATTCACAACTGCTTCCTGAGAGAATACAATAAGATGTGGGAAAACTAATAATTCAAGACAAGGCTAGCGAATTGCAGGAGGAAGGAAGTGATGCAACTCCTGACCATCTGACTTTGTGGGTGGATTTGCATTAAAGCATGCAAGAGCTGGTGAGACATCATAGATATTATTAGGTGTTACAGTATACAATGTGTGGATGTAGTCTGGAAGCAATCACATACAAGTCAAGCTGTCTTGTGATACAGCTTGGGTTTTTTCAACCTGACATGCATGTATATAGACATGCAGGCCATCATCAGTGTGTGAATCAGAGTGCCTCAGACCTAGTCATGGCCAACAAAAATTCTCCTGCAGAAAAAGAAGTAAATAATATTGATCATTAACGACAGTTGGCTCCAAAAAGCACACACTGCTGCTCTTTTTGGTCGGACTTCACCACAAGTAAAATACATACACTGTATAAAGAAAAATGGACGTAATCTCTGTGATGTCAGCCACAGGTAACAGAGGTGCTGTTGCCATTTTGGCAGCTAATTTCGATTAACTTAATTATGTACAACTTTAAGCCTTAATATATTTTAAACCGATGAGTTAGATAAAAATTCAGTACAGTTGTCATGAACGGGAAAATTAGCTATAGAGACTAAAACCATTTTGTGTACTGAGCTGTTAACATATTTATTTCTGCTGTAAAGTTGGGCAGTGTAATATGGGGCCTTATGGAGATTTATCTGGATTTTTCTAGTGCCAGCATCAAGTGGCCGTTTGAGGAACTGCAGTTTTTTTCTGTTTTGTTTCATTTGCCAGCCACAGAGGTTGCTGCTTGGTCAGATACAGTGGTTATGCAAGGGTGTAAGGCTGTGTTTGGAGGTTTGAACTCTAATAGATCGGAGTGGACATTTCTCTTGTGGAGCTTAAAAAAAAAAAAAAGACCATTCTGGCTTGCTTATGATGTCTAGGTTCTATATTTTTTCGCCTGTGTCAGTACGGATGCCAGTGTTGTTCCTGGGTTCTGTCTGATCCGCTTTGCTATCTTTGCTTTAGTTTTTTCATCGCATTCTTCCACTCTCGTGTTCTGTCTACCCTCGCACCATGTCAAGACCCCGCCAACAACAGACTTCATCTTATTTATAGATTATATAATCGTGAGCTTGCGCTTATATTTACTCATTCTGAAAGCTGAACAGCACAAAGGCGTTGTTTTTTTATTTTGAGGTCTACAAAGCAGAGTAGTTTTCTGTGTTTTCAAGTTGATAAACGGCATAATGATATTTATCTTGTGATCAGTTTGCAGCTTTCAGTCACGTAACACCAGTGCTGGGTGTCAAACCACAATGCTTTTTTGATAATGAGTAGTGTCTGTAGCAACTGTCAAATACTGAAAGCTGGCATCAAATGTTTGGTTTGATTTGTACTCTTCTTATTATTTCTAATTGAAGTCATAATTTTGCTATTTTAGACTAGGTTTTGTTAGGTGCAGGTAGATTCAGGTATCATAATGGCAGTTATAAATGATAACCTCAGAGAGGCCGTTGCCTTTAAAATCAATGTGGCTGTAGAAAAAAACTCTCAATGATATAGAGCTCCTTTCTTATATTTTTAAAATTACATTTTTAACCAAGCTGGTGGCATGCCTCTAGGGATGGCAATGTCTGTTGGTTGTCAGTCCACCAAACATACAAATATTAATAGCCCCCAGAAGATAAACCCAAATACCTTTTATTGAACCCCTGACTTCTCTAGCACACTATCAGGTTAAAATGTTAATTTGTCAGCCTCAGTCTATACTTTGAGTTATGTGCTTATTAGTGAATGTTAGAACATGCTAAACAAAGATGGTGACATTATAAACATTATACCTACAAAACCTTAGCATGTTGGTATTATTATTGTGAGCATGTTACCAGGTCAGTTTTAGCTTTCAGCTCAAAGTACAGCCCTAGAGAGGAAGGCTCTAGATTTTTACTCTTGTTTATGGAACTCGGCGCTCTGCAAAACTTGATGCAAAGTGCACACGATGCATTATGCATCACACTGAAAACAAATCTTTCAACCATGTGTGCAAGTGTAGCGCTGAGGTGACCCCATTATGAAACAAACCTCTCAGTATTCAATAACATGTTCTCCCTTTTGGGTGTTATGATGAATGAATGACACATTATGGGTGAGCATGAACATCATGGATTCGTGTATGTGTGTATGGAGAGGCTTGTTGTCTTCTGAGCTATTCTGTATGTCTTTTAACCACCGTGATTTATGATCGCCACTGGTACACAGACTATGCCAAGGATTCACAGATGGTGCTATTTTTCTTTTTGCCCTGGCACAGATGGCATAATATGGGGATATTGTGGACTTTAAGCACAGGAGCTGAGTGTGTATGTGTTTGGAAGGGGATGTGATGAACAATTTAATGGTATTGTTTGATTCAGTGATTGAACCGTTTTAAAATTTTGTGAAATAAATCTCACCAGGTGGTCAGAATTTATCAAGGAAATAATTGTACAGGTGGAAAAATATCATTTAGGTTCTTCTGTTCACGCACTACATGTTTTGTCTTTATAATTTACCGGCAGTTGTGGTGGATTCCCACAAATAATCTTTTATAGATGAGCCATTCTTAAACTGCAACACCTATACAAGCTTAACATGAGATGGAACCACATTTATCTTTCGCTACAAATATTACTACAACATTTTCCACGCTGACATTATAACCACCAGAGCTGCAGCAAAAACCAGTCGACTAAAATAAACCAATATATCTGAAAGATGTTCATGTTCTTTATTTAAAAGGCAGAATTAAGAGTTTTTGATATCTTATAAATCAGCAAATTATCCAACAAATGTTCATGAACATATAATTGTTAAATCTGCTGCCACCGCGACTCGACCCTGCATAAGTGGAAGGAAATGAATCAGCAAATATCTTTGTTACAACAAGATTGAGCTGGCAAGTCAGTTTTGTGGTTATATGTTTGGTACTTTTTCAGTTAGGGAAATTCCACGATCTTAGTTATCGAGACTAGGAATGGTCTCTGTTGCTAGGTTGTTGGTAAGGGTCAGATGAAAGAGCAAATTACCCCAGAATATGAATACATTTTGACTGCATGTTATATTTTGTTGGTAACTGTTGTTTAATCACAGTATTACACTCAAGGTATCAGTGATGTTTATGGACTCTACATCACTGTTGTTCCAGTAATGACGATAAAGCACAATCTCTCGTGCAATATTGCTTAATACTTTGACTGACTTCTCAGACTCACCTTTTTCCACAGGAGACACTGTTTTTCATATTTTCATTAAGTATTGTTCATCCCAAATCTTGCACAGATGTTACTGAGGCCATCTGCCTGTTATGTTTTAAAGATGTTGAATTGGCTGCTTCTTCATTCGTGACCTATGTGTGCTGCCCCAGGGTGTCTTTCTGCAGGTTACAGTGCAAGCACGGGCATGTCACTTAAACATTCCACTGATGCTTTAAAAAAAAAACAACAAAAAAAGAAACACACACACAGTAGTAGCATTTGTTTTGCAGCATGAGTTTGTCTCTCTGCAGCTAAACAAAATATGTTATTGACAATTTTTCTTGAGGGTTTCACTAAATGACTCATTCTACAAGTATGTTTTCAGCTTAGTGAGAAAAAAGCTCCATGTACATCTCTTCTGTACAGTACACGTGTCCAGATGGCCTATGTGTGTTTGCAATACTGTGCTGTGGTAGTTGCTGACAGAGAAATGCTTCAGCCTTGAGAATATATAAGATATGAGTTTGGGGATTGGAGGTTTAGATGCAGGGCTCTCATGTGGTCCCAGCTTTCTGTCTGCTCTGGGCTTCTGGTCCAACAGGCCTCAGTCCACTGAATGCCCTGTGTATCAGTTTGTATATTTATATTTTCTCAGAAAGTATACAGTCTGTGTGTGAAGTGCATAGCAGACTGGGCTTTTTTCGTGACTTTGGAGTGGGGGATATTTTTTTTATTTGAATTCTTTGCATTGCATGTGTAGGGATCTTGAGAGAGATGGATCCAGATTTTACAGTGTGAAATGTGATACTGCGCAGTGAGCTCTCCCCCAGAGCTGGGAAAATAAGAGAGGGGGAAAGTAAGAGGCCATGATGACAGAGAGGGAGTGTTTTTGTGAGTGGAAATGAAGACACATAGTTAAACAAGGTTGAAATGAACATTTTAGATCCATTTCAAGTTTAAAAAATACCCAGGTTCTTTAGGATAGTCCCTAAAAAAAAATGTATCTTGTTCTTAGCTAAATGGCAAATACAGATTATAATGCATAGATACAAAGAAAATTGAAAAAATTGGGGTTCAACTGGTGATATAACAGTGTGCCAGAACTGTGCTAACTTAAGAAATAAACAATTGTGTGGGTACATGTTACAAAAAAAGCAAGATCTGCAGGAAGCTACAGTGCATCAAGTCAAGGTAAAATAAAAAATAAAAAAACTCAACCACAACCTTTCAGTGCCACTGCAACCATCATCTTTGCATAAGCGCTTCACCGTTTGACAATTGACGCCGACTAAATGCTTAACTGGAATGAATATTGTTTCCACCACCTCATGTTTATTTCTGCTACAGTTGCTGCAGCTCCAGCTGAGCCTCTCAGCGAGGAACAAACACCTTTTTCCCTCACAGCAAGAGGAAAAATGAGTCAGGAAAGGGTCGATATAAGTCAGGGACAAAACAAGTGGTGAAAAGCCTACATCCTTTCAGAACAGTAGAATCCCTGTGGCTTACCTCCCCCCAAACACTAACACCACCCCCCAAATCCTCCCAAAAACAACCAAGTCTAAAATATTTTAGCTTGAACTACACTTCACTGCCAACCATTTTAGATTCTGTGAAATGGATTTCCTGCCTTCCAGACATTCATTAGTTGCAGCTTGTGCCAGCACAGAATATAATCTAATATTGATTAGAATCCATCGCAGGGAACATGTTCCATGTTTTTGTCAAAGTTTTGTTGTCATTGCGAGATAACATTCGTAGGTGTGAGCAGAGGCTTTTTAATAACTCTGGTCCTTTTAAGGAAACTCTGGCCTCAGATAATCCTGAAAAAAAAAAAAATCACCCCCAGAAGATCAATAATAAATAAACATATTTTGTGAATAGAGTTTGGTTGGTCAATAAAGGTAACGCCAACTTTGATTTGACTTTTTAGTACTTGAATGCATCACTTCAGTAACATACAAACATAATGTTTGTAATGTTTCTATGGCTGCCTGGAAGCAACCAAAAAAACTGAAAAGTACATGCCGTTTGTAATTAATGAGCAAAAACATGCCGAATTACCAGTATAACAAGTTCCTGATATCAAAGCATCCTTTTAATGTGGCAAACTTTAATGCTATTGCATAAGTGTCAGATTCCAATTAGCCTGAACAGAGCAGGTCAGTCAGAGTAAGTGGGTACAAACTCTCAGCACAGGGTGACCCAGTTGTCAAGAGCCTTGACAAGGTGTGTGAGAGGAGCCCTTTTTTTTTGTCATGAGGCTTTTTTAGAGGAATGCAGGAGGTTCAGAGGAAGAGGAGGAGGAGGCGAGAGAGTGACGGCAATCCAGTTTTGTTTGTGTGCTTGTACGTGTGCATGTGTGTGTGCAGTGGCGGAGGGGATGTACACACACGAGCAGAGTGTAAATTTGAGTGCATAAATGTATGATTGTGTGAAAAGGTCAGACACTCATGCAACAGGGAAGTTGGTTTGGTAATCAGAAGGAATTAAGGTCAGCGTGTAGCTCTGATTGTCAGTGGGTTGGTGCGTGCTGAGGGGTGTGGGTGTAACACAGCATGGGCCAAAAATAAACATAAGAATTTCAATTAAACTGCTTGTAATTCAGAGCTCACAATTGATCCCAACAAGGGATACATCTTTTCTTAAGTCATCATATCTGATACATTTATAGCTGTTATAGATGTTCAAATAAAAGTCTTGCACAAGTGGAAACTTTGACAGTAATCAACTTCATGTTTGGCGTAGCTTATTTATGAGTAATGCTCATAATTTTGGTTTTGAAAGATTAAAATGTAGCCAGATCTTTTAAAAGACGCAGATCATTTTTAACAGATTTTGTTCCCACGCATCTAAAAATAAGACACAGTTCACAGGAATTTACAGTACAAAAGGGGCTACAGCTGATTATTCTGAAGCTTAATCCCTTCTAACACTGTGTTGTAAAAAAAATACAGCCCGTTGGCCAGCCTGTCAAAGGGTACAATACGGCCTCTGGATGACTTTGTAAAGTGTGAAATTTGTAGAGAAGTCATTTATTTGAATTTTTCAATAAAATGCTATTCCTGATGAGCATACCGGGGTCACACTCTCTTAATAAGACTAGCAGACTGTTGCCACATGCTTACATGCAGGCTACGTGACTTATCAAGTGTTGGTTACTGTTTAAACAGGAACCCATAGTGGAAGATGTCTTAGTGAAAAAGGAGAAAAGTAAGATGTTGGTGTTTCTGAGGAAAATGTTACAGTTCCCATTTAAGAGGTAAATGGGAAGCCAGTGTGCTTGGTGTGTTCATAGCACCTGTCAGTGCTCAAGGATTATAATATTCAGCGCCACTATCAGGCTCATCATGGTGAAAAATTCAACAACTTGCGATAACAACTGAGAACAGAAGTTAAAAGCATTGTTGGCAGGTTTGAGGAAACGGCTCAAAAACGTCTGTTTTTAGTTGCAGCCAAGGGATAAGCAGTGTAGCCATGTCATAGTCTGAGGGCCAGTTTGTGAAGTCATGCATGCTATAGGGTGCAGAAATCGTATGCCCCAAGAAGCGACAGGCTTTTGCCAACTTATATATAAACTCTATGGAAGACGGGATTTTGGATCTTGCTGGAGTTTTGAAGCCAACTTGAGGCCAGAATTAAGCAATTTGTTACATTTTTGGGTGTAATTGATTGAGGAAGTGTAAAGTTATTCAGCCTATAGGTTATTATGCAATGGTTTTACTGGACTGGCCCATTTGAGATAAAATTGTGCTGTATGTGGCCTGTAACCACCCCTTGACACCCATTCCTTAGCAGATAAGAACACAACAAAAGTAAGTAAAAGAAATTTGGAATAGTTTGCTCTTTCTTGCTGTAAGTTAGATTAGAAGATTGATACCACTCTCATGTCCGTGCACTATGAGGCTACCACCTGTAGTTGGTTAGTTTAGCTTAGCAAAAACAGCTAGCATGCTCTGAGAACAAATACTGGTTTCCTTGGACAAAATATTTAAATTTTTATATATTTTTTGCAAATGAAACCTAATTAAATTATTAATTAAAACACCAACACAAAAAACACCAGTGAATTCCCACAGAAACCCAAAAAATGTCAGGCTGAATCAGATTGTTGGCATGGAAATCTGAGTTGCAGTTGGCCATGAAAAGTTTAGCACTCATCATTCTGATGGTCAGAGTTTCACTCATGTCTATTGGAAGTGAATAGACACAGAGGTGACTCGTTGATTGTGTTGAGCTCCTTGTAGTGATTGGACAGATTGTTATTGTGCTGTGCTTACTGGGCTTGGCCTGGATGTTAAATGCCCCATGCTGGACCAGCAGTGAGGAAATAACATACAGATCAATGGCCTGACTGCTCTGTTGAATGCTGCTCAGCAATTGAGAGAAAAGAAAAGGGAGGAGGAGAGGAGAAGGAGGCGAGAGTCGGTCTAAGATGGTGAGAAATGTAAAAAGGCAGAGGGATGGAGATGGAGAAATAGAAGAACTGAGAGGGCACTGTCTGTTCTACAGCTATAGACCATTAGCACCTTCAGTTGGCAGTAATCCTGAACAGCAAGGGCTGCAGTCTTCTCCCAACAGCACAGTCACGAAGCGGGAGGATACAGAGAGAGACGAGGAAGTGAGACACAGATGAAGGGTTACAGTGAAAATGCGAAGCCATACATTTTGCATGTCCATGCTTCAGTGGAGCCACGAGGGCGCTCCTCCTGTCTTCCTGTCCTTATTTAACCTAAGTATAGTGTAGGCCTGGTCTCTTCGTCAATGAGAGGTTTGAGATGACAGTTGTTTCAAACAGAAAAACACCAGTTGTGTGAGGACTGGGCGGACACTGTTTGTCTTGAGAGACTCTCAAATTTGTGTGTTGTTTGGCAGTTGTGATGCGCCATCTTGGAAAAAAAAGTGTAATAACTGGTTAGTCAGACAAAACAAAACAACAGTGGAAGCGTGTTTGTCCAGCAGATTGAGACTGACAGTCACAGGGATCCTTTTGAGCCATACGTGTAATTATGTGTGTGTGTGTGTGAACTAGAGCTGAAACAATTAATCGATTAAATTATTAATTCCTAGATTATTATTCGTTCAATATATTAGTTACATAATGGGTTTATTATAAGTCATATGACTGTGTTAAGGTTAGGCCTGCAACTTCTGATTATTAGTCGTCTGTAAACAAAACCCTGAATATTTGTATTATTTCCTTTTTCTGACTGCGACTGGCGACTGACTGCATGCTTTTAATTTCAGGAATCTTGTTTCTGCGCCAAATTTCACTTCTCTTTTTTTTCCTCTTTTAGGTTTCACAGTTTTATTCAAGTCACACGCTTTACCCTAGTTGTTTACCCAACATTGCAAAGTGATTACACACAACCAGTTAGGAACCAGACCAGCAGAAGTCCCCGTCAGTCACCTGACGACTAGAATAAATATACATGCAAACGTAACCGCAAAAATGTTTGTCGTCCTGATAGGTAATATTTTAAATACCTCTTCCTGTCATATTTTTCGTACACTGATATGTTAATATGATAACTTTCTCTTTCTTTTTTTTTTTAATAAACGATAATGGGCAGCAAATGAAGAATGAGGGGATTATAGAACTGGACAAAAAAAGCAAAGTCGGCCATGGCTGCCTATTGAAGGCAAATAGAGCGCCCTCATCTCTCTAAATCAGGCATTTTCTAAGAATCAATTATTGTGAGAGCAGATACCCCACTTCATGTTTATCAGATAATATTTATTTATTCAGATCTGAGTGTGTCTGTGTATGTGTTCGTGTGTGTGTTCCAGGGTGTGACAGCAGATTATGTTAGATCACAAATGTTATTATCAATTGAAGTTTGTGTTCTGAGAAACGTAGGAAGTATTATCGGAAACTGCTGAATATAGTAAATGAGAAAAACACTGCAGGCACATCTAATGCTTGTCAGTCATCTCATCACCTCGCGTAATTAGTATTCACACTGTATTCACAGACACCTCATGTTGAGATTATGAAACTCCCTCAGGCCCTGCATATGTACATGTGTGTTAAAGTGTTGGGAACAGGTGCGCATTTCCCCATTTGCCCATCTTTGTTTACACTGCTCATGGCTGCGAGGAAGGTTACAATGTGTGCGTGAGAGTGTGTGTTATTGTTTATACGGTGGAAGAATTCACCATTCATGGTGCTAACAACAATGCCAGCCCCTGTGGCGCAGCCTCTCTCCTACCTGCCACTTACACTCCAGACTCCAGAGACCCATAGACCCAGAGTGTGTGTGCGTGCGTGCGTGCGTGCGCGCGTGCGTGCGTGCGCGCGTGCGTGCGTGCGTGTGTGCGTGTGTGTGTGTGTGTGTGTGTGTGTGTGTGTGTTTATGTCTTTGTCGCTTCAAAACATCACTGCTGTCCTACACAATGGCACCACAATGGAACAGCCTGCTATCACAGAGCGGTACGGAAGGAAAAGATTGGAGATGAAAGGGTGAGAAAAGGAGGTCTGGCTAAGGATGCAAGGAAAGTGAGCGACAGAGAAAAAAACATCACTGTTTTGGTGATGGAGCGCATTTTGATGTTCCAGAAATAAAGAAAAGGAAAACAAACAAGTTGAAGGGGAGCGGGGGTGCAAAAGAAAAATGTAGGTCATACTGAAGATGGAGATCGAGCCAGCGGGCTCAGAGAGGTCAAGGTGAAAGCTGGAGGGAATGAGGGTTGTTTACGAAGACACAGAGCTACAATTGAACAGCAGAGGAAGAAAAATGGGAAGGAGGAGGAGGAGAAGAACTTCAGGGTTCAGAGTGGGAGGGTTGACGTGGTTGTCAGCTAAATCTTGAGGCTGGCGAGGCGCCATTAGATTAGCAGATAACTGCGCAGCAATCCGATTAGATGCTAGTTTATCAAACAGTGATGCTCCGAGCGCTGGAGTGGAACACAGGTGAAGGCCAAACTGCACATCCCGAGCGACTTCAGACTACAAGCACACAATCAACCACACACATGCACGTGCACCGTTTGCTAATGCTGTTAAATGCTTTCCGGTCCGAGCAGGAGTTTGTCCTTGTCAAAGGATGTGCTACTCCTCCCTCTTCTCCTGCTCAGCCCCTCCTCTTCCCCGCCACCTCATCGTCTCTCAGCTCACTGCCAGACAAGAAAGAGAGGAGAGGAATGCGGATCACATTTCCTAGAGTCAACGCTCCATAGGTGATATAGGAACCTGGCAGCCAGCTATCAGTCATAAGCATCTTATAGCCCGGCCCATTCTATGCACCTCTACAATCTCCTCCGCTTACTTCAAGTATTGATTTCATGCTGACAGGAGTTGTGATCGCCGGCATGGATTTGGCAGTGTGTTTGTCTGCCTTGTGTGATACCTCTGTATGTTATGGCTGTCATGTATGTAAGGCCAAATAGCGTGCTTGTGGTATCAGGTCAATTGCTACATCCGTTATTGATGGAGCTCTTGACTGGAAATGTGTTATTGACTGAGCTGTAAGTAAAGTACATCTCTGCAGTACTCATGAGGAAGCGGGACCACGCACACCTACAGGGCCATGCCCCGTCTTTCAGCATGTAAAAGGGCTTATATCTATATATCTATAATTATCGATATTGTTTAAAAGCTTTGTTGCACATATGGTCTTTTAGCCCTCTTGACAGTAACAAGAAAGAAAGGAAGAAAGGAAGGGAGAAAGAAAGAAATTACTGCCAAACTTCCTAAAATAACATACAACAACGTTTGGAACGGTATTTCCTGTCTGCTATGAGAATTACAACTCATCAGAGAAAGCAGGTAACTATTAGCTTTCTTGCCCACCGACAGCTGAACACAAGTCGTAAAGCTCTCAGTGCAGCATTGCCTCGTTTTGAGAAGATTTCAGACAGTTTAAGTCACATTATCAGAGTCCTTACTAAACAACAAAAAACACAGATCTGCACATAGCTCTCCAACAGCTGTAATGTTTGTAAGACCTGCTGTTCTTACTTACTGATGCTACGGTGGCAAATTTTCTATAAAAGGCGTAATAATTTTTAAGCAACGGGTCCTTGATTTCAGACAGTGACAAAAAGAGAAATGACAACAGTTGGTGGCAGATTTCATTAGCTCTGGCTCACTTGCTGAATAAGCTAACTCACCTTAAAATAACAGTCTTGAAATATTATATGTGCAGGTGTTATTTACAAGTCATAGCTTTGTCTCCTCTCTAAGAGAGCTTGTGCCGCTTGCAAATCAATGAGACACATCTCTCCTAAATTTCCTCACGTTTGCACAGTGTTTGATGGAGGAGACGCATAATTTCATGCCTCTAGTCGAACATAGGGTGTCAATGTTCTCAGCAATTCCCCCCAAAATTTGATTTATTCCTTGAAGGGTGACTGGCACTGCCACCTGACTGGTCCAGCCGGTGATTTTCCATTTTAGTCATCCATCGAAATTCATTCTGCTGTTGATTAAAGCTCATCTGTATCAAGCAGGCTGCGGTGTGGACTACTGTGTAATCAATGTTAGCTGTGGTGAAAAGTAAGCCCATAACATTATCCATAAGCCTCGTCAAGCTACAGACAGTCATATGACCAGAACACTTTCTACAAGCTCTAGGAGAAGTTACCAAACTAAGGTTATCATATCTTATAGTAGTGGCATGTTTTTATCACATTTAAATGTGTGCAAATTACCTGTAGTACCAAAACACTCACACAACCTTGATGAAATTGGATTCACAATGTGAGCTCTGTGTTTCCAGTTCAGTGCATAATTTGACTGTTTATTTGTGTCTACTCAGAGAATTGCAGCTTTGTCTGGTTTAAGAGCATGACAGAAAGTGAAAGAGGATGTGCAGCTGGAAATTGTTTTCTCTTCACTTTAAAATGCAGAAGCAGAAAGCTGAACAATCAGCCAGAAAAAGTGGCAAGTCGTCTGTATTTGTCCATGCATGTTTGTGTGTGTGTGTGTGTGTGTAAAAAAAGAAAGAGCGAGACACACACAGAGAAGGCAGGACATCTGTGAGGTAATGCCTCATAAGGTTTTCTCTGTGTGTCTGGCTTTGTTTTGGAGGGATATGGGACGTTGCGGGGGTGGAGGTTGCAGGGGGGTGAGACAAACAGACAGCTGGACCCGTTGTTGAAAGGACAAACAGCAACCCAAAGTCAAAGAGGGTGAAAAATGTGCACACACTGAGGTTAAACGCAGGTTGATGGTCATTTCATGTCATTTGACGAGCTGGTGTGATACCGTGCAGCTCGCTTTATACTTTGCCATGCTTGCATCATGCTGACTCAGCACTTAGACAGAAAGGGAGCGAGGCAGTCTGTCAGCGCACTAATGGCAGCCGTGTGCTGCTTTTGAACTCTTCTAAAAGACAGCTCTCCATCACTCCTCCCTCACTGATGTAACATGATGTGATAGGACTGTGCGTGCAAAGTGAAACGAATCCTGACACATTGATGAGAACATCAAGAGAGTGAGGGTGAAATGTGTGATTTGATTTTTATTTTCCTGTCTGCATTTTATTTTATTCTTTTATTTTTATTTTTCATAGCTGATCCATCATTCCCTCTTTTATGTTTTCAATTATCTGCCCTTTTGACAGTGTCTGAACTGAACTGTGCTGGAAAACGCCCACCTACCTCTCTCTCACACTCCCATCAACCTGTGCATTGATTCCTCTCTACATTTTCACACGGTTTGGGCAGAGTTAAAACAGGATGACTCATTTCGCCGTGTCCATTGTTTTCCTTATGCACCGGCGGTATACACTGAGATTGGTGTCCTTCAGACCACCTCTGCACAGCTCAGGAACTGGATGTACTAGGCTCAGTGTGTGGTGCTCTCTTCCCCACTATTAGTTTTATCCACAACTAGAATAAATTTAATTTCCCTGTAGAATCAGGTGATGCAAGTAAACATAATGCTCAGAGAGAATGTGCAACAAATGCAATATGCCAAATGTCCCAAAATGTTACTTAACCATTCAGTAATAATTCAACAATATGTCCAAGGTGATTAGTATGTCTTCTCAATATAACACACATTCAAAATAATATAAATGGCACTTATTTGCTCTTTTTAACCTGGTTTAAAAAAGGTTAATTATTATTATTACAGTATAAGGAGTTCATGACAGGATGCAGTGGTAAATGCTCAGGGATCATGTTCCCTTTATTTCCTGACTCTACTTGTCCTTTTGTGTCGGACTGAAGTCGTTCTTTCCTCTGTTGGCCCTCGAGTTGCTGACCTTCTTTGAGTGTAAATTAACAAATGAAAGTCATTGCCGTGTTGCTAGGCAACCAGGTCACTCTATTAACCTCTTTGTACATTTCTATGTACATCTTAAATTACCGTAGAAATTCTGGATGAACACATAAATAAACTATTCTATATATAGTCTATAGTATGACCCCTATGATCAGAGGACTTATGTTTACATTTAGTTGACAGTTTTATCATGATTCATTTATATCAGTGAGAGCAGACAAAATACTAAAAAGTCCTCCCAGTATCATGCAATACAATTCAAAAGTGCCAGAAACTACGAACTAATGCCTCCAAAGTGTAAATTCACCTCATCTCATGCTGCTCTCACTGTTCAGAGCTACGCAGGGAGCTAAACACACCTCTGTTAAAGGTTAAAGACATGAGGTTCAACTGTGAAAACAGTATTGGACACCAGATTCAATCATAGTGATTATAAATCAGAAAAATATGAGATACCATGTTGCAATTAGTGTAGCACAGTCCCCACAATTTAAGCCGTATATGATTAACCTCTCTCTCAAACAAAACTGCTTTGGCTGGATAGTGACAATAATGTGTTCCTCTCACAAGCAATGTGAGATATGATTATTTTTATTGGTTGTGTTTTTAATTGTGTCTCAGGGAGAGGCCACTTCCCATGTGGCCAGAGTTAGTGGATCAGCCCCTACGTTGCTGTTCAATTTTTATTTTTCCCTCGGCAGAGAAGCCATCAGTTTGGACAAGTGTAAGCCCATGTAATTAAAACCTTGGTCTTTGCTGTGACAACAGTGTTTTGAGAGAAATTGTTCTTTTCATATTTTCTTGCTGTAAAGCATCAAAGTATATCGCAGGTTCTGCCATCCTGAACTTCAGCTGAGCCACTTTATCACTTATTGTGATAATCAAATCCAGGACTGCTTTCTATGTAGAATATGACGTCCGGTGCTCACTTCCTGTTCCTTTTTATCTTAGCGCCTAAAACATGGAAAACAAGTGTTGTACCACTTCATTTTCTTATGTACTACTGTTGTTGTTCCTGGTTGGGAAAATGTAAAAAGTAATGTGCAATGCATTATTACATAGATTGAACCGGTGTAGACTTTGCATAAAAAATGATGTCTGTGTACCTAAATATGATGGAGCTGGCATTAATGTTATTAAAACTAATAATTGTAGCAATTAATAACTTTAGTAAGTCTAAATGTTTAAGGACAAATTCACTTTTTAGTCTAACAGTCCGGGTGAAAAACAAGTATTGAGTCCAGGTTCACAATATTCAGGAAGGAGGGGGGTGGACATGTAGGCTTATTAGTCTGCGCAAAACATGTAAGCTCTTAAGCTGTTACATTGGATACTTGTATAAATGTCAATAGGCTAAGCTTTCTCTACAAAAACAAAACACTTTATCTCAAAAGGCTTCTCCCTTCCCATGACAGAGGAAAGCAGATCAGGCCACGTTAGTGCTCTGTTCACCCATTTACTTAATCTTCAAAATGTTCTTGTCTCCAGTTTCCTAAATGTTCATAGCCAGTTCCCATGTATTCTGTACTGGTCCTTGTGACGTCTGAATACAGGCTTTGATGGGTTTAGCAAGATGCAGGGATTCCCCAAATCGAGGTTCCCTGCTGTTTGCGTGACCTTGTAATCTGGGTAGGATGGGAACAGCGGGAGTAAAGCCAAAGGAGAGGCGTCCATATACAGCATATTCGATAAAGTCTTCTCAGTTTTCCTCTCTTGTAAACTGTGATTTAAAAGGCTTTCTTGTCAGGATCTTCACTTTACAATTAGATTTAAATGAAACCTCATCATTCCTACACACTGTCTGCCAACATTGCGTTATCTTATGTAAGAAAGCTTTTTCATTCATCACCTGACGAGCTGCGCTATCTGTTGTACCTCTTCTGAACTCCATTAGCCTGGCAAATCATGTCAGAATCTCCCTCCATTTCTGACATTATCATTTAATTAATGTGTTGACAATATGCAAAAAAAAAGAAAGAACTTTCTATATTTGGTAGGTCTCATTTCCTGTCTCTGCTCATAATATCACGGTTATCTGTCACAGACAGGTTTGTGAATAAAATAAAATGCTGGATGCAGCTATGCCTAGCTCCCCTAAAGAAAGGTCACTGTTGATGAATTTCAATTACTGGTACACCAAGAAATTGGCAGTTGATTGTAATCTGGGTTCAAACGTAGTCGACTGCATTTTGATTGACAACACCCTCATAGCTCATGGAAAAAAAAAAAAAATATCGGTATGAAGGACAGGATGCAGATGGAGCTGTTTAGGGTGTGGGCATTGCTCAGGAGCCAGTTCTGAAATCAATAGAACGTAGAGCTAAGATAGTGTGTAGTACAGTAGGCTCATTAGACACTAATCTCTGGTGAGATATGAAATGCATGTATATGTATGTGGTATTTTGCTTCCTGTTTTTCTTGAAAGTGAGCAAAACCCTTGTTCCTTTTTTTTTCTTTTGCGCGCTGATGACGATCTTACAGTATTATGCGTCTGGCTTTGTTTTTTCTATCTCACTTATGTTTGATCAGATAAGCTGCTGAGCATTTGCATTATTGTGTGTGTGTGTGTGTGTGTGTGTGTGTGTGTGTGTGACAGTTCTTGTCCTTCAGGTGCCCTCGCAATGCAAACGGAGATCTAACGGGAAGAGGAGAATAACATAGATTTAAAAAAAAAAAAAAAGCAATGGAATAAGGCCTTCTTCATCCTATCATCCACTGCTGCCATGTAGTAAAACTTTCAGTGTTATTATTATCACATTGCTGCAGTTACAATACTGTTAAATCCCTCCTGCACTCTCTAAGCCTGTACAGCAGAGCAGTGCAGAGCTGGCGTTGCTGTTGTCTTTAATGAGTGTAGTAAATCAGCCAGGATGCTCACAGATGCAGCATGTTAAATCACAATAAGCCCTTTGTACAGGAAGTGACAAAGGAGCTTCCACTTGCACGACCCAGTGACTGAACAACTTCGGGTAAACAGCACAGGCGAAGGGAAATGATAAAAAAAAAAAAAAAAACACCGGACAAATGATGGCCATATTTAGCTCAGTTAGGTGAGTCTGTTTAGACTTGGAAGAGAAATGCCAGTAGGAAGGGAGGGAGGGAGGGTTCGGGGGGGGAGTAGATGGATGAGGAGAGGAGCGCCCTGTATGATACCTACTGCATGTGACCATCCGGTGGATTGGCTTCAAATGCTGCTGAGTTCACTAAGCTGGAGAAGATTTTTCATTTCTCTGAGACACTGCCCACCCCAAAAAAGACCCTGCACTCTAAGAGCATTGATTTTTCAGACATAGGTATTTCATTCACTACGTGTGTTAGTGCTGTGGTTCTCAACCTTTTTGGAGTCGCAACTAGGATTACTGTAATAAAACCAATGACAGCATAAGAATGGACAGTCTGAGTGACCTCACCCATAGGTTTCCGAAGCGCTGATTTGAAGCCGAAAATATGCAACGCTGGCCGCTGCCATGTTGGATGTATTGCTTCTTCCACCACCCAGCTAATCTAAATATCGGCAAAGATTTGGATCATCGGCGGACCTGAAGCAGTCCGAATTTATTTGTGCTGTGAAGTTGGGCATATTAATATGGCCGCTTATGGAGATTGACTCACTTCTGCAGCCTGTCTCAAGCGGCCGATTGAGGAATTACAGTTTTTAGCACTTTGCATCGGCTTCATTTCCCAGCCACGGAGGTTTCTGCTTGAATAAAATGCATGAAAGCTTTGATGGAACAACAAATTAGATTTTGGCTTTAATTAGTGTTAACAAAATAACAGCACAGTCACAGTCAATGGTCTATATGTCTGCTTTGGGCCTAAAAGAACAATAACAGAGATATGCTCATATTTCTGCTGTAACTAGGCCTGTTAACATGTATGAAAACATATATAGCCTATAGTATAGTGTTTCTGAGTTCTTGTCCTCTGTGTTGAAAGTCATCAAAGGGTTGACATCGCTGAGAGCTGCATCCTGGCTCTCATTCTGAGCTGCTTGCCACTTATTTTATTTTATTCTCCACAACCAGTAGGTGACCCCTTGAAATTATCTCGCAACCCCCAGTTTGAGAAACATGGTGTCAGTGTTTAGCACAGATATATTTATTTCTTAGGAAAGAACAATTCTTCCCATGTTAAATGCAGAAACTTTATTCCAAGCCACGGTTGAGCAGGATTTGTCACTGCAGGGGAAAATTGTTTATTTGAATTAAAAGAGCTTTGTGTTGTGTTTTTCTCTCCCGCTGCATCCCACCCCCCTGAAGCCCTCAACAGCTGTTCTGACCCCAGTTCCCCCCCTCTATGCCCTTGTAACTCCCACACACTCCAGCCTGGTATGTCAAAGGAGCCACTCACACTGTGGGATTTTTCTTTTTCTTTTGAAGAACATCGAGGACCACACTGCGTTTTATTATTTTTCTCCATAATTAAGCTTATGCCCTACAAAGCCTTTGTTGTCCTTGGAGAGATGTGAGTAATGCTGTGAGTTTGGGCATAGTTTCTACCTTTTGAAATAATACCTCCATCTATGGGCTCTTTTGGATAACATATTCCAGCTCTAACGAGTATTACCATAAATGTTAGTAGAGAATTGGAGAAGGGAAGTTGGAAAGTGTTCACTGAAGTGATGCTGGTTGGGGCAAAAATTGTCTTCCAGGCAGTCTTCAGGAACCAGGTCTTACAGCTCTCCACAGAGAGTGGTAATTACAGGGGCTGAGGAAGGTCCTTCTTCAAACACTGATGTGGTTCTGCTGCCAGAATTACTGCTTTTGTAGCCGCTGGTTGAAGGCTTACAAGGTTTTTTTGTGCTCCACAGGGAGCTGTAAAGTCAACCACATGAAGAGATAACACAACAGAGGACCAAAATAGCCTAACGGTGCTTCATTCACTTATCCAACTTATTATTGGTGCTTCCTCCATTTGATATGGATTTCAGTTTTAAGCTGTGTGAGACTGTGCATATGTGCATATGAGTGTCCTAGTGTAGTAGTGCAAAGATGATCATTTCAAAGCTGCATTATCAGTCAGAATTTATAAGAACACAAAGGGCCTCAAAGTGAATTTGAATCCACTTGAGCCAGACAAAAATGGGCCAGATGAAAGTCAATACTTCTTTTCCAAAAGACAGAGGAAAAGACTGTGATTAAGTGAAATAAGCCTAGATGACAAGTTTTCCTGACTCTCTGAGAAGCTCATTGACATGGTAGTCCCAGTCCAGAGAGGATTGTTGCTCATCTTTAACTAGTTAAGTTAAGTTGAGTTCCCAGATCTCCTCAAACAGCATTTTTTATACCAAAAAACTCCAGAGGATCATGTTGCATAAGATTATATATAATGTGTTGATTGTTTTGGGCTTACTGCATCCCCACTGTACTGAGAATACCAATCTTGCCTTAGAAAAAGTGACTGCATGAGAAATGATGCTGCTGCCAGGAGGCACATACACGCTGTCACCTTCACATAACCTTTAGCAACAAGAGCATGTCCTTGCTAGGAGAGATGAGCTAAGTTTAATGCGGTGGCCAGGGCTCTTTGGTGAAACTGGGTCAGCTTGTATTGAGGCCTGGCTTTCTTATGCATCCTCATCAGATTCACCTCCCCTCCTGCTGTTCACCTCCCTTCCAGGGAATCCTAACTCCCCCTCTTCTCAGTTGAGCAGTGAGGGCAGACCTAAAAATAGGGACTGTTGTTCTCCCCGTTCTTCCCTTGCATGCCAACATCCTTCTTTCTTCCTGAAGAGACCCCCCGTTTTGCACCCATGGCTTCTTTCTGTCAATCCATCATGAGTATCCGCCACCATGCCCACTCCTGATGGTCCTGATTCTCCTCACTGCAGTCCCGCCAGTCAAGCTTTCCAGGCAAACACAAAGGTCACCTTCACCCAGAGCTCTTCTGCAAAGTGGGCACATTGAACCACTCTGCTCCTGTGTCGTCCACCCTCCCTTCACTGTGCATTTACACACACCCATTTTCTCCCATGTCCTACATTTGTCTCCACTACTGGGAGAGAAAGCTAATGAAACTGTTATTTATCTCAGCAACATTTCAGCCTATCTTTGCTCCCAAATACATTATCAGTGCTTTCAAAGTACTTGTGTAGAAGTTTGTCTATTCTGGGCTACTGTAGAAATATGGCAGACCTGTGTCTTCTGTAGATATAAAGGCTCATTCAAAAGTAACAAAAATATAAAGATTCTTATTTTCAGGTGATTATACACAAATAAAAACATAGTAATGGATATTATATTCAATTCCTTCCATATTCTGTAAATAGAGCCCCTAAATTGGACCTTTTAAACATTTAAGTGCAATGGAGAATGATTATGTAAGAGGAAGGAGCTGCGTAAGAAACTTATCATCCGGCAGATCAAAAATAAGTGGGTGCAGAATTGTTGTTTTCATGTCTCCGTGCCAGCAACAGCTGTGCTCAGAGGCATTATTTTTTTCGGGATGTCCATCCATTCACCCGAAACAAACGTCACTTTGCATTGTTCTCTCCTCTCTACCAGTCCTCTGTACTCCAGCATGTTTCTCACAAAAAATTATTCACTGGAATCATTCATGTCGATATAGTGGTGAATTCAATTTCTCCAAAAAATACACTTAATACCTATTTATCAAAGTCCTAAATACATAAATTATATGAGTCTGGACAGACGTGGATGTAAACTGTACTTGACTGGTTGATGGAGGCATACAACTGCGAGGCAGTAATTCTAGTTTTTATTGGCACTGGAACAGTCCATGAGTTGGTTTGCCAGCCTCTTGACGAGACAGAAGGAGCCCAGCCAAGGATCAGGCTCACAGGGATTATTTATAGAGTTGAGTGGGCTTCACGGATGCAGGCGTGGAATGTGTCAGAGAGAAAATGCATCATTGATCAAAGCCCGCTCAGAGATGTAGTCTTATTTTTGCCAAACACTGAGCGGAGACGGGGGTTTGGAAGAAAACAATAGCCTTTACCAAAGGCTTCATGTGTACTGTGCTATAGTAAGGCCGCCTGCTCTAAAACCCACACAGAGTCCTGCTCACCTACACAGGTTACTGGACTTCACTGAACACTTGCCAATTTTAGCCTCCTTCTCTTTCTCTACTCCAGCATCTAAATAGCTTCTCAGCTCTGGATGTTTAAAATACATACATGGTGGGTGTTTGAAGAGTGAGTGTGCTTCACATGGAGGCAGGTGTGTACCCACACAATATTATGTGGGTTTTACAATGAAGCAGTGTGTGTGTGTGTGTGTGTCTCTGTGTGTGTAGGTGTACACGAGGAGGTGTAGAAAAGAAAACAGAACCTCTTTTAGGAGAATTTTTGGGATCGATTATAGATGTCATGGTTTGTCCCCTTGTGAATTTCTTCTCCAACGTACACCTCAGAAGAGATGGAGACAAACACAGAATTGCTCTCAAGGACAGGCTGTGGTGATATGTTTGTGTAGTGGTCTGTGAACACCATGAGGCACATCTGTAAGAGGACAGTGCAGGATGCTTCTACCCCCCTCTTTGGGTTGAGAAGAGGAGAGGGGGAAAAAAATCGAGGTGAGGTGAAGGGAGGGTGGAGGAGGGGAGAGGACTGTTAGCAGAGGTGTCTTGTACTGCAGCAGCAGCAGCAGCAGCAGCAGCAGCACAGCTCTCTGGTGGCAGGCGGGGACACTTCTCTCTCCCCACCATTCGCTGCAATGCAGACGGCAGTCAAGGTTATGCCTGTGTGGCTGCATTGACAGACTGAAATATTGAGGATGCTGAGGCGGGCAGGCAGTCCGAGAGACAACGATTAAGGTTTGGGAAACTTGTGGCCTTGTTGTCCTTTAATGGCTTTATTTATAGCCATTAAACCTTCATGTTTAGACTTGCAAATCCCATATTGACTCCTTCAATGGTACCTGATGTTTCTGGGGCTTTAAAGACCACATCTGCTTCTCTTACACTACAAAGATAACATCTCTCTCATTTTCCTCTTTGTTGCAGAGTTGCCTGTAATCTTTTCAGGCTCTCATTTCATAGAAGCATTGTGTCTGAGGTAGAGGGTAAATGCCGTGGAGATGTGTGTCATGGGAATGACAGGGTGACATTTGTTGTTAATCAGCCTCCCGCTCATCCTCAGCTACCTCTGTCTGGCTGTGATAATCATACGTGTCAGCCACACAGCAACACCGAGGCTGCATGTGGTCAGTGTTTCAGATAGGTCCTGCGCAAAGTTTCACTGGAAGTGGCTCAGAGAAAAGCCACATCTGGTAGTGATGCACATAAGAGCCACTGCAATATTCTCACTTCCTGTTCAAAGTGAGCTGCAGTCTTACACACAGAAGAAACAGAAAAGGATGGCCAAATTTCCCCATGCAGTTTGTGCGTACACGCATGTACCCAAAAGAATTCCTCTGGCTTTGTTTTTTGTTTTTTTGCGCCTGAGGCTCAGGGACAGGATTCATCCTGAGTGGGTTCAAAACAGCTGCCTCTGTCAGATGTTATTGAGGAAGTGATAGATCATCTCCCATAGGGTGGAAACATTCAGCACACCGCTAGTCTAACCTTAATTATTTCCCAGTATCAATCTCATCTCTTTATTGGTGCCCTATGTAGCGATATATGTAGAGAAAGAGACAAAAAGAAATAAAAAATTCAGGACCAACACACACGAAGATGAAGTGACAGAGAGAAAGACAAAGAGGGAGAACAAACAATAGTGAGAGAGCGAAAGGACAAGCAATAGACAGAGAGGAGGGGGACTGATGATGAGAGCCAGGTGTCAAGGCGCCAGTGTCAACTATTATCCTTTCATTGGTCATCATCGGGAGTTGGGCAAACACGCTTTGATGTGACACTCTCCTACATCCTCCACGATTTTGGCAAATACAGCCAAGATCCGGTGCCTGTGGCTCAAAACCATTTGGGGAAATGAGAAAACACTGTGGTAATGAATGTAATGAGAGGAATGCTTCGAGATCAGACAACACAGTTTAATTAAAGCAATGCAGGCCATGGGGAAGTATTAAACATAGTAATATCTGAGTCGATTAGTGCCTCCAGTAGTGATGGCTGTGAGGAACCTGGCGCACAGCTATCAATTTGTTAGCATAAGGCTGTTGCCAGATAAAAAAAACATGCAACTCCAATTTTATTGACTGCCGTGATTATTATTTGAATTGGAAAGAAACAAGGTTGTCCATGTGCTGTGCAGTTCTATTTGTCTTTGGCTCATGAAAAAACTACTCAAACTAGGTGCTCAAACTAACCCCTCACAAAAAGAAGTGCTGCAAAAGATTATCTAAAGAGCCAAAGAGCATCATATTCCTAACTGAGACGACATAGTATCAGCATGTTTGCCCAGATAAAATTAGGTTGGTTTTTAGTCTTATTCATGCTCATTCGGTAACTAATCCAAGCCCAAAAACAAAATAATAATCTATTTTCTTAACAGAAGCTAAGTAAACACTCACCTGACCCCTCTTTTCCCTTTAGTTCTGTTAGTACAAAAAAAATAAAGTTTGTCACTGTCACTTTGAGATTAAAGGTCCTGTGTGTGACATTTAAGGGTCTCTATTTACAAAATATGACCAAAATGGAATATGTTTTCATTATTTTTTAATCACCTGAAAATCAGAATGCAGTTGGTCTGACATTGTTTTTCACATTTTCATGCCCCCACTGTAATGCCTCCTTTGGAAGGAGAGGGTGAGGTGAGGGGTTGCAAAACACTGCTAGATGGCACTAAATCCTACAAACAAATCCTTTAAAACAACAATATGCAAAGGTCCTGAGTGCAGCTTTAAGTAGTAAAAACCTGACAGCAACAGTATGTCATTTCATGAACAGTTTTATCCAAAGTGTCATGGGTGCATGCATTTTTAGATGTATGGTTGGCCCCAGTGAGAATTGGACCCTGTAATCTTGGCAGATTCTGTTCTGGGACGCAGAGATACATTAGTTGAATGGGGGCACAGAGCTTTTACAGAGTTGGCACAGTCAATGGAGGCAGTGTGAAATCATGATTATGAGCTGATGAAACAACCTTCAAACGTCCTCTTCTAAACCACGGAAAACAGCGGAGAGTATATTCGGCAGGAGATTGTAAGGGTATCCAGGGACAAACAAACCCTTCCTGTGTCTCTCCCCTCCCATATACAGGGATTATTGTGTTATTATTTAACGCAGCTTCTACAAAATTAACAACATGACCTGACAGACACACAATCACTCAGAGTGAGTAGGAGCTGAGATTGACAGCGGACACCTTGCCTGTGGTAGAGGACGACTACAGACTGATAAGACAGAGGGCTGACAATGAAGAAATCTTGAACTGGATGTGACTTGACCCTGCAAAAGAAACTCTCTCTCTTTCTCTCTCTCTCTCTCTCTCTCTCTCTCTCTCTCTCTCTCTCTCTGTCTCTCTCTCTCTCTCTCTCTCTCTCTCTCTCTCTGTCTCTGTCTCTCTCTTTCTCTTTCTTTCTGTCTTTCTCTGTCTCCCTCCCGCATGCCTAGCAACAAGCATGCACGTGTGCACACATGAACACAACTCACCTGAGCTGAGCTTATGAAATGGGTTCTGCAGGAAATAATTGGCCCCATTGGTGACGTGAGGCAATGGAAAGAAGCTTGGGAGAACAAGTGCGGTGTGATAGAGTAGCCACAGGAGAGCATGTACACATACATGTGTATGTTCGTGTGTGCATTGAACGGAGAAAGGTGTGATAGGATTTATGACCTATAGATGTGCCACACTGAATGCATTGACTGATGGTGAAAATAAATGGACTCAAATTCTTGTGAATTATCTAAGCTAGATGGCAGCATTGACCCCCCACTCTCTCTGTGGGCCAGTAATTAGTGAGACTGTTTGGTGCTCTTTGGCTTGTTCAGCGTTCTCTTGGGGATTTCCACGTATTATCTGAGCACTGAAAGAGTGTTAACAGCAGAACCGGGGCTTTGCATTCAAAGCACAGAAAGCGTCATGCACAATGGACCACCTGGATGAAAATGTAAATCCATTTGTGCACTGGGACAAGCACAAGCATGTCCACGCACACACACACACACACACATCCACACGTATGCACACACACTCCCTATCAGACTTTCGATTTTCACCTATTTACACATTATGTTCGTGCTCTGTGAAACTTGCACTAAGATGGTGTGATGAGTTTCACAATCTGTGGCTGAGAGTGCCGCTGTGAGAATTAAAGCAGTCGCCCACACGAGAGATTACAGTGACAAACGGTGACAGGCCAGACTTCTCTCTCCCCCTGACTCTCTTACCCTCATCTGTCTCTTTATTCCCTCCATCCCTCGCTCGCCTCTCCCATTTCCAAAATCCGTATTCAATTTAAAGATGCTTTATTAGCATGACAGATAACAATGCTATGTTGCCAAGGCAAAATGTTACTGACATTGTCTTCATCTCTCTATCCCTCTCTTTCTGTCTCTTTCCCCCGATGAGAATTTGTTTTTTTTTTCTATGATTTAATTTGCTTTATTGGCATTGAGGTTGCACTGAATTGCCAAAACATCTAAACAAATTAAGTTAACATTAAGCTCATTAAACTTAAGCTCTTGTTCTCAGTCTCTCCTTCCATCTATCTTTCTTGGAAATATTCACAATCTCAGCGTACTTTACCTCTCTCTTTCTATCTTTCTCTTTGGAGGGAGTAGAGTCTGTTAGAGACTGAATGATGCCTGCCCTAAACGCTGCATGTCAGGATTCAGATGCCACTTTGTGTAACCATCTTGGATGTTGGAAGAAAGAGGCACCACTGTGCCTTAGGGTAGTGCCGGGCAGCTTAGACTTGAGGAGAAGGGGAAGGGTGTGTGTGTGTGTGGGGGGGGGGGGTGGCGTGTGCCCTGGTGATGACCTCCCACCTCCCTTGTCCGAGTAGACGAGGGCTTACTGAGCTGTGAAATACTTCAAGGCAAACACCAGAGCTCTTTGTCTCTACATGTCTAGTACTTCTGCAGGAAACTGTGTTGGGCTTGCCCCCCCCCCAAAAAATATAATACACATAGTAATCAGATCACCTTCATTTCACATTTAGTTTGTGCAGTAATTCATTCCATTACTTGTCGTATTTGTCTGTAAAGAAGATTCAAGGAAAACACATGACCTTGATGTATAAGTTATAAAAATTTGAATGAAAATTTGTATAGGATTTGCATAAAAATTTAAATTGTGTAAATAATTCAACCTGGAGATAGTGAATTCTCGCTCCATTTTTTAAACAAGGCAGGCAACACAGCAGCTACTATGATGAAATCATTAATCTAATAATTTGGGGGGAAGATGTTTTTGCCTCGACTGTTATAATATCACTGAGATTGAAAAAATAATTAGCCACACCAATTAACAAATAGCACTTTGATGGCTTTGACTTTACCACCAAAACACAGTCACCGTGTGTATTTGACGCATGAGTGTGCATTTGATGTGTAATGTGGCTTAACTGTGACTAGATGTCTGTCAGGTGTTCTGTATGTATGTATGTAGACATTGAACCTACGGTATAATCTCCCAGCACACATACAGGCAAACACAACGCACATACTCTGACTCACGTCTCGGAGAAAGCATGTCATCAAGAGGGCTCTGCTCTGCTCTGTTCTGTCTTCACTCCCCATTACCCACGCTCCCCTGTTGCCTTATTCACTGATTCACATTGCACACACAAATGACACAGTAGCTCTGTGGGCGAGAGGAACTGAGCCGTGCCTGGCTACTTTCTGCAAACCCGTTTTAGAGTTGAGATATGATAGGAGCACAGCCATGACAAGGAGGTGGGATGGTTTGAGGTTTGGTGGGATGAGGAGGAAGTGGGCCACGGTAGTGAAAGCGGCATTATGTCCAGTATTCCCACAGGAAAACCTTTAGGGGAAAGATTAATCCTCCATGTGATTAAAAGTAGGTCGAACGACTCAGCACTCTGATCTAACATTTGACTTTTGCTGAGACACCTACTGTTTTAGCCCTCAGATGTTGAGCCACAGTGCAATGTTGTATTTTTCAGTCTGCATTGAAGCAGTGAAGTAATTCACAAGATGTCAGAGCAAGATGACTTTAGTTTTGCTTGTGCTTTGGCATAACAAGAAATCAGGCAGCAGGAAGCTCTTGAGGTTTTTTGTCGGGGTGCTTGTGCTGCACATAAACACTCCGGAGATGAAACAGGCATTAGTTTTTCTGATAGTGCTGCATTCCAGGATGCACAGCAGACTGGGGGAGTACAGGAAAGCCAACCAGATGTATATTGGTTTTAGTGATGATATACGTAACTATGTAACTGGAAATATGATAAAAAAATATGCAAAGAAAATAAATCTATGAGAATAGCTTGCCCATTGCACCCTATAGTAACATTCTAAAGAGTTATTGTTTTGCCATACTCCACTCAGCACAGCAGTGTAGCGGGCAACCTGAGAGCTCATGTTGCATTAATTGCTTCCCTGGAGTTAAGTTCCTCATGTCATACTGCTTATGGCGCCCAGCATCAGGGTGTTACAAGGGAGGAGGGAGCGCAAGTGTGACATACCACTGCCCTTCCGTGAATGTCTGGGGATGCGTCTCACAGTCTGTCCCGTCCTCGGCAGCTTCACCCTTCCATCAGGGAGTGTTTGACCCAGCCCGGGGCAGCCAGCGTCACCACAGGAAAAGGGATGGGGGAGGTGTGGAGGATTTCCAAAATACCCCCACATCACTGTGGCAACAGCAGAAAATAGCAGCAACAGGCAGTCAAGCCTAAAGCACTTGAGCACACACACACACACAGACACACACACACACACGCACACACACACACACACACGCACGCACGCACACACATAAACAGAAATATTGACATCTTTACCAGGAAAGACCTCGGGGGCTGTGAAAAAATGGTCAGTGTGGACCAGACCAGAAGAGCAGTCAATCAAGGGAAAAAAAGACAACTACATGTTGGGAAAAAACAGAGGTGGAAATTTAAAGAGAAAAGAAATTTGAAATTAGGATTGTTGTTTATTTGTGTATACGTTCCCAACACTGATAGCAGATTGTGATTGTGCATTTAAGTTCAACAAAAATAATTCAATTTCGACTGTTAAATGCCCCTAACACCACTAACAGAACCATTTTGCCTTCTTTACTCTGGTTTTGATTGAGAGGCTTGAGCTAAGGGTAATAGCATATTGTACCACTTGGCTGTCAGGCTAATTGTAACAGCATGTTAATGAGAAACAAGATTACCCTCACACTCTTTGACCCTTGAGATAATCAGACCTGAACAGATCGACTCTTGCCATTTGCTTTGTATCTCTCAGAGCTTTCTGCACATATCCTCACCCCAGTCAATGCAGATGTCTATCTGGTTGATGTTTCAAACAACAGAGGAGCAGGCAAACTCTTCAACTGTAGTTTTCTCTTGGGGCAAAAGGATCATTCTAGTGCGATTAAAGAGCATGGCATTCCAGTTGAAATGTGACCTCTTAATTGTGGCCTCCAGGTTTATATCCCACTGCAAGCACATATAAGTTGGGGTTGGATTATTTTTTGGAGATACTGTGGTTGAAGTGGTTGATAAGTACTTCTTTTTTTGTTAACTTCTTGGTTACCTCTGTAAAAGAGTTGGTATTGTATTATTCTCCAGCTGAACCAACAGCGACCTTGTTCCCCTCACAGTCTTGGCAAGAGTAGATGCATTACCATGTGCCCATGGTTCTTGGCACTAGCTTTCACAACAATTGCATGCAAGTATTTCTCAAGGCGGATAGAGCTTGAATAACTCTATTTTAACACATAGTGAGCAACTCTTTGACCTGGGTGGTCTCAGCATCATGGGCCATAGCACACCATCTGGTGTAGGACCAGCGAAGGCATTAATTAGAATTTACAAAAGTGTTTCGTTCACATTAAAGAATGATTTGCATGTCTATTCAGTTTTTTTTTTCCATTTCTGAAAAAAAAAAAAAAAGATTTGTAAATGATGTTATCGAGTACTCATCTGTAGGGAAATTAGATAGAGGTCATAAAACAAGGGCAAAACCAGAGAGTGATGATCATGTCATTTCTTCGGCTTTGCATCAAGTGGTGCTCATCAATCGTGATGAGATGCCAGGCATCATCTGCCTCTGACCGTCAGGTGAAAGACGGATGGCCCTGAGGTGTTTCACTGTGTCTAGAGTTGAACCATGCTCTGGGGAGATCCATCAGACCTGTACAGACAGTCACTGTCTTAGGGGGAAGACATACTCCGTAGCCCAGGGGTTCTCTACCCATTCTTGCGTTCTTTCTTAGAACTAAAAATGGTCAGCGAGAGAGATTAGGTGACTTTGGTTACATTTATTTTGTATTAGAGGTCTTGCAAGTGATCAAACATCACCACTGACATGTGGCTGTGGTGTTAGAGGTTTTTACGAAAGAGAGAATCTGTCCTCTGTCTGAGTTTCAACAATGATAGTCTCAAGGCTTTGTGTCTAGAATCTTCAATCTGTAACAGTAATTTGTTGATTGGTTTAGTTTAGATTTTAATGTACTGTTCTCTGTGGTATGCATTATTCAACAAGCACACTTTCCAGGCCTTTAACCAGGCCATCTGCATTCAGGCTATCTAGCTAACCACAGCCCTATGTGGAAATAGGGCAGCACTGTCTGTTTTCTTTTTGCCAGCTAGACTCAAGACCTAAAAGCTGCAAAGGTTCAGCTATGTTATGGCAGGTGGCATGTGGAACCTCTGTTTTGGTACTTTTGCAAGTTTGGCTTTTGCCTTGGTTGTAAAGAGACCCTATCCTCTGCACTTCAGCAAACAGTGAAATCTCTGGAATCGGCTGACAAGAAATGTATTTATGAGAGGTTGCCCACAGGGTGAATATTTAACCGCATCTCATTTGCAGTTATAGTGTAACTTGAAACCGATTTTAAAGCCCTTAACTTTGTTTGAGAGATGAAACCATTGTGACTTGAGCCAAGCCGAAATGGTTTTGTACTCTATCATTACAGCAAGCAGTCCTGTTTTAAAAAGAAACAGACCTCATGTGGCATGCATTACATTATATTACGTTTTCTCTCAAGGGAAAAAGTTACTCTGCTTTAACACGAAGTGTTAAGTTATGCAATTTAAAATATGAGCAGAATAATCATACAATTGATGCATTTTAAAAAAGCATGTAATTATAGCTGAGGATATAGGCCTGTCATAAATATAAATATATTATAGAAAGCACTGATTACTCTGAAGGTTTGCACTACACAATTCAGCAACTCAGCACAGTCTACTGATCAGAATTTTGTATCATGACCATTTTTACCCTTTAGCAGTATAACAGCATTTAGGATTCAGTGTGCGTATATCTATTTAGATGCAAAGCCACTCTGTAATGAAAGGGCTGACTCAGCCTTTTGTCTCCTTTCTCCTCTTCTATACATTATAATGTAATAGTCACTGCTGTTTCCTGAATTCAGATACAGAATGTAACCAAGAAATTCTTTTCTAACCCAATCCTTTTCCACCCCTTTGTGTTTCCAGGATGGTTCCAAACAGAGGCAGGTGAGGAAGAAAACAGTGTCCTTCAGCTCAATGCCAAGTGACCGCAAGATCAACAGCACAGCTGCTTGCATGGCGTTCATGATGGAGGGTTGTGAAATGAAGAAAGTGCGCTCCAACTCACGCATGTACAACCGCTACTTCCTGCTGGATCCAGACATGCACTGGCTCCGTTGGGAGCCATCGAAGAAGGATTCAGAGAAGGCTAAACTGGAGATCAAGGGCATTAAGGAGGTCCGTTTAGGAAAGAAAACCCCAGTTCTGCGCAGCAATGGTCTCTCAGACCAGTTCCCTGATGAATGCGCCTTCTCAATCATCTATGGGGATAACTATGAGTCCTTAGATTTGGTAGCTAGTACAGCAGATGTTGTCAGCACCTGGGTGATGGGCCTGAGGTATCTGGTGTCTTATGGCCGGCACACCGTAAACATGGCGGAACCCAGCCAACCGAGTCTACGAACATCTTGGATTGGCTCAGTGTTTGACCTAGCAGATATGGAAAAGGAAGGACACATAGACCTGTTCAGGGCCACCCAGATAATCAAGGGGCTCAACCCTGGAATGAAAGAGTCTAGAATAGAGCTGAAGTTCAAGGAACTCCAGAAAGCTAAAGACCAATACGGAGAGGCAATTAACATGGACACCTTTGTTGAGGCCTACTGTGAGCTCTGCACACGGCCAGAGATTTTCTTCCTACTGGTGCAGTTCTCCAGTAACAAGGAGTATCTAGACAGTAAAGATCTGATGCTTTTCGTAGAGGTGGAGCAGGGTGTGGAAGGCGTAACGGAGGATATGTGCAGGGATATTGTTCAGAAATTTGAGCCATCTGCCGAAGGCAGGGAGAGAGGCTACCTCTCCATTGATGGCTTTACACACTACCTCCTCTCCTCTGAATGCCACATCTTTGACCCACAGCACAAACGTGTGTGCCAGGATATGAACCAGCCTCTGTCCCACTATTACATCAACTCATCACATAATGCCTCCCTTCTGGAAGATCATTTCTGGGGTTCGTCAGACATCAGCAGCTACATCCGAGCTCTAAGGATGGGCTGTCGCAGCATTGAGGTCATTGTATGGGATGGCCCTGATAATGAACCAGTGGTGTATGTTGGTAGTTCTGTAGCCTCACATCTAGCTTTCTCGAAAGTCCTGGACATTATAAACCAATATGCTTTTGAGAGCTCTGAGTATCCCCTGATTGTTTGTTTAGTGACCCACTGCTGCATCCCCCAGCAGAGGGTAATGGCACAGCACATGAAGAAGATTCTTGGGGACAAGTTGTATGTTGATCCCCCACTCAAGGAGGAAAACTACCTCCCCTCCCCTGAGAAGCTCAAAGGTAAAATCCTCCTCAAGGGTAAGAAGCTACCACCCAGCTGCACTGACACTGAAGGTGATGTGACAGATGAAGAAGAGGGTCTGGAAATGTCCCGAAGAGTGGGAGCTGATGAGAAGGACCAACTAAATGGCTTAGGCTACAAGAGACTCAGACTGAGCAGGGAGCTCTCTGATCTTGTATCTCTCTGCAAGTCAGTCCAGTTTAGGGACTTTGAGCTCTCTAAGAGGGACCAAAAATACTGGGAGATTTGCTCATTCAATGAGGTAGATGCAAACAGATTTGCCAATGAGTACCCAGAGGAATTTGTTTGTTACAACAAGCGCTTTCTTTCTAGGGTATATCCCACACCTATGAGAATTGATGCCAGCAACATGAATCCCCAGGATTTCTGGAAGTGTGGCTGCCAGATTGTGGCCATGAACTACCAGACGCCAGGCCTGATGATGGACCTCAACCTAGGTTGGTTCAGGCAGAATGGCAACTGTGGGTATGTTTTGCGGCCAGCCATCATGAGGGAGGAGGTGTCCTACTTCAGCGCCAATGCTCGGGACTCCTTGCCAGGAGTGTCAGCCCAGCTTCTTCACATCAAGGTCATCAGTGGGCAAAATCTGCCCAAGCCTCGTGGCTCTGCTGCTAAGGGTGATGTGGTGGAGCCCTACATATATGTGGAGATTCATGGCATCCCAGCTGACTGTGCTGAGCAAAGAACCAAGACTGTGTCCCAGAATGGTGACAACCCTATTTTTGATGAGAGTTTTGAATTCCAGATCAATTTACCAGAACTTGCAGTACTACGCTTTGTGGTGCTGGATGATGACTACATTGGAGACGAGTTCATTGGCCAGTACACCATCCCATTTGAGTGCCTACAGCCAGGCTATAGGCATGTTCCCCTACAATCTCTGACAGGAGAGTTCCTACCCAACACCACGCTGTTTGTCCATGTAGCCATCACCAACAGACGAGGTGGAGGAAAGGCACATAAGAGGGGTCTGTCTGTCAGGAAGGGTAGAAAGGCCCGGGAGTACACCACCACCAAGACGACAGGGATCAAGGTAGTGGATGAGCTCTTCAGAGCTTCCACCCAGCCCCTCAGGGAGGCCACAGACCTCAGAGAAAATGTGCAGGTAAGGAACTACATACTTGTTATATACAAATTTAAAAATATAATCACCTTATAATCACCATTTTAAGTTGCTCTGTAATATGCCGTTGCAATGCCCAGTCTGCTCATTCAAGCTGTTGAAAAGTGGCACCTTTTAGCTATATACTGTGTGTGTTTGGAGTGTTGAAGTTGTTGATCATGCAGAACAAGTAAATAACAGCACAGATCATTCTTTGATTAGTGTGTTTGTGGTCTAAAAGTTCGATTTAAATATAAAGCAACTACATTCATATTGTAAACAATGGTGACACTTTAGACCCATAATGCATCTTAGTATTTGGTTGCACTCATTGCCTTCACTTTTGATGAACTGGTTCATCACAGGTTACGTCACTCTATTATCTGTCTTAGAACTACACTTCTTTTTAGACTGAGCACATTGTCAAGGTACATTGTATGCTCAGTCTGTCAATCTCTTCTATGCATTACATGTTCTTTTTCTAACCAAGCAGGGCTAATGGGCTGATTAGTACAATATTGCTGATCTGAATATTGTCGATCTGTTCTTAAGAAAACATGACAATACTTATATACAATATAACTATACAATATATATATATATATATATATATTTTTTTTTTTTTTTTTTTTTTTTTTTTTTTTTAACGGGATAGCATCTTGAATTGCTGAGGCTTTGCTGGAGACTAAATCCAATATTTTCAGGCCTGTCACTACCACTTTTCTTTTAATGAAATGCTGCTGCCAATTATAACTGATGCAACACCACAGAACAGATGATTGAATTACCAAACTCAGATGAGTACTTCTGGAAATGATCTTTTTGTATTATGCAATGTTTTGTGGGCCCATAGAAGTTTTGGTAAAAATGTTCTGGAGACACCGATTATCTTTAGCACTTCATATGGCATTCTGAATATTGATATATAATCATATAATGACAAACAGAAAGGTATTCGCTAACTTTCATGGTTATCGGCATATTGGTTTTTAAGTTAGGATTTAAAAAGGCAGAGAAGCCTTTTCCCCTAAATAAAACTGCATAAGTTTGTATTGCTTTAGTAAGTTTAAACTGATGTAAGTGTTTCTGATTGGACTAATTTTGCTTGCTGTTGTGGATAGACGCTTGTCACTAATTGCACTTTATTAATGTTGTCGAAGAGAACGATAATAAAGTGACATTGCTGCACAATTATGCGTTTTATGAATAGTGTAATCATTAATGAGGGACAATTACTGCCCGGGGGAGAGGACTGGGTTGCTAGGCGCTTAGTGCACTACTTTAAAACTCCCCTAGATGAATAAAAGATGATTAGTAACCACAGTGTAGATTTGGCTTATGACCAGTACCAGAAGCCTTTCAGTGCCTTTATAATTTTATTTATGATGTCCGAGCAGGTGAGACAAGCTTTGTATCACACCCTACAGTCTACAAATTACAACACAAGGAGAGCCAATGAGCTTTTTACAAGCCACGTATTGTGCTGTTTGGTTGTCAACTAAGATTTTTAGGCTCTTGTATTCTCTAGCAGGTCGCAAAATGATGAGAAAATATGATAAAATTGTGTTGATAGAATTGTGTAGTCGTAATAAAATAGAAATTTGTATTTATATACTTCTATTTTCTAAATGTTTGTAAAAGTGCTTCGACAATCAGGCAACCAAACAACTTAGTTGATTACATGCTTTAAACAATCCTCTCATAAAACAATGCAAAATAAATAACTGCTAATGCTTTACATGTAAAAACAGAATTACCACGAAATGAAAAAATAATGTTGAAGGGCAGTAATTGTAAAATCATACAGTGGTGCAAAAAGAAAAAAAAAAAGGACGAATCATTATGTTTTGTATCCAGTCTAATTAAAACTAATAGCGCAACTGTAAATAAGTAACTTGACACGGTTAAAGAGATAAGGAAAAAATTAGGTGCTTTATCACTAAAGAGATTGTCCTCTGATTACTTTGTCTGTACAAAAGTTCCAAAAATAACAAAAAACTGTTCTGGCTTCTCCAACATATATAATAATAATCATAAATATGCCTGTCTCACAAATCTGATTACTGATTATCTCTGATTTCCTGCCCTTAACGTGATATCTCCAGTAACTTCTGACTTCTGCATGAGTAGTTGGAAGTATGCAGGCAGACAAATTTAATATATAATGATGATGTCTTGTATAAGAAGACAAAATTAGACAGATTAATGTATGCTTGTCCAGAAGCTAATGTAGCAGACTCCTTTTTATGTGTCCAGGTCATAAATACCAATGTCTGTCCATCTGTCTTCAGTGAGCAGTAACCTCAGTCTAATGGCACAGCAAACAAAAGACCAGACCAAACTAAATAAGCAGTGATGTGATTAGAGATCCTGTGGCATGCTGTCATGCGTTTGTTCAGTTGTGGAAAAACGCATGTTCTCAAAGAGGACCATTTTGCCAAACGGAGAGAATAATGTTTGTGCTCAGGAGGTAAAATTGAACCTGTAATTTTATAGGTTGTAACATTAGCAAATTGCAACCTCAAAGGGATAAGAGGAGGGTTATTAAAAGAAAATCATTGGAACAAAAGTGCGAGTACAAGCAGGTAATGAGCAATCCTAACCAAAAAGTGTTTCTTTACGAGACAAACAATTGCAATATTTTTTGGCACAGTCATAGTGTCTTCGGTTTAGTGTGAGTCAGCGTGAAAATGTTTCGCGAATATAACATGGAATATGGCTCACTGTGAAGTCAGCCCTGTAAAACTTTTGTGAAACTCCGTTCAACTGACTTATGCTAAATATGGAAATATTCACAAGCATGCCCATGTGTCACAGCTGACACTTTAATCTAATCTGCAGCTTTGAATCATCTCTCAAAACAAATGACTTCACAATCTAATCTATAGGCTTACATGAAAAGTGGCGGTATACGATCGGATGTGAACCGGTGTCTTTTAAACCTGATCAAACAAGAGTGGCGCCACTACCGCTTTCCACACCACAGTATCCTCAGGTTTGAAATGTAAATTCTTCTTTTTGAAACAAAGAGATAAAGGTTGATGTGATAAATGAAACAGGTGAAGTTGAGAGGAAGGCTTTAAAAGGGATAAATTACAGTGTTTTTAGAACAAGGCCTTTGCCTTTTAAATGTAAAAGAATGGATAGTTGTGAAAGCTTTGTACAGACCAGCTGTGCGGTGCATTGAATCTGTCGGGAGTTGGTGGGCAGAAACATGGCAAGTGCCCAAAAACCCCACAAGGCAACAACCAGGCCAGCTCTGGAAGCTTCACCCCCCCTGACTTGGAGCCAAGATTAGGCGTTAACGTGAAAAATAAATATCTTTTGTACGTGCAGTCGCCAAAATCCCAGATATCATGGCATACAGCCTTAGCTATGAAAGCAGTGCAAGCACGTTAGATGTCGCCGTCAAAAGCATTATTTCACCTCAGTAACCTCTTTTAAGACTCCTTTTATCCTCAAACAGCAAAGCTTCCAGATGGTCTGCTCTGAATAATAATAGAAAGACTAGTGACTCTCAAAAAGACTGAGGAGAATGAACATGGATACATAGCAACCTATCTTCTATGGTTCATATGTGGATCTAGGCAGCAAATCAATTATTTCTGTGGGAGACTTGAATGGAGTCCTTTCCGGAGTGCTGCTACCCATGGACCATATAAAGTGTTGATGAAGCTGGAGGAAAGCAGTGAGCCTCGAGTTTCTTTTCATTTGCTGAAAAGTGTGTGCGCCATGATAGACACATTCACCACCACTCAATACTGTGGACCAGAGAGAAAGAGAGAGAGATACACAGATAGAAAAGAAAGAGAGTGAGAGGAGCAAACACAAACAAAAGCAATGTTGTAACCGGACACATCGCTCTCATTTGGGGAATGTTGGAAGGGATGTAAAATAGCGGAAGGGAGTAATTAAAAACACAAGCCTCTCATTGGGTTTTTTTTAACACCGTGGCTTGGAAACAGTATGGCTTTTATTGCACAACAATTATTGGAAAACATTCACATATGTGGTCCCATACACACATGCATGGAGTTATACAAAGCATAATGAATGTTAATAACTTCAGCTCAAACTGCACTGAGACATAAACACATGCGGTTTACACACACACACACACACACACACACACACACACACACACAATCACACGCCATTTTTTTAATGCAGATCCCCAGAGCTGTCCTGCTTCCACCATTGTGTTTCTCCGTTTGCTGTGCTCGGTGGCCCAAGAGGTGTTAACTGTGGGTGAGGCTCTGCATACAGATTCAGATACAGATACAGACTTTGTCCCCCGGCCACCCTCTCTGTCTACAGGAAGGTCGGGCCCCACAGTGACAACACATCCACTGGGGTAGGGGATGGTGGGGTGGATTTTTCTGCAGGCCTGGAGGTCTAGCCCAGGGAGACAGCTGGTTCCCACACTGCAGAGTGCAGAGTGTGGACGGACTCCTAAATACCAACACTGGCTTGTTCTCTCTAAATTGGTTTTTCCCTCTCTCCTGTTCTGCCCCTAGTTTTCTTTGCATCCATGTTTCTCTCCCACACTCTTTTGCCTGACTTGCATTTCCTCAATGCGTCTCATCATCGCCCTCACTTTTCTTTGTCTCTTTGCTGTTCTTTGTGCCTCAGCTTAGACTGCTCTTTTTAACCGTCCCTTTCTCTTCTCTCACCTCACTTTGTTTTCTTGCTGTCTTTTAACCAAGCTAACTGATGGTGTGCTATGTAAAAAAAAAAAAAAAAAAAAAACACAAACAGTGGGCCTGATTTGGTTGCCTAAATTCCCATGCTGGCAGAAGAATGAAACACTGTGAGAAGCAGTTGCCTAGTTCCTGGGGCTGCAAAGTCTTTGAACCGAGACATGCAGAAACTCTGGGTTTGGTGGACTGGAAAGAAGACTGGCCCAGGATAGATGAAAAGGGAGCGAGAGGGAAAGTGAGGCTGGCAGCATATTCTAAATTCAGTTGAATTTGGTGTCTTTAAGCTGACAAGCTGCTGTTGAACATGGTGCTGCCAATAAATGACAGTAAGATGTGTTTGTCACACCAGGTAGAGGGGTTCTAATTTTTGGTTATCAACTAAAAGTGTTAAAAACAAATTCTTCTCACAGTGCTTTCAGATTTATGTCACTTTATTTGATGGCAATACTTCAGTTTTGCAAATGCTTTTGTCCAAAGTGAGGCAAGCATTGAGCACAATTTGGGGTTCGGTGTCTTACTCAAGGACATTCAACATGTGGAGAGGAGGAGCTCAAGGTTCAAATAACTTTCTTAACCATGATTGATGGCAGATGCGCTCTACAAACTGAGCCACAGCTGCCGCTGATGAAAAATAAGATTTGTACAAGATTAAATAAACAGGACATGTTGAGATTTCTTTATTTATCTTGCAGCAGAGAGCTAAAACGTAACATAAGGGGAAGAATGCGTTGGTATTTACTTAATGTATGATAGTTTTAAGCTGGGTATTTGCAGTGAGAGAAGGAAGACAAATCCAGAGATTTGTGTAGAAAAAGCAATGAAGAAAAGGTGAGAAAAGAGGGGGATAAATTAAGAAAGAGAGGGATGAGTGTACTTAGCAGCTTCAGGCTGTGGTCAGAAGTTTGGCTCCAGAGCCTCTGCTCTGTTGAATGAGCAGACTGACGTTATGGGAAACCGATAATTTTACTGTCACTAAGACAAACACTATCTACTGTTATCTTATCTTGTTTCTAGTCTGAGGGGAGTAGCTCGATCCCTCTCATTAAATCCCCTCGCTCAAGGTCATGTGCAAAAAGTGTTAGCAATATTTGCCATTCCAGTAGGACCACAATCACTTCATTTGCCAAGGACAATAATTCTGCTTGCTTTAGTTTGTTACATTGGATAGTTGCTTTGGTTAGTTTCATGAAACTGAAACAGACAGCCATGACAGCGAAGAGGCCCAGGGCACAAGGACAGCGAGACATACAGAATATTTATGTCTATGTATTTGTTTACACTGCAATATTTAACTCTTACTTAGAATCAGTGAACATTTATTAATGTACAGAGTTTGTTCTTTTTTAATGCACCTTTTACATACTCACACACAAATGCGTCATTGTATGTGTTTTTTTTTTTTTCCCAGAATGCGATGGTGTCCTTCAAGGAGCTCTGTGGCCTCACCCCGGCGGCCAACATGAAGCAGTGTATCCTGACGGTGTCTACCTGGCTGATGAACAGTGAGCGATCACTGAGGGTAACTGTGGACCTGAGCGAGACTTACCCCACCATGGAAGCTCAGGGTCCTGTGCCTGAACTGCTGCGCAAAGTGCTCAACGCATATGACATGGTAAATAATGTGAACACACATGAAAGAGTATTTTTTAAACAAATGCACTCAGCAGAAATAACTTTTCTTAGAGTTCAGGAGTTATTACAATGAGTAACATCAAACAGCAACAAATATGTACTTCATCTAAAGATAAAATGTAAAAAAAAAAAAAAAAACGCGTGCAGATCTTCATGGGGGCTGCGCTTACGAAACTAATACTGAAACTAGAAGAGTGCACTCAGTAGGGTGCAGATCTCCACCCGGTGTGTCTGGGGGCAAGTTTGTAACACACACACCCCTGCCTGGGTGTGTGTGTCCAGTGTGTATGCATGAGAGTAGTGGAATAAAGGGGAGATATGCAGATTACATTACACATGTTCAAATCTGGAAACAAGAAGATTCCAAACTGAAGTAGTTGAGCACTTATGGCCCCTACCAGCTGGTTAAATTGTGAATCACCCTAACCACAAGAGGTCCTTGTAAATACAGTCAACAATGTGCACTAAAAATCTTAGCCTTGTGGGTCCAGTAGTATGCAAGATTAGCAGCGGACAAATACACACACAGACATGACCAAACACATGATCCCCTCCAGGCTTATCACTGAAACAGAGGTTAGCTTGCTTATCATTTGATTTAGACAGCTGGATGTGTTCTGCAAGGCATCTAAACGTGGCTAAAACCACACATTTGACCAATCAGCTTGTCAAGCTGCAGCTACTCATTGTATAATTTCACATGTCCTTCTCCACCCTGCCTCCCCTCAAGAACACTGCATTTTTCACCACTTGACATTGACACAGCCCAAAAGGGGGGTCGGAGACTGTCTGTAATTAGTTATCACTCGCTGTTTTCCTCACCCCTCCTCCTACCCCTCCTGTGTGGCTTGGTGGGAGCCGGTGAAGTGGGTCATGAGTGAGGAACAAGGTTGCCGTGTCCACGCTGCTCAGATCATCGGCGCTCCTGCTGCTGACACAGGACATCGGGAGTGATGCAGCGGGCAGATCCAAATAGAATCTGCTTTGGCTTTTATGAGGCTTCGCACCAGGCAGGAGGCTTGGCACTGTCAGATCAACTCTCACGCTCCAGTCCACAAAAAACATTGTAGGAGAAAAGGAGAAAAGCAGGCCAGAAATCCAAATCTTAGAGTTTTAGAGAAGAAGCATTCTTTAACAGGCCTTTAACACCAAAAAATGTGTGTAATCCATCTTACGTCATTGGATATTTGTTGCTCTGTTCATCGGAATTATTAAAATTGTCTGTTTTTCGGAGGCTATTCAAAAAGGTCATTACAAATATCAAAAACGTGCTTGTAAAATTCTTCTAGAAGTGTATTTTTCTCACTAAATCACTGTGTGTTGCCCTATAATGAGAGCTCCCATTACTTTCCCCAGTCTGCTAATTCCCCAGTACATACAAATGATCCTGTATGCTGAATTATATCAGTAGTTGCCAGTTTTCAGATGTATACATACATTAACCTATGGCCTTGACCTGAGGCTTGGGCCTGGTCAGCTGAGTGTTTGTATTTGGTTCCCAAAGACTGGCCTGTTGGTACATACCCCGCTCAAGAACAGAGGCCCCAGTGTGTGTGTGTGTGTGTGTGTGTGCGTAAATGCATGTGACTTCATCTGTGCCAACACCAGGCCATTTACTGTAGGATATCAGTGCGCAGTGCATGTCCTCACTCACCCCCATGTGGGCTGCAGCCAGCCAATGTTGTAACCCTGAGCTGAACAAAGCATCAGCACATTGGAAATCTGTTTCCAGAGGTCAGGCCAGTCAAGTTCACATACACACATAGAGTATATCTGGACATTTAGATACTGTATATATTCACACAGATATGTTTGCAGTGCATCTAGAATGACCCTTAAAAGGATAATGAGTCTGTTGTTTATCTATCATAGCTAACAACAGGTTGGTGAGATTCAGAGCTTGGATTTATTTTTTCACTCGCTCACAAGAGTAGCAGTCACACAGGACGAAATCCACCACAGTAGGCAGCATGAGATTAAAATGCAACATTAGACATCTGATATTTGGAATATTCGTAGATTTTTATCTTCTAATCTCTTGATTAAACCATCCCCTGAATGAAGGGATGGTCCAGAATGAGCTCACTTTCCAAAATTGCCTGCACTCAAACCAGTTCTCATAAGAATAACAAGAAAAGGCATGCACATGCACACACACAAACATACACACACACACACACACACACACAGTATAAGAGTCCACTTCCTGTCTCTCTGCTAATAGGAGTGTGAAACTTCATTAGCTTCCTCCTCAGTGCTGCAGGGTTGGTCCAGCTGCTCCTCCTCAGCCTATGGGATAAGGTTTAGGGCTCAAAATACACAGTGTTTGCATGGTGAGGTGAAAATAGGAAGTTGTCTTGTGGTTGTAATAATGTGTGATTTTCACAAAAGATTCAGGGTCACAAGCAGCTATGTATGCTGAGTATGTTGGCACTTAAAATATGAAGAATTTGACTTTGGTTTTCAGTAGAGAACAAACATACATCTAAACAAGGTAACAAACAACACATATAACTAGAAATGCAAGAGACAACAATCTATATACAGGTCAAATCTCCAGGCTTCTTTCCCTTTTGTGAGCCTATGAAGTTCAACACTGGAGTTACAGTACTAGCTGCAGTGCTAAACAGACTGCTTACAATAAGCTTTTCTCATGAATTTTACATGAAGTAATACTTACATACAAGGCAAAATAAATCTGAACTATGTTGTTTGCACGCCCGATTAATTGGAAAGAATCTGCTTCCTCTGATTATTATCTTAGCCCAATTAAAGTAATCAGATGAAGACACTGACATGACAGCTATGTTGCCTTAATTGGGTTAAGGCTGAATTGTTAGTGTGCCTGTAAACATAGCTGCTAAGAGTTCAAATCCACTTCAGACGGAGCCCTGGCGGATGAGGGGATTAAGTTTGTTAGGCTAAGCATTGTGGTAAAATAGACACCTCTCAGCAGTTTATATGAAATGTTTCCTTCATGGTTTTTATCCTTGCTTTATTTACAGTATATACTATACCATCAAGCCCTCCTGTGATTGGCTATGCCTCTGCTCAAGGCTTCTCAAGTATGAAACCGGTATGATGCTGAATTGTGATTCAAATGAACTACATGTCTTCTTTTGTTCCAGATGATCCAAACCAGCAGAACACTGATTGAGTCAGCTGACGTTGTCTATTCCAAGCTCACACAAGCACAACGGGCAGGTATGCTGCACTATGGGAATGAATGAATGAATGAATGAATGAATGAGACCTCAGCTTCAACATCCCTGTTCATCCCCTTCATTTTCTACACTGCAGAACATGTCAGTCACAACTGTATAAATAATCCAAGCTGATATTTTCAGCACCGTGAAAAACAGGGCAGGATAAAGTACATCTCTCTGCTACTGTGAAGAAAATGACTCACAGTTCAAGGACAAGAAGTGTAGCAGACAGAATACCTCATTTACTGGCATATTGCTTTAATTTGTTCAAGAAAAATAAGGTCAGAACGCACCAAACAACTGAAATCCATTTGAGGGGATATATATTTTCAGTTCTCCTGCTTTTCGATCCAAATACATTACATACATGTATTGTAAGAAAGCGCATCTGCAGCCTTCAGATCTATTGTGTTCAGTGTCCTTCTTCCTAATAGAATGAGCGTAGTATATCTGCTGCTACAGCATCTCTATCAACATCAACAGCAGTGCTGCCATCAGTAGAGCAGGCCATCATGAGTGAGTCACCACAAAGTAGTTATCATGTCAGTGGGCAGGTGAAAACAATCAGCCAGCCACACAGACAAAGGGCTACAGGAGAAAGACCACAGAGTGAATAAACATCATTCGAGAGGAAGAGAGAAATGAAAAGGTTTGGCAGAGTGTGGAGTGAGAGGGATGACAAAAACTAAGAGAAAATGACGGAATTAAAGAAGCATTTCATCAGAACAGCGTCTTTAAAAAGGGTGCTCGATGTAAGAGGTTCGGCCATTTAGGAGAGAGGGTAAAATTGACCATAATAAGATCATTAAGAGAGAAATGGCTTTAAATCAAGAAATCCTGTGGCTTGTCTCCTCCAACCTCTTTTACATTCAGCACTAATTGTTCCTCATTTGCCTTGCTTCTCTACTATGCAGCAGTGCCTCTGCTGAAGAGCTCCTCAGATAGGAGGAGCACATAGTTTGAATACTGACATCTTCATTTTGCATGTTTTTATTCCACAGTCGAACACTGTAGGCAACCAAAGACAAACGGGAAACCTACCGATTCAGGCCTATCATAGAGCTTATAATAGCTGGTGTAAACACCGACAGCCATTAGCAGTTTGTGTGTTGTTGTTTTGTGTATGATAAACCCAAAGTAGACAAGAAAAGCTCACTCACTGGCACATGCCAACCAAATATCCTGAGGCCGATAAGCCAATTTAAGCCTGCTATGCCCAGCTTTACTCCCTGGTGTCACACAGAGGCAGGCATATGCTTCACTCCCCACACCGCAACAAGCCAGGCTGATATTCGTGCTGTGCAATTACCCAGGGATGTAGGGTGAACGCTGGGGCTTCAATCATAGAGCTGTCCCATGGCTCCAAGGTTCCCCAGCCCAGAGCTGGAAGCATCTTCTAAGGCGTTGACTGCAGAGTTAAGCAGGGCTTAAAGTCCACACAGCCACAGCCACAGCCACACTCACAGCAATGTCAGTAGCTGGATACCAGAGGCTGCTGCTTAGTTTACTGCTGCTGTCAGGTGAAAGCCATATACTTCCAAAATCTAACATTTTCAGGAGCTACAGTAAGAAAATCAACCTTGTTTTGTGCCTCATGAGTTGTTCAAGCTTAAAGTAATTGAATTAATTTTGCTCAAAAGCCCAGGGGTTGAAGCATTTTCTCTAGGAGTGTGTTATCCTTGCAATCCAACTGAAGTGAAATACCTAAATTTGGAGTTACAAGGTTTTCACAAAAGTGCAGCATTATGTAAGGATGACACAATGCGCCAGAGGGTTGGAGCGACAGCCCTGAGGGGCCTCAGCTGCATGCCAAACATAGCACTTTCCATATCGCCCACTCCCCTGCCCCCAGCACTAACACACATGCCTCAGTCCAGACCCCCACCATTCTCAAATGCACATAACTGTTCATTCATGCTTCTAGACATTCACTGCAGTTGTTGTGGTTTTGATAGAGGCTGAAAAATAAAGAAAGAAAGAATATAATGTACAAAAAGCAGCAGCGTTCTCTGTGACATAATGTGGCTCTCCAGCAGGCTGCCAGAGAACCAGATGTTCCAACACTGTTTACCGAAATTCAATTACTTTGCTTTTTATGTGTAAAAAAAGATATATAATGTAACCTATTGCCTCAAATCAAAATTGGGAAATAGCAATTCTATACTTTGAATGAAATTTAGTGTTGGCCTAAGGCCAGCAGCATTATTTAACTACATGTTTCATCTCAGAATTGTTTTGATATTGAGTTTCTTGTTACTAATGCCTAACAGCTCTGTCTACATCAATACATGTAAGCACACCAAGTATGAAATATCCGTTTCTAATTACAGAAGCAAATATAATTGTGTTTGAATATCAATTAAGAGTATTTTAAGATAAGAAAAATGCTTGATATGAAATGATGGTGGTTTATACTTCCTCTGAAAGTCTATTAAGTTTTTTAGATCTGCTGTAATAATCTCCATCTTGCTTTAAATGACAATATTAATGCAGACACGTCTGTGCTCTTTGTCCTCTTCATCTGCATCCTGACTCATCAGGTCCCTGTTGTCTGTATGTGCAGATTTCTTCTATAATGGTCCATTGAATGTTTTTTTTTTAACACACACGGTTACTCCAAATGGAAATTTGAATATATCTATATAGTGATATTACATACTCATTCTAATAAGGAGAATTAGATTGATCGTGCGATGTCATTCTTAAAAAATTGCTGACAAACCTCACTTCAATTTGACCTTCATAATCCTGAATATGTGACAAATAGAAAGGTTGAGAGGGTTGAGCTAAGATACTTCAATCTAATTTTATAATCAAATCATCTAATGAAATGCTCCACAGTCTCACCTGCCTCCCTACACAAATGCACAACACAACCCATTCTCCTTGAATGGGCTTTGTGCCTCTTTCTGTCATCTTTGTCTTGTTCAGCCTGTGTCTCGGTTTATTATAAGCTTTTCTAAGCCTCTAGAGAGCAGAAAAACCATGGAGGACATTGGGATGAAATCATGACTCCCCAACGAAATACTGTATCTTTGTGATGGCTGGAAAAGCACGAATTTACCTCTTTTGATAGACTGACAAGCACTGAATGCACCCTTCAGAAGCCATCTCATGATTATGTACAGACTGACAGTGACAATAGCAACAGCCTGAGCACAGACAGGCAGGGAATCAGAGAGTGGACGCGTACGAAGAGCGAGATGGTAGATTTGCATAGAATTGAAGGTTTTGTCCCTATGATCGATCTACAGTAGGAGCCAAAGGTATAATTTTGGTGTAATGGCTGTGTGAGAAGCGGAAAAAGGTGCTATTAGAGGACGGGCTGTCAGCATTTGAGATGGAATATGGGATGGAGTAAGAGGTGTGTGTGTGTGTGTGTGTGTGTGTGTGTGTGTGTGTGTGTGTGTGTGTGTGTGTGTGTGTGTGTGTGTGTGTGTGTGTGTGCGCGTGTGTGTGTGTGTGTGTGTGTGCGCGCGTGTGTGTGTGTGTGTGCGCTGCATCTAAGCTTAATTCAAGGCCTTTGATTGCACCTGACACTTTTGCCCTAGCCAGTGAAAGTGTGCTCTGCTCATCAGCTAAATGCTGTTGTGACAGGACCATAATCACAATGACGCGCAGGCTGCAATCTGAAATGAGGGAACCTGAACTAACCTCCTGCCGACTAACTTGTCTTTCGTTTTAAATTTAAGCAACGTGGAGTGAGTGGCTTGTTGGCAGATTCTTTACGCATACGGCAGGAGAAAAGAAACAGCGACGCAGAACAGTTTGGGGTTGCTATGGCTCTTACTTCCCAACAGCCCCTCCTCCCTTTCCTCTTTCCTTCCTGTGTTCAGTTTATGCCCCATCATTATTGCAGCTAATCAGTTTAATTTGGGCAGTGAAGCTGACGTGTTGATAAGGATGGAGAGGTGCTGGATGATCCCCCCTGGGCACTATTGATGGCTCGCCATCACACACACGGCTAATGGGGGACCAGATAGACAGCTGCGATGCACACTCTGGCACCTCCAGATGCTACCACTGTGTATTTGTGTCTGTGTGTATACTCTTTACACTGGATTATGTGTCTGCATGCATATCGAATCTGTTTGTGTATGGAAGGCACAGCTCCCACTCCCACTCCACTCCTAACTAGCCTTAGCTCCACTAGCAAGTAAGGATTTTATTTTGATTTTGGAAATTCTGAGCTTTTGTGCTTGTGATCCTCATGGGAGATGTAGTTGTTAAATACTACAAAGAGCGGTGGAAAATAACTAAGCACATTTACACAAGGACTGTACTTCTATTTTACCTAAGTGTTTCTATTTCATACTACTTTAATTCAGAGGGAAATACTGTACGCTACTACATTTATTTGTAGTGACTTTGATTTTAAATACAAAACATATGATCAACTTAAAATATGGTGCATTTGCATTGACTATAGGTCCTGCATAGCTGCACACGTGTTTGCGGATATTGTGATTGATAAACTGTCAGGTTTACTTTGTGTAACTTGTCCCACAAGAAAACTAACAGGAGAGTTATCAGTCAATCCAGTGCATGTCTACACAGTCCTGAGAAAAGTATACTATGCACCAACCAAAAGTTTACTTCAAGTCAGCTCTACCTCAACCTGCTACCTTAAAATGCTGCTTCAAGTACATTGTGGACAGCTTTTCTGAAAGAGAGCTCCTCTGAGTTTAGAGATGCTGGTAGAACATTGCTATCTTAGAAACAAGGCCTTATTTATAAAACATGCATCTCAATGTATTCCACATCTAGGTTATGAGGCGATCAAGGGTCTGATTTGAATATAGTCCTAGAGCTGTAGTCCACATTAAAGCAGGCCCTGGAATAGATGCAAGCTCACTGTATGAGTTTAGAAGCTGCTGCCTGACTGTGCTTATTTACTGTGCTGCCTTTCATGCAAAGACTCTCTGACTGACCACTCAGGCTATGTTGGTATCGTCTGAGGCCACTCCATGTGGATTTCATTACCATGGAAATCCAAGGGATAACAACATATCCCTCCCTTTGTCTCCCATGGCTTTGTACATTCATTGTTTTCCTGCCTCATCAGCAGCTGGAAAATCCCATTCTCCATTTGTAATGATGAAATTCTGCCTGGGATCTGCAGTGTGTGTGACTCAAGATAAATTAATAGAACACAGATCTGACAGTATGTAGCTCCGACTCACCCCCCATTTCCCATCTTTGTTTTCACCATTTCTTTTCATCAGATCCTGTTTGGAGATTCTGTTTGATTTTATTATTTACTTATCCTTCTCTCTCTCCAGCTGTAGCTGTCTCTTTTTCTGTGCATGTGTATTTGGAGCATAAGAGGTACTGCTGCAGAACTCATTACAAAGGCAAAAAAAATCTCTCTGCTCAATGCAGAGACCGTAATTATTTACTGAGGTGTGTGTTTGTGTGTCTGAATGTGTTTATTTATTTTGAAAAGGCATGTTGTCTGTCCTCCTGTCTGTCTGTCTGTCTGTCTGTCTTTTTGACTCTCACTCTCTATCTCCCGCTCTCTCACGTCTGGTTTCCATGAGAAAAGCAAAGCATACGATCCTGTCTCTTCAGAGCGTGCCATGGGAGCCATGTTTTGTTTATTAACTCAAATTTCACAGAGTTTAAGTAACAATAAGAAACAGCAACTGTGTGACTATTGGGGGAAGGAAATGCTTAATAATTGGGAAATTAAATGCTTGAAGAGGCTGTATTACGACAAGCTGCCTCCAGCTAATTTCATCTCTTATTCAGCTCTCTGCCTGCCTCGCTCCCCAAGTCCTCTGATCGCAAACCGCCTTGGCTCAGCTCTGCACCAGCAGCAGCCCATTAACTACACCAGATTACAAGATCAAATCAGCCTTAAACCCTGTTAACACAACTTCCAGGCTTTAGAAACAGATATTCTGCAATGACTGGACATCACTAATTATATGGAAATTAAAGACAACAGGGGTCCTGGCTCATTTTTCGTAAGGTTTAGTCTGATGTGCATTGAAGACCAGAGAGTGTGTTTTTATTTACTTCTTAACCTCTTGATCTGTGTTAAGTGTGCTGTGGGTTGGAAAAATGTAAAACATACAGTTATGTCAAGTTGCTGGAACGATATTTGCACGAATGTGTTGTGATGAGGAGGCCTGTGTCTATGTGTGTACATGTTCACACGTTTGTAGGCAGCAGTTTGGTGCAGTGGGAGACAAAGTAACCGCATGACTGGAGAGCACGGCATACTTTGATCGTGCAAATTGTGCATTGAATATTAAACCAAGCAATTGTGTTATTCAATATTTTGTAGCTTTGTGACACATGTTATCTCTCTTCTTGGAAAATGCCATTTACGATAGAGTTATTTAAGAAAAAAAAAAAACAAGCAAGAGGCGATAGTCTGCCACTGGGCTGAGGTAATTCTCGAAAAGCAAAAATCAATTTAATTAAAGACTTCTCTTGACAACAGTGGAGGTGCCATATCTGCCAACTTGTTACTGAAAAGAGCTGAGGACTACTGAATGAATGACTTTTGAAGATGGGCTTTTGTGAATTATAGTGCATTATGCTTCGTCAATAGCTTAAGGTCAATTGTCAGGGACAGACTGACAAGCAGACTGAGACATATAGCATTAAGAGGAGTTTGTTCTTAAAGCCCAGAGGATTAGTAATGGTCTGCCTGAGCTAAATGAAGCCACACCTACTGATAGACCAATTAAAGGTTAGCTTGCATTGCACTACCTCAATTTTAGCCCCATTAGCACATTGTATGGTGAACTGCTATTGTGGCCATTAAGATGCTCATGAGGAGCTGGCTGCATGTCTTTTGTTCTGCAGACTTTGTGTTGCACACTGCATGAATGGGAAAGAGACCGTAAGAGACCATTAACCTCATCAAGGACATTATGTTTGTGCTCTCTTTGTTAGTCGTTAGCCGTTTATGACTTTCTAAATCTTTTCGTTGCATTGCAGTTTTGTTTTTGGCCTTCCTGATATAAATTGTATTTTGTATATTCTATTTATAATTCACATATCATGTGTGTGTCTGTGTACAGGTCTGGACTTCCATGAGGACTTGCATCGTATTGGAGCAAAGGAGGGTCTGAAAGGCCGCAAACTTCAGAAGGCCATGGAGAGCTACGCTTGGAACATCACCGTCCTGAAGGTGAGATGGACTGAGCTACATCTGGCATGTGGCCTTCAGCACAACAAAGACCCCTATGTTATTTTGGAAACTACAACCAGCTGAATAAGCAATCCCAGATGCTGTTCTGGTGTCCTAAGAGAACCCTCTGAGCTAATTGTATTTGCCTTGTCTCTAATCTGTAAATCTCTTAATTAATTACTCCTGATTCCAAGTTCCGTTTTTTTTTATTTGCTCATGTTATATCTTGACAAGCCATGATAGGATTGTTCAAGCGTGTTTGTAGATACAAACTTGTTGCTCTGTTATTCCTCCGAAGGGTACTCTGAGCCCCTAGGACATGCAGTGAAGATGATGCTCATCAAAATGCATTCCGGGAGATAAGGTTGCCCAATGCCCTCATGCCCAATGCCCTCATTGCCTCTATGAACACCAGTGGTAATACCAGCACTGATAAAACACCACATGCTGCTCAGTGTGCTCTGCACAGTGGGGCCTGTTTTGCTAAATAAGGAGCAACAGAGCAGCCCGGATATTTTTATCTCATCTCATCTCATCACCCTGAAATCATTTACTATTGAGTGAAGAAGCTCCCTTGGCTGAAGCTTTTTGCTTTTGAGTGTGAGGTTAGGTGGCTGTTAGGTGGCTGATTGCTTGATTCTTGTTTGCCTTTTGATGACCGTCTCATCAGATACGTGGTAGAAAAGTGGTAGCTGTTATTATTATTAAAAGAAAATCATTTTAATTTTGGTTAATGTTTCTGTCTAAAACATCAGAAAATAGTGAAAAACTACCTTTACATGTACCCACAGATTGCTTGTTTTGTCCGACACTCTGTCTGAATGAATTTAATTAACAATGATATAAAGAACTTAATGAAAAAAGCAGCAAATCCTCAAATTTTAGAAGATACAAAGAGCTAGGTTGATAAATGTTTATTAACTGTTTCCACTAAATCTTTGAATGACTTAATGTTTCAGCACTAGTGATAGCGTCTATAGTGCTAGTAGGTAAGTGTTTAAAGTTCTTGCACTAATACAGCCGCCATATGTGCAACAGCCAGATTTATCTTAATTAAGCTTCATTGCACTCTCTAGAATTGTTGGGAATCGCATGTCCTTAAGTAGCATAACAGATGGACACCCAAAACTAATCCCTGCCTCACCCGCACTCCGTATACCCCTGAACTTATCCAACTCCTCCCATCGCTGCCTTCTCTCTCCGAACACTTCCCTCCTTTATCCTTTCCTAGTCCTCTAATTTCTTCGATGAGCCACATTCTCAACATGAAGGCATCTCTTGGCGTGCACATAACTCTTGCTTCCTCCTCCCGTTCTTCATTTGTAATTTGTGTCTCATACTGAACATTTGGTGCGAGCCTGGTGCCTGTTTGCCAAGGCTGGCAGCTATGCCCAGTTATTTCACCTGTCAACCTCTCCAGATCCTCAGCAGGCCTGGAAGCTCTCGCTGGTAGATGGTGAGAAAGCTGTGAGGGAAAAAAGAGAGAGAAGGAATCTTCTCTACATCTCTCACTCTCTATCTCCCTCTCACCTTTACACTGATAGTTACAGTGAATGAGGGTATTTGCCCCTTTCTAACAGTGATACCACCCTGTCACTCGCTTTACCTCCCTGCCAAGAGAAAAGCAAAATTAGAGACAGAAAGAGAAGTTTTGAAGCAAATCAATCATATTGTATGTTTTAAGGAGGATAACCAGCTCCAAAAGCATAATGTAAAAATTGTTGTTTAAGGCTTATTGTGAAGCAACTACTCCAGCCCCTGCTGAACTTGCTCAGATTTTAGCTGAAGGTCACAGGTCTGGACCCTTTTTTGTTTTGCCAACACTCATTTTAATTTCCACTTGAGGTGCCCAAACTCTTTTTCATGGAGGGCCAAAACTTAATGGTGAGCCACGGGTATTGTATTGTATTTTACTGTAGTGTTAAAATTAAAAATGATCGATCCCAAATTCCTTTTATTAACTGTTTTCCTGTGCAAATTGTCACTCTGCCTGCCATGCTCAGATTATAAGGAGCATTTTTACCTAACCTGTTGTTTGTTTGTTGTTTTTTCTCTCATAAAAATGGACAGCCCTGCTCTATATAGATGATTGCTCAAGTGGGATCTTATTCAGTCCATAAAATAGATGCACAGCTCTTAGTCTTGCTCTGATGTAACGTACCACTCTCTTCCTACATCTATAACCTTAAAATAATAAACACTAAAGGCAGGATATTGGCTGTTGTTATTTCTATCAAATGGATGAATTGATTTTGATAACAAGGTGGGGGTAGATGGAGTAGAATTTGATGAAGATATAGTGGTGTGATTTGGTAGTTGCCCTGGTTTGGGTTTAGGACCCTGTGGATAGCTTTAGGCCAGCCATAGTGGTTAACGAACCTGAATACAAGTGTGGTCGTGATTTGGCTCTGGCAGCGCAGGACAGGCTTCTCGCTGTCTTATTTTATGCCCGGTGAGTCATGACTTACATAATAATCTGTTTTTTTCAAACATATGACTTATTCATGCTTGTCGTGGTTTGCGTGCTGGAGTGGCTCAGGTAAAAGGCCACTTGCAGCACACTGACATCACCTGGGAGCAGAGCGTTGGATGTTAATGTGCAGGGTAGCACCTTTACTCATTCGGCAATATGTCAGACTGCTGTGCCTACCTTGTGCCACTGAGAACTTCATCCCTTTCAGCATTTACACCAGAGTGGGTCAGTCTGTCTCTTAACACAGGGATGTTAACTTAACGAGCTGTCACAGTGGGTCAGACCAAAGTGAAGTCCAGTGGGAGGGAGGGATAATATGAAGATTCACAGATGAGAAGGTAACTGCTTCCAACTCGCTTGTGAACAGACGTTTGGAGGGTTGGTGGTGTAAAGAAAGTGTTGGAGCAGGCACGATGAAAGAGATGGGGTTGTGGCAAAGGCTGAGAGGCCTGAGGGGAAGAGTCAAAGACGGTACACGTGTAGCAAGTTTGTAAAAGCATGTGGTCAGATTTCTTTTTTTTTCTTTTTTATTTTTGGACAGTTCTAATAATATAAGCACCTCTCACACACAGAAATAACTGCCTGTGGAGAAGACTCCACCACATTTCCACATGGCAGAGACAGCAAGCTGAAGGAGGCAGGCAGCCATGGCAGTGGCCCAGATTGACTTGACAGTGCTGTAAGGCAGGATGCCTGCCCTGACCACTTCCTCCACATATGGCAGGGATTCATCTCTGGGGTGCTCCCAAATAAAGAGCAGAAATGTAGTATAACATTATTACCATATGACAGCGCTATACACCAGCTGAGAGGAGCAGTATGAAGGGCTGGCACCTAACCAAAGGCCTTCATTCAGTGGCTTTATACTGCCCCCTTCTGGATCTTAAAGGTTAATGCACTAAGGAATAAATATACCTATACCGCTAGATTTATGCTACCTTATTTTATCTTCATTTAACCAGAGTTCTTTTGAGATTAAAATCTTTTTTTCAAACAAGACCAGGCCAAAAAGGTGGCATAGAACTGATCTGACCCAGATAGAAGAAGTTAAAGTAGGCCTGAGGGAATAGATATCAAAGGTGTTTCATGCTATTTCTGTTGCCTTAAAATCTGATATGGTTACATGTTGTTGACAGTCTCTCTCTCTCTCTCTCTCTGTCTCTCTCTCTCAATCTCAGGGCCAGGCAGACCTGCTGAAGCACGCCAAGAGCGAAGCCCTGGACACTCTGCGTCAGATCCACTGTGCAGCTCAGTCCTGTGGTCTCAGTAAGAACGGGGCAGCTTCCCCCCAGCTCCAGCACCATCCTCACCACCAGCCACAGCAGGTCCAGATCCAGCAACAGCCTCAGGCCAAGGCACACCTGCACCCTCCACCACTGCACCAGTCCCAAACTCAGCCCATATCCCAAACCGCACCTCAGGCTTATTTCCATCCCCTTCCCCAGCAACTTCCCCAGGTACCAGCTGTTCTGGTTCAAACTGTTTCAAAACCACCGGCCTATCCTGAACCCCCACCCTTACCCCAGCTTCAGTTTCAGAGCCAGCAGCAGAGGGCCACAGGACCTCTGGACGCCATCCCTGAGAAAGAGATGGTCGGTGACGATCCTGCGGGATCCTGCTGACCCGCAGCCTGTGCCCACAGAGAATCCTACCCAAAGAGAGACAAAGAGAGTGAGATAGAGAATGAGAAGCAGAAGGGTGTAGAAGAACAGCAAGAGGCCAGTAATGAAAGGGAGATGGAGGAAGTGGCAGAGAGAATTAAAGAGATGATGATGGTGAGGAAGACTCGTCGGGTTAGAAGTGAGACACAAGTCTGAAAGGAAGTTTGAGTTGGTCCGAAGGCTGAAGGAGAACAGAAGAGACCTGACAATTTAATCACACATTTCTGAACAGGACGTAGAACTGGAAAGATACTGTTTACTTTTCTTGTGGTTTTGTAAGATAATCTTCCTTCTGAGCCAAGACGTTTAGGTCTCTTCTGTTTTCTCTTTTGTGAAATGCAAAAAGGGCAACAGATGGTAACAAACTTCTGGTATGTGTTTCTGCATAGGAATGCATTTAGCAGTTGGATCAGTGAGTTAAATATGTCTCTCTCTGGGCAGTGCTAGTTGCATGCCCCTCCACTATGTACTCTAGCTCTGTGGGTACAGGCTTTACCTCGCATTGGCATTTTCTGCCACATATTTGCCTTTTCATTTCCAGAGACCCTCGGCATGTCCTTGAGCTTTGATTTCTTCATGCTCACACTCTTCCACCACCATCTTAAAGAAAACAAAGTGCAAACCCTCACTCCTTTTAACAAAGAGGATCCCATTTTAATTTTAAGTGCACAACGTAGAGCAGCTAGACTTAGGCTGAGCTCTGTAGGAGTGACAGATGACCATTTCAGCACAAACCAGGAAGCTGTAGAGCTAAAACAGAAAAAAAAAACTGCCGCTGTTCATGTGTTCAGTCACATAAATGCTCCTCTTGTTAACCCTTGCTGGTGTCAACCTCCATCAAGCCCTACACATCTCCAGTGTCATTCCTTAGGATTTAAGTTTTTATATCATTCCCGGACTCTCCCCACAGGGTCTCCTTGTCTCCTCCCCAGGGGCTGTGTGTGTGACGTTATGTGAGTTGGTGTTTTGGTCCCCAGGGTGGAGCTAGCCCACGTCCGTAACTGGCAGAGCTCACTAGCCAATCTCAACTGGAATATTTGACCCTGGCTGTTAGAAGTCAAAGGTCAACATGGTACTGCTGTCAATAAAAACACAATAAAGTGAATATAGATGTAAAGTGTATGTAAAATGTACGAAAGGAACATATATTGCTATAATAATTCTTGCAGACACAGACATTAACGATTGATATTATAATAATTGTTGTTAGTTCTATTGATATTCTTATTCTTTTTTAACATTACTTCCACATATACAGTGATTTGACACCTGTTGTTCTGTGGTGCAGATCAGGACAACCAGTGCATGTGGGAATGGAACGAGGGATTACGGGTTAGCACCACAACACAAGGGTCAAACAATAACCTGACATGTGTTTCACTGCAAAGTGAGTGTGGATTCTGTAAGAGCTCCTTTAAGTGGCCCATTAAAACTGGCTTCATTGTTTATCCTGTCTCCTCGCGTTCATTTCTCTTTATTGACTTCCAAATGGGAATACATGCAAATGCATTTAACAAGGATGTTAAATAGTTTGTAATTTGACATGAAATGTAAAAATCAGTACCTGAAGCGACAGTTTTCTGAACATGTTTTAGTTATGTAGGGTTCAGGAAATGACTGTGAGTGAAGTGACTTTTTTTGATTGGATTCAAACAGCCATCGCTTTCTCTTTAGAGCATTTTGAAAGCAGCTTTCACAGTGCATCAGAAGCAATCAATAATGCCTTCCAAAAGCTTTATTGATTGCTTTGATGCACTGTTAATTCTCTTGATCTATTTTTTTTTTCTCATCAACAAACAAGAAGTAAAAGCAATTTGTTGTATGCCTAAGTTTGTCTATTTAAAGCAATGCTCCCTGTTCTCCATAAGATGGCAACAGATATTAAGTTAAGCTGTGAGGATGAAAGGACTAAAAACAACAATGACAATGTTTTTCTGTTGACTTATGTATGTGCCAGTATTCTATGGAGTGAAATCATCCCATTTCAACTAAAATAGTCCTACTGGAAGTTTTGGGGACCTTTTCAGCTTTGGTTCCATAGTTTCATCAACGCTGACAATGCCACTAGTGACACTGTAGAAGCAAGAAAATACACAAAACTGTTCGTCTTTTGTATGAGAGAATAAAGCCCATAGAAGCTCATTAGCATAACTTTTGAATGAGCTTGTCATTAGAACTGAAAAAGGGCATCTTGGCTTTTTTTTTTTCTTTCTATTTTTATATTTTAGACCTCATAGGACAGATTAGTTAATTAACTTCTGTCCCTCACCACTCATTACAATGGTATGTTTTCGCAAACCTTTGGCATGCGGCCACAAAGAAATACCTGTAGTTCATCAAAGGTCCAGAGAAGTGCCTAGGAGATGATCTGCCACAGGAGACTAATTAATGGAGACCGGCCTGTCGTCAACCCTTCAAATGAGCAAGGAACATGAGAAAGAGAATTAGTGTTTTTTTTTGTTATGTTTGTGGTTGACCTGAATGACGTCCATCGGTGTGGACAATATAAAAGACACGTATCCTTCCCCTGTGGAGATCAGATATTCAGATGACTCCCCTTCACACAAGCCAGAAGATGACGTGGTTCCCCACCAATTTCCAGAAAGCTAATGGAAAAGACACACCGAACAAGGTAAGACATCTTAAGTTTGATTTTTTAAAATTTAGAAATTAGTGAGTGATTTGTTTGACATTGTATAATTGTGATTTTAAAAACGGCTTTATAATTTATGAATTTGTGTTTGTCTTTTTACTTCTTTATACATTTTTCTCCATTTTCATATCTTTTTTAGCCTCACCAAGATAAAGGCAGCTGTAGTGTTGATAAATTAGTCATGTCATGTCATTTGTTTCAAGATTCTAAGTAGCACATTCACATGGTGAAACCACAGTTGGGTGGCATTTAAAGGGCGACCTATCCTACAAACTTCTTTTAAACAGATTTTCTCTGTTTAGGGCATCAATATGAATCATAAGTGGGACATTTAAAAAGGTTTGAAACATTTTCTGAGGGGTGGTCATGCATGTAGTTATGGGTAATCAATGTGTTTACATAGTAATACAAGGGTTCCAAGTTAGTTTAGATAATACTTCATGTTCCTTTCTTTCTTTCTTTGTTTTTATGTTTCAGTATAATATAATCACCTATTGTTGCACAATTTTTGAATGATATGAACTTAACAAAATAAAATGCCTTTTGTTAGAGTGTGATGATTTTGTTTATGTAATACTACTTTGGCTAGAGATCAAAGTTTTACCATGTATGTGTGGAGTAAGTGTCAGTATGATATGACAGGATATTCAATTATTCATATCCTTTATGCATGGATAAATAATAGTGCACAGTACCATTATCTCAACAGCTGGTCATGGTCTGTGTGTCCTTGACTCGAGGTTAGCGTTTTATTAGAATAAGTGTCAGCATTGGAAATTCAGTAGTTCATATTCTTTATGCATAGGAGTTTGTCTCTTGTTGATTGAGTTCTTTGCATCAATCAGCATTAAGATCAATAATCAATAATATTTAGAGGAGACATGCAAATAAAGAATTCTTGTTTCAAAGGTTGCTTTTTGCTGCTTCAGGCGTACATATCATGTTCTTGCATCAGTGTAAACTTATGTCTTCTGCCCAGCAGAAAGCCTTGGTGCTGGTTTTGATGTTGCTACTGTCTCAACTGGCCTGCGATGCTCACAGCGTGTCTGAGTGCTGCAGACAACCTTCTCGTTCATGTCGCCTCTATGTGTTGCTGTGTCGCACTGGTAGCAACACATTGGGGGGACCTCTCACAGGAGATGCGGCTGCTGGCATCCTCACTCTGGGAAAACGAAAAGAAGCTGATGGTCGCTTGCAGAACCGACTCCAGCAGCTTCTCCATGGCTCCAGAAACCAAGCAGCAGGGATCCTGACTATGGGGAAGAGGACTGAAGAGAGGGCTGGTGAGCAGTATATGGACTGGATGACTCAGACAGGAACCACCATCATAACACCCCTGCCTGTTTTACGCTAAATACCTCATGGTATAAGCATACTGGGACTCTGTTCAAATTTGCAGATAACACGATGAAATTGTGTAATATTGTACATATATGGAAAAGGCTATCTGGTGTAATAAAAAATATAAAGCTGACAACATGTCTTTAATCATTCCTGGGTGGATTTTTTTGGTGTTAGAACTAAATATTTCTTAGATTTTCTATGAAGAAATTGTTTAAAGAAAATTCATAATCCATATGACATCATAGGGACCTTTGACAAAAGTAATTAATGATTATATTGAAAACTAAAATCATGTTACTGATTATAATACACAATCTATCTATTAAACAACTTTAAGCAGTGTGTATTTGGCTGCTGCAGTGTTGTCAATTGGCTCTTTGTTTGCTGGTACAAATGAGTATTCATACAGAATCTGCTACAAAAAATCTTATGTGAACAACCTTGTCTGTCTTTAATTTCTTTCTTGCCCCAGATTTATAATAAATTTATTTATTTTTTCAGACTGAATAGTTACAGCCAAGAATCCACAATGCCTTTTATTCATGTACCATAATGATGCCTTTTGCCATTTTACCATTTATTTCCACTGCACTTCATTATTTAGTAGATAGAAGAAGCTTAATGTCAGTTTTGACAAACAGTAGACCTGGACCTTTATAGCAATTAGAGATTAAACATTATCTCTCTAAAGAGCATGACATTTTTTCACTTGGTTAAAATATAAAGAGCTGCTGAAAACAGTGTTGTTCCATTAAAGTCTTAAAACTTACAATGTTTGATTTGGGGTATTAGTGTTGAAAGTGTTGTCTACAAGTCAATGGGTAGCTTCGACTCTCACCCCACCCCACCCCAATAATTCGTGTGCAGTCCCTCACATCGAATCAAAGCCCAGCATCTTAGATCATGCCTAAGAGTCCATCACAGTGTGGGAATAAAGAGGACCACAAGATGGTGCTGATATGATAAAAAGTGAGAAAGATAGTGATAGGCTGATCCAGATTGTCTAATAGGACACCTTGTGCTTGTTTTCCAAAAATACAGTACATATATATATATATATATATATATATATATATATATATATATATATATATATATATATATATATATATAAAAAATCGTTTTACCTGTGGTACTCTGTAACAGAGTCGTGTGTATTTACACTAACTTGCATGATTGCATGATTTTTTTGAGTTTTACATGAATAATGTTGGGAGTTCAAAACTCTGCCCTTTTTCCAAGAAGATTGCAATAAAAATATCGTCACTCATGCTGCAGAATACTATAGATATTTTCCATATGCTCCCTCTCCTTCCACTGAGGTTCCTTTCAGATGCTGATGTCTCTGTATTTGAACACTGCTTTGCATGAGCTCTGATTAAACCCAAAATGCTGCCTCATGTTGAGGCTACTTATATAACACTGCCCTCTGCTTATGATGGTTTCCACACAATCTACCACAATCTAAGGTAAAATGATAAAGAACAATGAACAACCACAAATTAAAGAAAATGTCTGAGAAGCTGTTGTGGAAACATTCTTGGACTGAGATGAACCCAGTTGCTTTATCTGGACTCTTAAGTTAACAGTGAGCTATGCTAACACATACAGTGTATAGGCTGCATGATACGCACACATAAAATAGGACATAATCGAGAAGGGCTGCTGCTCACCAACATGTTACAGCATACACCTTGACACAAGCTGCTCGAAAACATTGATTTTAATAAGCTGTTTGTTTTTTTGTTTTTTTTGCCTTTTACCTTTTCATGGACTCGATTTTAATAACCTGTGCATTAATGAAATGTCAGGTCTCAGTGGATGTGTGATTATGCCACTTCGCACTCCCATATAGTACCTGGCGGAAAGAGGTAATCGACAAGGAGGCCATACATAACAATGCACATTGTTTTTTGCCGTCAGTGGGTCTATGTGTGTACATGTAGGTTTATAGACTGTGTGTTATAGCAACCACTGGTATATGTGTGTGTGGGTGTTTATTTATGTACAATATAGGTAGCAAAGAAAATGTCATATGGTGATTGAAGCAGCAGACGGCTGATAGATCCTTTAAGCTGCTGATGCCATTAAGCTTAGCCGTGGATGTACTGTAGTGTCAATGAGCCAGACAGTGATTCAGTGCTGCTCTGTTTTCAACCTGACCTCTGACCTCTATACATCCATAGAAGAGCAGAAGTCCAAATATACACTTCATATATACAACACATCAATGATCAACAATTTTAGGTGAGCAGCCGGAGCAACAGAAAAGCAGCTTGTGCCTCCCAATAAGGAGTTTCAGAAAAGGGACAAAGGTAGAGGGAGTCAGAAAAAGAGATGAGATATAGAGAGAAAGTGATTTCAAATAACTTCTCTTGGGAGTGAGAAGTAGAAGGATGCAGGTTTTGAGGAGAAATGAGAAGGTGAGAGATAACTAATAAGAGCACAGTGTGTGTGTGTGGAAAGGGGGATGGTTCAGGCTTTTGTATGAAAGACGGAGGGAGGGAGCGAGAGAGGCAGGGGACTCGGAGATAGCAGGAACCATGGTGAGTGGAGTTAGACTGACTGAAGAGAAGCTGAGGCTTGATACTGGAGCAGTGCTGAGAGCAGAAGGATGCGCAACTGACGCTTTAGCGAACTACACCTGCGAGCTCTCTTCCGAAGAAGAACTGAGATTTCTGTATAATGCAAGTTCGTAGTTTTGTCTCGACAACATAGAATAGGAACAACTTGCACTCCGTTAGAACATTGTGGAGGAGTTAAAAGTGAGAGCACGAATAGGGGCATGTTCTCTTTCAGGTCCTCTTTGGGGAATGGTGACGAACTAATGGAAACTGTTGTCTGAGAGTCTGCAGCCTTCTTTTAATCTAGTCCAAAATGCCTGTGATGAAGGGCCTTCTTGCTCCACAAAACACCTTCTTGGATACCATTGCAAACCACTTTGATGGCACACGTAAGTATATTTTGGAGAAGAGATTTAAATTATGTTGCTTTCATAGCTAGTCAAGGTAAATAATTACTACATTGCATATTATGTCAGTTTCCAGTATTCTATGATTGCAGCTTAAATGTCATTTGGGTTGAAGAAAAGCATCCCGTATGTCCATTCATCTTCAGCCTAGTTGCCTGTGCTAGTTTTAGGGCATACTGTATCATCACAATAGGGCAGTAAGTGTGTTTTAAACTTTTTCTCCAGAGGTACACATTATTAAATTAAATTAAAATCATCATGCCGGCAAATAAATTTGTCTCAGTTTTGAAACTGGAACTCAACCAGCTGAATGTACTGTAGCTTTTAGGATTTTAGCCTTTGGCATTTTTGTATCCCCATTTACATTGTGACTGGCACTGAAAAACATTGCTGTCGACAAATGTGTCTAACAGGAGCGAGATCCAATTATAAGACTGCGATTCATGACAGTAAACCAAAACTAGAAATGGAGAGGGACAGTGCAGTCCAGGATGATATATTGAAACTGAAGAGCCACTTGTTGAGCCACAGTGTTTCATTTGTGTATATTTTTCAGTCAAGGTCTTCCTTTAAAAACGAACAACAGCAATATTAAAGGCTGTAGAGTTTATGTTTGTGCCATCTTTTCTCCAATTTAAACACTTTTTCACATACTTCCCTGGTAATGTCTGCATGTTTTCAGCAGGGTTTAACATTTTTCTCACATATTTATCCTAAACATGAAATTTTAAAATTTTTAAGGCTCTAATTTTGTAGCAGGACAGGACTTTTGCAAGATATATTATTTTCTGAACATGATATGTTCTTTGTACAACGTTTTGGTGTTTTTACACCTTGCAGAGGGCACATGATGGTAGGGTGGCACAACAAGATGTGAGATTCACGCAACTGAGGCAATGGAGGCGTTTATATTTTAGTGAAAATTGGCAATTTTTGCTGCTGAAAACAGATATCTCAATCAGGACCAGATATGTTTTAGCATAGTGACACTAATTTAATAATTACGTGATAAAACGTAATTAAACACACTGCAATCATAAGAAATCTTTGACCTGAAGAAACAAAGCTTTACTTACAAAATGTAACAGATGTGACTCTAATGTTTGCAGTCCTTTATTTTCCCATGTTTTTTTACAGATTGGATTCAAAACAAAAATATGCAAATTTGTGCATCAAAAAGATGGCATGACAGGACTTTCAATATTTCCAAAAATATGAATTCAGCTTTAAAAAACACATCAAATACAAATTCATTCTGCTGATGTGTTGACAATCTGAACCTCCGTGATAGCAATTTTCCTATTTGAAATCTTGTTTTAACGAGTGTTTTACTCCACAGAACTTTTTTGCACTTTTATATTTACATATAAAGCTGACGCAGAAGTTGCATGCATGAACTATGCTGGTCTGTGCTATTACATTATTAAAATAAAGCCAAAAAGTTAGACAGTGGTTGTTTATCTTCATACTTCAAGAATCATGACTGTTCACTTATGACTGTTTCTGCTTCCTGACCTACTAGTCCAAGTGTGTTAATGTGCACTATGCCTTAGAATCAGTCATCAGTAGGCAGTGGACAGCTCTTTCCAAAACACGATGAAAGATGTGAGAGATTGTGTATGGGTCAGCCATGTGTGTCCTTTGCAGCTTAGCAAATTCACAAATTCAGCGTGATGACACTATCTCTTTCTGCATCTCAATACACTGCACTCATACAAATCATCTTCAGCCCTTGATTTCTGTATGAGACACACACACATACTGTAGATAGACACACACAATCTCTCAATCTTAGCTGCTACAATACTGCATCAGATGTGCAAGTGTGCAGATTGACCAAATAACTGAGTGGGAGGTAAAGGGGCCAACCGACAAGAGATGGTCAAAGCATTAGCACTATTCAATCTAAGAACTACCTTGAATCTCTCTCGGGTTGAATTGAAAGCCTTTCTGTGTGGTGATGTCTCTTTGAAGACAAGTGGATAACTGCAGAGCTGAAAGTCTTTTTTGAGTCATATCTCTATGCAGAAGAAATAACACAAATATGTGTTGATGTGAATTGAAGAAGGGCTCAGGGGAATGCAGATGGCATTCACATGAACCTGACGTGAGCACAGAAATTAATTAAAATGAACTATGCAGAGGCCAAGAGCCAATCAAATATCACCAGAGGTCTGGCTTTATCGTCCTCTTTGAAAGAATCACGGTATTTATTTGTAGACTTTATAACAAATAATATTCATCTAATAGAATATTTTTACTCTGTGGTCTGTGGGTTCAAGGAGGACATACTAGTACTATACCATCCCAGAAAACATTTTTTTGTCCCTTCTTCTCGACAGTTTCTTGTACTAATTGCCTGGGTAGGTGTTGGAATTGCATTTTTCCCCTCCTGAAGTGCTGTCACGGATAATTATTGATAAGAATAATTGTTTTTGAGTGACTACAATTTAACTAAGAGGAGGCAAACATAGAAGAACGCCCAGTAGAATTGGAGATGTACAAGGATAAAAGTGATTCACTGACTAAGAAAGCAAATTATCTTATTATATAATGATTTGTAACCTGCACAGATTTTTTCATCTAAGCTTAGATGAGATGATTTACTGACAATAAATCACTGTGAGTATGTTTCACAGATAATTCTTTGGTCAGTCAGGCCTTGATGGCTGTCAGTATGTGACCCATATTGTTTTCTTGAATAAAATGAAGGTATGAAGCAATAGAAACAGGCTGAGGGAGAGGGAAATGAAAGTGTTTGATTTTAGAGACAGGACATGACAACTAGTGATAAGAGATATGACCAAGATGCTCATGAATATTACAGTTGAGGTGGGGCTGATTGGCATCAATAAAACTGATGTGCATACATGATCAGGTAATTAAAGAAAATCTGTACAGGGGCTCGAAGGGCTTCGATTTTAGCTGAGGAGTTATTCTTTCATGTTGTAAGCACTTAAGCAATTAGAGTCATTCAAATCTGTGAAATGCATCGAATATGAATCAAAACGAAGCTAATATTGCAGATTCCTGATTTCATGTGCTTTAGAGGGCACAGCGTCTTGGTAACCCCGTAGATGCAAATTGCAGGATTGCCATATGTTTTTTGTTTTTTTTCTACACAAATTGCTATGGCAACATGAGTGTGGAAAGATCTTAATTTAGTTTCTTGTCAGATTAACTGCACACTTATCAGGTAGAAAATATTCACACATTTCATATAATTGCATGTCTTTTCCTGTGGAACACTTGTTAACTCCTCCTCGATGCCGCCTGCTTGGTAATTACTTTTTGGGTTTAAAAATCCTATGAAATGGATCAGGTGAATCTATAACTGCATGCATCTGAATAAACAGTGGTCTGTGTTTACTTTGCTTGGTTTATGGAGAAAACAAAGCATCACTCTCATTAAAACTGGCTGCAGTGCAGGTGTTCAATGTTGTCTCTGCACCTCATTATAGTGTTTTTGCAGAACAGTCAAACAAAGATGCTCGTTTGAAATCTAATCCACTTGCATTCAGAGAGTAACTGTGAATAAATGAAAAAAGACACCATTCAGTGGAATCTGTGTATCTGTCTAAATATTGAAGGGATATTTAGGGTTGTGTGGAGATGCATTAGTGAATGTGTTCTCTCTTCACTGGAGTGCATGACCTCATGTAATTTATTTTTACAAATCATTCTGCAGCTTATAAGAAATTTATCAAATTAGGTAGCCTATCTTTTTTTACTGTTTCATCACAAATGAGACACACAACATCTTGCAGTTTAACTTCAGTGCTTTGTCAAATTGTGGTTTAATGATTATTTTCTTCTGCTTCACCGCCTACACTTTATGCCTTAAAATAACTATTTAATGTTCCAGTAGTTAGAAACAATGGGTAATGGTGTCTTCATTTTTCGAACAAGTATCTGTCTGAATTGATTTCAGATCCTCCATTATTTCTCTGGCATTAAAGCATCCTTCAGGCCCAGATAAATTCTCTCTCTTGTCTTATGGGAGAAAGCACTCTTATGTAATAACTTATTATTTAAGTTTATTTTGAAACATGCTTCTCAGCTGTGTTAGATAGAAAAATGTTCTATGTGTTTTGTTTTTTTTTATCATGGAAATTGCAAGAAGAAGGAATCAATCTTCCATACAATTAATAACTTATTAATAGATACAAAGAAATCTGAAATTAGCAGCAACAACCAACATAACTTAAATTGAATTAATTTCCTCATTTCCGTTAAAGGTCCAGTGTTTAGATTGAAGTGGTATATAGTGGTGAGGCTTCAAGTTGCAACCAACTGAATACCCTCCACCTCATCCTCAACTACCAAGCGTGTATGAGAGCCTACACTGGCTGCCAAAAAACGTGAAAGACCCTGTTTTAAGTGTTTCATTTTTCCATTCTTGGCTACTGTAGAACATATTGGACTCCAGGGAAGAGGACCAGCTTACTGTGTAAATAAAAAGGTCCCATTGTAATGGTACAAAAACACAACTACTCTTATTTTTAGGTGATTATACACTAATGAAAACATAGTTATCCATATTGTATTCTATTTGTACACACTGGACAAATTTCAAGATGAGATTTTCAAAAGATGTAAAGTGTAGGCCTACTTGCAAACTTGTGTGAAACATCTTTAAAGGAATTCACTTTTTGGGAAATATGCTTATTCATTTCCATTGTCATGATAAAAATGTGAATGTAACGCTACTGCTAGCAGCCGCCTAACTTAGCTTGAAATGAGAAACTCTCTCTCTAAAGGTAACAAAGTCCCCCTACCAGTTCTTTAAAGCTTCTTAGTTAATAGTTTGTGTCTTGTTTGTTTGATCTGTACAAAACCTGATATGTAAAAATGACAAATCACTGTTATGTGACTATTTCTTGGTCAGAACCAGTAACTTTCTGGAGTCTTATCTGGTTGCCTGGCAACTGGCAGTTTATTAGGTACACGTAGCTTCTTCAGGATGATTCTAATTTTCAGTTTTTATCGTCATTTTGGAGGATGGAGGATGAGGACACCTGTTAGTGTGACGCAATACTATTCAACAGCATCACATTATATATAAATAAGTTTTTCCTGTAGGGTCCTTAGACTCACCTTTAGGGTAAGGAGCTCAGACATCTCGAGGGAATTTGTAGAGCTGCTGCTTCTTTGCGTCGAAAAGAGCTAGTTGAAGCAGTTTTAGGAATCAGACCAGGATGCGTCATGGCCACTCTCCTTTGGAGGTTTTCTGGGCATGAGACCCCAGGTTAGATGATGCTGGAGAAATAATATATCTTATCTTGCTTGGGAACACCTTTGGATCCCCTTGGAGGTAGGACTGGAAAATGTTGATGGAGTTTAACTTGCTTAGCCTGCTGCCACCACGACCCAGGCCCAGATAAGCACCAGAAAACAGAAGATGAATGGACAGTCATTTAATGCAACATGAAATTGTGTGGGTGTGTGTGTGTGTTTGCAGCTATGTAAATACTAAATGTATTGCAACCGTTGGCAGGATGGAAACATGCTCCACATGCTAATTAAGGGCCAAAGCCTCTCTGAGGCACTGGTCCCCCATGGAGCCAGCTGGGACCCTGCATATATCCTTAGACTTCATACACACCACCAGCTTACTTTCAAAGCCCTCTCTGTTGTACACTAGACTATTTCTGGGCTCTGAGCTGAAAGCAAATAGAATGACTCAGATAAAGAAAAAACAAAGTTGTTTTCTGTCGGTGCATCAACAAATGAATCAAATCTGGAGCGAAGTCTGTAGAGGAAGTGGAGGAAAAAGAAGGCTCAACCAAAGATCCTGGTCGCCTTGGCTGAATATTATACTTTCAGAGCTGCAGCTATCTCAAGCTGTGTCACAGCTGTGCAGACAGAAAACTGCAAAATATTGCCTGTTGTTCAATCAGTCCTTTTCATTTCTCAAAGTCACACAGTAGCTTTACCTCCAACCTCTTTTATTTCAATTGCAGACAGTAACTTCCTGCTGGGAAATGCTCAGGGTCGTTATGGCTACCCCATCGTGTACTGCTCTGACGGGTTTTGTGAGTTGACTGGCTTTGTTCGGAGCGAGGTGATGCAGAAAACGTGTACCTGTAACTTCCTCCATGGAGCCGAGACCAACGAGAGTGTAATCCAACAGGTGGACAAAGCTCTGGAAGGCCAGCAGGAGTACCAGGGAGAAGTCTGCTTCTATAGGAAAAATGGTGAGGGATATATTCACGTGATCCCCCAGAGGTAGCCGTGCACTCTGAAACACACACTTTTTAGTATTGTATTTAAATGACATATATGTTGGTGGTGATGAATTTAACCCATTTTCCTGACCTTTCTATCACTGTGAGGACAGTTATTTTTAAGGAAAGTAACTCCAGTGCACACACAGTGGGGAGTAAAGTGGGGTTAGCAACAAGAAAAAAAAGCTGTTATTCCTGTGTTAATAGAAATCCCATTTGGGGGGTAAAAATTGTCTAGCTGTATTGCTGGGTAATCTCTGTGTAATAACCTTTTTAATATCCTCAGGAAATCCATTTTGGTGCCTCCTAGATATTGTGCCAATTAAAAATGAGAAAGGTGAGGTGGTGCTGTTCCTGTTATCCTTCAAAGACGTCAGTGAATCATATGGCAAAAGCCATCACTACAGCCAAGGAGATGGTGAGGCTCGGCTACATGCATTCTCTAATTGTTAACAATCCCACTTTTATTTAGATGATTTTATCTTCAAAATATCATGCTGCCACTTTCATTTATACAAGCTAAATGGAATACAGCCTTTACATTGATTAAGTGAGTGTTATGATTTTGCTCACAGGTATGTCAGAGGCAGCTCATCAGAGCAGGAAAAGCAATCAATCACACTTTTCCCAAGCTCGAGAAAGGGGGAGGACTATACTGCACCAAATGACCAATCTTTTCACCAAGAGGGGAAAGAGGAAACTTACCAATGTGAGTACAGACCGCTGGCTTCAAAATCATTAAACCTACCATATAAATACTGTATTAATGTAATACTGATAATGAACTTTCCTTAAAAGATTGATAATTTACCTCTGTAAGTACAGGTGACATTTTAATCAAAGCTTGCCCCAGTTATGGTATTTGCCAGGCAATGTCAAACTGCAGTCAGATGAGCTTTGACACCAATCTTCAGCCTTTGTACATTATATCTTAACTAATGGCAGTTCTAAATGTCACATTTTTATTATCTAATATTTTCACAGTTATTGTCCACTCATGCAAAAAAAGTAATATTGTACAAGGCTTGGTCTGCTCAACAAGGATGAGAAAATACACCTTAACTTGGTTATTCAAGTCTTTTTAAAATATTATGATGATGGGTATGATGATGGATGATTATAGCCATCCAGTCTGGCTTCCCACAGTGTTTCATGCTGATCTTATTACTGTATGCGAGCACTGCCTCAGTAAGCACTGGAGAAAATTCACATTCTTTTTTTTTTTCATTTGTAAATTTGGTTTCATTTATCCAAAGAATTCATTATACATAAGGGCTCAAGGTGGCTGTAAGCATAATCCAAGCACTTCAGGTTTGAAAGCTTAAGTAAGTTTATAAAATGAGTTTCCTCCCTCCAACTGTGTCTACTCAGCACCAGGATGTCAGTGAGAGCACTGCAGCTTGAAAGAGTTTAATTTCAAATGCCTTTTCTTTCAGAGTGTGTTTCAGAAACCGTCTCTACCTGAGTACAAGGTGGCAGCTGTGAAGAAGTCACGTTTCATCCTGCTGCACTACAGCATCTCCAAGGCATTGTGGGACTGGCTAATACTGCTGGCGACCTTCTATGTTGCTGTTGCTGTGCCCTATGACATCTGCTTTGTTAGTCACGATGAGGGCAGTGACCATCACTCTCTTGTCAGTCGCAGCACTATAGGCAGTGACATAGCAGTGGAAATGCTCTTCATACTTGGTATGATATATTCGTATTTAACACTGTATGTTTGCAGTCATGTTATGTTGTAAAAAGTATATTTTAACTACAAAAACGATATGGACAATTGTATTCTTTTTTCAGTAAGATAATTAGAAGCTTGTAACACTGTAATTTTAAAGTAACATCTCCTACACTGATTGCATGCTGTACACCAGCTGACCTTTGTGTGGAAGCATCTTGAGCAGTGTTATGAAGAGACAACAATGTTCAGTTTAAATTAAGAACAAATATATTTTCAGTGCATCTGCAGCGGTTTCCCTGGCAATGACTAACACATAAACCTCCTACCTTTCCTCACCCACTCAGCGTGTCTCTGTTGCCCCAGGTTACCAATCATAATTAGATTTCTCTCACTTCGTCCCACTTTTCCTCCAAAGGGAAGTGTGGTGTGATAGCACATCTGTCATGGGGCTGACTTCCTCTTTCCCAACAAGTTTGTCTGGGGATAGAGAGTGGCAGAGTGAACTCACCTGAATATAAATTGAATTCATTTAAATTCGCACGCTCTCTCTGGTTAATCACAGTGCAATAAACACGAGAAGAGCTTGTCTTTGCAAGTTAAAAGTTAAATGTACTGCATGTACTGGATGTGTTACATTAATTGGGTCATATGTACAGCTAATCTTGCTATTGCCACCTGCAACTTAATCTTCTGATCTATAATATAATAATATATATAAATAAATATAAAATCTCCCTGAGCCATAGTAGCATGAGTAAACTCCCTGTTTTAGGCCTAATTGTATTTTTGTTTGTATTATTTCTGTTTTGTGATAAATTTCCTTTGCCTCTGTTTTCTTTGCTCCTTTTCAGATATTATCCTGAATTTTCGCACCACCTATGTGAGTCAGTCAGGTCAGGTAGTGTATGACGCCCGATCCATCTACCTTCATTACTGCACCACTTGGTTCTTTGTGGATCTGATCGCAGCTTTGCCCTTTGACCTTCTCTATGCTTTCAACATCACCGTGGTAAGATTATTGTTTTGCATATCTTAAATTACATTATACCTCCAGTGTTTATTCTTTCATGTCTTTTCAAGTGCACCAACTTTAAGTCCGGCCACTCATGTTTTAGTGTTATTTCCCCAGAGCATTGGACTGGAAATGATTACACCTCCACATTCAACTACTTTACTCAGCATTCTTGTTTGTCTTCTCGCTTCAGTTCTATCCCCCAGATAAACACTAGTACTTGGATTAGTCTTACTTTGCTGGAGGCCTCAGCTGACACACCAACACATCTCTCTAACTGCAGCCTTGGTTTTGTTGAAATTGACTATTAAAAACTCTGCGTCTCACGAGAGACTATTGAAAGACTTTGAATCAAGGTTAGAACAGAAAAGAAGATGATCTTCGGGTTATACCATGTATTCCATTGAGTATAATAGAGTCTAAAACCAGGTTTTATATAAATGATACAAAATGTTCCAGCGTGTATGTTCTTCTCTTCTTGTCCAGACCTCATTGGTGCACTTGTTGAAGACGGTTCGTCTACTACGTCTGCTGCGCCTGTTACAGAAACTGGATCGCTACTCGCAGTACAGTGCTGTTGTCCTGACCCTGCTCATGTCTGTGTTTGCTCTGCTGGCTCACTGGATGGCTTGTGTCTGGTACGTCATCGGCCGCAAGGAGATAGAAAGCAGTGACCCCGTTACCTGGGACATAGGTGAGCACTTTGTGTGTATGTTTCACAGCTCCAAAACCATTGAATCAAGAATATAATGTTGCTCCTTACTCATCAAGCTTCCCTGAGACATTTTTTAGTGTCTGGCAACCCCAATGAGCCACTACTGCTAGTCATGCCTGAATGCCTCAGCATCATTTCAACCTCTAGCTTGTCTCCTCTCAGCCCAGGAAGTGTAGGTCACTGAGTAATTCCATTATATCACCAGCAATGCATTATATCAGTCTACATTATATCCCCCAATACCCATTGTATCACCTACAAAAGGAGTAAGGGTCATCCACTGAGGCAGACGGCAAAGAAAAAAAGAATGTTTGTCTAGAATTTGTTTAGTCACCGAAGACTGCTCTGTTAGTCTTGTAGAGCCATCTTCTGACCTTTCCCACCAGGCTGGCTTCAGGAGTTGGGAAAGCGTCTGGAGACACCGTACATCAACAGCACCATGGGTGGTCCCTCCATACCTAGCGCCTATATCGCCTCTCTCTACTTCACCCTTAGCAGCCTTACCAGTGTTGGTTTTGGCAACGTATGTGCTAACACAGATGCCGAGAAGATCTTCTCCATCTGCATCATGCTCATGGGTGGTGAGTTTACTGGTGATCTCAGAAAATTCCCAGAATTATGATAAACGTTCTGAAGATATCGTAATGTTACTCCCTCTCCCACCTCCAGCCCTGATGCACGCAGTGGTCTTTGGTAATGTAACAGCCATCATACAGCGCATGTACTCACGGCGCTCTCTCTACCACACCCGTATGAAGGATCTCAAGGACTTCATTCGTGTGCATCGGCTACCTCAACAGCTGAAGCAGAGGATGCTGGAGTACTTTCAGGCCACCTGGTCTGTCAACAATGGCATCAACGCCAATGAGGTGGGTGAAGAATCACAAATTAGCAGTGTTCTAATGATTCAGTTGATTACTCAGATTAATTTAGCCCTAATAATAAGTTTTTACATCACTAACTGTACAGTATGTGAACTGCTGAATGTGTGGGCTGCAGAAACGTCTTTCATGAAAATAAAATACATTTTTGTGTGGGTGCTAGATTCAACATTCAGAAATGTCATCTTTAAAATGTGGGTCACCTCACATCCTCTGGAGTCTTATTCCATTTCCTTAAGTAGACGGCACTTTGTTGCAAATAGAACTTCAGTAACAATGCCAGAACTGATCCAGGAGAAGTTGCCTGTAATTACAAGAGTAGGAGTTGAAATAGAGAGAATACTCATTAACACCCTCAGCATCACCGTCTGTAGATAATTAATTCACTGCTGAAGGTTACAGACACAGCCGCTGTTTCCTGAGAATGTGCTGGTTTTAACACCTCGTGTCTCGTTTTACTGAGAAGCTTGGCACGTCATGTGAGTGCATTAACCTATAATCTGTAGTTTTTATTCTGGTCTTGTATTTAGCAGTAGCGGAAGAAGTATTCAAATCCTTTAGGCTACTTAAAGTAGCAGTAACTCAAAGCGAAAATGTCTTTATTTTGAAATAATATTGGTGTATGACATGAGTACCTCATTGTAGTTTTGTTTTCAGACACCTGATGGATCCACATGCCATTTAGCTCTGATTTGGCCTCACTTCCACCTCTTGACTAGAATATCTGGGAATCAATCATACATCAGCGTGATATGTGAACTGTGAACCAAAACTATTAGCTAAGTGGCTAAAATTTGCATAAAGCTGCAGAGTTGGGTGTTCTGTCCTGCACCATGTTTACATCATATGTCTTTCAGCATGTTTTTCAGTTGTCTCTTGGAAATCTGACAGATGTATTCTGTTCTAACTTATGCAGCTGTTAGTTGTCCTTGGCTTGTAACATCTTTCTAGGCTTCAGCTGTATTTTTTCCAAATTAAACAGGTGATTATGTATTAGGCTATACATGCTACCAATATGCTTATGGGAGCATACATGCAGCGATACTTGCCAGATCCAGTAAGACACTGACATGACCCAAGCTTCTTGTTCTTTCTCTATTCAGCCGGTGTAGACAAGAAGTTAGTGTTTGACTCAATTAGTGCTTTTCACATTTCATGGAGTGATCTGATTCAGTGTTAAGATAAAAGTATCCCCTAGTAGAGCTTAGAAATGGATACAGAACCTTACAGTGTTTAAAATAACAACCAGATCACGGCGGCAGCCTTCAGTCGTTTGAACAAACTTTTATTCACCACATGAGCTTGACCTACAGTATGTCAGCAGAGCCATCAACAGAGAAATCAATTTGACATAGACAGTATCAGTCTGCTGCTTCTTGAAGTGCTGCTTTTTGGATTTTTCATGGGTGTTTTTTGTGTAACAGTTTTGCATAAAGGCATCTAGTCTTTATTTGTCCATTTATGCTCATCAGTAAAAAAAAAAAGACCAGAAATGTGGTTATTTCATGTCTCCTGAAGCACTGGAGCTGCTGCATTTCTCCATAAAATGCATTGCAATGGTGACTGAAGAGTTTTTCCTGTACCCTTCTCAGCTGCTGCATGACTTCCCAGATGAACTGCGAGCTGACATTGCTATGCATCTGAACAAAGACATCCTGCAGCTGCCTGTATTTGAGCGGGCCAGCAGGGGGTGTCTGCGCTCCCTCTCCCTGCACATCAAGACCTCCTTCTGTGCACCAGGGGAATACCTTATACGCCATGGAGATGCCCTACAAGCCAACTATTTTGTCTGCTCAGGTTCTCTGGAGGTTCTGAAAGACGGCATGGTCCAGGCCATCCTGGGTCAGTGTGCACTAAATATGAAACATTTCCTCTCTTACTCATTCTGCACCATTCCACGGTTTTGCCTTGTCATAATTGTCTCTTTCAATTGACAATCTCTGCAGGCAAAGGTGACCTTATTGGGGCTGACCTCCCAGAAAAAGACCAGGTGATAAAGACAAACGCAGACGTGAAGGCGCTGACCTACTGTGACTTGCAGTACATCAGTGTTAGGGCATTGAGAGAGGTCCTCGGACTGTACCCAGAGTACGGCAGCCGGTTCAGCTCAGACATCCACCACAACCTCACCTACAACTTGAGAGAGGGCAGTGAAGCTGACGTAAGACATTTGTTATAACATTTGGGCACAGAAATGTCTTTACTTTCGCTCATTAGCAGCAACATACCTGTATTTTGCCACCAAATCTAGAATGTGTGTAATCTCTTGTTAATTTGCTTTAACATCTCCAGGGAGTAAGGAAGTTTCCATGGTCTTCCCGGCTGTCTCAGGTATGTGTGCCTCACTATGGTCATTAATTCAGCCTTGATCTGCTTGATACATCTGATAATCAGTTACGGCACAATCTGTTTTTACATCATAAGGCGTCTGCTTTAGTAAAAACTGTTGTGGTAAGTGTGGAAAATAGCCTAGTCATTACTTGGATTTATTTACATAACTGAGCTAAAGATGGATGCAATGCTGCTAATGAAAAAGGAAAAGTGAATGAAACATATTATCTATGGATTGCACAGGCATTTTAGCTAATCAAGTGATTAAACTTTAAGCTAAAAATAATTGGGAACAATGAGTCTAAAAGAAGCCTATATGAGCTCTGATATTAATAAGACAGTTATAATAAGAGGCAAAGAAGGCTTCGTAGCTTCTCTATTATACTCAATGATACTGGAAGAAATGTCAATAATATCTAAAGTTCACTTACTAATGTTGTAGCGAGACTGCAGCTGTTTGTTTGCTGTTTTTGGTTTCGCATAGAAAGCTCTGAATTTATTTAGCATTGACATTAAATACAGAAACATGTGTTATTTGACCATATTTAACACCAGAAACTAAATTGGACTCATAGTAGATTTCTTAGATTAAATAGGAGGCTCCTTTACTATACGTTTTAGCCTTATTTGTACACTGATATGATGGATATATCGTTAAAAAAGAAAAAAAAACTCGCAGTTTACATTCATGTCCACAAATCAAAGAAAACATCAAATGTTTGATCTATTGTCTCCACAGGGTCACAGTTCTAAGGATCATAAACTACCCTTTATCATTGAGTCAGATGATACAGGTCATGGAGAAGAAATGAGACAATCTCAGAGGAGAGTACCTCTGTTACATGGAATAGGCAGCCCTGTTCGTCAACCCTGCCTCAGCACCCTGTTAGGGGAAGAGCTCCACCACATCAACGCACTCCGAATCTGTCGGTCACCTGTTCAGGACGGTAGAGGCCGCAGCCCCTCTCCTCAGCCATTTGTCAATGAGGTGTTCTCCTCATCTCCTTTGCCCGGACTTAATAGTAACTCAGGCTTGAACCATCGGCCTGCCAAGCTACTCATGCCATCTTTGCCTTGTGTTAGTCCACTGAACCTTAGCCCCAGGTAATCAGTTCAATCTGCTTTACTCTGATTCAGTTATGAGTTTGCATCTATTTAAAATGATGTAACACTGATTTGTGTCTCTACCAGGGTTGTGGATGGAATCGAGGACGATGGTCACGCCTTTCAGTTTAATGTGGAGCAGAGCAAGACAAAGACTAATGTAACAGGTACACTCTCTGGTGGCTGTACAATGGATAACAAGCGAGCTGTACTGGATTGGGGGCAGCAGAAATCTTGATTAAAAACACTTTTCAGGAGCAAATGCTTAACTCTAAATTATTCATGGTTGAATAAAAATATAGAAAAATATCAGATTCATGGCACTTTACCGATAATCCTATTCATTTGGGATTTGATATCATATTATATAGTGCATATTCAGTTGTGAAGGTTGTTATCTCAGCTCAGCTATATTTATCTATTTTCATCCTTTTCAGACCAGTTCCAGATGAGCGCTAACCTGCTTCTGGAGACAGAGGAGGTGAGACAGAACATCAGCAAACTGAACAAAGAGGTACGGTCAACACCAAGCCAATTTTAACTGTAGTCTTTGACACAACTAGGCCTTTATTATTTCCCTACAGGCGTATCACAGATTCTTGTCATTGAGGATTTATTTTAATTTATTAATAGGCTACAGCTAACTTTTCTTTTTCCTCTCAGGTTAACAACTTGAACCAAGAAGTATCCAACCTGGCCAAAGAGCTCCACGACATAATGCATTTCCTACCGTCTCATATGGCCATGCTCCATTACACCCCTCCTGTCTCTTCATATTCATATGGCATACCGAAGGCTCCCAGTCCTAGTGTGACTGCTTCGAGCAACTGGCAGCCACACGTCCCTTTAAATATCGCCACTGGGTTGCATCTCCATCATGAAACAATCAGCCACCCTGCCAGAAATGTGTGGGGCTGCAGTGGGATGTCCACCCAGGGCAGAAACCCCACCTTGCTGCACTCTTCAAGTCCAATGTCATCCTGTTTACACCTGTGCTGCTCTGACAGAGAGGGGGGCACAGCCCACAGGTTACAGAGCCAGTGTGGCACCTTCCAAAACTCCAGAACAACTCCAAACTCTCCCTACATGACCCACCCGCATGCCCAGGGAGGTCCATCCCTCCTGGCCCTCAGTTCTGCCTTCAGTAGCTTCCCTGTGATTTGCCAGGGCCCACAGGTCGCTTACAATGCCTCTATTCCCACCATGAGCAACTCCCACCCTCTATGTTCACCAGTGAATTCTGTCTACTCCCATCCATCTCTGACTGTCCAAACCAACTCTGATCCTTCACATAATCAGACCAACTCCCAGACACCCATCCATTCCTCTATCACTCCCACTGGCCAGTCACAGTATCACACTACCTTCAGCTCTCTCACCCCTTCAGGAGTCCATGCTTCAATATGTACAGGGCACAACCAGAACCAACAGGGCCCCAGGCAAAGTGACCCAGTAGGATCCAGTCCTATCCACCACACACAGGACTTTGCATGTTCTCTGCTGGGGCAGGTAACAGACAGAGACTGTAGAGCTTCACTGTATCAAGACAGGACAGACAATGTTGAATTTCAGAGTATGAGCAACAGCACTCTAACTGTAGAAGTTCAACCACATCTTTTGGACATGGAGGAAATACAAACCACATACTGATGACCTCACTATCTTATTGTGTTACAGTGATGACTTTATTGTAACTTCTGGTGTAAAGTTTCCATCAAATAAAATGCTCCCTGCCCAAATGCACGACCAAAAGCTGAAACCCTGCTGCCACAAGTGAATAAACTTTGCTTGTTAAATTGGTAGAGATTGTTTACCGGTCTGCAGAGATTATTATAAGGCTGATTCATTAATATCCACCAAGACACCACACACACTCTCTCTTCAGCATTCAGTACAGGATCTGGTGCACCACAATACATTAGCTCAAGGGAGATTCATATATTCACTGCTGTCCTCACAGCTACTATATGAATTCAGAGTGACCAAGATATGGGTATACAGCGCCACTGAATGGTGAGAGTTGGTTACAACAACCACAGGCTGACATTTAATCACACTCCGCACAGAAGAACAAACCTGGATCTGATTATTCATCTTGTGATCTGGTACAGTTGTACAGTTGATAAAGAAAACCACAATATTTTGCTCAGCACTTTGCAGTTTTTTTTTTTCTTTTTCTTTCCTTTTTTTTTTTTTTTTTAATTTTATTTCAGTCTTGAAACACATATGACTACTCTTTAGATCAGGGTCACTTTACCTTATGCACTGAAAATATGTGTTTTTTTATTTATTTCATTTTCATTTTCTACTATTATGGTGTGTACGTGTTAACGTATTAGAGGTGGCAATATGGTAAGAAATCCTTACAAAGTCATGCAGTAATTTATTGTCCTCCCTTGTACCTGCATATTTCTTACAGCGCTCCTTCACAGCTTAAACATATTTCTGACTGAACTCCTGAACTTTTGAACATGATAAGACACTCAAACTCTCTAAAAGCCTTCATCAGTGTGTCATAGGCATGTAGTCTTCACTGATTTTAGTTAGAAGTACAACTACTTTTTATTTTAACCTTGGAGGATATTGAGGTTCAAGACACTATTACAGGTCACCAGGCCTCTGATATGCAACCATGTAACACTCGACATAAAATCCTGACCTGGATGGTTTACTGTGGCGCATGTTAACTATAATTCAAGATCCTACACAGTAGCCTGTCATCTGTAAAAACAAGCAAAAAGAGCCATTCAGTGTTGTCAATATTGATTCATTTATTTTACAGGGTCACACAAGAACAGAGACGATTTATTGAAGCAAAGGAAGGAAGCATTATGTATCATTTTGTACAAGAGACTAATTATAGCTTCCAAGATCAGGCGAGATCATCCACCGGATCATAATGTTGATTAGAAACATAATGATTGTCTGACTTTATGACACTATTATCTATGTTAGTTTAGGCTGCATGCCTTATTATGTCATTTTCCCAATGTGAATGTTTTTCATACTCAAAAATGGTTAGATTGTCTGCCTGGTTGTCACTTTTTGGAAATGTTTTTTTTCTGTAATAGATTCATTAAAATGAGTTATAGATCCTCCTTCGGTCCTCTTTTCTTTGGCTGTGCTTGCTCATCAGTACTGATTTATTCAAGATATGTCAACACTCAAAGTTTAATAGGCCTAAATATTATCGCTGATGTGCTTTGAACTGACAACTAGCCATATGTGTTTTGATTTGTGTGTATTATGAAGTGAGTACTCAACTTTCAAACAACTATGCCCTAACTTATATTTATATATATATATATGTGCAGAAAAAATAAAATCTGAAGCTTTCGCATTTATCATTTACAAAAAAAAAAAAAAAAAAAACTGGCAGCAAAGGGGAAGTGAGAGAGTGTTCGATGTGGTTTAATGAGTTGTAAGGTGCACAGAGGACTTTATTTTCAGTGAAGCAATGGAAACCAGTATTTACTCTATAGGTTTTCATAAGGGAATAATTTGCAAGACAAGGCCTTCCTTTTTAGTATTCTCACATGCCATGTTTGGACATAGGAGAAACTGTGCAAGACTCAACCTATACTGCGGTAATCTCACATGGTGTGCAAATACCTTTACATTGTATTTGGTGCTTGTTCAAATGTTTTACACTCAGCTCTGAACTGACTGTGATCTGACAGGGATGTGCAGAGTTTGGTTGGGCCTGTGGATATCACCGTATATTCGTGTTTGGGTACTGACACGCATGCACCCAGGACTGATAAATAAAATCAAATTAAGAAACTGGAAGATGAGTAACAACAACTGACTATTATGTGTCAACACTCAAAGTTTTGAATATTATACATACAGTTCTTTAAGAAGCTGTTTGAAGCTATGTCTGTGTGTGTTTTATAAACAATTTAAGCATAAATAAAAGTAATGATGATGATTTAAACGGAGCTTGTGGGTTGATGAAATGAAGACGCTGCACACCTCCCCGGTGCTGCAGACAGTGGTGTCTTGTGTAAACTGTTGTCATTGGTCAGACAGCCACTGACAAAAAGTGGGACGTTCCCGGAAAAATCGCTAACCGGAAGGGAAGGCCAGAGCCCAAGAAGAAGAAGAAGAAGACGACAGCCGCCGCCGCTGCCGCCGATGAGACCAGCGAAAGAAGAAAAAGTATTGTAAGTCAAACAACTTAAAATTGTAGAAGATGGTGGAAAAAGAGCAACACTGAACGCACGTAGGGCGTTTTAGGCGGCCGATTGTTCGCCGTGTTTAGATAGCCTCTGTCAAATTTTGCTCAACCGATCAGCCAAGTCCGGGTTGAATCGAAATGTCCATCAGACTGGATCGAGAGAGGCTAGCCCTGTTAAAGCACATAAATGTCCGAAAAGCCACGGCACACATTATTGCTGAGAGACACATGACATATGTCTGTGATATGATCTATGTCTGCAGCAGACACAATAACACGAGTCCTCGAGTTTGTTCAGCGTCAAACAGCTGACGACGTGGGGCCGAGACAAGGAAAGTTGTCTATTGACGCTGTCGACACTTGGCTATTAGAGGTGCTAAGCTGGCTAACGCTTTCATAATTCAAGTTTTCCTCTCCGGAGCTTCGCAGTATTTTTTTTTTTTTTTTTTTTTTTTTTTTTTTTTTGTGTCGACGATTCACGCTAGCAAGCTAGTGCTAATGCTAGGTAAATGATGATGTCAATAGCTGACGTTAGCTGGTCGACGTTAGTTGGCAAGTTGGCAAACTGCTTTGGCACAACTACCAGTCAATATTATGCTCTCTGTATGCTGACCTGCTGTCGTAGCTGGCGTTAACAATATCTTACACCTACTAGCAAGTGTAGTTAATGTTACAGTACACATTTTGGTTAGCTAACGTTAGTTTATTTTCACAAACAGCGAACCTGTCTAATGTTTTACGAGTTAGCCAGGTCGGCTTATGACTCTGCTAAAGCTAGTCGCACCGACATGAGTAAACATTTTTAACTTACCAACTTTTAAATGTCATATTTTGGGGTTTTTTTCTGACTATAATTGATAACACTGGTAGCATGCACTTGTTGGGTAGAGCATTGCTAACCTGGCTTTGTTTGTGCCCTTCAGGTTAGCTAATAGTTAACGTCACACCTGAAGTGGATGCAATGTCAGTATGAATCAGTCATGTTCATGTGGGCACTCATCTGAGGTGTTAAGATTGACAGTTTTTAATACTTTCAGCATAAATGTCATAAAGATGTCATTACTGCTGACAGCATAAGTGTTATGTGTCTTCTTACATTTAACAGATCTGCATGTGTCTTCGTAGATTCTCTTTATGACTTAAGGGGAACAGGGCTTGGACCTTTGGGACAGATGAGGGATTTATGGTTACTTGATTGGGCTCTTGTTATGTTTATGGTGTCTGGACCTTGTCCTTCCGAAGCAGTGACGCTTTTCCTGACCAACCAGGCCTGATAAGTATACATAATAGTTGTTTTTTGGGGTTAAGAACTCACTTTTCTTACTCAGGATATGTTTCAGGACTGTAGTGTATTACGGAGTGAGTATATATTTTTATATACATATGCAGAAAGGAGCAGATTCTGCTGCCAGTGTACACAAAAGGGATATGAGAGTGTTTGTTGTGGTTTGATGAGTTGTGAGGTGCAGAAAGGACTTTATTTTCACCGCAGCTCTGGAAAGCAGGTCTCTTAGATTTTCATGCATGAAGGAAAACATTGCAATACAAGGTCTTCCTTTTGTCTTTTCACATGCCACGTTTAGACTGAGAGGACACTACGCAAGGCTCATTACTGTAGTAATCTCATGTTGTGAGCGAATACCTTTTTATATTTCACTTGGTGAATGTTTTAAACTCACTTCTGGACTGACTGTGAATTGGCAGGGATGTGCAGATTTTTGTTGGGCCTATGGATAACTGTATTTCTCTGTTTGGGGACTGAGTTTTCACAAGAAAAGGAAGTGCCTGTGATTTCCTAATGGCCTTAGTAACTGCTGGTGATGAGTATCCTGTTTGCTTTTCCTGAGTTATGTCACAGCTTCCCTGTCACCGTTTCCAAAGACATTCTTTATTAGAAACTCGAACTGTAGACAGGTTTACCTTGGATCATGAGCTTTTCCTGTTTCACTAGAAGTCTCCAGCATTGTTCCTGCTCTTGCGTCTTTGTTGTGTTGCACGTAAAAACCTTCTGCCGATAATGTGTAGGTCTTGAGCCCATAGTTTCACACCACACGCAACCCCCAGGCGAGACCGGTTAGCATAATAAACAAAAGGAGGATAGTGATGCACCCCTCATATCAGACACCGCCAGTTATTCAAGGACCCCACCCTTCAAATGAAGTGTGCAGCACAAGTCCCTGCCTGTTTTCACAAAACTGGTATAGTGACACCACCAACCTCAGAGATTGTTGGATTATTGCTTATAGGCTCGGTCACATTTTTGCATGATCATTGCATGTTGGCGTGCTGTTAAATATCCGCCCAATTATGTTTATTTTTCTGGAATCAATAACTTCCTTGTGAAGAACTTAACCTGTCATAAATTTTAGTTTGCATGGCCTGCAATGGAAAAAATGACCACATATCTTTTTTTTCTTTTTTTTAAATTTTTTTATTTAATTATTACAAAAATAGACCCTCTTTATTTGGTAATGCTACTAATACTGCTGCCTGTATCATTTTGTTTACATACAACAACACACAGGAGGGGAATCGTTTGACTGTCACTGTCAATTACTCATAAGAACACTCTGCCGTGTTTTTCAGTGTTTGGTAAAAGTTTTGAATGTGTAGAACACTGCCACAGATATTTTATTTGTGCACACACTCATATTTAGGTGATCAATGCACTGCAAACCCTGCTGAGTGCCTGGATGTCAAGCAGGCAGCAGAGCTTACAGGAGGCCATGATGAATATTTCACAGGCTCTCCCTCTAGTTTGCTCCTTCTTCCTGCCTTTTCTCCTCCCCCTTTCTCTGACCCATGTCCCACTGTCTGTCTGTCTCTCTCTCTCTCTCTCTCTCTCTCTCTGACCCACTTCCCTGTGGAGGTCTTCAGTGCCCATTAGGGATGCCATCAAAGCGTCCCTCGCAGGCTGCTTAAGATGTGTGCAAGTCTGTCTCAGTCGCAACAAAGAGCCTCTGATTGCAAGCTTACACAGCCACTTGTACCTTTTGCATGATATGCTGCACACACTGGCATGGATGTTACTGCTTTGGCAGAGTACTACATCATCAGTGTGTAGAATTTGATACAGTAATTGTTCAGTTTCCTGTTTGTGTTCTACAGTATCCACTGCGAGCAAAAACTTCCTCCCAGGACACATGATCTGTTTTGTCTCCTATACGATACTCTTCATGTCTTTGAAACCGTACCTCACTGTACTCCTCCTGTACTGAATTCAAGCTTATTATTACTAAAATTTCATTTTTAAAAAATTGCACGTCTTCTGTTCAAATCAGGGTGTTTCGGAGGTCTGTTTCCAGAAGTCCATCGCTCCCTCCTTCTTTTTGCTTCCTCTTGCGAGGAATGTGAACAGGTGAGAGTTCAGCTCTGCTGCGTGCAATCAAATGAGTCCAGGCCGACTTTGACCGAGTGAACAGAGTGCCTTTATTCCTTCTCCAACTACTGCTACCGCTGTGAAGGATTTCCTCTGCTCTTTCGGACCTTGTGATAGCGTGTTTCCGCTAGTTAAAGAGCCCAGTGAGACCTTCAGTGCACCGCAGATGATGTCTGCTGTAGATACAGGCGGTCCGTGCACCTTTCTTAACATGTGCATCAAAAGCTAGCAGATTTGGTAGCATGCTACTTGAGAGTAAAAGGAGAAAACTATAAAGGTGTTGGTATGTGGTGTTCTAAATATATACGGTATTCTAAAATCAAACGAATGCCGCAAAACGGAACAGAAGACGTCGAGCTGCGCAGCAGAAATGAGATCATACAGTGGACATGTGCAGCGTGGCTGGTTCACTCCTCTGATTTAAAAAAAAAAAAAAAAAACACCACTTCTGAATGTTTTACTGACAGTCGTGATCTCTCGTCACATGCTGAAGCTTAAGCTTCTCAACAACGAGCTGAGAAAAAGCTTAGCACAGCCAGACCTGAGAGTCCATCAGCAGTGACGCCTTTTACTTTCTACTTCAGTTTTCCTCATTTTTGACATTTCCCTTCCCACTCCGGAGCAGTCTAACCTCCTGCTTGTCTGCAGAACGCTTAGTGTTTCTGCGCTGAAGTTGTCCCGGTGACAAAGCTGAGGCTATCCCGTGTTTTAATGTGCTCAGCAGTTAAAGTGTGTTCTGCAATCTTCACTTCCTGCTTTGAGCTGAGTTGTGTTTCCTGTCCTTTGACCAAGCAGAAGCTGGCTGACCTCATGTGTATCACCCAACTGAAAAAAGATGAGGCAAGGTTTCAGATATGCAAGAAGTAAAGCGCATAAATCGTTGGCTTATTTTGACATCTCGGTATATGCTGTTATCACGCAAAGTTGTTCTACTTATCATGATTATTAAAACAAGCTAGTTGAAACATTTGGAAATTATACCTTTGTGCTACAGGTTCCTCTTATTACTGATTGCAAACTGCTTGCTGCTTGCAACTTGCTGGTTCATGTTAATATTTTATATTGGGTTCATTGTCGGGTTTTGGTTTTGCTGCATGGTAACAGCCACAAAGATTTTAATATAATATAGTCATAGTGCTTATCACTGTCACCCAACGTCTTAACAGATGACTCACAGGAACAAACGTGTTAACTTTACGCTGGGGGGTGTTAGTTTATGCTAATTGTTATGGTTTTTATTATAAGTTAAATTTCTTCTCGCACTCCTCTGTACGCTAACACCATTGATTCTCTTGTCTTGTTTTATTTATTTTAAAACATGTTTATCTGTGTCTTTTATTGTCTTTAAGTAAGTAAGAATTTCATTCAGTGGTGTACAATGACGTCTCACACACACACACACACACACACACACACACACACACACACACAGGCAGTTTGGACAACCTGTGGGAGCAGTGAAGACAGCATTTGTTTATACCAAACATGGTTAAATAATAACCTCTTTATCTGGAGGCTCAGCATCAGTGTGATGGAGGTTTTTGTGTCATAAACAGTGCAGTTCCACTATATTTTACTTAGTTTCATTTCTCCTATTGGTTGTTCTCAAAAGGAAAGCTTGTGGAAGCTTAACATCCTGATTGTGTTGTGTTTTCCAGCTCCCACTGGTGAGGTCTCCTCTTCCTCCGGCTCATCTACCTGCCTGAACTGAACCTGCCCTCCCCCCCCTCCCCCATCTAGCTCAGCCTCTCCCAGCCCTCACCAGCCCCTGCACCAAACCCAGGCCTAAAAGTCAACCACACTTCCTCCCAATCTTCACCCGGCTTCTTCCTCCCAATCTTCGACACTGCACCATGGCAGGGCGAGGCGGACCAGCACGGACCAATGGCACGGCAGCGAGCAACAAGATCTGCCAGTTTAAGCTAGTGCTGCTGGGGGAATCAGCGGTGGGAAAGTCCAGCTTGGTGCTGCGCTTTGTCAAAGGCCAGTTCCACGAGTACCAGGAGAGCACCATCGGAGGTGAGGGTTGTGTGTTTGATTCCCAGAATTGTCTCTTCTGTCCGTCATGTTTTGATGACATCATGGCTGTACGTCTCAACAGATGTAATTCACAGCTCGGAGGGATAAGTGAATGCAAATCTTTCATGGTATGTAAATATATGTATGTTTTCATCCCGCGCATCATGTGGCAGTACAAAGTTCTTCAACGTGTCAGTGGACGTAACATGAATGCTGAAGCAGAAGAAAACATGTCCTTGCCAGTGCAGAGGAACTGCTCACTCGTCTGTCTTAATCTTTTCTGTTGTCAGAGCCTGTGCAGGAGAGGGAGTGGCAGAACCAGTTCTCTGCAGCTCAGCACATGACTCCCTCATGAGCCACAAAGCTGCTCACACACGGCAGACATCCATATTGATTTTGCAGGAATAAATTGCATTTCTTAGTATGTTTTTAAGATAAAGAGCCTAAAGTGAACTCTACACATGGCAGTTCTTTGGCAGCAGAGCAGTGAGGTTACTTGAAACAGGAAGGAATTCAGACTACAATGGGGATTTCCGGGACCTCCTGTAGATTAGTGAAGCTGATCAAAGAGTGTTGTTCAATTTTAGCACGGACAAAATAATCTGTCTGTAACATTGACATTTTGCAAAATGGTGGGCTTAAATATGTTGTTGTTTTTTTTCTCCATGTTGGTGACTGCAGCCTGAGGGCTACAAGAAGTCAAATTTTAACTGGGACTTTGAGTACAGATCCCCGGTCCAGCTGGAAAAACAGCAGTGGCAGGTTTCCACTGGAGCTGCTGACTTCTGAGACTTGAGCTTGGTCATTATTTAATTTACTTCACTTCTTCTTTCCCACCGGCCTCCCACAGCCTCAGCGCCCAGTGTCTGTGATTTAACAGAAGTTTGTCAGTAAATAAACAAAAGTTCAGCAACTAATCAGGACAGTGATGAAATAAATAGTTCACTTTTGGCACATTTGCCTCTAACTGATAATATAAAGTAGAGAGACAGACGTAAAAACATGGGGAGACAGAGGAGAGGGGTCAGCGTAGTGACTGCACCAGAGGAACATGTACAACATGTTGCCTGTCTGGAGTTTACTCGGGTCTCCATCTGGTCAGTTCATTTGTCTGTTGCAACATTTTCATAACAAAACTGAGTGGCCAGATTTTTATTACTGCAAAAAAACTGTACACACACACTTTGTACTTAGTACATAGATGCATATTATTGTCATAAAAACAGTGAGGAGAGCCTTATTTTTTCACTTGAAGTGGAAATTGTAGTCCACTACCCTTACAAATGCTGAATGATAAGTTGATTGCTGATCATTAATAGGGTCTCCTATCAACAAAAGGAAATTGCTTATAATTTGCAACCCTATTACATGGGGATTATTTTCATTATTGGCTCATTGTCCCCAATAAAACGCAGCAAATTATCACAACGAAAAGAGCAGGAACTAGTGAATGAAAATCATTTCAGTTCTTTTTCTTGTTTCCCATATCTTATGAGTAGTGTGGCCTTTAGGATAAAGAGGCAGGATGCTCAGTGCTTACGCTCACCAGAGACTCGAAGCGAGTCAGCATGTTTTCTGTTCTACTCAACTTGTGGTCAGCTGCACGCCTGGTCAAAGATTACAAAGCTTTAAAGTCTGTGCTTTGCAAGTGAGTGCTCAGTTTCCTCTGTCATGTGACAGTTGGCTGAGTAAGCGAGTTGTGTGCACTCTTTATGTTCTGACTATAAACCTGATATTTTCTTTTTTTTTTTTTGTATCTCCAGCTACACGAATGCTGGACAATACAGCACCATATATCCCTGAATTTAATTAAAATCTTTTTTATCTTTTTAATAATTCGAGTCACTTAAAATATAGTGCTATAATAACAATTTCTTAACGTGTGCTCTTTACTTTCCAGCTGCCTTCCTCACACAGACGGTATGTTTGGATGACACAACAGTCAAGTTTGAGATCTGGGACACTGCAGGACAGGAACGGTATCACAGCTTGGCACCCATGTACTACAGGGGAGCCCAGGCCGCCATCGTGGTCTACGACATCACCAACACAGTACGTTTCGTGGACTGTGACAGTCTTGTGTCATCTGTTTGCTGACGCTTGTCATCCCATGTCTTCTGAGCTGATGATTTCTTACTTGAAGAAACAGCTGCAGACCTTTGCTCTTTTAAGAAAACTTGTAAAACCTGTGTCAGGGATTTAAAGTTTGAAAGCAGAGCTTTTTAAGATTATGCATGTGGCACTTTTTCTTTTTAAAGGATACATTCACACGTGCAAAGAACTGGGTGAAAGAACTGCAGCGACAAGCCAGCCCGAATATTGTTATTGCACTGGCAGGAAACAAAGCAGATCTGGCCAACAAGAGAGCTGTAGATTTCCAGGTAAAGAGGACTTTTTAACACTCTCTGTTACATTCTTGAATATATTAATACAAGCTGTTAATTTTGCCGACTGCTGCGTTGTATTTCTTTCTTTAGGAAGCACAAGCGTATGCAGATGACAACAGTTTGCTCTTCATGGAAACTTCAGCCAAGACTGCGATGAATGTCAATGAGATTTTTATGGCTATAGGTAAGTGTTCCACACACACATTTTACTGCCATGTGGTGCTGCAACAATTGGTCTGTGAATCGATGAGTTGATCAACTGATCAACATCTGCAGCTCTCTTGATAATTGTTTGATTATTTTCACCAGTGGCTGCTGATTATTTGATTACTTGATTACTCTGTTTTTTTTTTTTTGTCTATGAATGTCAGGAAATAATGAAAAATATAACTTTATAATATAGTATAATTTCCCAGAGCTCAAGATTGCATCTTCAAATTCCTTATTTTGTCTGGCCATCAGTCAAAAACCCAAAGTTGAAGCCTCATGTTCCTACAGTAGCCCAGAACAGACAAACTAAACACTAGCTCTAGACAGGGCCGCTGTAGTTTCTCCTTAGTGCTAGGAAGAAGAGGGTGAGGTGGGAGGGTTGCAATTAGCTACACGACTGTCCTTTTGATAGGGTGGCTGTGGCTCAGGAGGCAGAGCGGGTCGTCCACTAATCAGATGATTGGTGGTTTGAACCCCGGCTCCTCCAATGGTTATGGATTATTTTTTTGTCAATCAATTAATCAATTAATTGACTCGTCATTTGAGCTCTAAGTCATTTTTCAAGTGAAAATGACAAATGTTTAATGGTATGTGAAAATTATTAGTTTTTCTGCATTACTTGCATTACAGTAAATGTATATATTTGTTGCAGCCATGTTACCACAGTGCATACATTGATTAAAACGTTGTGTTCCCGACCCAAAACAGCCAAGAAGCTTCCCAAGAACGAGCCTCAGGGTGGAGCGGGCGCTGGTGGACGAGCCAGAGGAGGCGTGGACCTGCAGGAAGCTGCACCACAGGGCAGAAGTGGCCAGTGCTGTGGGGGCGGGAACTAACTAACTAACTAACACAACAACGAGTCAGCTGATCCAACCAATCTACAGCTTCGATCAACCAGACCAGATATTAGCCAGCTGTCAAACAATGTCCCAATGGTCAAACCAAACCACGGTCGGACCAACTACCCTCTGAGCAACACGGCACCAATAAACTGTTTGGCAAATGCGTCCACTGGCCAGTAAACTGCCAGAATCCACTGACGGTTCCAACAGACGAACCAACCAACAGACCAAGAAATCAACCCCACAGGCTTATTTACAGAATCATGTTTTAACCCCTGGACTTTGCCAATCCATGACCTCTCTATTGATGATGGACACTTGACGTCACCTTAGGGGGAAAAAAAACAAAACGACCCATTCATGGAAGGAAAAAAAAAAAAAGATCAGTCATTACCAATGGCACTTTAAATAGGGCCATCTTGCTCACCTTTGTTTCTGTATTTGTGTAGAGGAAAAAAATAATGCAGCAGGAAGGAATATAAAGAGGCTCATTAGCCGTGTCCTTTCTCTTCTACCCCCTGCTTTCCCATGCACCATAAATTTCTTAAAAGTATTTCCATCATGCTCTTATGACACTGTTAAAACTCCAGTCCAGGTGCATGCAGCAGTCCTTCACTTTTCTGTCTTGTTCCTGGTGAGCTTCCTGGAAGAGATGAAGAGAGAAGGTTCGTAACAGGAGAACGGGAATGGACAAATATTTCCTTCCTGATAGAGCTGTGTAGATTGAATTATCCATTGTTATTGTTATCACTATTATTACTTCAACTTCTTTTGACACAGGATGTTCAGTGTGATTCTAAAGCCTAGACTTTAAGGTTTTACAATCATCCGTCTATGTTATCAAACCATATACAGTAAATAGTACTTAACATTGTCACCCATGAGTAATTTTAGCATTAATGTAATGGTTTTGAATCATCAGTGTACAATTACAAATACATGAAGCAAGATTTGTTTTCTTGACCAAAATCACAACTGTGTATTGACAACATTGCTGTATTTGTATCAGACTTTTCAAGTTTATAATCAATCAGTAGTTCTTGTCAAAACAATATCTTCCCAATCTCTACATGTTTTGTTAACCTTAATTATTTTGTGATGGATTTTTTTTTTTTTTTTTTAAATGTCTTAATTTTTTTCTGAAGATTTATGGTATTAAATGCACTGGTTCTGTCTCATCATCTTTGTGAATTGAAATGTTATCGTCAGCTTCCTTTGCTTTTTTTTTGTTTGTTTTTCTCCCTTTTTTTTTTACTCTTCGTATCAGGGAGGGTTTGTTTTCAGCAGCGTTGTCATCCTGTTATGGCATCAACAACTAGCACAACAGTACCTGCACAGCAGGCACCGGGAGGGTGGGGGAAAAAAGGAAAAAGATGTAATTTTACCAATAAACAAGGGGAAGGTATCTTTTCTGTATACCTGTTTAATCATTTCACCATATCTAAATATTATTAGGCATTTTAGAACTATTGACAAGTAACAGTAGAACATTTGCTTTTGATTAATTTTTATTTAAACCATCAGTTCAGAAAATATCAAAATGAAATAATTTTTAGTTAAATTTCGAAGTCACCAGAGTGAAGACGGTGAACATTTGTCAATAGCTTACAAACTACATTACCCATAAGCTTCACCACAGCTGAGTGAGCAATGTTGCTTTCAAGTGCTATGCTGGTATTCCTGAATGTTATATGAAAATAAGAGAGAGACTGCAGTGTTTTTAATTTTCTGTCTACAGATTAATAAGTTAATATTTATTACAGGGCTGTTTATTATTACATGGTGTAGGGCTTCTTATAGTTTTATAACATCACAACATGACATTAATAATGCACATGACTTATTCAAACCTCTAAAGAAGATCAGTAATCGGAATTAATATGTAATGTGTAAAGTCGAGTTTGGAGTCTAACAGTTATCAATAATTAGCACGGTCATTTTAGGATAATTTAATAGTTTTCGGTTTAGTTTAAATAGTCACGTTATTTTGAAAGGTTACAACCGGAAGTTCCAGTGTGATATTAAGGCTACATTAACGCTAGTTTAATTAATTCAATGTTGTATTGCAGTTCCTAACTGTGGCCACTGGAGGGCGCACGAAGTGACGCAACCAAAGGCATCGTCTACTGTTGTTATTGCTTTACATAACATAACATGACATCCTCTAACGATGACAGTCGGCGTCGTTTACACTGCCCTCATGATTATAAGCGCTTATAAGTCAGCCATCAACTCTAAGAAGTCAGTACATATTTATTAATTTGACCAGTGAACGCCTTTACTTTAAATATATCCAAACATGTAGTTACGCAATGTGACCACTAGAGGGCGCCGGAACATATATGGACGCCGCAAGCGACGATCAAGCTAGACATAATAGCATACTAACAGTTTCCGGTATGGACATTGAAAATAAAAGGTTTTGATACGTAGAGAAGTAACAAGAACGAGGATGATTACGCTTGAAGTTGAATGTCTTTGTATTGTAATGATTGAATTGATGTAAACGTAAGTTTGGGATGCTAAAAGCGAGTAATTCATACATCTTGTTGTTATATTTCTGCTTTGAAATATTAATAATGTGTTGATAAAATCTTCTTCGAGCGTAAAATCACTTGCACATAGTCTTTGCATGCGTTACGTATGCAGTTTAAATGCAAAAAACAAACAAACAAAAAAAAAACATTTCCACTTTTACTGTGGTCCCTCTAAAATCCAATTTTCCCGACTGCACTTGAAGGCAGCGCATGAGCTGAACGGGAGCGGAGGAAGAGTGCAGCAGCAGCGTGGATATGTCGGACCCGGCGGCGCAGGCCTTGCAACCCCGGCTTCTCCAAGCCCAGTCTGCTGGGTCAGCTGGGTCCAGTACTGCCGCGACAGGCTCTGGGTCAGGGAATAGCGACCCTGCCAGACCGGGACTTAGCCAGCAACAGCGTGCAAGCCAGAAGAAAGCCCAAGTCCGAGCTTTCCCACGGGCGAAAAAGCTTGAGAAACTTGGCGTATTCTCCGCATGCAAGGTAGCTAGCTTAGCTAGCCAAAGTTCACCACAACAAAGCACTCTTCGGTGGTGTTAGCGTTAGTGTACCGCCGCGGCACCGCACACAAAAACGTAAACAAACAGCGTAATGACATGACGTAACTGTTAACTTTTGAAGCTAGCTAGCTAGCGTGTGTCGGACACTTGTATTATTCACGTTGTATCTCTAAAGATGCACGTATCACCTGCTAGCTTCAGTTAAATGTTTAGTCATTCACGTACGCAGCTGAGTCACTGACTAAATGGCTTTATTTAGTGTTAAACATATTGTCTTCTTCTCAGGCTATTGACACATGCAAGTGCAATGGATGGAAGAACCCAAATCCACCATCAGCCACACGTATGGACCTGCAGCAGCAAGCGGCCAGCCTGAGCGAGCCGTGCCGCAGCTGTGGACATGCTCTGGGTACAAACGAACCAACCCGCACATACACTCCATATGCTATAGCTAAAGCTGTATTGAAGTGGCTTGTTGTGTGACAGCATGCGTGTTTGTGCCCTGCTTACAGCTGATCATGTATCCCACTTGGAGAATGTGTCTGAGGATGAGATTAACAGGCTGTTGGGGATGGTGGTGGATGTGGAGAACCTTTTTATGTCTGTACACAAAGAGGAGGACACTGACACCAAACAGGTCTACTTCTACCTTTTCAAGGTAAGCAACGGTGTTCGTGTAAGAGGTGACACAGATCCATCGACAGCAGTGTGAGCCCAGTCAACGTTGTTCTTTTCTACCATATTTCCCTTAGCTGCTGAGGAAATGCATCTTGCAGATGAGCCAGCCAGTCGTAGAGGGATCTCTTGGAAGTCCACCGTTTGAAAAGCCCAACATCGAGCAGGTGAACATGAAACAAACGGCATCATCAGGTCGCGTCCTGATGCTGAGCCGTAGCTGAAAAAGAAGCGGGACGCAGCGTCGTCGCATCAAACGTGTATGTTACTCTGCCCCCTTTTTTCACCATCTTTTCTGTTTCCTTCTCTCCTAAAGGGGGTTTTGAATTTTGTTCAGTATAAGTTCAGCCACCTGGCACCAAAGGAAAGGCAGACCATGTTTGAGCTGTCAAAGATGTTCCTCCTGTGCCTAAATTACTGGAAGCTGGAGACACCGACGCAGTATCGCCAGCGTACCCAGAAAGACGACGGGACGGCGTACAAAGTGGACTACACCAGGTGTGTGGGTGTGTTGATGTGAATGAAAGCAGGTATGTGCTTCCACTTGTTTGATTCCAGCGATGGATGCTGATATCCATTTTTCCTTGTGACTTCCAGATGGCTGTGCTACTGCCATGTCCCCCAGAGTAACGACAGCCTACCGCGCTATGAAACCACTCACGTGTTCGGCCGCAGCTTGCTCAAGTCCATCTTTACTGTGACCCGACGGCAGCTCCTGGAGAAGTTCAGAGTGGAGAAGGACAAACTGCTGCCAGAGAAACGCACACTCATCCTCACACACTTTCCCAAGTAAGGGCAGCTTCCCTCGACGTGGAGATGGTGATGCTGAACACATTTGAATTTTCCGATGAGTTTATCCATTACCACAGCTCCCGTCCTCTCGTAGCCAGGGTGCGTTAGCTTTGTTTAGCTTCCTCCGCTCGTATTTGAAATATCATTTCATGCCATGAATGTCATCAGGTTCTTGTCCATGCTGGAGGAGGAAATCTATGGTGAGAATTCGCCCATCTGGGAGGCCGACTTCACCATGCCGGCCTCAGACGGGACACAGCTGGGACATCAGACAGGTGAGGGTGTGCGGCCATATCGTCGTTTAGCTGTTTAGCTGTGATCGCAACCTTTTGCCATTCAGCTTTTGAACTGTATTCATATTAACTGCAAGAAAATAAAGAGTTGTGTTCTCAAGTCATCCATCAGGTCACTTAAACATGAGACAGTGAACATACTGCTGTTCTCAAACAGGAGTTAGACATGCTGAGTTAAAATAAGAACAGAGTAGAGACTCATCGTCTCATCAAGTCCCAACTCTCGACAGCTTAAATGAGACGACATCATATCTTAAGAGTCATACAGAAGTATAGATGTGTATCTACGCTTATAATAGGAAATAAACTACTACGCCGTTACAGTTCCTGTTGTGTGGTTTGTAATTAATCACCTGCACCGTGATGGCTCTCTCCTGCAGTGATCAGTCCTGCTGCAGTGTCCGGCTCCCCTGCTCTGCCCAAAGGTCTGAGCAGCATCTCCTCTCTGGGCAGCATGGACACCGGAGGCGCAGAGCCCATCGCAGGTCTGTTACCTTTCTTCCAGACGCTCTGTAGTTAACAAACCCTCTGATGGCTCTCAGGTCTTGGTTAGCCGTCTCCTCTCGTCGCTTTGATCTGAGTAATGTCAATGTCTGTTCAGGGGAAAAACGGAAACTTCCGGAGGCGTTGACTCTCGAGGATGCCAAGCGGATCCGTGTGATGGGCGACATTCCCATGGAGCTGGTCAATGAAGTCATGATGACGATCACTGACCCCGCTGCTATGCTCGGACCAGAGGTAAGTCGTGTAGTCTCAGGTGAAGAGGTGCGTTGTCACAAATGTAGACCGAAGTACTCACAGCTTCTATGTTTTTATAGACTAATCTGCTGACGCCAAACGCTGCCCGTGATGAGACTGCCAGGCTGGAGGAGAGGCGGGGAATCATAGAGTTCCATGTCATTGGAAACTCGCTTTCCCAGAAGTCCAACAAGAAGATCCTGATGTGGCTGGTTGGCCTGCAGAATGTCTTCTCTCATCAGTTACCTCGCATGCCCAAAGAATACATCACACGGCTGGTGTTTGACCCGTAAGTACATGTTCTCATACCACGTGCGTCACCGATGCCTGCTGTGAGCTGTTCTGATGTCTCACTGATGTCTCCGACTTCCCACAGGAAGCACAAGACCCTCGCCCTTATCAAAGATGGCCGCGTCATTGGTGGCATCTGTTTTAGGATGTTTCCCACTCAGGGCTTCACAGAGATCGTCTTCTGTGCCGTCACATCCAACGAGCAAGTTAAGGTACATAATAACCATGTACTCTTCAGTTGTGGTGGTTGACTTACAAGTGCTTGATTAGTCTTTGCTTAAGACGTGCACAGTATTTTTTCATCCACATTGAAGCCGCTCCACCGTACTTTTTTCTGACATCCTCTTTTCTCTGGTCTTTTTAATGTAAGGGCTACGGTACCCACCTGATGAACCACCTGAAGGAGTATCACATCAAACACAACATCCTCTATTTCCTCACTTACGCTGACGAGTACGCCATCGGCTACTTCAAGAAGCAGGTACCGCAGGCGTGACCTGGAAATTAGCTGTACCCGCGTCCTCTCCCTCCATCCGGTCCTCTCAGTAATTTGTTCTTTCCTCGCAGGGCTTTTCCAAAGACATCAAAGTGCCGAAGAGTCGATACCTGGGATACATCAAAGACTACGAGGGAGCGACCCTCATGGAGTGTGAGCTGAACCCGAGAATCCCCTACACCGAGCTCTCTCATATCATTAAAAGACAGAAGGAGGTGCGTGAGTCTGTGAGATTTTCTAATTAAAGCAAAAACATGTTTCCTGTTGTGAATCCTTCTGTTTTTTATAACTCATAAATCTTAAATGTCGTAACAGATTATCAAGAAGCTGATTGAGAGGAAACAGAGCCAGATCAGAAAGGTTTACCCCGGTCTCACCTGCTTCAAAGAGGGTGTACGACAGATCCCAGTGGAGAGCATTCCAGGCATAAGTGAGTGTTTGATGTGTGTACAATGGAAAACATATTAAAAAATCTGTATAATCATGTTACTTACAAGTCTTTTTCTTCCAGGAGAGACGGGCTGGAAACCCAGTAGCAAGGACAAAGGGTAAACCTGTACTATATAATATTTAAATCATTGTATTGAGATGCTTGTGTTGTTGCTGATGCAATGAAAGGAGCTCTGTGTGCTGCTGCTGCCTGCCACAATGCCTATTGTGATACTACCACCGGAGGGCACAGACAAGTCAGAAATGTACAAATTCTACACATCGTGGCTTTAATATTCTTTTATCAGCTGTCTCTGAGACACTTTGCAGTTAACAAGTTAAAGTTAGAAGTCCACTCGTATCATGCGTACTCTGTGAACAACAACTTTTTTTTATCTTCATCTGCATAGTTGAGTGGAAGCTGGTGGTTAAATAAATGGAAGGCAGTTGAAGGGAATAACAAAAATACACTAAGGTTGTTACATTATCAGAATTTCAAACTTCGATACTGTTATAAAAAAAGAACAATATGCGATACCTCTTTAAATACCACTGCAAAAGAAGGAAGGAAAAAGAAGTACTAGGCACACAAAATGTTTTCTTTTTTTAAATTAACAATCTGCACACAGTGCTGGTACAGGAAAAGTCAATGAACACATATTTACATATAAAATATATAAAAACTCTCTAATGCTGAAATTCTGATATTGTAAATCCAGAAAGCCTCGTTTTGTTTAAGGAAGTTTACGTCAGCCCCGTTTGGGTCACAGACTCACCTGATCAACACCAAATGAAAAAAATAAAGCGGCATTGAACGGGCCTGCACACATCAGCATGTGCCGCAGCCGCAGCATCATTACCGGATCTCAGTTGACGCAGCTCTGATTTTTCATTCCACTAGCATGGACCACAACATCAACAGTATGAGTTAACATAATTTATTAACAATGGAAAAATTGTGAGTAAAGTGTGAACTCTTGTACTTCTTCGGCCTGTTGCTGCGTAGCTTTGGTGGGCAATCCGCTGTACTACACGGGCATGATAGACCGCCCTCTGAACCCTATGGAGAGTAGGATGGAATGGGAGAAATATGAAAAAGACATGGGGTGGCCAGGAGGGATGCAGAAGACGACAGTGACAGCTAAAAAAACTTCAATACATGTCACTTCGTGTGTCTACTTTGTGTACTAAAAAAAAATCTGCTGTTTTGTACACAGCCTGATTACATCTGATTACAGTAATCTCATTTGTGGGTAATATTTCACTCATTTATCTTTGATTCCACGTTTTGCAGGAAAGAGGTGAAAGATCCTGACGTGTTGTACAACATGTTGAAGAACCTCCTGGCCCAGATAAAGGTAAGGGTCAAACAGAAACACACACACACACACACACACACACACCCTGCAGGAGTAACATGAACTGACACTAATCTCAACAGACTCATCCTGATGCCTGGCCCTTCATGGAACCAGTGAAAAAATCCGAGGCTCCAGATTACTACGAGATCATTCGGTTTCCCATCGGTCAGCGAGCATCTCTTTAATTATACAGCAGCCATTTTAATTCCTGTAGTTCCTGCTTATGTCACACAAACTATAACATTTTTAACTCCCCATCGGGTTCTGCTCCTTTTTTGCTCCCACAGACCTGAAGACCATGACAGAGAGACTAAAGAACAGATACTATGTGACCAAGAAGCTTTTCATTGCCGACCTGCAGCGAATCATCACCAACTGTCGCGAGTACAACCCTCCAGACAGCGAGTACTGCAAGTGTGCCAACACCTTGGAGAAGTTCTTCTACTTCAAATTAAAAGATGGAGGCTTGATCGAGAAATGAACCCACAGAATTATTTGCCGATTTCTTAACAGACGGGGAGCGACTTTCATAGCAGCCACACACAAGGAGCAGATCATGAGGACAACATCGCTAGCTATTGTCATATCTGAGTTAATAAAAGGGTATGTACACGACTGACAGATTTTACAAGGGAATTGTTGGACTTGAACAAACATAACAGAGGGTTGTTTGGAAATATCAGAGCCAGTTGAGCATTACAAAGTGTCCAAATGACATTACCTTTCCCCTTAAAGTTATCCTGTCATTCACTCTTTTCCAGTACTCACAGTGGGGTAATAATCTACATATACATGTTTCATTAAGTGTACCAAAGTTATAGGTCCAAGTTATAACAATGCCGCACTTTCCACACTTATTTATAGTATGATTGACCTGGTTTTGTCGCATTTAATGACATTCTTTCATTCCAATTTGCTTAAAACTCGTCACGTGAGCAGATGTGTATGTAGTGTAGAGTTTTTATCACAGGAAACTGGACCTCGGGACCTAAAGCCACGTTGCCTTCCGTTACTGACAGACACTTGAACATCCCAGCCATCTTCATGGGTTTTAAAGATAAACGTTCTCTGAGGGGTGAAGTCCAGGGCAGTGTTTTGACTCTTGAGTAGCCTTCAAAGTATTTATTCAGTCAATTGGATAAAATCTAATGAATACAATTGTTAAAGTAGTTTAACATTTGCTGATTTTACTACTCCAAAGTGAGCATTTGTTGCCTTTTTCATTCCAGTGTATTGGATATCTTTGGATCAAAAAAGGAACTTATCATTTGGGCTTCATTTTTTTTTTAACATAACTAAATGATTGATTATGAAAACACCACAGATTAACCAACAATCATTTGTTGCAGCTCTACTTTTGAGTAGCACGAGACACTGCGAGTGATGGACTGGGCGTCAAATATTCCCAGCACTTTTGTGCTAAACAAAATAATTTCCCAGATCGTTGCCTTCAAGAAAACACTGTTGTTTTCATGTTGACAACAACATAATACTTTGTACAGTAAATATGCTACATACTGTTTATACACCATTTTCCACTGGCAGGGTTTTATTGCAAACCATTTAGGATGAGGTCACACATTGGTATAGCTTTTACCGTGCTTGCAGGTGATACTGTAGTTGTTGGCATTGATTTGTTCTGTTGCTCTGTAGTACAGTCACTTCCACACACACATATGCTAAGTAGTCTATTTAGTGTACAGCCACATGTTTGTGGTGGTCACAGGTTTACTGGATAGTTTATGTTGAAGACCTGAACATGGTGGGGAGAAGCTAAGCAGCAGTCCTCACGGTGATTCAGGGCTTTTAGAAAGAAGATAACTGGTTTATTTATCATACCGTACACAAGCTGTAAGTGGGTGTTAATGCATGGCGGACAGTTTACAATTTGAATTCATAAAAATTTTTTTTTTTTTTTTTTTTTTTTTTTTTTTTACAAACATTGTAAAGAACTGTTAAACACACGTCCTTGTCAAACGGAGTGCTTCCTGAGACGCATCCACTTCTTTTATAGGAAGTAACTGTCTGTCCAATGCTGGTTGAGCCTGCTTGTTGAATGTTCCATTGACTTGTGTGTGTGTGTATGTGTTTGTTTGTGTGTGCGTGAGTGTGTGTTTATTTTGTACTTAAATCATGACTAGCTTTTGAATTACTGAAGTGATGTCAGTGTTGCATTATTCAGGGTTGCGTACTTCTCCCTCAATCTACCTATGCTGCATTTCAGATTTTCTTAAAAAGGTCAGTCTGAGTGAACTTTCCACCTGTTTGAGGATGGCTACTGTCTCTAGTTATGGTATAAATGCCATTTACTGTAACTGTAATACTGTTCATGACAATAAAGTTTTTTTTTTTTTATAAACAATTCATTGTTGTGCAGGTGGTTTCTAAGCCGCGAGGAATCAACTGCCAATTACAGTGAAAACAACGGTGGGGTCATGAGTCACTTGTAGGTTTAGTTAGAACATGTATAAAGATTTCTGGAATTTCAGAGTTTATGAAATAAAAATATTTTCACTTGTGACTTCAGAAGGAACCATAAGAATACTCAAACAGGATGAAGGTATTCTGGTCTACTTGTAGATCTCTACTTGAGAGTGACCTGATTTAAAAGAAATAAATAAATAAAACAAACAGGACTGAAAGACATGCAATAGATGATGGATGTTGTGTGAAAAGTGTTGCAAATAGACTAATAGATCCAACAATGACAATAGCTTATATCTAATTTCATGTATTATTACAGTACAACAGTCATTTCTTTAATTTGTTTGTCTGTCCAGGCTGACCACCTCTGATTAACCAGTTTTTAATTAAGTATTTACATTTACTATGCTACATTTATGTTGGTGCATATTTTGAAAGGATACAGAATTTGGTGAAGAAAAGCATCATGACTACTACCTTAACTGCCTTTAATATCTACTTTAAACTGGTAAAGGATTGTACTTCTGTCTGTGTAACATGTTCTAAAAAGTTCTTCTCTTCTCCTGTGCCTTTGTTTTTGAGTGTGGAGCAGCAGGCCATAGGTTTCACTTTCCTGATGTAAGGCAAAGCAGGCAGGGCCCAGTCAGGGTAAACAGTATGCAAAACTTGAAGTATACGGTGGCCTCTCCCTTTTCGCTTTGAATAAAAGACCTAAACTGGAAGCATGTGGCTTTAGAGAATCAGAATCAGGGGTATTGCCAATTAGGTCTTTACATACAGGGAATGTGCCTTGATTTAGTGGGAAATATATATGCTAGTCTAAATATAAATATAAGATTCTGTCCTGACAGCTGTTGTTCCTCCAGAGCCTCCCTCAGTAGGGCCCCCGTCCTGGCGAATGAACAAAGGTTTTAGTTTTGTTTCTCTGTAGAACACAGCTGAACATAACCGGATTTAAAACCCCAGCTAAAACACAGTCATTGTTAAGTACTGTCTGCACGGAAGAAACTCCTGTGACTCACTTAAACAGACAAACTGTTTAATTAATGATCTCCAAAGGGAAATTCTTTTTTTGCAGCAGCATTTCAAGTAACAACACAGAACAGGCACACTAAACACAGGCATGAGGTAAAACATTTGGTGACAACAATATGAATAGAATAAACTCTAAGGAGGAAGAACATATGGTTCTACCTATAAAAATATACATATGGACTCTTGTGCAATAACTTGTGCAAATGTGCATTGTGAAAACTTACACCCAAACACCCAATACTTAACAACACAAGTTACACCCAGAATGTAATGTCCTGCTTGTATTATTCTCATATGCTTATACTCAGGTTGTTGATAGTGATATTATTTCTCAATCGATACTGCATCTGGTTGTTACATGAAGTAACAAAATGGCAACTAGTTGGATAAAAAAAACTATTTTTGCATATTTATAAATTTACACTGCTTCTGCTTTCCTTTGTAATACTTGTTTTGTTCTTTAGTTTTTACCATTATACATTGTTAGTGCAGCTTGACTCAAATTCTAATGTTTACCTTGACTTAAGATTAACTAGTATCCAAGTCCTGTGGAACAATGACATGCCTCTGATATCAGCTGCAGACTAACGAGAGGGAAGAAAACATAAAGTTAAGTAAGACAGCCACGGGGATTCCCGGCACCAACACAAGAAACAACTGTAGGTTTTCTTTTCCTGATGCAGTGAAGAACAAGATAGGGCCTGACAAGGGTCCACGCAAAAACTGAGGAAGTTTTCAACACTCAGCACTTTTCAACACCTCAGCTGTGAGCCTTACACAAAGTAAATATAGAGATGAATTATAATAATAAGCTTAGATGTGACTTTATTTTAAAAAGAGTTATGAAAGACCTATTTTATGTCGGTGTAGTTCAGACTTCCCCTGTCACTGCATAATAAAGACTATCTGTTGGCCCTTTAGAGCCTCCTTTAGTAGGGGTCCAGAGGACTTTTAGTTTCGTTTTCGAATCTCAGCGTCACAGGGCTGATCACAAATGAGTTTAAAACCCCTCCACCAGTACAGTGTGCTGGCAGTGGACAAGAAGAAGCTGCACAAACACACAGCTGAGTGGTGAGTTACTAAAAGCTGGCTGACTTTATCTCTAACATCTTGAAGATAAATACAATGACTCAGCAGAATGCTTGTTTGTTTTCTCTTAGAAACTGGACTCTAATGTAGCAGACTTCCTGCTGTTCATGATCACATTTATAATGTACTGGTATGAGCTATTGTCCATTTCTTTTCTACTGTACTGGAATTCTGATGTGTTGTCAAACAGGAGGAAAGTATACAATGGCAGACTTTGCACTGTATGCATACCAGGAGGAAGTGGTCCAAAGGGCTCTCCGGGGAGAGAACACAATTATTTGGCTGCCAACGGGAGGCGGAAAGACCAGGGCTGCTGTGTATGTGGCCCAAAGACACCTGGAGACCACACAGAAGGCTAAGGTGGTGGTCCTGGTAAACAAGGTACACAAAGAGCACACAACAGACAGGAGAAGCAGAGTAGAGAATCATTTTCATAATAAAAATAACAAAACAGCAGTTATTTTTTACAACTAGTACAGCTGAAGAAGGTGAAATACAATGTGTTTTTGATGTCTTCTACACTGTAGGTTCACCTTGTAGAGCAACATTACAACAAAGAGTTCAAGCCTCACCTGGGTTCGAAATACGACCTGGTGGCAGTCAGTGGAGTGAGTGAGGAGAAGGACTTCTTCGGTAAAGTGGTGCAGGAATCAGATGTGGTCATCTGCACAGCACAGATCTTGTATAATGCTCTGACTAACATGGAGGAAAGCAAACATGTTGAGCTCTCAGGTCAGTAAAAGCGAGGTAATAACATATTTGATGATAATTGATGACTGACGATTGATAATTGATGATGATTTCCTGGTTCCTTACAGATATTACTCTACTGATAATTGATGAGTGTCACCACACCAACAAGGAATCAGTCTACAACAAGATAATGGCGTGCTATGTGGAGAAAAAGTTGAAAGGAGAGGGACCATTGCCACAGATCCTCGGTCTGACTGCATCACCAGGGACAGGGGGCGCAAAGATCCTGGAGAAGGCTGTGGATCATGTACTGCAGGTCAGGGTTTACCTATTCGCCTTGATCTCCTCCAACTCTCTGTCTTTTCTTCTTCTTCTTCATCACCATCTTTTCCTCCCTCTCAGATTTGTGCCAACCTGGACTCAGCCATAGTTTCTACTAAACTCTATGCCCCCGAGCTGAAGGAGAAAGTACCCAGACCCATCAAGACGTTTGACATTGTGGAGAAAAGGCCTGAGGTAAGCAGATTTTTTTTTTTTTAGAAATTATTTATAGAAATTTGGAAAATGTCCAGACGAAAACAGATGCTGTGGTAAACAGTAATGCACCCTGATAATTAATCCACACCCCAAATGACCTGACTAGGGGACAAAAAGATAAATGGGGTAAAAGCAACGGCCTGCACTCATTTTCATCTGCATTGTCTCATATTTTAACAAACAAATGCTTAAAGTCTGTGTTAAAGGTTAAAACAGTTTTTCACCAGTTTTCAGTCCAGGATTTTTTTGGCGTTCTTAAAGGGTGGCTCGATGACATGCTGAGGCCACCCTGAGCGTACCCCTGCACCCCTAGCAGAGAGATAGGGTTTAATTCATCTCACTCAGAGTATTTCAGAGTTATTCATGTCATTTTCTGAACTCATCTGACACGTTTCAGTCGCTTCAAAATTGCTACTTGACTGCTCCCACGAGTGAGCATTGCCTCAGTGCATTCAGCGGACACGCCCCCACAGTGCTGGAGCTGAGAATACTGCTCATTTATTTCCATAAACCTGTTAATATTTTTAATCATTCAAATTTGGCTGGGTGGGCTGACAAACTCAGAACACATATTTATTCTTACTTTACACAGACTTTAAGTCATCAAAATGATTTCAAAGATGTTAATCATACAACAATTCTACGTATAGTCAACACAAAAGCAACATTTTTTTCTCTTAGGATCCATTTGGGGATCATCTGAAGTGGATGATGCAGCTGATCCATGACTACATGAACCTACCTCCAGACTTCAGACTGAGAGAGTGTGGCACACAAGAGTATGAGGCAGATGTGGTGATTTTAGAGAAGCGTGGTACGAACGCAGTTACTTTATTGATCCTATAATATAATGCTATAGTTTTGAGGGTTGTGCTGCTGTTAATGCTCATACATAATTTGTGTATATTTGAATCAGGAGTAAGCGAGAACAACAGGCTGCTGGCACAATGTGCACTCCACCTCAGACAGTACAACGACGCCCTGCTCATCAACGACACCCTGCGGATGATGGATGCTTATCGCTCCCTAGTCGAGTTCTACATGACGACTACAGAAATTGATGGAACAGACTTGTTCCTGACAGGACTTTTCTATGGTAGGAATCTAGAAATATTAGTTATTTGTCTATTGTATGTTTGGCTGCATTTGCATTCAGATTAAGCTCACAGTGGAATTTTATCACCATGATCACAATTTATCACAACGATTAATATTTTTACACAGAGAATGAGGTGGAGCTGAAGAGACTGGCAGGGATTCCTCTCTATGAAAACCCGAAGATGTTTAAACTTGAGAGCACTCTACTAAAACAGTTTGATCCAAGTGTGAAATCAAGGGGGATCCTCTTCAGTAAAACCCGTAAAAGCACCCGCTGCCTATTTGACTGGGTCCTCAACAACAAAGCCTTACAGGAAGCTGGCATCAAGGCTGCTGTCCTTACTGGGGCTGGCAATGGCATCAGTTACATGACACAGGTGTCCTAACTTATGAACTTTGAGTCATTTCAGTTACAACCTATCTATAGATCTTTTTTTTTCTGTTTTTTTTATCACTTACATACATACTTCCCTTGCAGAACGAGCAGGCGGACACAATCCGCAATTTCCGCAAAGGTACTCTCAACCTCCTGATCTCTACCAGTGTAGCTGAAGAAGGCCTTGACATCCCTGAATGCAACCTGGTAGTACGCTATGGACTGCTTACAAATGAGATTGCCCAGCAGCAGGCCAGCGGACGTGCTCGGGCAAGAGACAGCCAGTATTCAGTGGTCGCCCAGAAAGGTGGAAGGGAAGTGCGCCGGGAACTCATCAACGAGCATCTGGAAGAGCTGACTGGAAAAGCCATTGCTAAGATTCAAGATATGAGCCTCCATGAGTTTCGCAGAAAGGTGGGGGCGTGGTTCTGTGTCCATCTTCCTCCCTTACGCTCACTGCTTAGCGTCTCTGCCATCACCTTTTCATTCTTCTTTGTCCCCAGATAACTAAACTCCAAACTGAGGCAGTTTGTTGCAGAAAGATTGCAGAGAGTCGCAAAGTACAGAGAAGGAGCCGCAACACTGCTGATGCTATCAAGCTCTTGTGTCGAAACTGTTTCACGCATGTGGCCTCTGGCAGTGACATTAAACTTGTTGACGGTGTGCACTATGTCAACGTCAATCCTGACTTTAAGTGAGTTGAATTCTTTATGGTGCGAGAGTATATTCATGCCAAACTCTCACAAAATGTCTTTAATCTTCTAAACATGGCTTATCTTTGCTCTCAGGAGACACTGCAGATTTGGTGGGCAGGTGACACTCGAGAGGAATTTTGAAGACTGGGAGCCTGGGCGTACAATCTGTTGCAATAATGGTGGCTGCAACAAGGTACAGTAGACCCTCTGTCCAATATTAATTTAAAATGTAAAAACAGCTTCTGTCCTGCTCAAGGCTGGTTATCAACAGAGCTAATGTTGGGGTGTCCGTTTTATCCTTATTTACATTCACAGGACTGGGGATTTGAGATGAAGTACAAGAAGGTTGCCCTCCTGCCCAATCTAGCCATTAAGAACTTTGCCCTGGAGACCCCTGATGGCAGAACAACCGTGAAAAAGTGGAAGGATGTCACTTTCACTGTTGAGGACTTCAGCTTTGAAGAATACTGCAATGACAACTTCCCTGACCTCTTTGATTGAGACACCAACAGGAGAATTTGTGCAGTTTTTTGTTTTGTTTTGTTTTTTAACTCCAGAGCTCATTTAAGAGAAATCATGATTATGACATCCTTTTTAAAATTTCTTTCCACATGTGCTAGCATTCATTTGTGCTGCCGGGTCAGTGAGGCAGCAGTGTGTTAAAACACATTATGCATCGATCATGCTTGAAATTAGCATGACAGCTTTGTTTATGCCCAAGGTCCTAATGGCCTCTGCATGATTTTGTGTGTGTTTCTTTTGCTTCATCTCAAGTCATGCACAGAAACTAAGCACTAAACTAACGCATGGAACATGAACTTTAACAATCACGATACGAGTCATCATGAAGATGATTCCTCATGAATTCTCTTTTAGCTGTTTTAATGTTAACAGTAAATGCAGTGTGTCTGTAGTTTGCAGATATTGCATATCATCTTAACGTATGTTAATATTTAAATGTTTTACAGGGGGTTAATTTGGACAATATTTTATCATTAACAAACATTTAAATGGTTACTTTTATTTTGCTTCTGCACTGTTTTATAACAACAAATTATGTAAATAAACTAAAATGAAGTTTAAATAAACATTCTTCTTGAAATGCCACAGATCTTCTGTAAGCATGTGCCTTTATTGACCACAAGGTGTCAGTGTTGGTTAGCCAATCAAGCCAGACGCAATTTCTCTACCTCTGTTACCTCTAACAAATGGTGTGAATAAAGCCAGACAAGATTTTTTCTCTGGTGTTTCTCGAATGCCCAGTGGCTCAGAGATTAGAGAAGTGACTTTAAATCTTGACTTGCTGTAAAAATGAGGTTAAGGAAGATCTCACACTCACCAAACTTAAGCAAGGCAGTCTGTCCCCAAACTGCTTCAATAGAACAGCTCATTTGTCGCTAGTACAAGATGATTGGTTACAGCCTCCAGATGTGTGTATGTGACATCTGGAAAAGGAAAAATGTAGTCAGTTGTAAGTATGTTCATGCATTAGTTCAGATATGAACAGTGGTTTCTTTTTAAGTGACTGTTTCTTTATGTTTAGGTAGAAGTATTGTATTGTTGCACTAAAAATATCTCTGAAACAACAATGTCTGCAAAAGCTTCTCTTTGTAGATTTTTAAAATGTTTTGACTGCCGCAGCTCACTATACTGCTTCTGCATCGCTGGATGAATACAGGGTTATGTATTTCAGCTTGGATCATTTAACACCATCTAAACAGTCTACATAGAAACACTGATTTATTAGACTTGCAAATGTTCATAACACGCTGGCTTCAAAGATGCATTTTAGGGAATAACTTCACTGCTTCTCAGAACCCTTACAGCTTGATTTAAGCGATCCCCAAAGGACGGATTTAGACAGCTAATCACAGAAAACGGTCTTTGCTCTAAATATTTACAGTTTAATTTTGCTGCTGTGTTTACATAGATGAATCAGGTTTGATATACAGCAGCACAGCTTCAGCAATAATGAGCAGCTTCCAAAACAAACCAAAATTATGAAACTAAAGCAACTGGCGAGGAAATCGTTAATTTCAGACTGGCAGCTGTATTGGGTATTCACTTTTGACCCACAACACATCTTTGTGTGTATCTTTGGGAAAGACATGATTAGGTCAACCTCAGTGTGTCACATGTACCGTAATCCTTTCAAATCTGGCAGGAAGCTGGAGTGAGTAGTAGTGCCATGGACGTAATCACACTAAAAACAGGTTCTGTTCCGGTGTCATGTCTGACTCAGATTCAGACAGGCAGAGAGGAGCTGTGCAGTGTATGATTTTCTCTAATCAGACTCAGGCTCTATAATCAACACTGATTACTTCCTTTTACTTCCAAGCTCAGCACTCCATGCATCTTAATTGCAATTAGCTCTCTTCTGAAATTAAAGCAGCTTGGAGTAGTTGAGCAAAGGATAATATGTTGTGTTATGTGAATTTAGGGGATGCTACATTTATTGTTGGCTTCTTTTCAGTGGTATCTACGACACACACATCTGTTTGTCTACTGTATATGTCCCATCAAATACAGTACATGACCTCTATGAGTCAGTTTCAGTTCCTTGGCACATCTTACAGCTGAGAGACTGATGTCATGTGATCAGGTTTTTTTCCCATAATTTACTGAAATTATGGTTATTATAATCTGAAATTTCCAATACATGGCATAACTTATTCAAATACAACACTGCTTTGGCCAGTTCATATTTCATAATTCATTTATGGGCATTCATATAAAATGTGAAAACAAGATGTTGAGATGTCAAGATTTCTGCATGTTTTGACGGCACATGGATTAAAGTAAAAAATACATAAATGTTTTGACTGAATTTTTTTCAAGCTGCAGCCAAGTCATTCCCCATTTGCAGTTTGTGAAACATGTTACGGTTACGTTACTTGACACCTGCTAAAGAAATAACACAATGCACCTCTCCACCCATAACCATGTTCTCTAATGCAGCCATCAAGTTTAAATACTTGACCTACTGCTACTCTAATCTAAATCTGAATATCAACACCTAAGACTTCAAAACAACAATTCTGGGCATTGTTATGACAACAGGTTCTATATGACTATAAGTGCTGTTCTAGGCGTTGTTCATTACACCCTGAGCACTGTGAGAGACAGACACACTTTTGAGACAAGAGTTGTTTGGAGCCAGTTATACATTTTGAATTTGAAAACATCCAAGTTTGAATGAACCTTTTCAATCTTAAAATCCCGAACTGTGGAGATCTGACTGAAAAATGTCATTTCTCAGTTCTCAGAGCTCAGATGCCTCTGATGCATCAGGTAAGAAGGCTTAACACCCACAATGCTCCTTAAATGTCAGGATATATCATTATTACTCAAGGCCAGTGTTGGTTAGGACAGTACTTTGATCTTCAGATCCAGTAGGCTAGTTTGTGTACAGGAAGTGGGAGAGAAGGACATTCAAACAGCATAAAACATTTTTGGAACAAATGTTAGCTACTGGAAACCAGAAAAATACATTATAATTAGAACTTTTTTGGAGTTTTGTAGTGCCCAATTTGCAACATGGGTTTGTTTTATCCAACCTTGGACATTTATCATACTGTATGTCATCCCAAACCTTATCTAAGTCACCTGGTACTAACCTTTCTAATAATAGCCTCATGGGAAGACAACACTCAGACCATTAACCATTATTGTAACCTTAGGGTTCAACATTTTGGGAAATAAGCAGTTTGCTTTCTTCCTGACATAAGATAAAATGATGGATGTCTGTGTCTGTGTATTCAGTACAAAGCTGGAATCAGGACATGGTTAGTGTAGCTTAGCTTAGCTTGGGAGTAGGTGGAAACGGTTAGCTCAAACGCTGACAGAAGATCAAAATTATGCATATCAACACCTAAAATTTAAATTAATAACTTAAATTATTAACATGTTGGATTTGGTTTGTTGAACACAAACAAATACATAAAAGACAACAATAATTCTGGGCAATGTTCAAACCTGTTATGACAACAGGTTCTATATCACTAAGTGTTTGCTGGATTGTGGTCATTCCACCCTGAACAATGAGAGAGAGACACTTTGAGACAAGAGTTGTTTGTAGACATTTATACATTCTGAATTCCACATTGAAGGCCCTTCTCAACCATAAATCCTAAATTGTGAAGATCTGACTTTAAAAAATGTCACTGTGGCCCAACTGCCAGAACTTAGATGCCTCTGGTGCATCAGGTGAGAAGACTTAACACCCCAAATTGGACATGGTACCGAATGTATCTGCTTTGAAAACACTGAGGACACAAATTTGCTCCTAACCAACAAGCCTAAAGCTGCTCCTAAAATAAAATACAAGACAGAGCAGCTCTCACATGCTGTATAAGGAGGTTTTAAATCTTATACAGTTTCAGTCTCACCCATCTTAAATATATATTTCTTAAAAATCAGCAGTATTTGATACATTCTTTAACACATGGTCTGGTGGTGTGTGTTTGTACATGGACTAAATGACCCTCACAGACAGAACACCTGAACTTCACATATTTTCTCTCCATGTTCACTGTTTTTCCTCACAGTCACACTGATGGCACCTGAGGTCGAGGCAGGTCACATTCTATCAAGCAGCAGTTCCAGTTACTCTGTTCTGGAGTTTATCGGTGAAGGCTGCTTTGGTAGAGTGGCCAGGTGCCAAAAGCTGGAGACAAAAGAGTTAATAGCGGTCAAGATCCTCAAAGACTTTTATGATATTGAGGACACAGAGAAAGAGGTATAACTTTGGACTCCTTTTGATTATTATGACATACAGTTACATTTCCTTTCTGTAACCTCCATCACAGTATGTACTTTAACCTGTTTCATGTCTCCTCTCTTCTTTCAAGCTGTCCCTGTTAGAACAGATCAGTGTCCTGAATCCAGACCACACTAACGTGGTGAAGATCTTTGAGAGGTTTGATCATATGGGACAGACCTGTCTAGCATTTGAGATGCTGGATGGGAGTCTCTATGATCTGCTCCAAGAACGAAGCTTGAATCCACTGTCCGTGAAAGAAGTCCGACCAATTGCACAGCAGGTATGCATCATTAAAAAATGGAACCAACTATCTATTGTTCCTATAAATGAAGAAACCCCTACCCTAACCCTAACCCTTACACAACAACACTAATTCCCAAACTTGTCCTTTCTCGTTTTGTCTTTGCAGCTGTTGGTCACTTTGGATGCCCTCAAGGGTCTTGGTGTCCTGCATACTGACATTAAACCTGACAACATCATGTTAGTCAACAAGCAGGACCAGCTCTTCAGGGTAAAACTCATAGACTTCGGTGAAGCAATTTCAGTTGCTGATGTCCAGCCTGGGTTGGTGGTTCAGCCAGCAGGATACAGGTATCTTCATCTGTTAATCTAGCAGAGTTTGAGTCATTTTACTAAATATCCACATTGTTCTCTTTCTCCTCAAAGCTTGCCAACAGATTTCTCATCTTCTTGTCTTCCCTCTTCAGGGCTCCAGAAGTTGCTCTCGGCCTGCCCTTCACTGAGGCTATTGATGTGTGGGGAGTTGGCTGTGTCCTGGCCTACCTCTACCTCGCTGATCACCTTTTCCCTTTCGCCTGTGTATATCAGATGGTAAGTCAGCTACCTCAGACAAATGTCCACAGGGAAATGACGACTTTATGCAGATTGTTAACTGATGTGATTATTTATTGTTATTTTTTTGTCTGCAGATGAAGCGCATTGTTGAAGTTCTCGGTCAGCCAGAGGACCACCTGCTCTGCGCAGGGAAATATACAGAGTACTTCTTCAGTCAGGAGGAAGCTGCTGAGGGTCCAGCATGGAGGCTGATGGTAGAGTAGCCATGTTCTTTGTTTGAGTTGATTAAATCATTTTATTTTAATTCTTTTTAAGTCGTTCTCATACATATTGTGTTCCTTCAGACACCAGATGAATACGCAGATGCCAATGATCTGATACCACAAGAAGAAAACAGTGATGCTGACCTCCCCAGCTCTCTGGATGACCTAGTTAATGTAGGTACTCTCTGCTGTGTTGTATGAGTAAAGACTGAATCAGTACCATTCATTCATCAATCTCAGAGAGGTAGGGGCTGGATCAACTAAACTGAATCTGTTTCCACATGCAGGTCTATCCAAGAGAGAACACTGATGAATTTGAGGACAGGACGGCTTTTATAGACCTCCTGAAACAGCTGCTGCATCTTGTTGGGGATCAGAGAATCTCTCCCCACCAAGCTCTACAGCACAGTTTCATTGCTATGTCCCACCTGACTGAGCACCCTTGCAGCAGTGACTAGTAAGTGACCGTGCGTCTGGTAGTAAATATCTCATGAGGTTGGATGAACAGATGGCTTTATTAATTGATTGACTGATTCACTAATTGTCTCTTGTACTTTATCTAGTCTGACCACCTCCCGGACTCTGATGAGTTTTTGCCCAATGGAGGACAGGATGAACACCACTGCAGCCACCATAGGGTCATCTTCTGACGAAGATCCAGCTGCCCAGTCTGAGGGAGAACTGTCTAATGCCACCTATGTCATAGAGTCATCTGACTGCTCTTCTGATGATGGAATATCTGATGTCACCTATGACACAGAGTCATCTGACTGTTCTTCTGATGGACATTCTCCCCCCAATGACGATCTAGCTCACTGGTCCTTTCATAGAGTTCGGCCTCCATTCTTACAAGATGAAGATCCAGCTGCCAGGTCTTCTGATGGACATTCTCTCTCCAGTGATGATGATCTAGCTCACTGGTCTTTTCAAAGAGTTCTGCCTCCATGGGTAAAAGATGAAGATCCAGCTGCCAGGTCTTCTGTTGGCGCTAAAACACAAGACTGCACTGCTGCAGCCTCAGCCTCATCTCGTCAAAACTTGATGGACAGTATTTGCAAGTTCTTTAGCCAAGTCGCGGCAACCTTTAGGTACTGCTGCTGCCCCACTGTGGAGGACTGATTCACAGTACATTTCTCAATGTGTATTTTACATAGAGCCATCTGATCGGTCTTCTGATGAAGGACATTCTTTAATAATTGTTTGTTTGCAGTGGTGTCTATATTTATTACATAAGACACAATCATTTATCATCATTTTACACTCTTCTGAATATTCCAACCTTTCTCAGTATCTCATTTATCTACAAAAAAATGGAGCAATTTGCTCTGTAATTATACTTTTAGTTCATTTTGAATTCTTATTTTGCAAATAATATAATAAGTGCTTATAAATTTCAGCCACCATCTTAGCTTATTTACTTAATTCTTCAGTATTCTCATCCTTGAGCAACAATCAGTTTAAATTATTTTAGAGGTTTCTTTGCAGTTTGACTGTGACTAAAGCTGCTGAATTTCAGACAGTCAAAAAATGACACTTGCATGCTTTAGGTAAATGATAGTAATTGATTACAGAACAAAATTACATGAGTGAGACAGTCCCAATACTCAATGCTTATTTTGGAGAGACAGCATGGTCGTGGTCAGCATGGTGTTAATTTACTCTTTAGATTATGCCACTGTCCTTTAAACTGTTCAGGATAACAGAAAACAGAAGAGTGTGCACAGAAATCTGTCACCAAAAACTAAATGAGGTTCGATTAGTTGCCACTAGAAGATGATATGTCGATATATATACAATAATGTATCTGACCTGACATGAATGGACTCACAGTAAACACATAGACTGCACCAATTTCAAAATGGGTTCATTTTTATACAAATAGAAGCTGATATGAAAATCATTTGAAAGGTGGTCGAAATAAAATGAAAACACAATGAAATGTCATTTGACTGTATGGGTTTGTCATTCTTCCTGGGAGGGTCGCAGATGACCCATTTCAAGTACACAGTTTACTCTGTCTCATTCAGTGTGAGTGAGTGTAGCTGCCAAGCTCAAATCAAAATTAAGCTGAAGTGAACTGCTTCACTGATGTAATAAACATAAAAGTCTTCATAAATGAATTATTACTTCATGCCCCTCAAACTGATTTGCCCTCATTGCAGGTAACAGTTGTGAGCATTTCAACAGCAGAAAAAAATAGATGCCTCCAGTGGTGAAAATGTCCAGTTTTTAGCAATGAAAAAACAGAACTCAGAGAAAAGGCAGAAACGAGACTAATGCTCTGTCTCAATTCGGATACTCCCGTTAGTACACCACTGTGTAGGGCACTAATTCTGGCTTGTCATGTTGTCTCAATAGACCTCACAGTAGTCACTGCAATAGTAGTAATAGTAGGGTCAAAGGAGGTGTTTCTAATGATACTAATTAAGGTTTGCTTCCATTTCGTGCTGCGGAGACTTTCCAGTGAGCCTACGTGCACAACAGCAGCACCCTGACTCTGTTTGACCTGAATGGAACAGAACCTTAATTAGTATCATTGATAACACTTGTGTTTACCTACTTTTTCATATCAAAATGGCTGCTGTGAAAAAGGTCTATTCGAGTGCTGCCATTGTGCACCTCCTGAAAATGACGTTCTTCACCAAATTGACTACCAAAATATAAATATAAAAGATATGTACAACTTTCATCTGTATTTTTGTATTCACCGCAACCACGTCAGTTCAAGCAGCTTTCTCGGCTGCCATTTTCACAATGCCAGGGTCCATCCCCTCCACTACATAGCCAAAATATCAACCACTGAGGCCAAGAAGTGAAGCCCAGCGTTTGCATCTTGCACCATCCGGTATATTACATTTTGCAATAACTGACAAAGTTGATGCACTTATGTACTCAGAAAAAGCATGTATAAGTATGGAAGTACATGAATTGAAACACAGTATAAGTCTCTACAGCCATGCTAGTGGTGCTGTGAGGCTATACTTTGGCACAGTGGTGCTTTCAGCTAAATGCTAACGTCAGCATGCTATTACAAGCCCCGGGAAGAGGCTGCCAGGCTTTGGAGCCTATTTGACATAGTGGCCTATGTAATGATAGTAATGGTGTCTGCCATGTAATGCACACTGGCCCAAATGTACCTTTTTCCCCATAAGCTTACATTGTGAAAGCAGTGGTTGTAAAAAATATTTATTTATTTTTTTTGGGTAGGCTATCACTCACAACCTCTGTGAGGTTTTTTACAGAATCAGAATTTGATCAGTCCGGTCCAGTAACATCTGGAAAGTCTAGAAGAACCATTTTATCCCCATTCAAGTTAGCAGAGGGTTAAACTGGACGTTTGTGGCTTGGCGATCCTATATAATTTTATGCCCAGAAAAACGTTTTTGGCTTCATGCACCACTGAGTAGCTTCCATGAGAATGTACAGAGCCCCTTCTCCAATGTTGTATCCAATTCCCATTATGCATCCACGGCTATATTCAACGATAATTCTAAGGTGCTGATATTAAACAGGTAGCCTATGATGTTCACCATCTTAGTTTAACATGCTGGCATGCTAACTTTCACTAAAAGTAGCACTAAACACAGTAGTTTAGTAGTACAGTTTAGTTGAGGATGATGGGATTACTTTTAGTTTGAAATATTTCACAGCATAAGTAAAAACTTATGAATGATGATATATATTTCAGTCTTGTGGTGGATTGACTGAACACTGATAACATTATTTGTAAGAGAAATATTTGTTTTCTTTCTTATCCCTTTAGTCAACTTGTGACTTTTATTTATTTTAGGATCCCTGATGAGTTGTGCTGTTAATCTGCAGTTTGGGGACTGCTGAATTACATAATATATAGTACTATTGTACTGTAAATATTGATGTCTTTTAAGGGATGACAGGACATTTACATAAAATTAATCATTCATCCATATAGAGTTGGGAAAAAAAACGTGTCTAACCTCCTCTGCCTTGTGTGGTCAGACAACAGTAGTGGTAGTAACAATAGTAGTGGACTACAAAGCCCATCACTAGCTCAGTTTCCTGGCTGCAGACAGCAGTAACACCTGCTAGGCCAGTGTCAGACTAACACACACAGTTGCTTTCTGCTTGTGTAGTCATCGCACATACTCCCTCTCTAGGACAGAGACAATGACAGACACAAATATCTCTTACAGTACAGTGAAACGGTCACCAGGACGGGCATTTCCTCTGGGATCGGTCTACTTGTCAGCCAGCTGCTGGTGTTGTCTGAGAGCTTGCTGTGTTGCTTGTCAGCCTTCTTGTCAAGGCGATAGGACTTCAAGGTCTCTATTCTCATGGTAATAGCAGTGGATCAGGTTACTTTCAGTGACAAGATAGGTGATGACATTTTTATTGTCGTATTGTATTTTGTTATATCACCTGTGCCTTATTTGTAGTTCAAAGTGGTTTTCAAGCTGCTGCTCAGCTTGTGATGACGTACAGTACTACAAGTCAACAATGTTTGGAGGTTGTGGTCATGTCTTATAATGCTCTTTGACCTCTTCGCTCCCATCAAAAAGCTAAGAGCATTTCAAATTTTATACAGAACATTCCTTTCTCCATTTTAATGTCATGGTATGTTCCTTTTTAACACCCAGATGCTTCAAAACATGTTTGTGTGTGTATTTTTGTGGCAACATGAAAGAATTACAGTACGGAAAGGGTGTATCTTTGTTGTTGCACGTCTCCTTTGATTGAGGATGTCGCTGTCTCAAGTGGACTTGGTGACAGTGCCAGAGTCGAGATTTACTCAGCCTATTTCATGCTTTATTATTGAGCAGATAAAAGAGACGCTTCTTTTTTTTGCTGTCTGGGGTTTTGTCTGCTCCTTACAGTTCTGTCTTGTCCCTTTCCCCTGCCTTCCTTTTGACAGAAGTGTCTGCTAGATTATTAGTATAGAAACTCAAGAATGAACTCCCAATAAGTTCTTCATCAGGATCTTTCGCAGATTGTTCAGCTATTTCACCGGCAAAAGAATTTACCCCCAAAAAAACCAAACAAACAAAACAAGTCTATGCTGTTTTTAGTCCATAAAACATTATTATACTATAATCATTATAGCTGTGTGTAGGTATAGTGATTTAATTTGGACTTAAATAAACGTGTCCTTCTGTCCTCCTTCTTCTGTCTCTGCCACTGACTGCAGTTTGTGTCATTCTGATCCTGTTATTAATCCATGTTGAGTTGCTTTGAGTCATTTAGGCTGGTGGGGATTATTGTGGATTCATGTGACAGCACACAGTTTTTTATTTACTCCTATCTACACTGATCATCAGAGGATGTCGAGAGGATATGTGTGTGTGTGTGTGTGTGTGTGTGTGTGTGTGTGTGGGTGATGGATGGGATGGAGGGTTAACTGAATGAATTCAAGTGAACTCAAATGTCACATTTCACATTGGCCAAGACAGTAGTGGTTACTAGTTAGTAGTGGTTATATCAAGTCTTAGTTCATTTATATAACTTGAACATGAAACTATGAGTTGATCTGTTGAACAAGAGAAAATTAATCTATTTTGATTATCAGTTAATGGTTTGAGAATTAATATTTTTCACTACTTTCTCACATTCAATGGATCAAATAATGAATTTATTTAATCAGTAGTCACACTTTATCAAGTAAAATTTATTCCAGCTTCTCAAGTATGAATTTTTGCTGATTTTCTCATTTTTCATAAATTGTATTGGTTATTAAATATGTTTGGGTTTTGGACTGATGGTTGGAAAAAACAAAAAAACAACAATAGCACAAAAAATGAGGACATTACTTCAGGTTTTAGAAACATGAATGAGCTGGTTCAATATATTTACTTACTAAATGATTAACTGGAAAAATACTTGTTAGTTACTCACTGTAACTGTGGATGAGTTCATCAACTGTAAGTGTGAGAAAAACAGCGTGTATAACTGTGTGTGTGACAGCTGGGACAGTCCTTATTCTCAAGGCAAAGCCAGGGGCACTTTTCATTGGCTTAAACAATTGCACGCACAAGAGAAACCCAAAAGCATTTGACTATATCAGGCTATCCTCAAGGTCGGTGCTGAGGGTATTGATTATGCCATGAAAACCTCACTAGTCTAAAGCAGTTAAGGGGCAGACATGCAAGGTCTGTTATTTCCTATACCAACTTTTAAAATAAGAGGAATGAGAAAAGTAAATAGATGACTACGGCAGCCTGAAGTGTTTCAGAAAATGATGCATCTGACAGATGGAAATGAAAATAGAATGAGGAGGCACAGAGGAGAGGGCACAAAAAGGAAAATAATGTTGATCATAGAAGGGAGAATGAGGAGAAGGCTATGAATACCTTCATAGGAGTTTAGAAAAGTGGGAGGTTTAATTAGAGAGGAGGAGCAGCAGCATATGTCCTGTAGGAAGAATACTGGCTTATGAAAGTGAAGTCATTCATCATCTGTAACCTTGCCAGGACACAACAGACTCCCAGAAATCTGATGTAAACAGAGAAAGACAACAACACAACAGTCTCATCTGGCCTCTTGATAAACACTGTTACAATCCCCAAGCAGGCCAGTGAAACCTAGAAAAAGCCTTGTTCCTGTGTACTGGTTGGAGCCAGAGATAAGTAGAGGGCTCATATAGCATAAAAAGATTTCTACAGATTTATGAGGCTCTGGCACAGCGAGGTATTGATCCCCTTCCCCCATCTAAGCCAGTCAAAGGAAAGTGGAGGCTACTGGAAACCTCAGGGTGGTTTACTTACATTTTATATTTTGGGTATGTAGGTTGTGCTCATTTCCAGAATGACTTACTGTAACTGGAGAATAAGAGATTACTAGAATTACTGTTAGAAAGGGCAGCAACAGAGGGTCAAATCAGCAATGTCAAGAGTGGAACTGTAGAAAGTTGGAGGAAATACTGGTGGCAGATTATCCTGAAAAACAGGACATTGTATCTGGAAAGATTTATTGTTGTTGAGCTTTTAACGTGTCATTTTCAGTCATTTGAGCAACACAAATAAAGTCCCATTCACTTCTATTGTATGTGTGTGTTCACAGAAACAGCAACAGATCTCACCGGGGATGAGTGTAAAAAGGTTTTTTTTTTATTTGGATTTATGTGAACTGTTTTCCTAAAAGCTAAACACCTCCCCTGGATAGCAGTGATCCAATTATAGCTTAGCACAAGAAAAACACAAAATCAGAAGTGTGAGTAATGGATTAAACAGTGTGTTTATCTGAACTACGGTTGTGGCTGTGTTCCAACATGCTAAGTCTATCTAATTAGTATGCAAAAGTTTACAGCGTGGTTGCAATTGGTTCTCCACGTGGTAGATTTGTGTCTGTTCTTACATTTTTCATCATACTTTGTTTCTTCATAGTTTCTTTTTATTTCAATATATTCAACAGGAGTCATCAGTCAGTTACCCATGCTAACTGTTTGCCTTATGCAGCTTTACCCTCAGTAGTTTAGCTCAATATTATCCATCAGCCATCAAATGGATATTTAAGAGCCTTTAACAGGTTCCTCCTTTTAGAGAGTCATCCTTAAAAAATAAAACGTCAGCCTTTTCAACCAACTAACGTTAACTTAATTAGCTAGCAAGCTAACTGAAATTCATGAAATCTGCTAGCCACAGTTTTTTTTAATTTGATCTGACTTATAAGTCAACCACTGATCACCACATAACCACACACATTTTGAACCAACTGTTTAAAGAAATTTCTATTGTCATCCTCGTCATCACCAACAACGAAAACAACTAGCAGCAACACCAGCAAAATAACAAATAGAGCCATCGATCACACTGCAGGTCATGGGCTGCAGCTTTGCCTAATAGAGGCACTACATTAACTGGTGGCGAGTTTTGACAGATCCAATTAGAAAGCTCCATACCTCTGCCACTGCCCTGCCCTCCAAGCAACCCTCACACAAGCAACTGTACGGTAGCATGCCATCCACACCATTCTGGCTCTTTCACAGTCTCACTAGTCTGTTCGGTATAGTGCATCATAACGAGATGTAACAGCAATTAGCAACATTGTTCAAGAATTTTTGCTCCTCCTGTTTTTCTTGGCTTTAGATATTCTCATAAAACTAATCATACTGTATATTACTAGAAAACCCATGTTTCCATGCTGAATAGTTTTCATGCTGCCACCACACCCCCTTTTCTCCGCATCCCTCAAAATGTCTATTCCTGTCTTTGGTAAAGCTGCTTTTCTCTCGTCTAACCACAAATGTCCAAATGATAGGTTTTGTGTCTAAGGAGAAAAGGGAGTCATGCTTCACAAGACGGAGCACAGCAAAACATCTGACTCCTGCCAAGAAGAGGAAACAAAGTACGCTCATTTTTGCAAAATCTATTCTTTTGTCCTCATCCGAGGCCTGCTTTCTTTGTGTACGCTTCACACTTCCTCCAGCCGCAGTCCTCCCTCTCAATTATTCCTGAGAAACAACGTGCTTGTCAGTCTTTTCCCTTTCAATAGCTAATGGTCTATCTATCCCCCTCTGCCCAACAGTCAAGCCAATTAATTCGATCAAGCTGTTGAAAATCATTTTCAGTCGCAGCAGGAGGGCAGTGCCAGACTGACAGCGTTGACTCACTATATCCATTGTTAAGAGAGAAACAACACTGAGTAAACCAAGGTAAATTAGCGTGAATAGATCTAGAAGTAATTTTATATGTGGACCATTCAATTATGTTATTTCTGCTCTATTACACAGTGTGTGCACATGTATGTGTACTTTTGCAGTCATATTCAGCGCAAAACGCGTAGTTCGGCTGTAGCAGTGGCATAAATCAATATGTCTTGTTGGTGTGAATGCTACAGCAAAAATGAGACCACCAGAAATTATGTTTTCAGTCTATAGCATGGCCTTGACACTTGTGATGTGGTATACGTCAAAGACAATTTGTCTATTTTCAGTCGTCACCATCCGTGTGTTCGTTACATTTGTTGCCTGTAGCGTTTTTTTTTTTTTTACTTTTTCAAAAGGAACAATGGCTTGAAAGATGATGAGTTGTCCAAATGCTGTTGAACGAGAAGTGTGCATGAATGATTTCTTTTTTTTTTTTGCTTATGTGAGCTATCACACCCTTCATGCAGGCCTTTGATGTAGCTCTCCATTGTCTTGTGGAGCTGCAGGAAATTGAAAGGGAAGATCAGGGTGTTAGTGAAGGGGAAGAAGAGGTGGAGGACGGGAGCGACGCTCAGCAGTCAGGGTTTTCTGGGACATGGCACACGGAAATGAACTAGCCTTGCATGACCTGCTGCAGCCCGCACTCAAAATGTGAGGGCAGAGACGCAAAAACAGTTGTGTTTTAGAAAACACGAGATAAAATAAGTGATTTTTTTTAAAAATTCTTTTAAATTCACTAAAAAGACTCCCCAAATCCAGGGTTAATATTTCTGTAGCATCCTTCCAAGCCCACGCTGCCTCTCACCCGTCTCACCACTGCATCTAATTCAGAGAAAACACTAAACCTCTGGAGAATTACACAAAACACACTCACTCAGCCTTAAAAGAGCATTTGTCCCTTGAGTGTTAAAAAAAAGTAAAGTTTTAATGGAAGAAAAATTTGATTTGAAGCTTTCTGTGGCTTAAAGAGGGGTGGGAAGCTTTTTTTTCTCTGACTGTCATTCTCCTCAACACTGTAAGTGCTTTCTCCGTGTCTGTCAATGAACGCACACTTTCCCCATATTTCCTCCTGTGCTTATAAATCATAATGACGGTACGAACAGACTGTTTCAGGCTGGGGAGTACAAAGTGGTTTTAGGCAAGGTTAATAAATCCATTTCTGCTCTTTTGTGAGAACTGGAAAGTGGAATTAACATTTTATTTCAACAAGGCTGTTGCATATTTTTGTGAATATATTTGAATATTTCAACTAAAATTTAAGACGTGATTAATAGAAGTTTACTTGTCCATTAGAGGCTCTAAATATTGAAGATTACAAGTCACACAGTGTTCCTCTTGTTGTTATAGGTAATATATTTCATTAGCCTATATGATGAATTATAATTAATATTACTTCTTCTCTTGAAAACAATCTTTTAATCACAACATATATAGGTATTTATAGTGAGCAGGCTAATCCCTACAGGGATGGCAGCAATTTCATTTGAATTTATGTAGCTGAGATATTCCCTCATGAGTCTAGGTTGTTTAAATGGAGAACAAGATGGAGATGAATACAGAGGACAATGGCAGCAGTCCGTTATATCAAAATGACAGATAAGCAATGAAGGAGCGCTGTTCATTTTCCCCCACTATTTTGCTCAGGTAGTGTAGAGAAAGAGGTGGGAAGTGTGATGTGCAACGTGGCAGGTCAGACCCAGGAAAGTGGGTTTGCTCTGGCGGGAAATGGCTATTTACGTAGCTGAAAATGGAGTGGGCCTTTCTGACATTTTCATAGCCCTGCAGGCAAGAGTAACCTTCAGCAGAAAACAGAACGATTAAAGTAACGGGAGGGGGAGATGGAAGGGGAGAGGCAGAGCGAGAGGTGGGGCAGAAAGCAGGGGATGTGATTGCATGAGAGAGTTAAAAATGATTGGAGTTGGGGAGAAGTGATGGGGAGGGAAGAAAATAAAGATGGGCAGAAATAGACAAAGATGATTTGGAGGTCATGCTGGAGGTGGGAGAGAAGAATCACTGCCTTACACAGACTGACAGGTAGAAAATAAAGGTAAGAAAGGAGGGTAATGCTGGACAACAAAATACTTACATCTAATCTACAAGAATAAAGTTTAATAAACAACATATTTCAGTATTTTTCGAACGGCTTTACACCTTGTTGCACCTCTTAAATATCGCTATCCAACCATGTAAATCATTCAGCCTTGACACATCTGCGCTGATGCGACATGACAGAGAAATTATGCATGTAAAAATCATAATGGCCACGTACAACAGCTCAAGTTAATATTTCAGTCTTCAATAAACTTGACATGATAATGTGCACCATAAAGTGTCCTCAGCCCTGTTATTGTCTAGTGTGAGTGAACAACTGAATACAACCAGGTATCTCCATCAATTACTGGTGTCACACTTTGTTACCTCGATTTTCAATCACAGATGCAGTCAAGGTTTGCATATTTCTGTGGCACAAACTAAAAATGAAGAAATGAAAAAATAATACAAGCATTTCAGATACAGGATTTTACTACATAAAAGCAATTTAGGTTATATTGAACCTCAGTGAACCAGATGCATTTGCCGTACATGCTTATACCTCCTCAGGGGTACAAGCATGTACGGCACTGAATAAGAAAACTAAAAGAAGAAGCTACTGTCATAGCAGTGCTGTGAGGCTATGCTTACTCTAAACATACTCGCAATGATGGTGGTAACATGCCAATGTTAATTAGGTATAATGTTTACCGTGTTCACAAAACAACAGAAAGTACAGCTGAGGCTAATGGGAATGTCATTAGATATGCAGGTATTTGCTCATAAACTAAAATACTAATTGGTGTACATGTTTCTAGATGTCAGATAAGTCAATGGCATTTTGCATTCATCTTCTAGGGACTATAAATAGCTGTACAAAATTCCATTGAAATCCATCTAATAGTTACTGAAATATTTAATTCTGGACCAAAGAGGTGGACTGACCGTCTGACAGACCGACATCTCTAGAGTCATACTGCTAGAATGGCCCCAAAAAAGCAGGATAACACCCAGGGCAGGTTGCTTGTCCATCAAAGGACCACCGCATAGACAAACCAATTCACACCTACACCTACAGGCAGTTCGGAGTTTTCACTCCATTGGACCTGCATGTCTTTAGACTGTGGTGGTGGACTGTGTTATAATTGTGTAAAATGGTTTGAATTGCAATTACAGACAGCCTGTGGGGGGATCTCTATCCCCCACACCTTTCCCCTCCTGATAATTGTGTGAATCACCTAGTTTCCTGATGAAAACGTTACTATGTTGCTAGGAGAACTTATCAGGTGATTATCAGACAGAATTTAGGATAAACTGTGGGAGAAAATTAATGATTTCAATGTGGCTGTAGGAAAAGAGGACTGATTATATCAGTAGATGCAGCTAATAGACCCTGATTATGAGCAGCCTCATTTCCTACAAATGACGAGCCATGAATGGTGCTAGAATATATTATTTTTCTTGTATGCACTGTCTTTCTTTGGTGGCATAACAATGTCGCCATAATGAGAAACTTGGACGCAAATGTATTCAGTTTATCTATGCATTTTCTTTCCCATAAATCTGTCCCTCTGTCTCTGTCGTGTAATTAAGTGAAGCTGCGGGTTCATGAGCTATGTCTGTTTCATTACTTTTGAATAGGCCAAGATGTGCTGATATGGGTGAGAATTAGATATCAATACATTCTCTATTACTCTAGTCTTTATTAATTTTATTCTACCATAGACTGCTTGCTCCTCATTCAGTATCTTTCCAAAGCTATCCAGGGATTAAAATAATTTTGACATGATGATCATTTGGTGATCCACTCACTCCCGTTGAGGCCAAAACTTTGGTTTATTTGAAGCCCTATAACAAGGAGTGTAGACTTGCAATATATGAAATATCAAGAATGATTGTTTCCTGTTTTATTGAAATAAATAAACCTTTTGAAATCTTGTTGAAAATGCAGGTAATCGTAGACCTAAAGATGGAGTGAAAAGACAAACATTCGATCCTTTATTGTTTCACAGGGAATGCTAAAACTTCTAAATGTCTCTTTTCCTCTGTGCTAGAGAAAGCAACAGAAAAGACACGTGAAGTGGGTCCCTGTGCATCACTTTGGCAATGAATTCTGTCAGCGACTTGGTCGGCAATCATCTATAATGTAGGTTCAGGAGTAAAAAAGCCTCAGCAAAGTGAAGTGCTTTTCTGGACTCTGATGCCAAGACCCAGAGGATGCATTTAAACTGTTATTCTCTGCAGACTTTGTACAATAGACCATTTTAGAGGTTGCACATAGAAATATTTCACATAAGCTATACATGCCAGAGGGTGAACTTCCTGTTAAACTGACAGTGGTGCAACTCGGCAGCAGACTCCTCTGTGTAAAAGGTGTGGGAATAGACATTTCTGCTTATTAATATGTATAGTTTTTGCTTCTCCGGCCTCCCAGTGGAATAAAAATCTGATAGTGTGTAGTGTTGGTGTGAGAGTTGGGAGGCTTTGTTCCTCTGCTGGTGCTGTGTCTCCCTCACTGGGGAAAATGCCATGAAAGTCACCAGCAGCACTGGGAGGTTAATTGCTGAGTTATAAATCACACAAGACACTTAAGCTATGGGTGCGGTTAGCATATGGCTGCAGTAACTGAGGGTTATGGCAAAAGACTCTCCTGCAATGCCATGATTTTGTCAATTATCACCACATTAATATCTCTATTCTTGTGATGTGTAAAGGTTTGTAGTGTGCATGCTAATTCAATCAGTGCACATTCTGATTAGTTGTCTAAGTTCTAATCAAGTGACTTCAATAGAACAGTTTGATAGTTTGAGAGATGGTGCTGCAAATTCATCATGTGACATTTCAGAAATAAGCCTCAGCCTCTACTTTCTAGCCTGAAGGTTAAACCACAGCGGCCAGAAAAATTATTATTACTATTATAGAATAATAGCGTTGTAGCATTGTCCTATAATTATATATATTTATGTGCTTTGGTCGTAAAAATGTGGGCTAACACACCTACGATTGAGTTTTAATCGATAAAAATATTGTTTGAAAGTTGAACTCTCAACATCAAATCAATAAAATATGAAAACAGATGTTATTTAATAAAATATATCTTGTATCATTATAACTAACAATATGTTAATGTATCCATTTTTATTATGCAGCCCTTCTCTCATATCAAAGCAACAACTTCCCCCTCCGCATATCATCCTCCATCTTTAGCAGTGATTTTCATTTGGTAACTGTCAGTCACATACGAATCTGTCCCACTGCAGGCATCTAGAAAATTGATTGAGCCTAGATGGACGAACGAAGTCTGACTGACAGTGTCTGCGGTGCAGATTATCAAGCAATTTCTCTTCCAGGAAGTCAATAAATGTCTGAGGAAGTGGTAACACAGTGTTTTCTGCACTGAAACTTGTTTGTTTTGATATGTCTTTGCCTTTTATTCTCTTACCTAAGTCGGTCTCATTAGTTCAAGTCTTTTTTGCCATTAGTGCCTCAATGCTCAGCCAACATAATTAGCTCTATGGTAATCCCACTGGACTCTTCTAATTAGAGCCAATGCCAAGGGCAAGTGACCACAAACGGAATGGGACAGCAGCGTGCCCTGATGCAAGTAAACCATAACTCATGTTGCAGCGGGTTATGGGATTTTAAGTTGCGTCCCATTTCTTTTTATATGGGGGCGCATTACATCCATGACTTATTTCCTGGGAAGCTCAGTGTCATTACGCTCCAGCAGCCAGGTATACAACAGTCACATTGAGAAGTTCATAGGTGAAATTCCTTCATTCAGGATTGTATGTGTAAAAAAAAAAAAAAGCTCCTTAGAGTAGAATGAAAAGCTAGGACATTTTATTATGAAGGAGAAGAAAAATCCACCCTTAGACACTGTCAGGAGAAAGCACATAACACAGTGTGAAATGATTTCAGAGTAGACTTTAGCTTTAAGATGCATATATGAATAAAATGAGCTCTGCAACTTGAGGTTTGCTTATATCCATTTTATGCAAAAAGACAACAAAAATTTCCTCTTTTACGAATGATGCGGTATATGTGTACATGCATACAGTGCATTCTGTCTTTTCATATAATCTCATATAAATTTGCAGCCTTTTTAGAGCCACGTAGTGTGCTGGAGAGAGACATTATTAATGTAACATTTCCATATTCCATTTTTTTCCCCCTTCATGCCACTTTGGCTGCACTCATGCTGAAGTTAATCAACTGCCTGAAGTGCCATCGTTCCTTCACCCGCTCCCTCCTTTTGTTTTGCTCGTTTCCAACTCCACTCACTCGAGTCCAACAAAGGCTCCATTTAAAGATGGGTTTTAAAGTTCACATTGGATGGACACAGCTTGCCACTTCGGTTGCTGTGGAAACCAGGTTGTCGCATGGACAGGTTGTTGAGAACAGTGTGAGTGGGAGTTTGAGAGGCTATAGAGGCCTGTCAAGATTTATGGATTTCACTTTACACTTCTACAGACCTAGTGGCAGTTTATCCACCAGTATAAAGAGTATAGATACAAAGGCATTTACTAAGGAGAAATCAGTTTTGGTTTCCAGAATAAAGTTATTTACCTTTTCATTCTAATATAAAAAAAATAATGACAGGATTTTTATTTATCTTTAAAGCAATAGTTTGACCCTTTGTGAAAATATGTTTATTCAAAGATGTACATTCTGTTGTAGTGAATATGAAGCTAAAGCCAGCAGTTGGCTAAGATGGCTCAGCGCCTCAAAAGCATGTTCTGTCTTGTTTGTTTAAGCTGTAGAAAAAACACCAAATATTTTAAAAAAAGCAACAATTTGCTCGGTGGGCAATGTGCTGGACTATTTCTTGGCCTGGACGAGTTGCCAGGCAACCAGCCAAGATTCCAGGAAGTTGCTGGTACCAGCCAAGAATTAGCCTGCTACATAATCTGGTGAATTGTTGTTTTGACACTTTGTGTTTTTGTACGATGTAACAAACAAGATATAATGTGTTAATTATTGCTGTTTAGAGGTGGACCAGTGAACGAGCCAGGCTTGTTGTTTCTCCATATTTTCCAGTCTTTGTGCAAAGCTAGGTTAGCTAGCTGCTGGCTATGCTGCAGCTTCATATTTTCCATAAAGGTATGAAAGTGGTATCAATCTTCACATTCCCCAAATTGTCTTCTTTTTAAATGTGAGGTTGTTGACTTATAAAGACCACTGGACAGAGGTCAGAGTTTACCCACCTCTTTATTTACCACTATAAGCAGTCTATAATCAGCACTGTCAGCACTGAAAGGGCAAGTTGCACCAGCAGTGTGCTCTGGAACCTTCTGTGAGGCAGGTGCATGCTGATTTGACAGGGTGCAAGGTTTGGACACTGACCAGTCAGATAACTCTTAGGGCTCTGAATCTGGCGAACATCCTGCCCTTTAGCTATTACCATGGGCTTTGCCTGAATAGAAGCTTAGTAACTAAACAGTAAAATTAGCAAAATAAGATGGAGCCACGCTTCTGTCACGTTTCATTTTTCAGAGGCTGAAATGATAAAAAAGCATCTTAATCAGAGGTGGTAACTGTTGTTACTGGGGACAGACGATGGTGTTGTGTTTCATCTACCATGGTCCCCGTGTTCTTGACTGTGGGTTATTTTTATTATCACTGCTTGTTTGAGTGCCAGGACATTTGCATGAAGAAGGACATATCTAGTGCTCATAAATAGGCGAGGCAAGGGTATCCATCACCTCACTGGTGACAACCTGTTTTTTGCATTTCCATCAGTTAGTCATGCCACTGTAAAGAGGCCTGGCCAGCACACTATAATCAGGGCAATTGGTCATGTCAGATCAAAATCAGTATGCAAGCCAGTAGGAAAATAGAATTTAAATGAACTATAAAAAGGCCCTAAAACCAGTGAGTATTTAAATCACATCATCAGCAAAGTTTGCATATATATGAAACAATATTTTTCTTGGATGAGGAGAACAAGGCTGGCACTGTTGGGATGTTTATTGTTCCTGCAGTAACTATTTTGGAATCTGGGAAACCGTTCAAATCTACAACAATAAACACCTCATTGAGTAGACTATACAATGTCTGTCACATTACATTTGACCAGTTTCAAGGCAGATAAACAAGCCACTGCAATATGGAGACGAATGTTATGATGCCAATAGTTATTAACAGTCTGCGAGGTGTGAATAAGAAACACAATTAATTAGTGGACTGATTTGTATTCTTATATTATTATAACTTCTTATGAAATTAATTAACACTTACTAAAAATATTCATGCCTCAGTTTTTTTTTTTAGCCTGTTATTTGTATTGCCAAATATTAGTGAAGTCAAGTTACAAGTTTAAAAGCACAAATCCACATGAAAGCGTGTTTTAATGTACTTTCAATGTAGATATCGTTATAAAATCGATATGTTGTCATTTTTAATAGCACTTACAAGAATAATTTAGGTCCGTAATGTGTTGACGGCTGTTGGAGCTGCACCAGCGGGTCAGTGTGAAGAGACCAACATTTAAAAAGAGCGAAGACATCTGGCCGTGTATTTCAAAATAAAACACTGATTGGTCTATGTCTCATGGGGTATAAAAATAAATTAGAAAATCAAAATGGAACAGGGCTAGACATCATATAAATGTTAAGATGTGATGTAAATTTTATTTTAACACGTCTTCTTATAGTACTTGTACCACAGGCTCACAGATGGTTTGTTGTCTTTAATGCTAAACATAGATTACAATGTACAAGAGTAGCTCAAAACGCTTTAAAGGCTTCGTTTCATCTTAAAATGTCCATTTAAATTCACAGCTGTGGTGTCTCAGCTGCTGCTCTACCGGTCCAAACACATGTGCGCCTTTATTGTTAAAAGACACTTCCGGCCTCTTATTGCATAAGTGTGTCTGACTTGTCAAAACCGCTGCACTGGACAGCTCTGCTTTTTTGCGTTGGCAGCCAGTCTGTACCAATCTGTTTCTGTTGCTGGGCACGGACGAGCACCAGGAAAGTCGGAAACGGAACGGGACCGGTAAGACAAAGCGCTTTTCTATCTTGTTGTATCGTGACACACGTGAGGAGCAGTGCTGTCTCTTCAAAAGTTTGGATTTGGCTTTAATTGATCTGGATGCGAGTTTCAGGTGTACCGTTTTTGCTCTTGTTCTGGAAGACTGAAGTGAATTAAACGTGGTGTTGTAAAGTTTTTATTTCACTCATTGCTTTTGCTGGATTGGTGGATTAACTTCGCTTCTGGTCTCGATAAAGATAGAAAGAAATTCTAGAGGTTGTGCGTAATTGCGCATTAGAGGCACCAGCCGTCTAATCCCCCACCTCCTTCTTCACACTTGTCGTCCCGTAGAAATAAAAAACACTTTGAACTGTGAGTGATAAATAAAGATATAAACATGATAAACTGATGAATAAATTTAAATCAAACCACAAAAACTGCGACGGTTGGATAAAATACAAAGCTGTTTTGGGGATTTTTCTTTTGGGACCTTGTTTGTGTATTTTAACCAACACTGATGTAGGATATCTTTAAACAACTATTCAAGTTACTCATATTGTACTCAGCTGCTGGCAACTTCACTCAGATACTCCATCCTCTTCTGTACCCAACATGCTCCCATGCGCATTAATAATCTTACTTAATACTATTTTCCACTGAAAATTGTCAATACCTCCTGTCCTGGTGCACTTTCTGCTCTCCAGTGCAACCTACTGATATTGCATTTTGTGCATCAAATATTCACTTTACTCCATAGTTTTCTTATTCCAACTTAAATATTGAACTTATTGAACAGAAATCTGTAGTCACATTATAAGACTTTGTGGTGTTTCTGTCACATTTGATAGCAGGAAATGGTATTCTGGACATTATATCACTTCAAGTGTTTATATAACAATATGTCCTATTACATTACCATTAATATTATGACTGACTGGACATTCAAGGTTCATTGCCTTCTGAAGTGGGGAAAAATGCATGCAAGATCCTGGGACTGTACTGTGGGATGTGTTTTCATGACGAGCATTAATTCTACACACACTCACACACTGAATCAGATATGGTCTACTGGGACCAATAATGACAGATTTAACAGCCTTCTGCTCGGGAAGGAATACTTGAAGTTTGACATGTCTATTTCATTATGCTGGCAGTGCTTTCATTAAATAAAACAACTGTACTGAGAGAGAAGGGTATGTCGGTGTACAGATGTTGGAATCAGTCAAAGCGTTCGGGGTCATAGTGGGGCGTGTGAAACTGTTATTTGATTATATTGGATTCTCTACTGAACACCTTTTTGCTCCAATCTTGGTGCTTAGTAGTTGTAACAAGTAAGAGGTCTGATAAATCAAGTGAAATATCACAGGGCTGATTTAGAGAAATTGATATAGTGCGGCCGCTCTGTACAGATCTTATTTATGGACAGCACCTTTTCACGGTGGCTTTTGCCACTGAATGGCTCACTGTGATAAATGCTGCAATCTGTCTTGCTGTTGTGATAAAGTGTGCAATAAGTTTCTCATAGTTTTTTTTTTTTTTTTTCGCAGTGACTTGATTTGAGAGTCTTTTTTATATAGTCTGGAGGAGGTAGAGCAAAAGGAAATTGTGTTTAATAGTACACATGTTAGTCATGAGCCATTTCATACTGGGCCTTTGGTTTCAGGAATACAGTACGGTAATTGCAGCTTGTGTGGACATGCGTAACATATTTAAAAGTGCAAATTCCACTTGAGAACTTTGGTGTTGTTTTTTTGGTTGTTACCTAAAACCATACTAATTAGGTTAAGCCAGCTACATCGTTATGGTGAACACAAATGAGAAGGCAGAGATGGAGAAACTTCCCTTTTCATTTAATTCTCCTGTTTAGAAGTATTGTTGTTTCTCAGTGATGACACAGAGTAGTAGGACAGTTAGAGGTTTCTCCTGGAAACTACAGAGTGCTTGAATGTAGCTCTGTTTCCTCTTATGTGCACAGTGTAAAGTTACTGGTACTGGCACACTAACTTGTTGGACAACCTTACCTGGCTCACAAACTGCAGATTCTTCACAAGGGGGAACTCTTGGAGCAACAGTCAGGTATTTTTTTCTTTGCATTTATCATTACCAAGAACAAACACCAAATAACAATTAGCTGTACACTTGTAATGTTTGCAGTCACAAACTGGATTTACTCTACACAAAAAAGGGTAACCTTTCATGTATTTTGTCACCTCACCACCTAATACTTCACAAAAGTGTTTCTCTGCTTCCTTACTGGACAGACTGTAGTGTCTGTTTCGCACTTCCTCAAAGCCTCAATTGGGTGATACGCATTCAAATCTTAGCAGGAATGGTTAAATCATTTCATTATGCACTTACCCTGCTGTTAATCATTTATATATTTCAGTTATTCTGTCAAGTGTCATTTGAGTGATGAGTTTGAGTTGAATGTTTGTGTTAGCAATCATGATAATATAATTGAGAGAATTTTTTTAACAACTGGCTGCAAATGACATTTAGTAGAACACTGACAGAACAACATGAATCATTTTACATCACCTCATCAACATCTCTTTATTTGAACCACTCCAGTTCTCCACAATATCCTATCTACACCTACTGATGACTACATGCAGACACTGAAATTGTGTAAGTTTTCTACCAATTTTTAAACAGATTTTAATATACTTTTTATGCTACACTTGTGATCAGGTGCAGTGGTGCACCCACTCTGTCTTTTACGGCTTTAAGTCACACACCAACAACTATATCACTGATTTTGGTCTCTCTCTGTGATTTACGGTTTCCTGATTGACCGTAAAGTAAAATACTGTGAACTATAGCTGCTGTTAGCTAATGTTAGCTCAGTTTGTCAGCCAGGCTGCCCACACTGTGAGCTCAAAGCACCAGGAGAGTATTAGGGTTTGTACCACGGGTGTTTTGGACCACCGGGAAGATGGATATTTCGTTTTTGTTGACCCATTTCAGACCGTACAAACATGAGTGCTAGAACTGGGCAATGAGATTAATTCAAGTACTGCTGAGACTTCACTAACCTCATTAAATTAAAGTTTCAAAAGAAACATTATCAGCATATTGGCAGACTTCCCAAGATGCATTGTTTGAGAATTAAAAGAGAGTTCTCTCCACAGATCCTTCTTTCGTAGTTTGAGCAAAACATACATGATGGAAACTTGCCGTTACATGTTTAGATGGGTCATGGTTGTTTCTTCTCACAAAACTAAAAACAATGCAAACCACAATGAAGATTCTCATTGAATTTAGTCCCTAGCCCTGTACTCTTACTGCATTTGTTAGCTAAATTAATGGAAACAGCCTTGTGTGTTTTGGACTAACTTTGGTACAATGTGAATCCAACAATAGCAACCACTGTTGTTAGTTCTACGTGTCAAATAAAAAACTGACTTAACTTTGAACAAACTATTAAACCCACGTGCAGTCAACTCACAATTATAAGGCAATTGGAAACTGTTAAATGTTTTTAAGCTGAACCAGCTTTTGATTTTACTGTGTCAATGGTGTTCAAGTGGTACTATGGTGGTAGTGATATGCTGAATTTGTGACACAACATGAATTACGGCCAGTGACCCAGTGTTTAAGGTTCTCAAACAAATTTAAATTTAGTTTTTCATTCTCTCACCATCTAACAGTGGTACAAACTGTGAGTGTTGTATGCCTTCACACCCAGAGGAGTTGTAGGTGGTGTACCTGTGTGTGTTCTGGGAGTACTGCTTTGTCTTTAATTGTTTCTTGTTGACAGTGCTGATACAGATTGGCAAGAGACAAACAGCCTGTCTGTCACTCTGTGCTGTTAGAGGAGAATACTTGTGTTAACTTCACTCCAGGAATCCAGTGGACAAACATGCCCTGCCAACATGCATTGAAGTGGTTTTATGCTCCTTGTCTTGCTCAATGCTGAAGACACTTGTTCATCTCACAGGGTTATTTGACAAAAAAGCGTTAATAAATACTAGATGTTAAAAAACGGATCAGTCTGAGGCCGCACTCATCATTCTGTCCACTTGGGGAATTGGAAGGATTAGGTCTGTTTTGGAGATAGTTATCAGAGATTGTTTATGTTACTTTGTGGAGAAAATTATGTTTTAGTGCACCTCACACGAAGGGGGAAATGTAAACATTAGCTCCTTTACTTAGTCAGGTTTCTAGCGACAACTGACAAGACCTAATTGTGTGAAAAAGCGTTGAAAGAAGGAGGTGAGATGTAAACAAAGGCAGCGAAAGAGAGTGAGAATGTGAGAGTGTAATTTGGGATTTCAGAAAGGGAGGCATCCACATCTCAGTCCACATATCCTGCTTGAGGTAAGTGTAAACAGCTTCTGACAGGCCGAGTCTATGTAGACATAACGGCAAGTGGTTTACAGTGACATCTTCATTATGACCACAGTGCGGGGTGAAGCCTGCCTCGCTGTGTCTTAACAAGAACTCATTTTCTTGACCTCAGGGCCTCCAGCCTTTTCCCCATCTCCTGCTGGTTGTTGGGCACCAGGGTGGCCTGTGGCTCACGCACATAACATCACTCATGCACACAAATGAATATGTATCAGTATGTGCGTTTGTATGTATAATATGTATTAACTAACCAATTAATTGATCGACAGAAAAAGAAACTGTTTTGATAATCGATTAATGGTTAAAGTAGTTTTTCTTTCTCTTTTGTATCATATTAAACTGAATATCTTTTGAATTTGGAACATTTGTCACTATTTTATGTACCAAATAATTCAATATAATATTCAAGGCATCTTATTCAAACACATTTAACTGTGTTTGCGGGATCCTATTTTTCATAATTTTGCATTTTTTAGCCACTTGCTCTTATATTGCTGCCTCTCATCTTATAATTTTCTCTGTGATTTTGCTCATCTGCTGTTCAAGTGGCCTCTCGCTATTTTGCTTTGACCTTCTTCTGATCCTCCTTCTTACTGCTGTTATCTATGGTATCATCACATGCTGAGCCAAGGTGACCAGCCCGCTCACACTGAGCAACACACACAGCTGGAGCCTGCAAGGCCCAAGACTGAGTTTATACACTTTTGGATGTGTGTTGACCTCGCTTGTTCTTTCTCTCTCTCTCTCTTTTACTGTCTGTGTGACTGCTACACTTGATATCATCCTACGCTGAAAACGATCCCAGTAGCACAGTGACCTTCAGTTGGATTCTCTGAAAAGTTTTGTGCTGTGACGTACTTGTTGGTCACTTTCCTCACTGCCAGTATAAACACACAGTTAATTCCCAATTAGCTGGGGGAAGCTTGGCACAGGAGGACATTGCTGTCCTGTCATGGCCAGGCAGAGCAGCACTGTCCTATCTGAAGCTGTGCCATATACATTAAAAGCTACAGCTAACTTTTAAAACTACTGCTTCAGCATTTATGGGTTATCTACACAGCATTTTATTTGTTAAACATGCCCCTTGGTGGATCTAATTCCCACATTTCATATTTATTCAGAGGTTGTATCACAAGCAAGCTTGATAAATTATAAATTCCCTTGCCACACTCCAGGGGTTGGGTGAAGAGTGACAGGGCAAGTAACAAGCTGTGCAGGGCTTTGCGTGACAGGTAAAATGAAAAGAAGAATCTCTATAAAAAGACACGGACACTGGCTCTTCTAGCTATGCTCTCTCTCTCTCTCCCTGAAGGAGTGACTGGGTGATGGTACCCTTCCACCCCTGAGCTCCTCCGCTGGCCTGGGTAGGTGCCCTGTGTGAGGCTTGAGGTGGCAGAGACAGGGTGGGGTCAGGGATTCTGACAGCTGCACGGAGCTTGCCTCAGGGCATGCAGGCTGCCCTTTTCCCGTTGCGAGCACCCTCCCTCTCCCAACCCCCTGCCTGACAGATTGGCATGCCTGACCGGAGGTGCACAGCCCAGGGAAAGACTCAGCAGAGGCTGCCTGCTCCTCAGCGGGGGAGCTGGAGAAGTGACACTGATGACCGTGGGGAGACCAGGTTTAGGTTTAACTTTCTCCCTCTCTGTGTTTCTGTGTACCCACCCTTTTACAACTCGACCCCTCCTCTAAGCCCCGTGCCCAAACATTAGGTGATCTGGCAGCAGAGGGGAAAAGGGAATGGCATTTGGGAGGGGGAGTCAGATTTTTCTTTTCTACAGAGGGTAGCTCTGCTTCGGTGGCACATTCAGTATCACTGAGCTTCATTTGATCTCGTTTTGATTTGTTGTTATGAAATCATTATCCTCATTAACAGAAAGCAGCAGAAATCTGCCTCACTGCGATGAGCCTAGATGCACACTCTCATATACGCACACACATACATGCACACACACACACGTGCGTAATGACTCACAACTGACAGTGGCCCCAGTGTTAGAGCTGCATATTCATTTACAAAAACACATGCACACACACAGTGGTGCGTTTATGCTGCTGTGCTGCTGGTGAGTGACGGTGCCCTGGACTGAAACACTGCTTCAGTGTGTTCAGCCAGGTAAAGCCCCTCAACCACTCCGCACAACAACAACAAACACTAAATAGACTGCTTGTTTGGGTCCAACTGCACTCACCAGGAAGGGTGGCGGCTAAAATCATTTGATCAGAAACGTACTGTTATAGATTGCTGTCATGAATATGCAGATACTGTGTGCTCTGTGTACGTGTAAGTGTATGGTATCTGGTATTGACATTTATTTATGTAGGTATGGTTTGAACGCCCTCCTTCACATACAGTCATTCATTCAGTTACACAAGTTCACACCTGGTGGCTGCACAGCACAACCACAGTCTTTCAGTGGAGCTCTGCCAGAGCTGTCGTGTGTTAATTGCCTTGCTCAAGGGCATAATAGTGATCAATATTGACAGAAGGGAGAGTGTTACTCATTTGCTTTCTCCGTGTCAAGATTATTTAAAGATGAGGAAACTTGTTTCTCAGTCTCGATGGTGTGTGTCAAGCTCTTGTTCATCACTTTCCACTATCAGGATAGCAATATTCGTGTATGTGGCACATTTTGAAAGAAGGTTTAAGGACAGAGCCTTTGATGTAAAAATCCCAAAGAGACAAAAATAATGAACTCGCTCATCACAGGCTATTTTTTGTTTGTTTGCTAAATCTGAATGAATGAAATGCATTAGTTTAAGTAAAATATATTTAGCAGCCAGGGATTATTCTGCGGCTAAATTTCAGAATCACCCTGCACTCTAAAAGCTTTTGAATGATATTTTGTGTTTTAGCACAATTTGCCCTCACTTTACTTTAGCTTTGCCTGTCCACATTATCTTTTTTTTTTCTGTAGTGGAGAGCTACCGTAGTTTTCTCTACAAGTCAGTAGATAGTATGATAAAAAAAACCTACTGAGGTTATTGCTTCCAAGGATTCTTGCCAAAATCTAAATATGCATCTACTGTCTCCATTCCTACCCTCTGAAATGGGACTTTTATCTCACTAGAAGTATACAGATAAAGCTCAGAACAGAAATAAACATTGTGGCCTATTGCTGCATAAATGTTTGAGTGGTGAAGATGGTTTTGAACAAAGATCTTTTTAACTGCAGGCCAAAGAAATTTTGTTGTCACTGCTGTCAACCAAATGTGAAATAGTAGCAAATGATGAATATGTAACACCGGCAGCCATCAGGTCAGACAGGCACCCCGCAGATATTTAGATCAGCTGTGTCATCTATTTTACATTCAGCTATGTAAACTGTCTGTACCTATGAGTCTTGTCCTTCCATCACAGTGACAATTTTTGAAATTGTTTTCTCTCCGAGTCTGAAATGTTAACAGCTCCTATTCTCAAGTGTTTGCTCTAAAACTACATAATTAACAACTTAGACGAGTGTGTTGTTTTGAAGAAGTGTGTCAGTAAAGTGGATGTGTGATTTTCTCAACAGTCACACTTGTCTTGCACTTGACCTGAATCTTTTTAAAGTGAGGCTCAGGAAAAAAAATGATGGCAAACAAATCTGTTACACCGCTTCTCCAACAGTTGTACCTACAAAACATTTTTTGTATCAGGCAAAAGAAATTCAGAAATAATCGTCTTAACTGAAGCATAACAACTATATTTTTTCTACATAGTGCTTCCACTAATCAAACTCTATACGCTACCGGTGTGTGTGAATGAGTACAGTGCTTCTGTATTTCCGTGGATTGGCTCTCTCTGTGCTTTTCAGCTTACATCCATGCATCCATCCTCTTTGGGAGAAGCATCTGTTTTATCTCCTGCACAGCAAACAGCTCCTCCTCTGCCTCCCCACAGCTCCAGATATCAGCTATCAGAGTCATTACAGCCCGCAGGAGGTGGAACCAAAGCTTCCTCTGTCCCCAGCAAGTCACCAACCCCCATCTCCATCTCTCATTGATCAGCCTGGAACGACATCTAATCCATGCTGATCACAGTAACCTCTGCTGTCTGGAGGGCTGGATTTGAGGCACACTCTTATTTTGCTGTCTCTTATTGAACCGTGGAGGCTGTGAGGAGAGGAGGCTGGATATTGATGGGTGTGGCTCAGGTCGCCCCAGATAGCCTGATAGCATCAGTGATGCTGGAGATGGGCCTGTGATGCCACTATTGACGTAGCGGCTGACTCAGAATTGCTGAAATCATTCAGCTGCCTTCTTTCATTCATGTCTGCCATCTCTTCACAATGAACTGTGGCTTAGCGAACCTATCAGTGGTGGCTTGGCCTTTGATTAAAAGTCAGATTAACACCCTCTTACCATATGTGGGCTAAGCAGCTTTAGGAAACTGAGCTTGTTTATTCTTCGTACAGTCTCAGTATGCTTTCACAGTTTTCAGTTTGTGTCATATATGTGTGTACTTTTTTTCCCCTGCGGTATCTTCCTCCATCTGCCTCTCTTTTATAGCTGAGGTGTTTTTCATTTCTGCGTTGCATGAGTGTGTGTGGGTGATGTGCCTTTGCACTCTGCTTGGGGCCGCTTATCATCTGTGTCAAACTGGTGGGCTGAGAATGGGTGGAGAACGCGAGGCCAGCTCTCTGCTCTTCAACATCCCACATTAACTCCACTTCCTCCAGTTTAAAATCCCTCTTAGCCCTGCAGCAGCAGCCGAGACATCAGCTCTTAACTCACACAGCTGACGCACACATCGACTCACTGATCCACTAAATCACTCCTGTTAACTGCATTGATTCACTGTGTCTCTCTCCATTTCTTACCTGTTTGGTGAGTCAGTGCCTCTACAGTACGTCCGGCGTATCCTGAGTTGACTGGCAAAGTTGAATAAGGCCGCTTATACCAGTGAGTCACTGCAGATTTGTCAGTCAAGTTTTAGCTCTGTTCATTTTTCTTTTTGCTTGACTTTTGCTTGCTGAGTTTTAACTATACTCAGTGAATGAGCCAGCAAAAGCTGAACCCACAAAGAGCTCCACTTGTACTACATTAGTTAGCGGCTTGACTTTATCTCCCCCCAGCTCAGTTCAGGCCATCACAAACTCATACTGGCCTGACAGACCCTATAATTGAACCATATATTTTTTTCCCCTCTCTGTAAAGAGAAGAAGGGGCATCTTTCAGTGCTCCACTCCTGGGAGCATTTTTGCTGACAAAACAGGGGCTGCTGGGGTTGGGTTAACAATCGTAATGACACTGCTGTCAGGGAGGGGGCCACAGCAAAAGATAAAGAGAGTGGGGGAATGGATGCACCTGCTCCCTAAGAGCCACACATGGCCAATACTGTTCAGCCAAAACTTGGATAGTGAAAAAGCACAGAGAGGAAAGTACAGATACTGTCTCTAAAAGGCTACCTGAAACAACAATATTGTATTAGAAAAGGCTTTCTGATAGCCCACCTCTGTTTTCTACTAATAACTGTCTGCTGCACCATTGGACAAAGCTTAATACAGCCACTTTACTTAAAAGGAGGTTTTTCTTTAAGATAATGGACAGGATTTGGAAACCTTGAAGCAGACTGGCTTAGAACAGGAATTTCTCATACAAGTCAGTGTATTAGAAATGTTTCCCTCAAAACATCTTAGCAAAAGTTTTTTTTGCAGAATTATGTTTTGCTTTATGTAACATCTGTGTAATATCTTTACACAAACAAAGTTTTAGCTGATCAGTCTACCTTTACATCATCCTCAACACCACAAACACAGGAACGATTTAGAATATCAAAGGGATGGATGTTACAGCAAGGAGACAAACTTTGTTTCAGAAAAGGCTGAATGCAACAAGAAAGAAGACAACTGAAAAAAACATGACAGTTCGGGAAATCCTAAGTCACAGCCCAGACGATGAGTTGCTGGTACTAGATGGAGTTGGGCAATCATTTATAGACTGTTGCCATTAAAGTTGGAATAATTTTGTTTTCAGACACATTCCTCTTTTTTATTCCTATTTATACACATCAGGTAAATTGTGGTTTAACTCTCACTGTGATATGTTTGGAAGAGACTGATCAATAAAGTTTTGAGAAGATACACTTTATCTATCAAGAATAAATCACATTGTCACAATCATAGAGGTAAAATATTTTATTCCAACTTTATGGGCAACAGTGTACTAGCAGCTTGTCCGATCATGGTCGCCAGGGGGCTGCTGAATAGGAGTGGGTGGTGGCAGCAATCCCACAACATGAACTTAGCACAACTTAGTCAAACAAAGTTTTACCAGCTTCTATTTCTATTGTGGATTTTACCCAGATGCCACACATGAGCCTACAGATATTACACCGCCTAAAAGCCTGTGCTTAGTGCGACAAAATCACAGCATTGTGTTTGTTTGACATTATTCTCTTAATTTTAATATCACAGTCCATATCATATCCATAACAATAACTACTCTTATGGAGAGCAGAGAAAGTTGTGGTGAGCAAGCATATGAGAGATATCAGTCCATGGAAAAGAGACGGCAAACTTGTACTTGTAATGAAGCATTTAAATTTCACTTGTGCTGATTAACAGTGCCCTGCCGCTCCATTCTCCATCCTCCATTATTTTTTATGACATCTTAGTTCTGATAGTACGCTAAAAATCACCTTAATACCAGCATAGAAAGAAAACAATCACTACCTGTCTTCAATCGTCAATATGCAATCCAATCGACAGTCAGCACAAGCTGAAAAAATGTGTGAGTGAGTAGAGCTGAGCTATGCCATGCAGTAGAAACATATCAATACAGGATACCAAATAAAATTCAGAGGAACTTGAGGTGAGCTCATTGTGTCTTAATTCTCCCAGTGGTCTTAACAGGGTGGTACAAGATCTGCAGCCCAGTGCCGCTTCAGTGACTCTGTTCTAAGAAACAAGGCAAGAATCAAAACAAGGCTGCTCTTCTTCTTCAAAGCTGAATTGAACCACAAATGTTTGTGGGAAATCGATAGCTAGATTGCTGTACTGAAAGAGAACACAATCGCTCTGGGCACAGCAGGGAACATCTGAATTAGAGAGAACCCCTCACGCTCTCTTACTTTCTCTTTCACTCTCATATGTACAGTATATAATACATATGCTTGTGTGGGGCGTGAGCGGAGCTGGGATTTTGGATGGTAAAAAGATGGTCCAAAAAAAAAATGTCCATGCCAGACTTAGATACACAGATTTATTATGTGACATTGGCAAATTTATGTTTTATTTAAGCCTTCCTCAGTATTTGAGTAAACACAGGCATTTTATAGGGCTGATCCCTGTCATGAAAATATATGGCAGGAAAAAGCACGATGTGGTGTGTGTGTGCACAGAAGAGACATTCATTTAAATAAAATACAGTAAATGTCATCTGAGCTGGGAAGCAGCGTTGAAATGCCATGTTGTAGCAGAGTTACAGGTGCTTGTTTAATTATGTAATCTTGTTAAATCTTCTTGAGTTCATTTGCATAACTCCAGCTGATGTAAGCACACAGTAGTTCACATTTTATTTTGGCAGCTTTTTAGTAATACGTTTGGATGGAAGCCTATGACTGAATGTGGTATAATTTCACTCTAACCTGGCAGTGTGTTGCCAAGCACTTTGGTTAAATGTCTCCAGACAGAATGAAAAATGTCACTGCCATATCAACTTGTCTGTTGCCAATCAGTTCTCCTCAGACGCTTTAAATCTTTCTTCTCCCTGAATTTTAGCAATGTAGCCATTTTGAGTGTACAGGAAGGTCATTTTTTACAGAATTTTGGATAAAATCCTCTTGACAGCAGGATGGAAACATGTAGGGAGGGCAAAGAATCTGTGTAATATTCTTAACACTGTGCTCAGTCATTGCCTCTGCTGGACCTCGACAGCCTGCCCACTTCAGAGCTTATATCAAGGTACTCCTCCTTCACTGTAAACTTTTCTGTGGCACATGAACACACAGGCTTCCTCGGGCCTGGGCTCACATCTAACCCCAAAAGCACACAGTGAAAGCTGCCTGCAGGGAGACTGACCCCTCACGATCTATGGGAAACACAGAGAGCAGCCCTGTTCCCCATCTGGCTTGGGACACAGGGCACACTGGAGCCTTCAGAGGTATGAAAGCCGAGGGACAGGATTGGTGGGAAGGACACACATTGGTGCTCTGTATTTCTGTATTTAACTTCCTCCTCTACCTCCCTCTGGCACAGCCCTCTCTCTGCTCCATCCCGTTTCCCTCATGTCTACACTCACGCCTTTGAGACACCTAGCCCCATAGTTGTGTCTGATTTTGGCGGGTGCTGTACCTCCTGCTTTTTTGCCTGTTTTTCTTGTCTGCCCTGTGATCTTCCAAGCCCAAAAGCTTCAGCCAGGTCAATCCAACTTCCTCTGTACCAGTGAGCCCAAGTCTTCCAAACAGGGTGGACATGCAGAGCTTCATACCAGAGAGAATGAGCGAGAAGAGAGAGGAAGCCTGTCTTTCAAAGAGTAATGGGACCTGAGGGCACTTCTCAGCTCCTATGTAAGCCTGGCAGCGCTTACTTTTCTACATGCATAGAGAGGTGTTACATAAATGACAGCGTATCCTCGATGGCCACTTTTTGTTATGCTAAAAGCCTTCTCCCAGGTTGGTGTTTATGCTAATGACTTTAGTCAGGGTTTTGAAGTGCCTGGATGATGAGCAGCTAGCCTAGAAACGAAGGAGTGGCTTTGACCTTGTCCCACTTCAGGGAAACGCTCTGGTTTCTGACTAATAGAGTATGCCCTATTCTTTCTCCCACAACATGCACTCAAAATAGCTCTGGCATGCCCCATTAAGCAGCATTTTAATTGTTAACACGGCATACTCTGTCCTTGGCACACATTAACTACTTTATTTAAATGTCAATGCCAATTAAAGAAGGGCAGAGGAGACGATCATTTTAACCGAGAAAAGGCATGGAGGCACGGCAACCACAAACACCTTTATTGGCTTTTAAAGGAGTTGGAGACCAACTTCAAACATTACCAGCTTTTTGGTTTTTCACCTGATGATTGACAGTTCACTCAGGGGAACCAGTTGCAAATAATAAAGGGGAATTCCACACTTTTTACCTTTTAACATCTGTTTACCCGTAATAGGGAGTACTATTAAGGTGTATGTGTTTTGTCAAGAGAAAACACTCTATGTCACCAGGGTTACTGGACGTATGGATTTTAAAAATCACGGGCATTTACCAGGTAAAGAGGGTCTAAGAACCGGCTAATGCTCAAAAAGCATCACCAACCATGTTGGAAGGCATTAAAATCAGGCAAGGTGAAAAGCTGCAAATCATAGAAAGGAGCAAGACCTGGAAATTGTTTAAATATGGGGCTAATGGCACACATGTTCAGCCATTCTCTCCTCTAAGACAGTCATAGTGTTGCAATAGTTTGTTCAAATGTGTCAGAAGAAGTCAGGTAATTACTGAAAAAACACACCTGGCTAATTACAGTGTGAAGTGGCTCTGACTGTTGAATTGTTGGTTTCAGGAAGTTACTTATTTTTTTTGGAGACAGCCATCACAATGCCTAAGTCGGTAGGTGTGAGGCTCGAGGGTTTCCTGAGCCACACATCCCAATCTTGCATGCATCAGTATTGTCTGTTGTGATTACCACAGCTGCGGTATATGGGAAGCTTTGCGGCTTTATTGCTGCATTGCTATTTTAAGAGGAACAGGGGTCGAGGGGCTAAATGTGGTCTGGTGCAAGTCATCATGCAGGCCTTCAGTTTTTAGTCTTATGCTGCTGCAGTCTCATATTTGTCATAATGCAGTGACAAAGCAGAAGCCTGGACGGATGTTTGTTTCCTAGTGTGTGCAATTCCTCCCTTCCTTCCTCTGTCGCTCTAGGCCTCACCCTCAGTGAAAACTTACATAGTTGGCACCCCCACTCCCACAGCCTGTAGCCTGCTCAGCTGTGCTGGGACACAAACCCTATTTTCCCTGAAGAGCAATAATGCTTGCATTACGGTTCTGCACAGAGTGGTGCCAGCCCAGGGGCCTGGCATGCAATCGTCCACTGCTGCAAACAGAAGCACACATACACTGAATCCATTCCCAGCACTGCAGTACCAGATGGATGGCAAACAGGAATGCTCCCAGGTCCAAATCACCTCCTGCAGCTGGGTGATAGAGTCCCACAGTGGTGAGAAGGTGCACCACTATGGGACTTACTGCATCTGTTTTTGCTGCTTTCTTGTAGCGGTCCCATTAGTTGCAGTCTGAATTTTGAATCCTTACAACACTCATCAATTTGTCTCAGAGTGTGCTTGTATCGCTTTGTTGTTTTTGGTGCAAATTTCTGTGAGGGTCTAGCTGCTTGTTCTGCACCATCTGATAGTGGGTAATGCATTGGTGGCTGCCTGCCTAATGACTTAGATAAGCAGAGGTGCTCGTATTGGCAAGCAAGCGTTGTGTTGTCATGGGGATGATGTGTGGGCCTCTCCTCTCTACTGGAGTGAACCAGTGAATGGTGCTTGACTGTCCACCACCAAAAGGTGCAATAAATGCTACCACACACATGCTTGTACACACAAATACACATGTAGAAGTACCAGCATTTTATTATAGCAGATTGGATGAATCGGTGGTCTCTCTAGGAGGAGGAGGTGGAGAAGGGGTTGTCTAGGTTCATCTAGTCACATAGCACAAGCAACAATGAATCACGGTGTTACCTCGGTTTTAATCAACATACTTAGGCTACAAATGACTCACTCGTGGAAACACGCATCATTTGCATTACTGGTTGTTTGCTATTTTAATGCTAATGTGTTCTCCAGTGCCCACCAGCCTACTTAAACACACTTCATCATTCAGTCGTTCTTTTTATAGCATCTCTTTTTCTCTATCTGTCTATCTCTTGCTCTGTCAACCCCACCACCCACCCACCTAACCCTCCCCTGTCCCACAGCTCCCATTTCTGTCTGCTGCCATGCTCCCATGTCTCCCATTAGGAAAGGAAATGAGGCGAGGTACCGATGCAAATATCTTGGACCCCTTGCTGCTCCCTGACTCATCACCCAGAGACAGAAACAAGGATGGAGTGAGGAAGAGAGGAGGGAAGGGAGGGAGTAAAAGGGTTGAGGGGCACAGCGATTAGACAGGAAAACAGACCTACACAAAGCATATAGTTTGTTGGTGTACTATGAAAAAACTGTGAAAAGTGGGTGCTGCTATGTGAAGGCAGAGTTTATTATCATGCACAAAGCTTTCTTCGGCAAAGTAGAGCAACAAAGAGAGCATAAACCACAGAACACTCTGCATTATTTCTCTCTTTCACTCTCCATCCTTCTTTTTTCTTTTTTTCGTGGTGTGGCTGTCCTATCATTCAGCCTGCAATGCTATTTCAGCAGTTCTGAGGGGTCATTCCTTTTCTCTGCCTCCTGCGTTGTCTGTCTCCAGCTCACTAGACTGTTTTGTAGATTATATTGTGAGTGCTCAGCAATGCAAGCTTGCCTGTTGAAAGCACAGCTTGCTATTCATTAGTATCTTACGCCGTTTGGATTGCTGTGTGCTTTCATGGCCAGAGAGGGTCTGAAAAGAAATGACTTGAAATTATTGACATTTTTAGGCTGGCTGGCTTTTAGGTGTATTTGTGTGTGTTTGCACTTGAAAAGTGTTTCTGTTCCTTCTGCTTCCATGCTAATCCTGTGACAGACAAACAGGACGTTGAAAAAAGTGTAATGAATTAGGCAAAAGAGTGTGAAACAGAAAAATGTATTCAATGTCACAGTTGCCACAAAGCTGGCAGCCTACACACACTCAGTTAAGTGCTGTCAGCTTCAGTCCCACCAACCAGCTGTAGGTGGAACACCATTCAGCTCATTCATTGTGTGATTATCAGAAGCTGGTGTTTCTACAGTATTCAGTCAAGATGTGAAAACTGTTCTTCTCAGTAGGATTATGGAAAGAAAGGGAGGGTATTGCTGTGTCGTATTCACATTCAAATACAGAATAGTAATGCAAGGAAAACTATGAGATTCCAGTTGCCCCAAACATGCATTTTCATGAAAAGAAACTAAAACATCTATAAAGTGGCAGCTGTGTCTATATTTTTTGTTTGAGCTCAGGGATTTGTCTGGATGTGGAGACAACCATAAAACTTTTCTTGGCAAGCAATTTGAGCGGTTAGACAGGCAGACAGGTTGTAAACAAATCTTAAATCCTCCCAACATTATCTGAAGCGTTTTTTTGGAACTGAAAGCCGAAGTGAAGGTTAAAAATGATTACTGAACAAAACATCATAAATGACAAACCAAATGAGTTGTGTGCACACAGACAGGTTTTAAGCTAATGTATAGTTTGGTCAGTTCATCATTAATTGTGTTAAATAATGTTGCTTCTTGAATAAAATAAAATAAAATGTTATCATGTACAACAGAAATTAGGCCTAATCTACTAGAGTCTACGGTCATGCAAACAGCTTAACCTTACAGTTTGACCAGATGGTGGATGAAATTTTAATTGTTACAATTCCTCTGAAGTGAATGTGTGTATGAAATTTAATGACTGTCCATCCAATAGATGTTGTAACACTCCACCTAAAAGCACATCAGCTGTTATGATAGCAGTATAGATAAAGTCAAGACATCACCTAAGTCAGTAGGATTCATCCTCTGGGGATTGTAGATGATGTGGATGTTGAGATATTTTATAAAATAAGTGGAAACTTTCACCTGTTAGTGGACAGATGAGATGTCAGGGAATCACAGAGTCTGAAAGCTTTGTCTATAAGTGGCTGCACAAAACTTAATCTAAACTTGAATCCGTCCAATAGTTGTTTAAATATTTTAGACTGGATCAAAGTGTTGGATTGGCTAATTGACTAAAAGAGTGACATGTCCATCCCTAAAACCATGCCACTAACATGACTAAATGACTGAAGTTGTAGAAGTTTTGTTGTTCTGTCAATATAAAAGACAATGTACCGCCATGTGAAGACATTTGCCACAAAACTTGACCATGCCTCCAGCATGACAGTTTTGCTCTAATGGCGTGGGGTGCCCAGTGATTTGAAGAGAGCACAGTGGAATCCTAATGAGCGTAATGATTATCTCAGTGGCCAGCTGAGCCATTTGCACAGTTGGACTCTTGGCTTTGCTGGATTTCCTGCACCATTCATGCTGTTTGACAAGCGATATATATGAACAAAAAGGGGAACATTTTTCTTTGTCCTTAAAGGGAACATATGTATCATCCAGACAGGGGCTGCGTCTTTTCACTGCAGTGCCTCCTGGGAGCCCAACCTGTCCGGTGTGTGTGTGTGTGTGTGTGTGTGTGTGTGTGTGTGAAACTGCCTGTGTACATTTGTGTGGTTACCCTTGCTGTTTAGACTGCAACACACAGCCATCTCCAGCCATGTTGCTGCCTAGTCATACATTTCCTGTGAATTCTCACTCACTCTGTCTAGCTCTCTCTCTCTGTTTAGCACGTCTAATATTAGTCAGGACTAATTGCTGTGTTGAGTGCTAACTAAAAAGCTAATTAGGCCAGTGATTTCTGGTTAAAGAGGAGGAGGGAAGTGAACGGACGGTTTCTATTACAGTAACAGGGTCCCCACCCTCTGTATTCACACCCACACCCTGACAGTGCTGTCATTGACCTCGTATTTATTCCTATTTCCAAAATATCCGAGGACAGCCCTTTTTCTTCTATACAATGTGTTTCAGTAGGTTTTTTTTGGTCTGTTTTTTCATGTGTACATAAAATGCCACAGGAAGATTGTATCCGCTGAGATTGCACTTCAGCTTTTTGGTAATAATTCACAGGAGGAAATGGTCTCTACATCCGTTGAGATTTGTGGAGGATCTACCTTGAGGTTTTACACTTTTTATTGACGAATGTTCCTGCTGCTTCCTCTGCCTTTTTGAGCAAGGACAGCGTGTACAAATTAAGATCAAGCTTATTAAATAAGTGAGCCTTTAAATTATAACAGACTGGCCTTGCATGCATGGATGACTGTCAGAGCCCTCTCCCTACACCTCCAGCAAAAAACAAACACAACAGGGGAGGGGCTACGCTTCACTGTCCCTTATGTTATGTCCATTCTCGGAGAGTGACCTGATCTAACACCAGTGTGTTTCAGGGTGCTGTAAGGGTGATTTAACACGATGCTGATGTACTGAACAGTGTGGGCATTTATATGTCTCCTGTCTCTTTGTCTGTTGTATTAGCGTGTTTCTTTAGGAGGAGGGTAATGAGCCTCTCTTCACGCAGGGGAAAATAGTTTTTGCTTGGCTTGATTTGCTGTGAATCCTGACAAATGCTGAAGCCTAGTTTTTATCTTTCCTGAGATGCTGATTACTGTTGATGTTCAACACTTATTATGTCTTGGTCTCTTTGTGTGAAAAGAAGATTGTGTTGCCTGATAGAAATCGTTTTCTGTTGAACAGCGTGCTCAGAGGATGTAACAGTAGTTACAGAGTTTTGTTTTGTACTGGATGGTACAGTGTAGTACTGGACTATTGTAGTGCTGTTAGTCTAGATTTTTATCACTGAATGAGGACTGTTGAGCTTTAAAACACAGTTTTTGGAGAGCAAACAAACTGCATAAATCCCAAAATTATGTACATAAAAGTATGAAAACTGTGACCCTATTAACCACACCAAGCCTCCATCAGTGCTACTGTATGTATTATACTTCCATTTAATTGGTAATAAAAGACCTCTCTACAAAATCCACTTTCTTCCAGCATCTTAGTAGCATCTTTTCTAAAAGGTTTCCGCTACATCACAACTTCTTTCTCCATATCTTCAACTTGTTGTTGTTGATATGTCCTTCCAACAGAATAATGCACAGGAATTTATACACTCTAAAAAATGTCCCTGGTTTAATCTGGTTTGGATCTGTAGTTGCTCTCCCAAAACAGATACATCATATCTCAGACCTGCAGTATTTATGCTGAGTAGTGAGACTTTTACAGAACTCACCTGGGAAAATGTTCAAGTTTTGTGAAAGCATTGTGATTCCCTTGGGTTTCAACTTTGGGTACTGTACGTGGGTTTCAGAGCACTTTTTTGTGTCAAGTTGAGCATGGGTTGATTGGTGAAGTGTTTCTATCTAATTTGAAAAGAGCAAGGGGCTGAGAAGGAAAATTAGTGTTGAGGAGTGGAATAAGCTCTCACGTCGGCCCTGAACCTTCCCAGGGATCGTGACCAGCAATGCGACATTGTAGGTTCTGCCCTCCACAAACAACACCTGCCACCAACAAATAAAATAAAGTTTTTATTTTTGCCTTCTTGTGCAAATGATGCACTACCGTAAATGGCAGTAATTCCTATTTTGCAAGGCCAGTAATCTTCCATGCGCAACAAACACAAACACACCCCGTAACACTTGACATTGCGTGTCTGCCAACACCATCCACATGGAAATTTTTGGTCAGTGTTTCTGAGCAACAAGTTTTCATTGGTTTGGTAACAAAGTAAGTATAGATTTGCTAATTTGCAGGTGACAAAACAAGGTTAAAATTGTGCTGAATGTGGTTAAAAAGTAAAGAGATATCTAGGTCACATATAACTGTTGCTCCAACAACATTTGAATGTGTTACAGTCTTGACTATGTATCACTCTGTCATTGAAATCATGTCGCCTAAACGTCTACAAAACGTTCACATTTTCATCATATTCAGCCCAATTTTAACCTACACACCTGCCTGCAAATTACTAAACCCCTGCTAACTGAGAACACTACTGCCTTTCATACCGTGCCAAACTGTTGCCTCCTGCTATTTTGCCGTTAGTCTTTCAGCTCTGAGTTGATGACCCTTCACCCTTCAGTACTCGGAAAATTAGACTGACTCAATTGAACATGACATCACTATTATTTGTTTACTTAAGGACAAGAAATGTCATACACCCCGCCCACTGCCACACTTTACGTCTTTCTTTCTTCCTTCCCTTTCTGCCTCTTCTGCTCAAGGCCGATCTTCAGTCACATCAGCTCTTTAGCCTGTGGTGTGTGTGTGTGGGTATGTGTCTGTGACACAGCAAGCTACCCTCGTTGTTAAGGAAGAAAAATTTAATGTGAGAGAGCACTGAATGTCCCAGCAAACGGTCCACAATAAGATTGTGTTTCTGACACATGTATGACTCAGATATTTTATCATTGGAAGAGACCTTGCAAAGCTACATTTAGAAACTGGTTTTGAGTTTAGTCTGCATAAGGCTGTATAATTAAAAGTTTTAGTTTGTATTCTCTATATTTGGTATTGATCAGTCATGTTTTTTGCTGTTGATATGTAACAGGTTTCTAGCTGATTACTAATAATCTGTTGGTATGTGATTCAATTATTATTATCAATAAAATAACATGAAGCAGCACTGGACTTCATGTATGTATGGTTTCCTGTGAATATTGTACGAAAGGCAGACTCCATCACTCTCTATATAAAGAGAGTTAATTAAAGGCTATATATAAACGAGATTTAGAACATTAATACATACAAACAATTATTTCTTAGTTAGTGGAGTAATGGCATCCTGAGTAGAAGATGACATGTGTCTTGTTTATAAATGCGTGATGGCCACGCATGCATGTTAGTGCATGTGAGCCCCTCCGTGTGAAACTGTTTGCTTTGAGGAGAGTGAGTGAAACAGCTGTTTGTTTCCTCATCAGTGGATTTTGGATTCATTTCAACCAAACCAGAGTTGGTCATCGTTGGAACCATGAAAAGACTCTAACTTACTCTTTAACAAAAAGATGTATTACTGTAAGTCCATAATGTCATCTGCAACATATAATCTGCACCTATCAGTGGCAAAAAAAAAGCTCCTTTAGGGGATGTACTGTACTTTGATGGATGTGTTTGACCCCAAGGATTATGTTGCCACCAAAGAAGCCCATTTTGCAAAATGTTACTGAAGTGTTTATTTCAACCAAACCAGCATTGGTGATTCTTCTAACAGCAGAGAGACTAACAAAGATGTTTTTATGAGTTTCTCTCCAGATTGAACTGTATTTATGATTATCTGCTGAGGAAAATTGCTGGTTTTGCCATTGGAGTCTGGTAGGCTGTAGCACCCATTTGTTTTAGTCTGAGATGCTGGTGCTCTATGCTGTATTTTGAATCAGGGTCCCAATGTTGGTCACATAGCTGTTGCAGAGTTTTGAAAGGTTAATACTTATCATGCCAACAGACAGACAATTCAGAACACAAGTTAGAGGGAAAACAGAATTATCTGTTCATAATATTAAAACTGATGTTGGATAGCATAATAACTCAGACATTTGTTGTCACAGGAAAAACATTATTTTCTTTATTGGCTATTATTAATCATGTGATTTTCTACACCACATCTTTCAGACACATTGATGTCTAAATGCTAATGTCTGTCGTGCTTGTCATGTCGTTACAGCCAGTGCCACTCCAGATTCTTGCCATAATAAAACCAATTGCTTTTTGACCTTTTTTTTTATTGCTGCCATCTTCCATTATGTGAAAAGACCATTAGCTGACTGGGGTCATGCAGCTTCAGCTGATGCCCTAAGCCTCCATACTGAAGATGAAAAGTAAGCAGAACCCATAGAGTAGGCCCTGCCTAGGAAACTGTAACCAATTTCCCAGAAAGTCTTTCCCATCTTGTATGAAAGATAATCACTGGCTCGAGTATGGGTATATATAGAGACTATTCATATAATAAAACCAGCAAAACAGCTTCCTAAAATACTGGCGAGCTCATCCAGGAATGTCAGCACGCTCACAGAGTCTGACGTTGTACTTCGATTTCAGATTCTGCCACATTCTCAGACAGCAGTAACTATGAAAATGTTTGGAGTGACGTACTCCTCATTTAATCCCTTGTGCCTGTGTGTGTGTTTGTGAGTGTAAACTAAAACCAGAATAATCCACTAGAAATTGCTTAGCTGCAGGGCTGTGGTGTGGAGGAGCATCCATGAGCTACATGTCATTGGGATGTAGGCGGGATATTAAAAAAGTCTTAAAGTCAGTCACACAGTATTTTATCTCTTACAAGTGTATGATTTAGTCTGCTGGTTTGTCTTCGTTTATATGTCAACTGACACCAATTGACGTATAAACGAAGACAATGGACCCCAGCAAGAGAAGCTATAGCAAAGGTGAGAACAAATGGGGATCCCATTCATAAAATAAAAGCGGATTATCTGGGATAAGATTTTGTTCCTTTCAGGTGTTGTTTGGACTAAAGTGACGAGTAAACATCTATTAATGCAGCCAAAATGATGACAAAAGCGAATCCACTCATTTTACACCTGTGCATGTGTGTGTTTCTGATCAGCATCCATCAGCACTGATGGCCCAGTAAGTACAGCAGGTGCCCTCCCCATTGACTGGCATGTTAATCAGGTGGGATTAGGCCTCAAGTGATTACAAATGTGATGGAAAATGGTTTGAATTACTTGCTAAGCCCCCACTGGCCTGTAATCCACCGCCCTTAGCTTGGAAGAGTTATCCATGGGGAAAGTGTGTATGTGTTTTTGTTTTACTTTGTCCATGTGCAAGCATGCTCCTTAGTGTGAGAACCAAATCCTTCGCAAGCACATCCATTATCATCAAAGTTGCTGTCCTCGGAGTGACTTCATCTGCTTATTTGGGCTCTCCTGAACAGACACATTAGTTAACAAGAACAGTAACTTAACTGATGTGTGGAGGGATGGAGGGAGTGAAAAAAGATGGAGACTGGGATGGGCTGATGGGCTCAAAGCATCCCCTTGGTGTCTTTTGAGCGACATCTAATCAACGTGTTTGTCCCCCCTGAGCCACAGACGGCCTGGATGAAGACAGTCTTGCCAGCAAAGCAATAGATCAGTATCTCAAGGACAATTTACCCCCAAACCCATCACAAGTTAAACAGAGCACTGACTTTGGAACAGTTGTTTTTACCCTTTTCTAACCACTCTCATATCACCTCTTAACCCTCTCTCATGTGACATAGTTTAAAAATCCCTCTGACCCTTCCCCCCTTGTTGCTTATTGCCTCTCTGCCAGGTGGTCGAGCTTACATTATCATCATGATTAACAGATGGTAAATAATCTGCACAGAGAGGACTGAAGTCCCTTCAGTAGATGAGGGAAAGGTGAAATGTTTCAGATGCAGCCCAGTTTGTGAATTGGGTTTGTGCCTGGAAGGTGTGAGTAAGGAAAGTGAATGACTAGTGCTTTTTCCTACCGAAACAACTGTGACATGAAGTTAGACGCTAAAAAACATAAAGCAGAGCAACCCCAAACTGACATGAGAGTGTCAGACAGACATAGAAACGCCTGACAAAGTGCTGAAAATTTGCCTCAGGGGTAGCTCTCACTACAGTACTTGTCTTCAGGACCACATTTTGCCATGGCACACACACACAGAATCACAAGGTGAAAACAATCGCAGCTGTCACAGCTGGTATGAAGTGATTTTCTCCTTGTTTATAAAAGTAGAGAAGAGCTTCAAATGAAATTGACATTTCACTAATAATTCTAATGCTTTAATCTTAGGGCAAAGAGTAAAACACTAAAATTGTTTTAAATCTGTATGAATGGTTCCTGCCCAGAGTTTCAGGCTATGTTTCTGTACAGAGATTTTGCCCTTGAATTTTTTCAGAAACATTTTTTAACGCTGAATACCCAACAAACCAAATGCCACTTGCTTCTATTGTATTTGGAGGGAGGCAGAAATGTCACTGACAGATATCTCAAAAAATTTCAAAAACTGCATGCCAATAGACCTGAAATCGCAGGCATGTGGGCTTGTGAAAATATATATATATAATTTGGGTGAACTGACCTTTAATAAGAATTTGTCTAACTATAGCGATATGATGTAGGGAGTTACTGAAATGAGCAGCTGTGCACAGTTGACTTTCCTTGGACAAAGAAAGGTCTAAAAGATTTATTTTCACGAGCCCTGATACTGATCTCACTCCAGAACGTGCCTGTGTGTTTGCTTGTGTGCTGTTCACCCTAGAGATGCATCAAAGCAGATATGAGCACAAAACACACACACACACCTACACATACACACACAAACAGAAGCCTCATGAATAGATAGTAGGGTCATTTGAAATAAGTGTTGTCCATGCGACAAGCGGAGTGACTGTCCTCTGTGGAGGAGAAGGGTAATTCTCTTTCACGCATCATTAGCTCTCTTCATCTCCTTGTGTGTATATGTGTGTGTGTGTGTGTGTGTGTGTGTGTGTGTGTGTGTGTGTGTGTTCAGCATCTGCCGCAGCCAATCAGAGTTGCTCATCAGTCCTGGACCACTCCAACTCCACATGAGTGTACGATGGCATCTCATTTCTGTCTCATGTCTGTGTCGGGACCAGCCCTCATTTCTTCATTTTTCTCTCCCACTTTACGTCGTTCTTCCATCCCTCCTTTTCTCTCTCACCATCTCTTTCTCTCATTGATGGAGAGACATAATCAGAGTCACTCTTGTTTTTAGCTGACAGTCCATTTGGTGTTGAAAATGTGATTTAATTTCTCTCCTCTCATTTGGCAACCTCCGCCGTGGTTATCATTTGTAGTGTAAAATAGGTTGTAATGGCTGCACGCTGCCATTCTCCTACCTGGGATAATAGCTGAATGAATTCATGAGTAATGGGGTGATGAGGGCATAATTTGTTGGAGAATTAGTGTGTGCTCCCTGTGTCTGGACAGACTGTTTGTGAGACAGGTAGTTGTGGTGAACATGCAGAAATCTTTTCACCTCCATCTAGGTGTAGACGCAATCACTGTGCCTTTTTCACTGCTGTCCAATGTATCATCATCATCGTCATCGTCGTCATTCTAGTGATTTCTTTGACAGCCACACTCATCATAAACATTACTGTGCTCATTGTGTATCAATAGTCACACACTGTAACACCTTTACCTGTCCCCTGTATGTGAACTATGCAGTTCTATTGGTCCCGCTGATGAATATTAATACTGATATTTTTTTTATAATTAAAGATGCCAATAAATAGAGCGAAGGCTGTGAGTCAGTTTAGGCAACAATATCTACTCAGAAGTATTAGGTCATATTTTGACAGAATAATGAGTGTTAAGAACATAAAGTGTTTTACCTACCCCTTTACCTACACCCCTAGTTGGAGAGGCAGACAGGGATCCCAGCACAGAAGCAGAGTGTTCTATGGACTGCTATGGACAGGGTCAGAAAAATGTATTTTAGGTACAAAAAAAGGCTACCTCCAAAGAATCAATATCCATTTAAGGGTACGCTATATTAAGAATATTTTCACTGCTTTAGCTTGCTGTCAGGCAGCCTTCTTCTTTGGCTCTAACTGAACTTGAAACTTTAAGTGGCCATAACTAACTTAGTTGATGAAAGAGGAAAGAATAAATTTGTTAAAATCAGAGAAAGAGAGAAACACCTCTAATACTAAATATTACAAAGAGAACGCAGCACTTAGTGAGAAATTTGGGTCTGTTTCTACATACATTTTTCAATGAGGGGAAAATTGCTATGCAAAGGTGTTTTCTACATCCTTTCTACTCCACAAATGTGTGTGTATAATCAGGAATGACATTAAAGTCTTCACTGCATGCTGTTAGACAGAGAGGATAGTCAGCTTTAATGCGTTGGAGAAATTATGAGAGAGGGGCTGCTGAACTGCATTTGCTGGCAGGAGGATTCTGCTCCTGTAGCCAACAGGGCTGACAATGCATGATCTGACACTAAATCCACACAAATGTTTAGGAATAGGTGACAAAACAACACACGAAAGCAGCCGTGAGCCATAACACGGGAAAAAAACAGCCTGCACATGTTCAGATCAGTCATATTGCACACATTATTGGCAGAAGATCAGATCTGGTCAGCCACAGTGACCAGAAAAGTTTCCCCCACACATTGAAAATTAACAATGGAAGTAAATTAGATTATAATTAGATTTGATGTATTTCTTATATTATTAATTTGTAGAACTGGAAATATTATTAGTTTTTCAATATTTAAAGAACTGAGGCACCCTGACTCCACCCGTGATTTGAACACTGGGATGGGGTGCATTAACTGTATACTTCCATATGAGTTAGTCTGAGTGAGCTAGTATTTATTATTCTAATCCTCAAAGTTATTTGAACGTGTATTGCTGTTCGTGTTGGGGTGTCTCTGGACTAGACAGAGTGGACAGGCGTGGTGTCTACTACTGCTGGGCTGCATCTCCACACACAGACATACAGTTTGGAAAAAAAAAACTTTGTTTCAGCAGCGACACTGCTGGAAGTACCGGTTTGGGTCCACTGGAGAACCAGACAAAGAAGTGCTCAGCGTGTGTGGTATATATTCACATGCATTTTCATCACCTCATAGATGTTCTCATAGCTTATTAGCTGTATTTTTATTGAACCTTCGCTGTGGGATTTTAAACTGCTCTGCAAAAGAGAAATGGCTTGCAGATAGGAGATGATTGCATTAATATGCATTTTGCATAAGATATCTGAACCAAGCTTTTATTTCCCTCTTCAGTTCAGCTCTTTATTGAATGAGATGATGTTAGATCCTGGAAACAAAATGTTGGGGAAAGTAAACAGCCAAGTACAGAGAAAGAAAAGAAGCTTATGGAGCTGTTGTGGCTGACTAGTGCCAGTATGTTCCAGCTGGCTCGTGTGTTAGCAGCTAGCTTGCCAGCTACAGTAATTCAACAACTAGCCCTGAGAGTAGTCACATCGCCAAGCCTGAATATTTCACAAAGATCCACTGATTCATTTTTCAGACCAGACCTTAATATAAAACAAGTAGTTTCTACCAGTGGATAACCAGTGGTCAATCCATTAGTTAATTAACAAATTAACAAATATCAGATATCAAGTCTAATAAAAAAGTTCAGATTAGTTTCTAATCTCTTAAAATACACCAACAAAACATGCATTTACATCCATTAACTAGAAGTAGCACATGCCCAATATCCCTAACATGGTTTTATAATACGCGTATTCCACAAACTGACTTTTTTTTACTTTGTGATACTATAAAACTGAAATGTTTTATATTTTATATCATGTTTTTTGTTTCTGTGACCATCAAAGGATGAGAAAATAGCTGTATGCCAACCAACCCCTGTTGCAAGTCTCCTTAACTTTTAGGGATTGACATTTGTTCAAAAGAAATACGTAAGCATGTCAGTACAGTATGTTTGTTGGAAACAAAGGGAATAGCATTGTTTGCCAGAACCTTACAAACCTCATTCCTCTGCTCTGTTTTCAAAGTAAAGTGTGTGGACATCCTTTCAGCCAATAAGGCAGAAATGTGTTGTTTGCAAAGTAGTTCAGTGCCATGATTCACCACATTTCTATGTCACCATGCCCACCGTGGATTCTGCAGAAATGGAAATGGGCCGTGGCTAAAAAGAACCTACCCATGGTGTTGAATGGCCTGAGGTTGACTGCTGATGAATTCGATGGAGAAGCTCATTAAAAAGGAGACAGGTGGGGAAATTGTTGGATCCCTTTTAAATTGGTTTAGGAGATGTGTGGGTGATGCTGTCGTACTCCTGTTGAATTTCCTGTATGCACATCTGGAGGGCCAAAAGACTCACGCCAGACTTCATTTTGTTGACTTTTTATTAGCATCTGTCCATGCATGCCGGCTGATAAGATGCTGATGTATTTCTCTCAAGACAGAAATCTTGTTGGATGGATGACTTGATGAATAACAAATCCCAGTGTTGGTTTCAATTTCTCAATCTTTGCTCTCTTGCTCCTTACAGCAACTCTAACACATGAGTGTTTGATATTGAATAAAACATATACACTATCAGTCCGACACTAGTTGATAATCCACCCATGCCAGGTGGCCTGGAGGGTTTAAGCTCCAGTGTTTGGTGTTGTCGCAAAGAGAGAGATTGAGCTCTGTGGCAGTGATGCAAGGCTGATGCATCAAGGCATCAAGCTCAATCAAACAATTGAATTTCTTCTGTAGCCAAAGCCCAAAATCAATCAAAACAAATTGGACAGCAGGACTCTGTCTCGCAGTATGAGGCCAAATGTTAATCAGAGTTTAGTTGTTGGCTTCTGCTGATTTTTAAGTTGCACTCCTTGGTGATCCAAGCAGCACCAAGCCAAGGCCAACTTTCAGAGTGAGCGTATAGCCATATATCACACAGCACCTAAGTATAGTGCTTCTGTGACACCCAGTGGCATTCTCACTTGTCACCACTGTATTCACTGATCCATCACACTATTCTAAGAGCGTATTGTGCATGATAGCCAGCATGGAACAACAACAGCAGCCCAGAGTCACACTGACCCACTGATGTTTTGGAGTTGGAGAGGTTACTTTGAAGATTTATTCTGTTACAAATGATTGTTACTGTCTCATTGTGCTGCACTGCCAAAGTTGTAATTAGTAACATACAAAGGGATTACTCAAACCCCATAATGATTCTTGTACTATGTTCAGTTACAGTACTTTGATATTGACATTATTTGATTTTTGTATATTGTTGTGATTAGTGTTCTCTTACAGCAGAAAACATATTACTCATATTTTAAACCAGGGTCTTCTCATAATTGTGGCAATTCTGATTGCACTTTCCACCTCCACTGCAGAGATTCAGGGCAATAGTAAGCAACAGCAGTAACAACCGGTACAAAGCAATTACAGCCTTTCGAGATATTTTTGAAATTAAGACATGTTTGTCAGGAGTAAATTCCCATGCAATTAGCTCCAATAACTAATCCAGTGGGGCTGTTGTCTGTGTTTATTTTCACTAGGACTCAGAGGTAAGCTTTGAAATGATTATGTAAAATGCATGTTTATTTGGAAAGCTTTAGGGGGCTTATTCTGTTTGCACCAGTTTTCTAGACTATGTTTTTAAATCCCTACAATGGAGGTGTCTAGTACAGGAATAGCCCATCAGCCCTAAGAATAAGACCAAAGCTGAAAAATACCAGAATTTCCCTTATTTTTTCCTATATATTATTTCCCTTTTTTTTGACTAGCAACTTAAGAAATAAAAGTAAAAGCAGTAACAGGCACACTGCTTTCCCCCCATATTTTTTAATTTGATGTGGATATGTTTATTTCAACCACAGATGGTCTTCCTCAGGTCAAGTTAAAGAAGTGAACAAACACCTGTCTTCAATGTCTTCATCTCCTGATTACATAACCTGCCACATATATACCAGGCCAACATTTCCAGTCTGTATCTCACAAGTGTGATCACAAAATATTGCATTAATATTATGCTCAGCAAATCATGTGCATGTGGATGATAGACTGTGTCCATTATATTGACAAGCAAATATAATCCCAGTATAGTCCCACAGACAGCCACAGATCAGGTCCTGGTCTCAACAATCACATGAAAACAATCAGATTAGAGAAGTGGCCAATCACGTGTCTTATCTTTCTGAAAATGCCTCACATCAGATGACTCATTTAGACTAATTAGGAGATAATGCTTTAATGTTTCATCAATAATTGCCTATTAAAAACAGATGTGTTTGTTTTTTCACTTTTACCTGAAGAAGACCATCTGTGGTTCAAACATTATTTCATCTCTCTTGTTTTTATTGTGTGTGTGTGTGTGCATAATTTGGTCTCCACTTTACTCTCAATGCATACTGTTAACTTGAATATTTACCATATGACAGACGCAGTAGTAGTTTTGAAGCAAGATATACCATATGTTTACATTATTAAAAGTATTAGCATCAACACAACAGACACGCTTGCTGCTCTTTGTCAGCTTAGTGTCAGCATAGTTCGCTGATGTACTGACCTCAGACCTGAATATTTAAGCCTTTGGAGGTTACCGACCTCCAAGGGCTCTATAGCCTCCCTTCAATCTAAACCATGTGATGTACAGGAGGTCATATTTGTGCCCTGACCATAAACCTGCTCATCAACACCTCCTGGGCTACTGGAAGTTGATCCTATGCTCCTAAATAGCTGTTTATTCCTCTACAGTTGTTTATCGAGTGATCGATGAGCACCAGTTGGCTCTGTCACTATCACTAAGACAGTGATGGAGGGGGCCCTTGATCCTTGCTGTTATCCCAAAATACATTAGGAAACAGATACATAACCAACAGTGTATTGTCCGTGCAGTCATAAAGAGCATGCAAATTCTGTTTACTGCCAAGTGCTGAATAATTGATATGGTGATAAAACTATTTTCCTACTGGAGTCATTTCAGCAGTTATGGCTGCTGTGAAGGCAAGCGAGTGTTTTGTTATTAATAGCCTGGTAATTGTGAGTGGCAACCTGATTGATTCACTTTGCCTGTGAGAGCAATTGACAATGCACAGACATCACACGTCATACACAATCATGCAAATGTGTTATTCTCTCACACGCGCTCATTTCATGTGCACACACTTTCTCACACACTTTCACTGTGTTAAAAGTGACTGCTACATAATTAGCCTAGTTTAACGGTGTTAATAGGTTCCTCGGGGTCTAATACGTGATGATAGAAAAAGGGGACGATGTGCCAGCAAGAGGAAGGGGGAAGGGAGTGAGTGCTGGTGCATGTAGGGATGTGTTATTACGTAGAAATACAGCTGGTACTTTGAGCACTACATCACTTCATTTCATACATACACGCATGAAGTTTTTCCTCATGAGCCTACTCTGACCTCAGTCTTAACAGGTCCCTTGACCTTCTCACATCAGACAGGAAATTGGCAACATGCTCAAATGTGCAGGCCCCAGTGAGGTTAGTGTATGCTGCTCTAAGTGAATGGCAAGACATGATGTTTAGCTGTTCATGGGCAGACGTGGTCATAGTGCAAGGAAGAATGTTAAGGGGCAACTTAATTGGCTGACAGAGTTCAAAGGTCAGGCTAGTTTGTCTTTTATGATAACATGGCAATCTGTTTGTTTTATACAGTACACAGTGTCTCCCAGACTAGCCATGTTTCTCTGCACTAAAATATTAGATGTGACCCAGATACCACACTTTCAGGTTACTGAAAGCTGATTTATAACTGTGAATGTGTGAACATGTCTATTAATTTGTCTGTTTTGTTGTGCCTGCTAACTTTAGCTCATCAGCTCTGGTGCATGGCCCTTTTTGGACATCATCCAAACGCAGAATGAGTCTATAGTACTTCTGTCAGAGGGTTAGCAAAGCAGATACACTTCCTCATCAGAGACTTGGCACGGATGGTACTCTCATTACAGGAGTGTGCCCGGCGCCATTCAGCCTACACCCTCATTCCCACTGCTCCTGATCTCTGCCTGCACTTTCACAGTCTCTGCAGGAGCAGCGAAGTGCAGCCTCGCTCTGATTGCTCCGACATTGCCGATCACAGCAAGGATGCCACGTTAAGAGCATAGGCTCAGCTACTTTGTCACATACGACCTGATTATAATCTCTGCCATATATATGCATCAAAAACACAGGATAGCATGTACATTTGAAAAATGTCTAAAGCTTATTTTTGATTAAATAAGAGTGCAATAGTACTGTTGTAAATATGGACACATGCATTAGTTGTGATTACATTACTTATGATCAAAAACTAGCAAGCTGACTTTGCAACTCGACTTTGCTAAAAGACTAACTGTCAGTACCAGATTTACTCTTGGACTCCGGACACTCTCTCCTTTTCTCTTCTTAGCTCCCTCCATCAACGTCCTCTTCAGTCTCTTTGACTCTGCCGTTATGTCCATAGAGGCTGCTGAGCCTAGTTACATTTTCCGCTTGCCTAGCTCCAGGTCTTGCATGACACCAGCACTGCAATCCCCAGCCTGAAATCCTTCCCTGGAGCTCTGAGCTCACAGTCTGGGCAGCCCAGGTAACAAACAAACAGCAACTGGAAACTAAGAGGAAACTCTGTGAATCACAGAGTTCATGCGGAGTGGCTAGAGTACATCAGAGGGAAAACCAGAAAACATTTTGTTCATAGAATATGATCCAGTTTCACCAAAATCAGTGAAATAGTTGGTGGCCTATGGTTTGGTGCTGTAAACAGACGTCTTGTGGTTGATCCTACCTGAAGATCAACCAAGATCAAGATCTTGGTATCATGTCAGTGTTGCAACATGATTTTAAATGTTATTTTAGTGTGGAAAAGTTGCACAATGTTGCTTTAAATCCCTGCATAAAATGGCAATAATTCAACTATGTTGAACACAGGCTGTTGTTCTTAATCATGAAAGTTTTAAATATAAATTAAGTCTTTTAAGATAACTTTAAAGTAGTTCTTAATGCTAATTCTTCGAACAAATGGCTTGAATCTGAAAAGCCTCCTTCAGCATTTAGAGATTTGTAGATGCCAGCAGCTCATTCGTCACAGTTGAACTCTAATATATCCCCTTGCTAAGGACTTGTTGACAAAAAGATCTGGATTAGGTAATCCTAGATTAGATAAAATTAGATTATTGGATTAGATGAAATCAGAGATGTAGACACGGTAAAGCCTCATGATCAAAGAGCTGTAAAGACGAACGTTATTGTAAGTGACAGACAGCTGCGAATGTGTAACAGTAGGGATGTACATAAGGCTGTTTGTGTGTCTTTCTGCTGGGTGAGATGCATGGTGATATACAGTGGTGTGTGCTGTGGGAGCTCTATGGCAGTGGCCACTGTTAATGTGTTTATAGGTCCAACTGAAATGAACTCAGCAGGGACTGTATGCGTCACTACCTTTTATTCACCATGTCTTTTTACAGCATTGTTCTCCTTTCACCTGATTTCCTCTCTCCTGGTTACACTGCAAAAAGGCAATTCAAGAAACTAATATTATTTTAATGTTATTAAATCTTATTTTATTATCAAAGGTTAGTAATCTTTTCAAGCAATGCCACACTCCTACATTATTAAGGTATGTCAGACAGTAATAACACTGCATTTCTTTATTCTGTTGAAGTTTTTAAAGGCAGACTTTGTTCCAAAAACTCTATCTTAATAAGATTATATCTATATTATCTTGAAGCAGATCATAAAGAATGAGGCTGAGCAAGCTCTATTTTAAGTTGACACAGCTTTTCTTTTCAGCTTTATTGTTAAGTACACAAATGCCAGAGGAGAAAAACACAATTACACAACTACACGAGTTGCTGCATGGAAGGATATGTGATGAAGGTGTGTGGGCTGTGTGAATCCATGTTTGTGTTACAAGCTCCTGGTAAATCTCCTCACCATCAGGTGTAAAGAAGCAAAAGAAAAATAATGTCTTGTTTTGAAGTTTCCAGATCTTTCTTTGCAGTTGTGCCCTGAATTGCAGAGATGTGGGCTCGAGTTATTGTGACTTGAATTCAAGTCGACTTGAGTTACTGTTTTGAAGACTTGAACAACTTGAACTGACAAAAATACAGGCCTGAGGCTCGACTTGGACCTTGACATTAAAGACACTTGACTTGAGACATGATGACTTGAATGACTAGTCTCTTTATATTATAGTTTCTGTTAAATATTAATTAAAATAGTCAAAATGTGCTAGCACACTGGGAATGGCATTGACATGAGTGAATGACCAGTCAAGCTCCTCCCAATGCTTACGTGATGCCTAGATCAGACCATCATCATGCCAGTCTAAATTAATTAATAAGCTTTTGTGAAGTTATTTGTTTTTCTTGGCTTGAATACTGGACTTGCACTCATCAGGTGGTTGGAAACACAACTCCAAATACTTGCTAAAATAGCTCTGCAAATGGAATATACCCATTTTACAGTAATTATACAAATACAGTAATTTTTCTTACCCCGCTGCCAGATTTTTTTTTTGTTGGATATTGGCAGTTGCTTTGGATTACACAATATTTTGCTTGCATGTACAAGGGTTTTTTTTGCAGTGTACTTCCACCATATGTTGAGCCCACTCACTTTACCATTCTGATGCCACTTTCAGTCACTGTAGTCATCTTCCTACCATCTATATATATCGCCTACCTTCCAATAATTTCTTTTTCTTCTTTGTGTGTCCCTGTGAGTAGCATGGCAACATAAATAACGAGTACTCGAAGTTCTGGGTAGATAATCCTTCCTCTTGTCGGAGCTGGCACTGGGAGTGTGACGGGGACTGATGGATGCAGGGGCAGCTTATTGGCAAGGACAGCTTGCATGCCAGCATCAACACCATAGCTGATCCCTGGATAATACAGTTGGATACTCATTCTTAGATACCACAACACACATACAGAGATAGACATGTGCAGCTGAACCACATGCACGCACATGCTGAAACAGCATTTCAGCAGCAGCAGTAGTGCTCTTTATCTCCCTTCATTGGGACAGCACTGACCACTTCCTGCTGCGCTGATGGTGTGTGTGTGTGTTTCCGTCTGTGTGAATGTGCATGTTTAGTTTTACGTAGTGTGTCTCATTTGAAATCACAGCTCCTCGCTATTAAGGCAGCCATTTTGCCTCCTTTCCCACATAAATTCAACATTTGATGCCAGATGCTTTGAGTCAGACTTTGTTGTGTCGTTTTCTGTGTGCTTGTTGCATAAATACCCCCCTCGCTAAATTACATTTATTTACAATGGAGCAGGCAATTTGTCAGTGTGTCTAACCGCATGTGAGGGAGACTGACTCAGCTATCTGTGTCTAATGAATTTCCTCCTACAGAACTAATGTCATTAAGGACAGGTAGGGATGAGGCTAATGCAATCAAATCCTTGCAGTAATTACAACTCTCCCCAACCGGGCCCAGATACGCCACACAGATGAAAAGAAGCAGCTCATCAGGAGTGCTTGTAAGCAGCGTAACATCGGCGTCAACGAAGGCCTTGAAGGTGTCATCAGGTAGATTCATTGAGTGGAAAATAGAGCAACCTGAGATGAGTTGAATCTGGCAGCGCAAAAATCTTGTGGAAGAGTTTTGCTTTTTAATTGGGTGGGACTCATGGGGGAAAACAGTGTCAGTGTCACTGTAAAACATCTTACTGTGTGTACTCATTGTGAAAAGTGTGTTACCGTGGTTATGGGAGGTTTGATGCAAACATACAGCAATGGATAAGTCAAAATCATAAGGGATCAAATACACTAACACAGGGTTTGATGAGGCTGTTTGATAATTCTTAATAATTAATTTAATACTGACACAATGCATGTGAATTTACTCATATCCTACTTCATTAATTTCACAGTACAGTAGCTGTTGATGCATCACTGACTTTGATCCCATTCAATTATCACTTGAATCTTCTTCAGTTTCAGGTCATTGTTTGCTGTCACAATAGGTGTTTTCAATGAAAAAGCTCTAAAAACCCGCTGTACACTACCCGCTCAGCAACAGACAGCAGATGGCTACATGGTGAATAAAGCTGAGAGCATTTAGAAGCCACAGAACAAGATATTTCCCTTGGGAGTTGGTAGAGTGAATTTTGGACTCCCATTTGCCAGGTGGTCAAATGATGGTAATGATGCTCCATAACTGCTAGAAGTGCAACTTAAAAGCTGATAATATGTAAATATTGTATTCACAATTTGGTTCTGCTGCCCCAAAGTGAACAAAAGAAATCAGTTATTGCAGGTTTAGGTTACAAAAAGTGTTCATCGTTGCAAGAAGGAACAGAAATTTGCCTTTTCAGTGGTATGGCCTGGTAGCTGGTGTGCCTCATGTGCTGAGGCTGAAGTCCTTACTGCAGCAACCTGGGTTTGATTCCAACACATGGCACTTTGCCGCATGTCATCTCCTTGCTATCTTTTCTTTCTTTTCTATCTCAAGCTGTCACTGTAAAAACTTCTTAAAATCCCAACCAACATAACTTCAAATAATACTCATTATTATAGATAATAATAAGATGATGTACAGTAATTTTCAAAATGTAACATACTGAGTCCTTAGGTAAGGCTGTCACCAGAGTTTGCTCTATAAAAGCGTCACAGTGACAGTTTGAAACCTGCCGTGGCAGATTTAAAGCAGAGGCACTGACTTGTGCAGTGATGTGTTGCTGGTAAAGATGAACATGACTGTATCAATGTCGTGACAGCAGAGGTCCCTAACTTTTTCTTGCTGTCTTTCGCAGCTGAGGTGTCTGAATTTGTTTAGGACACTGTTGTTTAAGTAGTCTGTGGTCAAAACACTGTGGATTCCTCAGTTATACATAGTTTATAAGATGCTGTATGAGGTAATGTCTGCTGTACACAGCTTTTCAGACAAAAAGCTGTTCTTAGCCGCAGATGCCAGCTGATTCACTGTGGTGAACTTTTTATTCAAAGAGTTAGTCATCTACCCACTGTAAAAACACATCAGTTGAAAAACATGTTTACATGGAGAGAGGAATGCATGTGGTTTGCCTTGTCTGTAATGGTACTGTGAGTTTCTTGCCAATAGAAAAGGAAGTTCCTTAAGAAGCCATTTTCAGTGCTCCATTTCAACAGTATGAAAAATGTTTCTGCACCTGTGCCCAACTTCCATCCTTCTTCCTCATCTCTTCTGTCCTGAAGGCAGTCTGTTTCTTCCTGTCTCCATCAGTCATGCTATCCAGGCTGGAGCTGCTTCTGTTGTCTGTAGAGTGCACGTAATAGTTTGTCAGACAAGCTGTGCGGGAAAATTACGTGGTTTTGTGTGAGTGTGGGAGCTCGGATGGGCTCAGCAGATAACTACTGGATTGCATTTGACAATAATTGCATTGGTCTTTAGAGAAGGAGATGAGTTGATAGAGGCACATCATTCTTGCTTAGCCTATTTTATCATTTTTAAATATATGCAGGATTAGAGTCTCTTATCTAAAAGCAAAAAATATCCATCTACTCCCCTGCAAAATCTATGTCCAGTCAGCTCTGAATTAATCTCATTTCCCAGACGTCTGACAGAGCAGACAAAAACATCTGTATCTTTAGACGGATACAGCTGGCTGTGAACTTATGGTTTAAATTAAAGAAATGTTAGCGTAAAAACTGCTATCTGGGATGGTTGAGTGACGTAATGTGGCATCATTTACAGTAAAGGTGGGTGAAATAGAAGCCAGTGCTAGTCATTGCTAATATTTCTGAGTGATTCTCAGAGCCATACATATTTAAGCCAGCGGTGGCAAATGTCCTTGATGCTATTTCTGAATCTGGTCATCAGAATACCTTGACATATGCCAAATACCACTGGCAATGGATGCCTCCTGGGATAAATACAACCAGCCATTAAGAAATTAATTGGTTTTATTCCTGGCTGGGAGCAAATTCATGAAGACGTCTTCCAAATGTTGCTGTTACTTTAACCATACCTCGCAACTGTTGTGAGGTTTGATGAGGTTTGCTGAACAGGCAGCGCTGACAAGACATTACAAGTCACTGGATGAAGCAGATTGTAAAATAAACTCCTCTTAGATAAGTCTTTGTACAAATTGGCAGCCAAAATGTTTTCCCTGCAGAATGGGAGAATAAAGATATCAGTTCATCTGTGTGTGTGCAGCTGGTTAACTTGACATTGTGTGTTAATGTTGTGACTGTGGCTGAGCCCGGATTCGTCCATGTCTAAGTATATCTAGTGTTGTATGGAACCTCTCCCAGTGTCTGTGGTTACTCGTATTGGGCAGTTCCCCAGTTGAGTTTGTGGTGAAATGTGAACAAGGCGAATATGAGCCTGTGTTCCTGCATGGGCTAACTTTAGCACATTTGAGGGAAACGGATGTTTGAATAGTGGTGCAAAAACTGGACTGGTCTGTTTTTTGTGGTTGAAAAATGAATAGGGCCACACTGGATGGACTCTGCCTACTCAGTGCAGTGGTTATACGCCTTTTGCAAATTGTGAAATCTGGTTTTCTAATTCTTTTGCTGGATTTGATTGAAGGCATAAGCACTGGAAGGAAAGTTCAATGAAATATGTAATTTAATAAAAAGGTTGTAGAGAAAGGGCACTCAACTCGTTTTTGTGAGATGTTGAGCACAGGGCAAGAGTCAAAGGAAAAAATGTAATAAATACACAGAGTCACAATACCAAATGTTTCAAAAGTGGCTTTTTAGAAGATGAATAATTCCCTGTGGCTGAAATATTGAATAAAGTATCTTTTTGCATTTGTACTTCTCCTTAAATCATAAAAACATTGCTCAACTAGAGTGTAATATGTCATAGGCCTCTACAGTAGACTGAAGCACTTATTTATCCAGTTGATCACTCACAATTCTGGGGTTACATATAGTTATCAATCATTAATAGTTATTAAAGTTCAATAAAAGATACATATATTGCATTATTTTTGATTGTGCCAACCAGGAACGTGCAAAGGATTACACGCAGATGTGCAGATGTTTCTCCTTTTGATAGATGTACTGTTAAATAACTCATACACCAAATCTGTAAGGCTCCATTCATTCAATCCTTTTATATTATTCTGTCAAGTACCCTGTAAACTAAAACGCTGAGCAATTTTTAACAGCATTTCTACTAAACTGCACTCCAGAGAAATCAGAAGATTGCATGTTCACCATGCCTGAGTGTATGTAATTTCTCACATCAAAACAGGCTTTGCAATTTGGCACTATTCATATAGAATAATATACATGTAAATGCTATTGATCATGTTATTATGAATGCCCGCCATCCATAGTAGCACATGTAAATGTGAAAATAATTTTTAATTAAGTTTTCTTTTATCCTTGCATGCATGCTTGCACAAGCAACCACATAAATGTGCAATTGTCTGTGTACTTACGCATGACCACATTCAAACAGCGAGAAAGAGTGTCTGTCTTTCACACAATTTGAGACCATCCGGCACAAATTAATAGCTGTTCTCAGAGGGCTGCATGTTGGAGATGTGGAAATATAGCAGTTTGAGAACAAGTAAAGGAGTGAGAGATGGATGTAACTGCTCATTGGCTGTGTGCTTAGCATAGACGAGGAAAACGGTGTAAGAGGTTAAAAAGTAAATAGAGGAGGGGATGAAGTTGCACAGCGCCTGAGTTTTAAAATCTCAGGTACAGCCATGCCAGTGAAAACTCCTGAATAATATTGTCAGTGAAACAATACCTCAAAAACTAATGACTCAGTTACCTTGTTATAGTACAGTTTCTCTCATGAGATGGAATAGATGAAATTACAGAATGAGACAATACTCTCCATTAGCTCCAAACAGGGACAAAATAATCCTTACATTATTGCATATATTTACATTAAAGGCATTTGCACCTGATGAAACAGGTATAATATACTTTAGAGAGTGCGTGTATACTTGGTATGGTAACACTGGATTTGGATTTGTTCAGAAGGCACTCTTCTCTGCTTATATCCTCTTCTTGAGGTCTATATTCTTGTTGTTTCATCTTGTCTAATAGCTTCCGTCCAATGTGTGGACTAACCTGCACGGGTGTACACATGCACACACACAAATGCAATGCAGCCTCAGTGATAGGATCAGTGTGATGCTGCATAATAAATTTTCCCCCGGTGAAACAATTTCTTTTTTTTTTTTTTTTTTGCTAGGACACATTGACGCGCACTCATGCAAAAGCACATGCACACAAGTAAACACACAAACACACACTGTAAACAAATGCCCTCCCTTTTGCGCTGCCAAAGAACTGCTGCAAACAAAGATTAGAGAAAACACATCAATTTATGTGCCACTGCTTTTTATTTACTCTCCGACTCGGGCTGGGGTTGACAGGGACTGCAAACACTCAGTCCAAGCTTGTGACTCCCAAGCCAGGCGCACTATAGTCGAAGCTTCTTTTTCAATAAGCACAGTACTGATTCCTGTGTAATTACACTCATTAGAGAGCCACAGCCTGGACTTTACACAATCAACACTGATACACAGGGCACAAAGACATAGAACTTCAAAGACCTAAGCACGATCTGCATTTGCAGTTGTGACAATACAGCAGTGATGACAGTAATGATACTTTGATAATGCCAATTATACAAGCGCCTTTGTGCTCCCTTCATCAATCAATCTCTCTCTTTTTCCCTCTCTCACTTTTCAATATTTCTCTTCCTGTCTCTGTGCCATCACTGACCTGATGGAGTGAACTGCCCTGAGCTCTGGTTGATTGTCAGGAAAATTTTAATCCTTACCCGTCTCATGTCAGACAGGGAAAGAGAATATCCTCGCCTACAGTCATATAGCGTACATCCTTCACTGTCAAGACTGCTTTATGGTGAGGAATGCTAACTAGTGGCATTTTTACCTCCAGCTGTTTAGTCTCCTCTCTCTATATTTTCCTTTTCCTTCATGCATGTTTATCTCCTGCCAAGCACTGTATACAGAACATGTATGTGTTCTGGCCGCTGCTCTGCTTGTTCTCCTAATTGGATTTCATTTTTTGCTGTTTGCGTTTGTTTATGTCACTGAAGTTGGTCCATGTGCTCTGGGCAGCAGAGGATGATTTAGTCAAGTCTCAGTGCTTCTGTTCATTTGTGCATGTTTGCTGAATCGCTTACTCCTTGTTTAAAGAGTCAGAGTGCAACTTGTGTTTGTGATTGTGTCTGTAACTTTACAAATGCATGTGTGTTTATGAGTAGTGTGCACATGCGCATGTGTCTTGCCCATTGGCCTGGACTTGTTGTACCCCTCTCATCAGTGTGATTTAGGAGCTGCTAACATGCCTGCAGTGTTTGCACTGATCCATCTGGAGGCCAATTTCTGCTTGCACCAGGGAGAACCGACGCCCCCATGCCAACTGTGACCACAGTAGATGGGTGGGGGTGCTCGTTGCGGTGGATCGGTGGTTAGAGCTGGTTTGAGCTGGGGAAAGTGCTGTAGTATTTCAGGATCAGTGAGCAGCAGACACAAGATCATAAATAGAGTTTTTATTGCTGAGCTGCTATGCTGGGTGAGCCTGGGTCTTTCAGCAAGATCACAGCAGTGATTGATGGTTCGCATGTGCCGAGGGAGGAGGTGTAGGCGGAGGGGCACATCAGATAGTGGAAACAGCGGACATGGCAAGGCTGGCAGAGCCTCCTCCCCACCTCCTCCTCCTCCCCCAGGGTTACCCCCGACAATCTCCTGTCCTGCGTCAGTCTAAAGATCTCAGTGTGCAGACACAGTATGGACACATGTCTCACACAGCTTCTACTTAAAACTGGTCTGTATAATCTCTGCGGGCTAGTCAAGTATTTCTTTTCAAAAAAATGAAGTCATGACTAAATAAGAAACATTTTCAAAGACTTTGTCAGGTATTATTAATTTTTTTATAAGAGTTTAACTCTCAAAATAGCACATAATCTACTCCATCAGGCTTGTGTGGGAGCGGGAGTGGGATGTTGTTAAATCCTGAGCAGCGCGTACGGATATGTGTCATCAACCTTTCTTTGACTTCAAAAAAGAGCAAAGAGAAGAAAAAAAAAAGAAAAATGGAAATCTGATTGCAACCCTGTTGCTCCACCCTCTTCTTTTAAGCATGAATAAGAAACCATGGTTGCCATGAAATGCATGAAAAAAGTGAAAGACTCTATCAAGAGCCACTGTTTAGTTTGTCCACTCTGGACTACTGTAGAAGCATGGCAGACTCTGTGAAAGAGGACCACTTGTCTCACTTTTTAAAGTACTTAGTTTTAAAATAGATTTTTTTCTTACCAATAGGTTGAAAATATAAAAATCTCTCTTAAGGTTTTCCTAAAGCTCTATAACAAAGAAACTCAACATTCAAAATACAGATGGTGTAGTGGGTAAAAAAAATCTCTGCACTCTGCCCAGTTTCTGCATCATGCTGCATAAATATCCACTGAATCTCTAAGGCAAGCTTTATTTACACCCAATTGCACAAAAGGAGTACCTGCTTTTATCTTCAAAAACATGAGCAGTCTTTGAGATCAGCTGTTTATATATGAGTGTTTTATGCTCTATGAAGAACTACCACTTAATGTAAGATTGTGATGGCCCTGTATGTTGTGTTCTGTAGGTCTTTATTGAGGGTTTTGTTTTTACAACCATGCTAATTTGGGGTGGCTAGCGGAGTAGTTTGGCAGAAGCAAGAGGAGGTTGCGTGGTTAAGGACCACAGAGATTTTTTTCATTCAGTGCCAGAGAGCAGCATTGCTCAAAGCTTTTGAGAAAACATCTGATGGAGCCTCTTGAGTGCTCCCAGATTGGCGACGTGAATAGCCGCTTTCATGGAGGCTGCTTGCCCTAATGTGTTTTTGAGCAGTGCATGTATGTGTGTGTGCCTGCATTTTTTCATGCATGTAGGTATGTATGCATCATAGACTCCATTTTGTGTGTGTGCGCGCGTGTGTGTGTGTGTTAGAGCGGTTTCGGTGTTTACGTAAATAACTCGAAGCAAAGGCAAAAAGCCAACAACAGAATGGGTGTATTTCAGGGGCTTTTTCCAATGGTGATGTCTCAATCCTTCACAGAGCTACTGTAGACTTACCTTTTCATTTATTTATAGAGACAGTAGCTGCAAATGAAACAAACATCTCTTCTCCCTGACTGTGTATCCAGGGAAGACATTTTCTCTGACCACAGAGCCCTCCATGGAAAAACTGTTCACTTCGTTTCACTTTACTTGTTTGTCTCTTTTAGTATCACTGTTCTGCTTTCCTTTTAACCCCCAAATATATCCAGGTCAGTCAGGGTATTCAGGTTTTCACATGCTTTTACAGCTAGTTGTACAAACAGTAGATGAGACAAGTGTGGCAGCTTAAGCTCTTTCATATTTGTTTAATGCAGTTGCTGTTGTATCAGTAATTCAGCCATTCTAATCTGAACCTCAATGTCAGGAAGCATGATCATAAGCCGAGGACTTCCAATTTGTTTTCCTGTTTGCCAATCTGATCCAGCAACGGCTTGGCTGAGATCCTCTACAGAGGAAGTGCAGCCACTGCTGCAGCATTTTGACTTGCAGGCGTACACAGACAGCAAGCAGGCATGGAGTCATCACAAGTGAACCGGCTTTGACAGAGGGGCCTCACTGGTCCTCAGAGAGCCACACTACAGCACTCTGTCTCCCCCAAGTGGTGCGTCATTGCACCCCAGGACCACCACTGCTTGGACTTCCCACTGTGCAGTGTGATTATGTACATATTTGTGCCCAGTCTTTTGTTTCCTGATGTCTTTATGAGTGTGTGTATGTGTGTGTTCAGTGCAGGTGTCTTTGTTTGGAGGGTGCTGACAAGCATGACTTACATCAGACAAGAACGGGGTCAGATTCCACATGCTCCTCTACAAAGCTTTGGGAATCAGAGGTATTTTTGCCTGTGTGTTCTCTACGGCTATCAGGTTTTAACAGGCTGGCTTTGTATGCTGGGTGAGCCAAGTCAGGCCAGACTAGGGATACTGATACCTCCATGTACAGGGGACAGGACACACGGCCTCACACTGTGCCATGCTGTGTTGCACATGCTAACACTGGGGGGCTTCAGAAAGGGAGGCAGCATCAGACTTGTGTAATGTTTCCGTAAACATTTGTGCATGAAGTGGTCTGACACCTGAGTTGTAACGTGAGCCTCTAAGTGATACTGACCTTTCATCCGGTTCACCATGTTGTCCTTGTTTTAGTATTTATCCTCTCCTCTTTTTGTTTCACAGGTATGAAACGACCGTTCAGCCCATCAGCTCTGCCTAACACCGAGCTGGACAGGAGAGGCTTTGGTGCCGGGCTGGGAACGCAGATGGATGCCGAGCCTTGCTGCGACACCCAGGATGAGGGTGCAGTACTAGATGAGCAATCAGCAGGGGGCGTCCTGCCTTCTGCACTCCATAGACTGAAAAGGGAGAGAAAGCAGCGGAGCTACACATTGTGTGAGGTCTGCAACATCCAACTCAACTCAGCCGCACAGGCCCAGATCCACTACAACGGCAAATCCCACCAGAAGAGACTCAAGCAGATCAGCAATGGCAAGATGCCCAGTAACACAGGTAGGTCTGCTTCACTGACCACTTTGTTTTTTTATAGTTGCAAAATGACATATAAATGGTGAACAAGGGATAGAGTGCTCTGCCACTGGATTTTGTAACGCTGTTTATCACAAGAGGACCATGATGAGGACCACAATAACAGAATCCCACGCACTGTTCACAGTCCACTGTCACCATTCTCTGTGTGCCAACCCCCTACTTGTATTCAATAGAAGTTAAACAAATTGGATTCTATTTGCTGAAATGTGTTCAGACAGAGCCTTGGGCTGAGGACACACACACACACACACACAAGCATAAACACACACACACAAGTGGAGCAGAGCTGAGTAAAGTCAGCAACTGAGAAGCTAATTAAGTGCTGGTTTGGTTTGATGGTTGTGTTCCTGGGAGTGATGCGGCTGGAGTTAAGTTAGACATTTTGTCATTCTAGTCACAGCCTCGATTAGGACTCTGCTCCAGGGGGAATCGGTCTCTCAGTTAAGTTTGATTTGTTCACACTCGTGGTATTTTTTTTGCTCTTTCTTCTGCCTTTGCCAAAGGATGCACACACACAACACTCACACAATTATAAAAGTATGTAGACAGACAGTAAGCCCTACCTACCCGACCAAAAAAATAGGACTAACAATTTAAAAAACCCAGTTCAAGATCAAATTGCCATAGAGTAGAGACAGGGTGACTGTGGGGTCACATGGCTATTCTGTTGATTCCTGACACTGAGAAACATGGTGATTGTGTCTCTGCACATAAACCAAACGCATGGCCTCCATCTGCCCTCCAGAAATACACACTGTTAACAGCCAACAGGGCAGATCATTTAGTCAGATGCATGTAAGTTTTTATCTGTATATTTTGTGCATCTCAGTCTGTGTTTCTGAAAGAGCTTGGCAGTTCTTGAACCAGCACTATCTGAAAATGGCATTTGGTAACATCAGGATATAAAATCTTTAAAAGCAAGTGAAATAATCTCATTTTAGGAGTAGATATAAATGATTAAATGTCAAATAAAAGATATTTATTTCAGAGGCAACGCTGGACTAATGTTCAAGGAAGTAGGCTCGTTCAGCTCAGTTTCCAAGATATCTGGGGAAATCTATGTGAGATCAATATACCCTTGAGTAAGGCACTTAACCACTACATACTCCAACATAGCTGCTCAGTTTCTATGATGATCGTATCGTTTATTCCTTTATTCCATCTAATTGTGAAGGACTACAGTGGCTGTGAATTTGGATAACGTTGCTGGCATTTGATGTTTGTAAGTTGACACAGTTTCACCCTATCAGTTTGGTTACTTTGCTATAGAAAGAAGAACAGTGTGTTTTGTGTTCAGAACTGGTTGTGTTAGGTAGTTTTGTTATGTTATGTTTTAATGCTTCTTTGTATTTCTTTTATGGATTTCCTTGTTGGAAGCTCTATATTACAATAGCAAGTGCCTACAACTAACTTAAATAGCCACGGTGAAAAGCTTAACGTGAGGCTTACCAACCTCTTAGTTTACAGTGTTCTCTTTTCATTTTTTTGTGACAGTGAGTAGTTTAAAGTCAAGGACAATGATTAATGGGAGGCTCTGAGTCTGTCTTTGTATCTTTGTCCTTGTAAGAGATGCGCGGGATGCACTGAAGGAAACACTGAATTACAGTAAGTAAGAACACTGTAATTCATTATACTGAAGCTTATACTGTGTCTTGTTGGGATCACTTAAGTTCTGGGTTTGATCATCTACTCTCCAGGAAGGACAATAACTTGAGGAATTGTAATTTGTGAATAATGTTTTGTATGTGTAAATCACATGGAGGTCATTTGATTGACAAGGACTCGGCTGCAACACACTGTAAAAATGCTTGCTAAATCGCTAAAGACAACGACACTCTGGAATTCATTGATGTTTTGTTTAAAGTGGGCTAAAATTATATTTTTAGACACAAAGCAGTTTTGTTCCAAAGCATTACTCTTTCATAAATTCAAGAATAAAAAGTTTAAGTGTTAATCCCCAATTGTGACAAGTAAATGAAAAATTAAACACAGACCACAAAAGCTACACGATAATGTAGATCCATTGAAAAGCAAATCTTCAGCCTTCATCTGCCATTGAGTTTAATCAATAAAAACTGAGCTTTCAAAACATCCTCCATAGTGGCTACATTTTTGTGCACATATGAAAAACAGAATCTTTTTAACATGCTGACATATGATTCACCAACACACCGTACCAGTCAAAAGTTTGGACACACCTTCTTATTCTCTCTCTCTTTTCTTTTTGTTGATTAACACTGAAGACCTCAAACTATGAAAGAACACATATGGAATTATATGATGAACAAAAAAGTGTAAATAAAGCAAAATATGTTTTAGATTTTAGATTATTCATTCTTGGCATTTTCTCAATCAGCTTCATGACGTAGTGACCTGAAATGCTTTTCAATTAACAGTTGTGCCTTGTCAAAAGTTAATAATTAGTCTTGCTTTCTTAATACAGTAAATAGTCCTATTTGACTACTGTAGTAATTGTGATTATGGCAAGGAACACTTAACTAAGTGAAGAGAAGCGACCACTCATCATTATTTGTCAGTCAATCTGGAAAATTTCAAGAACTTCGAGTATGTCTTTGAGTGCAGTCGCAAAAACCATCAAACGCTATGATGAAACTGGCTCTAATGAGGACCACCCCAAAAAAGGCAGAACAAGAATTACCTCTGCTGCAGAGGATAAGTTCATTACAGTTATCAGCCTCAAAAATCTCCAATTAAGGGCACCTCAGATTAGAGCCCACATAAATGCTTCACAGAGTTCAAATAGAAGACACATCTCAACATTGACTGTTCAGAGGAAAGGAGGAGGAGGAGGAGGAGGAGGAGGAATGTGAATCAGGCCTTCATGGTCGAATTTTGAAAGAAACCACGTCTGAGGAAAATCAACTCGGAGAAGAGACTTGCTTGGGCCAAAAAACACACATGAATGGACATCAGACCAGTGGAAATCTGTACTTTGGTCTGATAAGTCCAAATTTTCAATTTTTGAAGCAACTACTGTGTCTTTGTGAGACGCAGCATTTGGATGGCATCTGCATGTGTGGTTCCCACCATGAAGCATGGAGGAGGAGGTGTGGTGTTGTGGGGCCATTTAGTTGGGCATTGTTGTTGCCGATTTATTCAAAATTCAAGGCACATTTAACCAGCATGGCTACCATAACATTCTGCATCAACCTGCCATCCCATCTGGTTTGTGCTTAGTGGGACCATCATTTGTTTTTCAGCTGGAAAACCATTTCAAGTGTGCAAAGCTGTTATCAAAGCAAAAGGTGGCTACTTTACAGAAACTAAAATATAAGACATATATTCTGGTTTAACATTTTTTTGTTTAACACATACAGTATAAATAATTGCGTTATTTTATGGTATTGATGTCTTCAGTGTTGATCTACAATATAGAAAATAATACAGAAAAGCACAGGTATGTCCAAGATTTTGATTGGTACGATACATCAACTTGGCAGTAATGTTAAGAGGTATTTTGTTGCCCATGATTCTTCTTGTGATTGCTTAATTCAGGTTTGTTATTAACGTATTTTTCTGTTTTTCTGTTGTGTCAGAAGTCTGCATAAGTATGAAATATTGATTTTTAATCTGGAGTTTTATGCAGTCCCTAAGGAATTTGTTAGGCGGCAGTTATGACAATCGATCAAATTTATGTTTCAGTTTAGTTGTGCTTCATCTGACAATAGACACACAAACAACATGTCAACAACAAGTCTCTATTGAAGCTCACTTCAAGAATACGTTGTTAATAATGATGAGAGGAGATAAAAGAGGATATTTAAACATTTCTGTCAATACGAGCAGCAAAACTTTTACAGATTTATTGTGTTGACAGAAAACTTTCAACAGTAAACTGTATGTTCAGATTTATGTCCATTAGTGTGGTCAAAGCCTGAGATCAGCACATATAAGAACTCCGCTGGTTCTGAGCTGAAAATTGTTTTAGCATTTACACACAAAGTGCTTAGGTCCTACTTTTTGGTGAGAACTTCTTCATGCAGAAACATCCATTTGTCTGGTTTATCTTAGGGTTTGTAAGCTGATGGACCCAGAAAAATATGCGCATGTGTGTGTGTGCATGCATGCATGTTTTGTACTTAAATTAATGCACTCTGAAAAGGTGTGTGTTTTTTCCCAAGACACAAGACCAAGAACTATTTATTCACTCCTTTACACACATAAACCCACACAGCATTTAAGGCCCTGGCACTGTTGGATCTAATCAGCCCTTATCTGCGGCTGTTTGCCTGATTCAGCATGTTCAGTCTGCAGCAGAGGCACCCGGTGAGATGGAGCTGTCCAACTGGCTGTTCAGCCTAGCGAATCAGTGATTTTACTGATTTCATGCAATAACTTTTTTTTTTTATTCCACAAACAAAAGACTACAGGCTGACAACTTCAGTTTAAAGCAAAACTTTTCCAGTTCTGCAACATTTTGTCAAGCATATTCTGGAACCTGATTCACACTGGTGATAAAATAGTAGGCTACTTTGTTTTATTTGTGTTTCCTCAATGCTGGGTCTTTGGGTTTGAGCCATTCATTCCCCTCACGGAAATGCAGAGCGCACGTATATGTCAGCTGTCAGCTTGCCATAGACTCTAGTCTTTCCTGTGTGTTCAAGTGCAACTTGTGTTTTATCATTCTGCCTTTGTCTTCACCAGCTCCTTGAGGGCGACTTTGTGTGTCAGGGTGCTTAGGTGTAGCACACCGGCAAGCATGGAATAAGCCTGATAAATTCTATAATATACCAGAAACTCAGTCATACACCCGGGCCACGTGTTGTCTAAACTCCCTGTTTTTGGTACACTGCTGCAGGTGATGCAGGCTGCATATATAAAAGTTTGTGGGTATGTGTTTATGTGTTGTTTAGTGTGTGTGTGTGCGCACATGTGTGTGTGTAGAGAATGCTGAACTGTTGTGCTGTGCAGATTCTCTCTGACATGCAGTCACAATCACACAGCCTTATCTCGGCTCACCTTCTGCTGACTCCCTCAGGCAGCCAGCCCTGCTGTGTCCTCAGCTCCACCACAGCCTCTCTGCTGTCTGTGTGTGTGTGTGTTTGTGTATGTTTGTCTGTGTACGTATGTGCGCATCCTGCATGTCTGGTTCAGATATTTTTAGAATTCTTAAATGCTGCAGAGTCTGTAACTTGTGCTGCAGAAACATCAATAGATCCTCATCTGTGTTTATGTCAGTCCACATATGTACGTGTATGTGTTTATAGGTTTATAGATTCCATGAATAAAGAATAAAACATTTTTTTTCTCTTAAATCGATGTATTCATGCGTGTGTGTGTGTGTGTGTGTGCACGTGTGCGTGTGTGTTACCTCCAGCGAATCGTCTGCGTGTCGGCGTGTGTTCCCCTCCCTCTCTGCTTCACTGAGCTGACAGTGGGTTCAGGCTCTTTTTTTCTCTCTCTCTCTCTCTCTCTCTCTCTCTCTTTCTCCCTTTCTTCCTCTCTTCTTCCTCATCTCTCCCTCGCTCTGGCATGGATGCTGGACATGTGGCGCAGCCAGTCCTACTGCAAGAAGAATGTGCTACTGATTAAGTGATTTCACTCTGTTATCGTGGAGAATAATGTGTGGAGAAGCTTGCTGTCTGATCTGGATGGAGTCCAGATGTTTGAGTTAGGGCGTTCATTTTTGCAGTTCATACCCATTGTTATGTAAATGTTTCATTACAAACTCACTGTGAATGAAGGACTACAGTATTTTTTAAATATATTTTTATATAAGCATCTTAAAATTAAGGTGCAATGATTCATTGATGTTTAAAAAACACATGTTGCTCATTTAAGGGAATGTTTACGGTTTAGCCTGAAACTTTTCTTAAAAATCCAACACAAATAAGGTGTTTTTCCATCAGCTAGGAATGAAGCAAATAGTTTTCCAGAAGATAGAATAAACCTACTTAAGAGAAACAAAACAAATCCACAAGATATTTTTTTACATTGTCATGGCTCTTTTATGGCTGCTAATGCTGGCTATATATCATCCTGTCCAAAAAGAAAAACAATCACATTGCTTGCAATATTTCAATGCCAGAGACATTGTTTTAAACCAGAGCAAAAACCTGTGGTGGATAGATATTTTACAGATATTGATATATCACTGTATTCGCATTTATGCATTTACATCACCTGCATAATTTACTCATTACCTAGAAGAGTGTGCTCAGTAGAGCACCGATGTCCACCAGGTAATAGATGGTGAAGTGCCTACTGCAATGCCACCTTTTGTATACTGTAGCCTAATTTTTCTGTAAGATGCATTGAACGGTGTAATGGCATTTTGATAAAGCATCCTGTGTTTCCCTAGTAGTATTAACTTGATGAGTAAAACAATAAATAGCCTAATAAGTCCGAATTCCTCAGTTTCTCACTGGTGGGGCACAGTGGTGCTGCATGGTGGAGTATGGTTGACCGGGGGAAAATATGAAGTGATACTAAGTTGAATTAATATTATTTATGTAGCGGATTAACTGTTTTTTAATGCTATCATGCTGGCCTTTATTCAACTTGGATCCTGTTTAATTAGTTGATTTCCCTATCATTGTTAATGTGGGGCAGTTAATGTGTGTGGTGGGGCAGAAAAAAGTTTAGGGACGACATATTCAGCTAAAAACAAGGCTTACCTTGTCCACCTTGGCCACATTTTGGCCAGTGACATGGTTAAAAAACTGACATCCATAGAAAAGTTTGGTTTCATTTTAAACTAAAACATCTGGAGATTAAGATAAAGGGAGCTGGGAGGGACACAAGACTGAGATTCAACACTTTTTTTGGGAGGGAAGAGGAGTTAGAGAATCTGTGTGGTGTGTTACAACAGAATGTTTTAGGTAAATAACACTGTTTAAAATGAGAAGCTTTCCTTATTAAATTTATACAGTTAGGCAAACCCAAGATGTTCAATTACAATACTATTACACTTTTCTATGCATCTTAAAGAGAGAGACTACACTATTGAAAAACACTTGACTGAAGCAGAACATGTACACTATACTATAGAAAAAAATACTTTATTCAAAACTTGCAAATCTCAGCTGGTTGCACCTGCAGTTGTTTTGTCATAGCAGTAGGTGCTTCACCATCTGTTGCCTGGTTGAGATCTGCACTTTACTAAATGCACTCTTCTACTTCTTAGAAATAAAAGGAGAGAAGCCCAGGCAGTGTTTGACTCATAGTTTTAGTCTTGCTCAAAATCTATCTTCAAAACAGAAAGGTCCATATGCTGTTTCTTATTATTCTTCATTCTTCATCTCTTTATGTTCGCCTGAATGTCTATCACAAGACTTTACCCTCACAGCCTTCATCATACGTGTGAGTTAAATCTTCAGTGCATCCAAACATGTGCACAGAGAGATGTATATTTACTTCAAAGCACTTGTGGTGTGTCTGTATTCAAGCTTCTTAATTTACATCCCGTCTGTCACAAGGTTATATCTGTTAAGTTTGATTATTGTTGAATGTGTTATTAAAAGCATTACATTTACATCTGCATCTCCACAGTTTTTAAGTTTGACACATTTATTTGACACAAGCTGCTGACAGTTCTGTACCTCGCTCAAGGACACTGAGCATAAAGACACATTACACTCACAATCATTATTTTTTTTAGCCTCCATTTAGACTAAACAAAAAATGCTTCTTATGAATTGGGATAACAGTTACATTAGTGGCGCTTTCAGGGCAAACCAAGTTAAGTCTCAAGTCAATCAGAACAAGTCTAAGTCTTGCGTCTTGTCAAATGCTGGCCATGAAAATGACCTGGCATTTCTGTTTTCGGAAGATTTTGTTAATAGTATTTTCTACTTAGCTGACATGAGGTCCCTTCAGCGCAAAGGCATAATATTTAAATATTCAGTGTCTATGCAAAACATCTATGTTTTTTTTACTCAAGTACATTCTTTAGCAAGTCTCCAGATCTCAGTTTTGTGACTTCAGTCTGACTTTAATCCAAGTCTCAAGTCCACAGCTCTGGTTATTAGTTCAACTGATATAGTAATTATGAAATCGTAAACATCGCAGCATCTGATCACTTCCTGTAAACAGCAGACAGCTCAAACACACATGTGGACTTTGTTGTTAGCTAGTGTGTGCATGTTTGTTAGTAGGCTAGGCTAGGCTAGTAGGCACATGTGTGCTGAGCATGAAACAGACGTCCTCTGACCAATCAATGAGCAGCAATGAGTCCTCTGAGAGAGACTGGCCTTAATCATTTATAATTAGAATTGTTATGTATTTATTTTGGCCAAGGACACATAGCTAGATGCACGAAAGTATGGAGATGGACAAAAACATACCACGCCCCTGAAAGAAATGCCTTATGCACTCACGCACTATCTCATACTCATGCATACTTGTCTGGTTCTATAAATAACACCTCATTTTCAGAGCAGATGATCAAATGATGATGGAAGGGGAAAGGGAGCGAGAGAGAGAAGAAAAGGGCATGGAGAGAGTGGACAGCAGCCTGGCCTGATATGACCCAACTGAGGCGCCTGTGGGTCTATAACTCTAACAATCTGACAACACACTGTTTGCCTGTGTGTGGTTGTTTGTATTTTCTGTTGTGTCAATCCTTCTTAGCTTTGTGAGGAGGCATAAATGTGTCATGTGTGGATGTGTTTTCTGTGAGAGACAGAGCACAAGAGGAGGAGAGAGAGAGAGAAAGAGAGAGATAATTTGCATTTGTTTTTTTTTTTCATGGTCCTCTCATATCTCATTTTCCTTTGATTTGTTCAGTCTGTGTGTGTATGTGTGTGTGTTAGTGTATTTTTGTGTAATGTGAGCCTCCTCTTCATGGTTAGTCTCTTCATCATGGTCCCTGCCTGGCTCTATCTCTCTCGCTCTGTTTTAATAAAGCGTGAGGAATTGGATTAAAGGCAAGGATTTTCTGCTTGAATGCATTTGCGCATCTGCGTTTTTATTTTTCTGCTGCCTTGCCATTTTCCTAATTTTTTTTTTGCCCAGCGGAAGGAAACGACTCATCCCTCCCCACGCCTTCGGACATACAATACATGTGCATACGTTAACTTGTGTGTGATGTTTGTGTAGCGGCCTTGGTGTCTGTCCTGATCTTTGTACCTCTTTGTCGCTGATGGTCGTCAGCTACGTCTAATTCCAGAAAACACTTGCTTCCTCGCTGTGTCATTTGGGCAGATATCAAAATCGATACAAACATCAAAATCTCAAAAATATTGTTTAAATCAATGTGACATTAAATTAAAATCATGATGAAGATGTATAGGTGATTTTATACCTCCATGTGTTTACCATCATCCTAAATCATTAGAAAACTACAAAACCCTTTATTCCCCTCAGTGTCTTTTAATGGTGTTGGCAATTAAATCTCCTGAAATACAATATGGCAGTGGAGTCCTGCACTTTGTTCCTGTGCCCCTTTAGATCCCCCTCTCCCTCCTCTCAGCTCCACCCCAGGGTGCACCCCTGTGTGTGACGGCAGTGCAAACCCTGGAAAAAGGTCGATGGGCATATCAGGTCGGCACACAGGGCTTAGTGGAGCGAGAAACATGAGGAGCGGCGCTCATAAGGCCACAGGGAGAGGGGCACATCTCTCAGAAATCATCCGATGTCTGTGTTTACCTGGGCTCTGACAGGTCGACCAGCTCTCTCTGTCTAGAAGGCCAAGCAAATCTCACTGAGCCCTTATCTGGTCTCGTCTGATACGCAAACCCAGCTGCTGCAGACATATCTGCTAAATGAATTGAACTGTTTGCCAGTTTGCTAAATGTCAGAAAATATCAGTCACTTTCAACAGTATTTTGTTAATTCGGTCACCTGGCGCGACCCCCGCTTTCTCACTCGCTATTGCCATTCCCTCTCCCTGTGTCCTTTCTTTATTCACAATCTGACAACACAAGTGCTGTATCAGTGTTTGTGCACATGTCATAGAGAAAATGTTTTTTTTCCCTGCTCCTCCAACAGACTGAACATCAATAGACATATTGTACATTTGATATAGAAACAACAAAGGGACAATGTGACCTGATGAGCCTCACCGTCACTCTCTCTCTCTTTCTCTCTTGGCCAATTTAGCCCTCTTCTCAGTGGCTCATTGCAAAAAGGCCCATGAAAGGCTTTCTCTCTGGGCAGAGAGGAGTCCTTTTAACCCCCCTCCCCTCATCTCGCCTCCACCTTAGGCATCCTCTGAGCCCCATCATTACAGGCTTTTAGAAGGGCAAAATTACAGCAGAGTGACTTATTACCAGCTGTATCCAGGGATGGGAATGGAGGTTAGAGAGAGGGAAAAGGTAGTCACCAATAAAGGAGAGATAGAGAGTGATAAAGCAGATGAGGAAGAGGAACAAGGAAGATGGAGGTTCTAAGATGGGAAGGATTACATTGGTGAGACTGAGATAGAGAAAAGGGGTAAAGATTAAAAAGAAGATTGAGAGGGTGGCTTGAATCGAGTGTGTGTGGTGTGTGTGTGTGTGAGAGAGAGAGAGAGAGAGAGACGTGGAGGCAGACGTAGACAAACACTGTCATTTACTGAACGAGGCAGAGCTGTCTGCTAATGGACACATGATATATGGACCCTTAAAGTTTGCTCTGCCTCACAGTTCCTAAGGTTCACACAAACCTCCATTCCTTTACATGCAGTGCCTTGCCAACGGAAGCAATGCAGTATGGGATGCCAGAACTAGCTCTGCAGAGGGTCACTGAGTTTTTGTCTGTCAGCATTGGGATGTATAATATTTTGAAATTTGATCTAATCTCATGAGAGTCCTTGTATCACATTGAATGAGTGGAATCAGCGGCAAAGTAGTCTAACTGTTGTTTGCTAGTCACGGTGGACCTCCAGAGACCCTCAACGTGTCGCACACTAAGCTGAAGTAGACAAGCTTTAGTAAACAGATGTAAACTAGGTGAAATGGGGTGAGATTGAGAGTGGGAGGAGGGCACATATGGTGCGCCAACAAACACAGAAATATCACATCTCACTGGCGTAGACGACAGTAGCTTTTTCGCAAACGCACTCACATCCTCATACCTTCATTTCACAGAGAAAAACATTTTTTACATCTGTGTTTGTACCATACTGAATCAAATGATAACACATACTAAGTGTTAACACTTACGATACACGGGGATGCAGAGAGGAAGCCAAATGCTTTCGCTGTAAACCAAACCACCTTCTTACTAATTTTCAGTCTGACAGAATGTTTTTAATCAAATTCTTGTCATTTTATAGTAAATGTCTGCGTGGGTCCTCTCCAGGCTTACTCCCACAGTCCATAAATGTGCAGTTATTAGGTTAATTGGTAACTCTAAAATGCCTTTAGGTGTGAATGTGAGTGTGAATGGTTGTTTGTCTCTGTGTGTCAGCCCTGTGATGAACTGGCGACTTGTCCAGGGTGTGATAAGGATAAGCAGTTACAGAGGATGGATGGATGGAAGAAAAGAGGCTTTTAAGGAAATATCAGAAAAATGTCTATGTTCATGTTAGTTTTATAGCAGCTGACAGGCTGAGCTACGGCAGGGGAACGAGAGACAAGGCAAACAAATGTAAGCTGTAGCCTACATGTCATGTGCAGACAGCGTGCTGTTATTGGTACTGAAGAATAAGGACCATGCAAACAAGCTGTTAAATGTGCTGTAGCTGAGCAGTTAATTATTCATGTAACCTAAAAAGTAATGTGAGCAGTTTACTTTTCCCAGATGAATATTTGTTCGGTGGCACGTCCAACAAGCTATAATGTAGGACAAGATGGGTGTTCAAGTTTGTGAGTGAGATAAGAAGGACATTTTAGCAGAGAAACTGATGCGTTTGTTGAAATTGTTAAAAGTCTGTGGCTTCTTTGTTGTCTAGCAGGCTGCTGTCCGGCTACAGAGAACCTGTGATTAGACCTTAAAAACACAATTAAGAAAATACAAATCTAATTGAATTAAAATAAATTGAAAAAGTCAAGTGTCCAGTCAAAATCACTAAGGCAAAACTGAAATGAAATTAAAACTGAAAAGTTAAAGAATGCTGTTTTAATGTAGTTATAGTACAAGTTTTTTTTTTTTTTTTTTTTTTTTTGGTTTTTTTATTAAATAAGGAAAAGAATCTGTAGAGAAAATCAATCACTGCAGGTAAACCCATGATGATCTATATCACTGCACAGGTGTTTCTAAGGACAGAGCTGAACTTGAACCAGTTTGTGTCCAAACACAGGTTGCCACCTGGCTTGTGATCTTACCTACTGTAATGTAGGTATGCCACGTCTTAGAGGTTTTATGCAAATCACCAGTTCCCTGGTGAGCATAGCCAAGAGACAGCTGCACCTCCTCCTCGGACTCTCACACACACAAACATGCACACACACACACACACAATGCCATTTAGAGAGCGAGTGAGGCAACTCATGGATGATTTTCATTGTTATTCATGTATTAATTTATTCGCTCATGGCAGACGTGAAACAGGGCTGTAATATGCAGATGTGGGTTTGTTTCTCGATGGGAATTTTCCGGTCCACTGCCTCTAGCTGCCACTAATAATAAAGACAGGCAAGGAAGGTGGAGGGAGAAAGAGGGAGGGGAGATGGAGAAAGAGAGAGAGGAAGAAATGGGAGTTAGAGAGGAAAGGTTGGAGTTGTCAAGATGCCTCCAGTCATACACCAGCTCTCAACACACACACACACACACACACACACACACACACACACACACACACACACACACACACACACACACACACACACACATACACAAACACACACACACATACATACACAAACACCTACATGGAGGCAGTGACCAGGTGTGATCTAGCTGTGAATTACCTTGTCCTTGACATGAAGGTGAGCATGTACTGTAGAGCTGTCCTCCCTCTATTGTTGACAAGGTGCCTGAGCATCTGCAGGCTGTTGCTCCTCTCCAGTAGTAGAGGCTGATTTTAAACTGTCTTTGGTTGATGTAACAACACATGAAGATACGAGCAGACACTTTTTTTTTTTTTTTTTTTTTTTTTTAACTTGCTACCCACGGGACAATTAAATCTCAAGGTGTGGCTCAAAATGATGCTTAAAAAAGCAACCGACTACTTTTTTCCTCTTGCCATCAACATCAGCCTTTATTTCTCAGCTCATAAAGAACAAAGAAAATATCTCTGTAATGCAGCTGCTGAAAAGCTAATGCATTTTTATGTGCCACTTTATTGAAATGCTGGCTGTGAGTAGTGCATACTTGGTAAGAAAATAAGCAGTTGAACAAACTGACTGTGTCACTGCCCAAGACATAAATAGCCAAGGACCGTAAGGCACCCTGTAGGCAATTGGCTGTGAGACATGTTTTTTTCTGCGTGTGTTGTTGTGGTGTTGCACCGAGGTTAGTTCCTGCGGGAGGGTCATAGGCGTGGAACATTGCTATGCCGGAGTAGTAATGATGTCAAAGACAAGATGCTAACAGGCAGCGAAGGATTCACTCTATTTTCTCTCCCTCGCTGCAGTTATAAGAGATATTAACCCTCTCCTGTCTGTGTGATCGAGCAGTGGAATGGCAGCTAGAGGAGGGAAAAGGAAAAGAGTCAAAGCCAATCACACATATAAGTCAGATGTTGAGACTTGAAAAGGAAGGAATGAGAGAAAACTGAGGAGAGGCAGATGAAAAGAAACTTTGGATGCACATATGCTGGTACTGTCAGCTAATATAATATCTATATATATAACCACCATGCAAACACGCAATGCAAACAGAATGCTTCCAAAAATGTAAATGTATTAAAATGCTTCTCCATAAAACTACCAAAATAAAAGGATAATAATAATAATAATGACAAAGAAGTGCCATTGTAGGTTGAAAGCTAATTAGCAACAGTGTCAGGTGTATAAGAAGACTGGTAATCAACACTTTGACATATGTTGTCAGAGCTGAAAAAAGGCAATAAGGCAAGATGTAAACAAATTACTAAGGGATTAATTTCAGGAATTATGAACACAAACAAATAGTTTAAACAAAAACGAACAAAGCTACAAAGTGATAACAGACATATAGTACAGAGTTGTTTGTTTATAATGTTTTATCTTGCAAAATGTTCTGCCAAGTGGGTAAATTGCAGGTGTACCCCAAGCGGCAACCTCCGTGGATGTGGAGCGAAGCCTATGCAGAAGTGCCAAAAACTGCAGTTCCTTGAACGGCCACTTGAGGCTGGCTATAGAACGGGTCAGTCTCCATAAGCCCCCATGTTAAAATGTCAAACTTCACAGCAGAAATAAACGTATTTACAGCCTGGTACAAAAAACAGTTTTGGTCTCTATAGCTAATTTAACCATTTATGACAACTGTATTGGGGTGAATTTCTATTTAATTCACCCATTCAGATTATATTAAAACTTAAACCGTGTGGCCGCTCTGATTGACAGGTGGGTGTTGTGGAGAAATTGCTGTTTTAATGGTCAATGGTGAGGTCAGGAGGGAAGAAAGTGTTCAGGAGCCTCTGATGTCTTATGCTGTAATATTTATTGTCGCTTGATCAAGGAGAATTAGAGACACTCTCAAAGTACATCAGAAGTGCCTGAGTCGGTCTCACATTCTGCCGAACTCGCCCAGAATTGGTCAAAAAGAATGTTTTTACCCATGGAGGTGTTATTGTCAGCACATTCTAGTCTGAAGACACTGTTGTCTATTTATGCCAATTGGAATGTCAACGGCAAGCTTTCTATTATGTCTAAGAAGGCAGCAATAGGTCTCTTCGACCCTGGCCACCACAGTGTTGAGATAGACTGGCACCTGCTGTTCCCAATCAAAGCCAAACAATTAATACTGCCGAGGACCTCAAGGCCCACACATGACCTCGTGTAACCTAAGGATAGAAAATTCCATAACAGTGGGTGCCCTTTCAGATGGCTTGTTTGAGCGCCCAGTCTACATTTGGTCCACCTCAGCTCCAGTGATGATCCACATCATTGCCAATATTTAGATTTAGATTAAGTCAGAACTAGCCAGCTTCAAAACTCTCTTCAAAAACCTGTGGGCGCTCAAGCCTGTGTGTTACATTAACAAAATGGGGAACCCACTCTAAAAACATTACTGTATATACTATTACAGATGCAAAAGCATAGCTTAAATTATCAATTAGCTCATAATGCAGTTGAATGACCGCTGTTGAGTTATATTATGGTATTGAATAATTATTATGCGTGCATAAATATGCAGGAGGCATTTTAATGTTGCAGCTGTTTTGTTATAATCCACAAAGTAACTACTAACAAGCTGTCAAATGCTGTGCAATAAAACGTATTACAATATACTGGGATAGAAGAATAGAGTTCCACAGCAGCACAACACAAACCTCACAGTATCCATCATGCATGCTGACGTCTTGTTCCCCTGTGATTTGTAGACACATGCATGGCTATCTGGAGCTAAAGCCCACAGGCGTGCACCCAGGCCGGAGTCCAAGCTGTGTCAAATCAGCGGAGTCTTCACCAGAGGCCAAATCTGTAGCGTATAATTAGCTTTTAATCAGCACCCTCATTCAGGCGAGCAGTAAAGATTAGCCCAGCTTGGGCTCTGCTTAAAATAAGCATTCATAAATGCGTGTGAAAGCCTCTGACCCATCGCATCCAATCATACACACACAATGCCAAGCTCCCTCCCCGCTGTCCTCTCTCCTCTCGCCCATGCTTCTAAAGCTCCTCTTTATTTTCCCTTCTCTCTCTTCTCCTGTCTCTTCCCTGAATTTGTCAACATTTCCCAGGGATTTTGGTCTACCGATCCTCTTTTTAAAAAGGAAACATGCAGCAACCTCCGCCGTTGAAAGAGCATTGTTTGCCGTTGTACACAAGAACACACAAGCCTATACGTAACACAACAAGCCCGACCTTCATGACACCTTCTGTGCTGGAGGGTCTATTTGGATAATCCAATATGGAGAATTTAAAGTGAGTGTCTTTATTAAAAAAGCTGCTGGGGTTCAAGAGCGTAACATTTTAGATGAGCTCGTCGCGTCTAATCCCTGCTTCTCTCTGGGGTGAGCTGCAGCATTTATGCCAGTAATGAAGTGCAGTGAGATGAAAGCCTTTTTAATGGGATTTAGTTAAACTGGGACACAAACCAGAAAGTCAGGGAGAGTGGAGGAAAACATTTCCTCATCATCATAGCCAACGTCATTTGTTATTTCTGCCCTCATGCATGACTGACTTGCATGTTGCATCTAATGACTATATGCGTCACCTCTCTTTTCTATTGGCTATGATAAATGTCAGTCTGAGACCTCTTGTTATAAAACTGCAATCGTATTGCCGCTGTGGTTTTTCTTTTCCCCCTGTTTAATTTTTCCAATCGGCTCGATAATTTTCCTCCTTCCTCGCACTCTGCTCACGCACCTCATCCTCTTTTGGTCAACGGTGAACAAGGAGTGACTGTAGTACATGCTGGAGGTTGAGTCAGCACTTTGTGTGAGTGTTTATGGGTGACAGGTTGGTTGGGTGGCCTGTTCAGGTTTGGTCTCTAACAGCCAAATGTTCTGATTCAGATCTACATTATGTGTGTGTGTGTGTGTGTGTGTGTGTGTGCATGACAAGAGCTCCAGCTATGGAGAGCTGCAAGGTGACAAGATACAAGTGCATGTGTGTGTGTGCGTGTGTGCGCGTGTGTGTGTGTGTGTGTGTGTGTTTGTGTGTGTGTGTGTGTGTGTTAGAGCTTGTTTGCCATGCTATACTGTATCTGTCTTACTTTGAGGCATTATGTTGTGTGTGTAGTAGACTGTCGGTGTGCAGAAGAAAAGATCTTTTGCTGCAAGTTGAGACACAAAGCTAGCAGCCTCCGGCAGTCTCTTTCTTCTATGATCTGGAAGAAACCACAGACACACACACAGATACACACACACACACGTAGAGGGAGTACTTCACAGCTTTATTACAGCACCAAGAGACCCAAACTAGCGTAAAAAAAGGTACATAACTTTGGCTCTTTTTTGATTTTGTGTACAGATTTGTTGATGTTCCAAAATGGAAATGGCTGGCAGAGTGAATTAAATGAAAATATTTGGGCTGATTATAGTTTGATTTAGACCTCATGACTAATTGCACCAAGTCAGACTTGAGCCTGTGATCTGAGACAGTTGCATTTGACAGTTGGGAGACAAATCACACAGTGTGTCATGTCTGTGGATTCAAATCCAGTAGTTCCAGTTTGATTTTGCATGTTTTCTGGCTAAAATTGGGACAAAGGAGCAAGAGAAGTAACATAATAAAAGCCTAAAAACACAGAAGTGAAAAAAATAGTGTTGTGCCAGTTGTGAGAGAATTATTCTATAATAAATGATCTGGATTTTAGTGTAGACAGAACTGCAGAGGTGAGGTTTACCTTGGTCTTACACATTACAAACCTTGTTGCAGACATCACTCTATGTACCAGTTCACTTAAAATTGTCTTTACCGTTGTTTCTACACATGCTCATTGCACAATTTGCAGTGTAGATAACAAGCCAAGTTGTTTGCTGATAAATACCTATTTCTATTTGGCTGAAGTAGCATTCAAAAATTCATGTTTTGCAGGATTTGGTGGTTGCTCGGATGCAAAATGATGTTGTGTGCCTGTATTTACCTCTCTGACCGTCCAGACTAGAGAAAAACTCTGTTAGTGGATGACAGTGGTCACATGTGTGGTGTCTGGGCTATTTTTGAATATTCTTCAGGTCAGTTTCCAGCTTTAAATGTGCCACACTCTACACCCTGTGACACTGCAGACAAAGCAGAATGGGATTTGCATACCAGAAAACAAATCACTGTGAACGACTGTCGCAGTGAGGCGCTCAGCCTGTGAGACCCAGTGTGTGTGACCAGCGCGGAGACCAGCTTGATCTAGCCAGCCAGCGATCCTGCTGCTGCTGTGATGAGTTTGGCTCATGACCTCCTCGGGGCCACGCTGCCATATTGGCCCCCCGCTTATTGTTCTGTCAACAGCATCTGTTGGGCCCGATAACAGGATTAGACCAGGCCCCTATAGGCCGGCTGGAGCTAGCCTGGATTAGCGAGCAGCCTATGTTTTCATACATGTGAGTGTCTGTGTGTGTGAGTGTGTCTTAGTGTGTGTGGATGTAATTTTAACTCTGAGTCAATCCCTTCTATCCTGTGACTGAGTGTACACCACAGCAAAAAAGGTCTGAAACCAGATCTCATATTTTCTCTCATCCGGCAGATAAAGCCTAATTTCATGTTTCCTGCCATATTTTTCTCTATCAACGCTTTACTTTCCTGATCTCTAATAGCACAAAGAGCCTATACTGCCAGGCAAGGAGGGACATTTGTATTAAGCATGGGCTCTGAAGTGCAAAGTAAATCAAACACTATTATCCCGACCAGTGGATTGAAGGTCATGTCAAGGTCCAGTAGTGTGTTCCTCATGAATATTATATGTTTCTCTCCAACCTCATTACACGCCGTCCTGGTTTCTCAGGTAATAAACTGTTTCCCGGGTCAGAGAAACAGGCACACGGATGAATCCCTGAATTAGAGTCCCATGAAAAGTAAAGCAGTATGATAATAATCTCTTTCAAACCATTGTCCTGTTTGTTGTGGTGTCATTAATCACAAAACCAGTATAAAAGACAAGGCAACAATAGCTCTTAAAGTCTGGGAGACACACACACACACACACACACACACACACGCATGGGTCGATAATGGCCTTGGCACCCATTAGGGATGTGAGAGGCGCACAGGAAGGGCACAGTCCCAGAATACACAGTGGAAATCTTGCAGGAGGATGGCAACAATGTCTCCAGCCTCCTCGACATCCCCCTGGGATACACAAATCCCACTTCCCCCTCCCCATGTTTTTCCCCTGCTGAGAATATACCTGCCAAGTCGGTCGTGCTCCTGTGACATTCCTGCCAAACCCCGCACCAACTGATCTGTTTGGTTCCAGGAATTTGACAGTATTTTGGATTAAAAGTGGAAGAAAGATTCTCTACTGCATGCGGGACATGATTTTTCCCATATCTGTGTGTTTCTGTGTCAAACAAACAGGTGAGACATTTGGTTAAAAAAAAAAAAAAAAAAGAAGAAGAAAAATCTGAGTTACCCTCAGTGGCTCAGAACAGAGTAGTGACTGTGAAAGAGAAGCTGCAGAGTAAATAAACTAGTTGTCAGTCACATACCACTCCCCATCCTCTCCTCACACTGCTTCTCTAATCTCCATCCTACTTTCCTTCCAAAGCCATAATCAGGGAAACTGCTTAAAAGATGAAGCTATTGTGCAGCTTCATGTCATGACACACATCATACCCAGAGTTTTTACCCTCCCTTGCCGCCATTTCTGCGTTGTGCGCGTGACATTTCACAGAAAAGCAGCTTTCCCATTTCCTCTTCCATCCTCAGCTTGTCAAGAGCTGCATTTAAAATGGCTGGCACATGCCACGCTGCGGTGTGATGATTGTTGGCGTGTACAGTGTGTCACCACGACTCGCTGTGTCAGACTGCACCATTCATTTCCAACCAGTCAGATTAATGAGACACTTTTCGGAAGAGGCTACTGGTCACCGTGCCTTGATCTCATGCTTTCTAACAGAAGCAGAGCTGAGAGATGGGCAGAGAATGTGGTGGAGAGATGGAGTTTTAATCTCTCCCGGCCTCCCAGTCCCCCTCGGGCCAACCGGTCGCTCTTCACATTGCACACACATTCTCACTGCTTGCACAATGCATGGACTGTTTTAATTCATAAAACATCCATCCGTAGTTTTATAAATGTTGCACAGTGTGTACTCTCTGAGTTCACAAACATTTTCAGGTCAAAGCCCACTGAATAAATACACATTAGGCAATGTATCATTGATTGGATTCTGTCTGACGGATCCCCATATGAAAAAATTGTTGTTGTGGATATCCTTTCATACAAGACCAAGTCTGGAAGGACAGGAAGGGGAAAGAGACATTCCCTCCCCAAAATAACCCTTTCAGGCCTATTTCTAGGTTGTGTGCTTATGTTCAGGTCTAAGGTGTATAAGCTACCTGTTCAGCAGTCCAGCATCTTAGCAGTTATGTTTACAGGCATTTCAGACATTTCTGCAGGTTTACATCTGCTGCCAAGTACCCGATTTTCATGCAGAAGCCTGGAGACTGAGGCACATTCCAGACTTGCAGATTCACTTTTTACTTTTTTACTTCTTTTTTTCAACACCTACATAACCTTAACTGGGTGTTGCCTGAATCTAATCATACCCTTTTAACCTTTTTCTTTTAATTTGCTTAGCCCTGAGCCTGGTTCATTTCATTCACTGGCATCGTTTAAAACATCAGATGAAACCGTTGTAAAAGAGTGTAATAGGTAGTCATGAATTTTCAGGTGCTAATGATATTTTAGAGTAACATTGTGTTTTGTATTGTTTTGTGTTGTATGTATTTGTGCAGTAGAAGACAATCTGGGTACAGCTGTTCCAAAATAGCTTAGGCTGTTGTAAAAGCTCTGGTTTGTAGCATTGGACAATCCTATGTACATGTCATGTAGTAAAAGTAAACGTCATTTAAATCAATAAAAAACGATTAACTGTGTATGAAATAGATGGATGGAGCAAAGAGCATTGTTGTGGCCCGCATACACAACAGAGTGAGGATGTTTGTGTTCACTGCCTAAAAAGCTGAACTCGGGGCACGACAGGCTCCGAGGTGACAGAAAGAGTGAAAACTAATCAATACAGATACTCAGCATCACTCTTTCACTGCTTTCGCCTGAAGCCAATGAATCAATAATCAATAACAGTGAATTACTATTGTGAGAAGGTGATTGCTTTGTAGATTAAAGTCAGTTTGAGCATTCCTCTTGTCAAGTGTAGTAATAAAACAGCGCTGTAAGGCCGGGCAAAGAGCTTCAGATGCTCCGTTTTGCAACTTTGAACAAAAAAGCACCGTTTCCCCCTGCCTGCCTTGTTCCTCTCCCTCCGCCTGTCTCCCCTGACTGTCTATCTGTCTATTGTCTTACCATCACATTGACTCCCTGTCACTACCTCTATCTATTATTCGAACTCTTCTGTCTGTCAGTCTCTCCTGTGCCCTCTTCCTCTCCACACTGTTAGCCTGTTTCTGTCAAACAGTTTCTCATTCTGTTTCTTCTCGTCGGCCCCCGCTCTTTATCCCGACACTTGCTCTGTCTCTTTTTAACAGGCATTTTATCATATATAACCACATCTGTCTCTGAGCGTGCACACACACCCCGGGCGTGCGTCTGTCTTGGGTCTTCTTGATGATGAGTTCACACATGCAAATGTTGGCACACGCACACATACAAGGGTCCACGTCAGCACACACACGCACGCACAAACGCATGCTCACAGTTACACACATACACACAGATGGTGTGCAGGTGTAACATGTGACATAGTCCAGATAACAGGCCATTGCCTCCTCCAGCCTCGGCTGGATTCCAGTGACACAGCTCATTCCCTCTCTGTCATTGCCTTTGTGGCTCTGTAGTTTCTTTTTTCTTTCCGTCCTTCGTCGGATATACTTGATTTGTGTCTATCTGCTTGTGGGCCTTGTGCTGTCTCTTGTGATCGTCAGTCATATTTTGTTGTTTTTGACCTGTAGCAGGGCAACTAGACAGTCTGCACCTTCCAGATTTCCAAAATGAAATACTTTCGCTGGATTTGTTTGTTTGTAAGCTTGCAATCATTATGTTATTATGCTCTTAACAGTAATAATTCATAATGTCCACCAGGAAAATGCAGCCAGATTTATAATGCACCATTTTGCCCTCTGGAATGACTCATATTTGTACTGTAGTGACACAGTTACGCATGCATACACACTAGATTTGCACAGTGGTGCTTACACTGTTGCTATGTGGTTTGTTCTCTACAGTATGTGTGTATGTTTGTTTATTTGTGTGTGTGTTTCTATGCAGAGGAGGGGGTTGGTGGCTGCAGATTGTGCTCGGTCCAGTAGACCCCTCCCAGTCAGAGCAGAGTTGTCTCAGCTCGTCAGCATTAGACTCGTGTGCCGCCCTGATCCGCCTCGACAGCCAGCCACAGGAAATGATGGGACGTGAAACCGCCCACAGCGCCCATGTGACCCTGTGTGCAGGAACTGGCGGGCCAGGCAGAAGGGGGGGGGGGTGTTAGATGGGATGGAAAACTAGGAAGCCAGTGTAGTTATGTGTCCTCACAATAGCAGAGACAGAAACCATAGTCCTGGCACAACACAGAAAAGATGCACAACACCATGGCACACACACACACACGCACAGAGACAAATCTCACACACATGTACAGAAAAAGACACGCATACAGTGACATTGGTGCAGGCCACAACTGCTGTGATATTTTATCCGGTTGAATGGCAGTGAAATGAATCTCAGCATGCCTGGCTCTAGACCTTTACGATCATGCTCCACATGCCTCAGCTGCTTCAACCGAACACAAACATGGACACACACACACACATACATACACACACAAATACACAAAGGTGGGTCCAGTCTGATTATGGCGCAGACCAAGAAAGCAGCCTCCACTGGAAAAGTAATTTAGCCTATTATTAACTGTCTTAACTGCAGAGCACCTCATTGGTCTAGCAACCAAATTAACCACATTCTTTCATTGAATGAATTAACCTTTATTTATTCTTATAATTTTTTTATTAAGAATTCAAAAGAAGAAATGTCAAGAAATATTTAAAAAATGCTTTAATAGAATGCCAAAATGCCATGTGAAGTAGAATAAAATCTGATTTTTATACACACAACACTGTATGAAATTTAAAATGTATTGTGTTTTCTTGATGCAGCTGCTCAGGACAGTTCAGTTATGTGTTTGATCATTTTAGATGTTATTATTATATTATATTGTTTTGTTTCTAGTTAATTCTAGGTACAAAACATGTTGAACCAAAATTATAATTTTTTACAGAAAGTGCCCAACCTTGAAAAAAGAAGATGAAGTATTTTTTTAAGAGTCTCCATGCAGAGTAATTCCTCACAGCAGGCCTGAACAGCAGAGTGAAGTTATGGGCCAGGTGGGGCTGTAACGTGGCCTTGGTGTGAAGGGAGAGGACAGGGAGATACAGCATGCACATACATGGTTTTTCCAAGGCCCAAACCCTATAGCCTTTCACATTTATGGCCCCCTTTTTTTTCTTTTTTTTCTTTTTACAGATTTTCCAGACCTACCATCAGGTGCGTCAGACACTGTCATATTTCCAGAGCAGAGTGAAACCCCAGTGTTTCCACTGGGCCATCCGCGGCTCAGTGCATACCTCTCAGTGGATTTCTTTCCCCTCTCACCTTCAATATCCTCTCTCATCCCTTTTAGATTGAACCGCATCTCAAATCATAGCTGTTCCTCCTCTCTGTGTTTCTCTTTCCGTCCTCTGTATGATGGTCCACTTCCATACTGTCACATTGCGTAAATCTGACAGAGAATGGCAGAGAGCTCCTTCGCTTCTTTGTAGGACTCTTTTTTTTTTTTCTGTCATCCCTGCTACAGTTCTGATGTTTGAAACACAGTAACCACACTACAGCCACAATGTCTCTGTGTGTCTCTGCAAGTGTAGAATGTTTGCATGGACACTCCTCTAAGCACAAAGCCTTGTTCAACAAACTGCACATGCAAACCATGCAGATTTAATGCTCATGCTTTCATTAAATGGTAAACACAAGTGCCCACAAGTGGTTTAGCAGTTTAGAATCTAAGATACCTCTCATGGCTTCTTCCTTACTGTACTTTCACTTTACCTAGATAAATGCTAAGTTGAACTTACTGATTGTGAGGACAGTCAGTAGCCACATTTATTATGTGAAAGGCCTTCTTTTTCTACTCTATAATAGCCTTATCTTCAGTGTACAAAGCAGCATTCTGCCACTGCAATGACTCTCCTTCCCTTTATCTGAGTCAACAAGCACACACTCATCCACTGACTGCTATATTGTATTATTTATTGAACCCAAAAACAAACTCTTTCAAGGTGAATACCACCAAAAATGTACAAATATTTTTGTAACTGCTGTGCCTAATTCATTGTTAATAATCATATATATTTACACTCGACCAACGTGTGTTGCCCCTTTGTTTTTACCTTGATTTTTAATGATTACCGTATGCAAATTAATGTGAAAAAATGGTTTAATGAGTTTTCATTTTTAGCCTTGGGGCAATAAAAGCTAGAAAATTTGAGATAATGTGTAGACATTTATGTACGCTTTTTGTTCAATACGTTACAGGGCCTCTCATCAGTATGTGTGAACATGAACTTTGCAAAAACAACAAAGCAAGAGGCTAATATGTGATAATGTACAGCCTGGAGCTACTCCACTGATAATGAATAAGAGCTTGATTTTTGGCCTTAATGCAATGTTTGTTATAGTAGAGCACCAAAGCAAAAGATGATCCTTTACGCAACGGCAGTCAGCCCGGCTGTTGTCACAATAATCTTTTCCGTATTTTCTAAATGACTCACACATGAGCTGACAAGTAAATCTTCCATTTCTGCCTTTAAGAAATATTCATGAATGTATTCTAAGATAGTCTAAACCACGCTAAACCATGACAATAATGCATTACAAGGCTAAAATTTAACACTATTCCCTTACAAATTCTTTCTCGTGTGGCAACAACACAGCTGAAGTCACTCTGATTTTAAATGTATAACCTCCCTTTAATTACAGTTTGGAGTGCCAAGGCAGCAATTAAGGAATAAAAGTACAATCCAGCATTATGAATTCATTGTAGCATTAGTCACTCTCACTGGCCTGGGGTGTAAGATAGAGGATTTTCAGTCTGCCACACTGTTTCAGGAATTAAAAATGAAAATAACAACAAAGATGAAGGCAAACAATGATCCACACTCAAGGTTGATTTATAGTTTGTGTAGATGTTTGAAAGAAATGCAGCAAAAGTACACTCTTGGATGCCCTTGATAGATAATATGTGATAATGTGTCCTCTAGGGTGCCCTTCCTGTGGAGAAAATGTGATAAAGTGCACTAATGGGTGCCTTTGAAGCAACATAATGTAAGATTTGTTATTTTTTGGTGGTTTGGCCCAGTTTCAGAGTGCGATTCACTTCTCGTCGTAAATATGGACAGCTGTACACATGCATTTGGTATGATTGCATTACTTACTAGTGAGTCAACACATACATAGACATAGCAGCCAGCTAATATTATTTACTAGTCTAACAAGAAGCCCAATTCAGCGTCTGTTTTTCAGCCTTTTATTTCACAAAGCTCTTACCAAAGACTAAAACCCAGTCCAAGATTCACTCCTCTCCAGAAACTTTTAGCTTCCTCCATCAAGGTCCTCAGTCTCTTCGCCTCTGCAATTATGTCCAGTAGAGGCTGCTGAGCACAGCTCCGGAGTCTGTGACTAGAGTACAGTGTAGCAAGTAGCTACAGCATAGCTGATGTGTGCCTTCTCAAAAGGATTTAACTGCACTTCAATTGTGCATTGTTTGTGTTTTCGCCTACAAGTTTCTGACTGTAATAAAATAAAAGCAATAATAAAAACAAGAGGGGCTATTCCACCGTCACTCATATTAAAAAGTAAATGAAATAATGTAAACACAGTAACTGTGTGAAAAGAAAATTAAATTAAAGCACAATTCAAACAGATCACGTACAATACATTTGTTTCATGTTGCAGTAGGAATATCAGCAGGTGGAATGATACTTCAAAAACTATGTTGCATGTATCTACAAATACTGTATGTTACCCTATTGCGTCAACCATAAATCCTGCTTTAGTATAAAAGTTAAAAGTAAGCAACAATGTTGTGTATTTGGATGTATTTGGAGTCTATTTAATATCAACATAGAGACAATTGACTTTATATGACTTTGCCCTTCAAGATGGACAGAGGAAAGGACGTAAAATCTCTTTTTCCCCCTTTGGGACCATGAATGTATGAATAATATTTCATTGAAATCTGTCTATTAGTTCTTAATAGAAATGTTAAATTTGTGCAAAATTGACATTTTTCCTGATGGAAGCACGAGACAAGGTTAGGGGTCATCTAAAATATGATGACTCATCCCCTGGGGGACGGATGTTCACAGCACAGGGATTTTTTCAAGATACCTTGTCATGGGTAATTAAGTATGGGACAACAATAAAATATTTCTTGTAAAACCTGCGTTAATGATTAACAGCCTCTAAAACAATGATGTTTGAAACACTTAAAAGCTGTGTGTAACATCATTACGAGGGATACTCGTAATATGTTACAGCTACAGAACACTCTAACCCTCCAGGGAACACAACAGCAGCATGTTGTTTTTCTGTGAGTATTTCAGAGATAGCAAGGCACAGCAGGAGTTCAGGTTCAACATAAAACCAGACGTCTACAGAAATGTAGTCTCATACTCACTCTATTATAATGTTCACATTGTAATGGAGTGTATGAGTTTTCACAGAGCTCTTTCAAAGCCAAAGCGTCCAGTTATTCTTGGCAGCAATTACGTCAGTCTGACTGCAGATGCGCTTGTCTTTTCTACTACACTTGAAGCACGAAACATTAGGATTCCCACCTGCCTTTCGTTCCCCCTCTGCCAGCAGTTTCCCTCTCCACCTGATCTGTTTCGCTCTCACTTCCTCCTCCTCCTCATCCCGCTCTTCTCCTTCATCTTCCACTTGTGAACCCCGCCAAAGCAACGAAACACATTGATGATTTATTTATGTTAGGGAACCCATCTCTCTCTCTGTCTCTCCCTCTCTCTCTCTCTCTCTCTCTCCCTCTCTCTCCCTCACACACACACACACACACACTTTCACTCTGTCTCTCCTGGTGTTTGTCTGTCTGTGAAACCGTATGTGACAGTGATGCTAAATGGGGCGTCCTCTCTCCTGTTGTGATGAGATAGAATATGCAGGTGGCAGAGCTTACAAGCACAAAACACACACATACACACACGTATTTCTTTTGCAACGTCATACTGAGATGACAGCATCTCCCTGCTCATAGGTTATCTCACATGATCAAAGTCTTGTTCCATTTTCTTAAATAAAGGTAATTTAACAGCAACACCAATGTGTCGAGTTAAACTAGGTGACAACATGATCGACACTAGGTGACAGCATGATCTGCAGTAACAGACAGATGTTAGTGTTTTTCATTTACTTCCATAAGTTGAAGAGTTTTGAATATAAAGTATTATCAGCCCAACATACCAGCTGTACTCAGGTTTATTTTTGGAACAGTTTATGAATTCATTCCCTGCACGTAGCTGCTTACAGTCTTGCCAGCTATCGCCCACAACATTCACGTCTTATATTAACAGGGGAAGCCTGGTGAATCAAAACCTTATGTTATCTCTGCATGTAAAGACTTACTCATATGTAAAACTGACAGCCCTGGCCACGTAGCATTTAAAGCTGCAATACGGTAACATTATCTATGCAAGCATACTTTACAAGTAATAAGTTGTAACTAATGGTTTTATTAATGGTTCATAAATCATTTATTAATACTTTATAGATCAAGTAAGCGCCATTTGTAAGAACAATGGCTTCCCAGGTTGTTAAAAAATACATAATGTCCCCCTCCAGCATAAGTTGCTTTGTCTTTTTAACCAGCCGTTTAATTCATCAGTCACATACCTTCTGTAAAAAAAAACTGCAGAGCATCGGACCAAAATACATTTATTAAAAACATATTACTGCAACATTGCAACTCCAGATGTGATTGATTATTAGAGTGAGTTATCTAAAAAGACAAAGGAGGAAGATGTACACCTGAGCTCTAAATGTTGCAGTAATAACAGGTAAAAGTAGTGCTGAGTTAAATGAAACACAAAAGAATTTATGCTGTAAGAGGACACCAACCAAATGAGTTTTTCACACCTGGCAACTGAAAAGTTCTTCTCACAAGTGGGTTGTTCCTAGTTTTTATCATATTAATATTAAGTCGTCACTCAGAGTGACCAATTGATCTATAAAGCATTAATACCCAAAGTTTATTTCGGATTTTATATTTGTAAATAAAAAGTTGAGCAGAAAAATTCTCTGGCATCTAATTGATCATAAATATCCATAATGTCACCTCTGTTTGTAGAATCAAATACTGTATATAGTATGAAATATTTGATTATTTGGTGCTCAAAAGAAACAATGAGAAAGTAATCCAATCTCAACAAAACACACATAAAAAGACTAGTTCCGGTATTATTATAGGGTTGTCAGTGTATTACTTAGAGTAGATGGTCAGTATATCCACCATTTGGAGAAGCAGACAAGGGATCAGATCAGGGTACAGAAGCAAAGCTATGCACTGCTGTCCACAGGGTCAACTGAAAACATATAAAATAAATGAATAAAAAGGCCCACCTGAAAAAAAAAAACCCTGCTTGGCTCAGAAAGGTGTGAGATCAGACTGAAATCAAACCTTTACATTTGTAAAGATTTTAAAGCGTCTGCATGCTTGTGTTTTTCTGGCTGTGCTGCTCTAACTCTGATCCAAACAGTTGATCTGTGGCGTAATACAGTGTGCAGTGTAGTTGGGCCTATGCTGCATTCACATGGATTCAGGCAAATGGCAGACAGAGACCTTTGTTCTTTATTCTTATGTTCCCACAACAGTGGCTGCTGGTCTTCCTGGAGTCCACACAAAAAACAACAATAATAATAAAACAAAATTTGAAATCACAACAATACAGTATCAATAACAGTATCAATAAAGACAAGAAACTAAAATATAAAACAGTGAAATGACTATACACATGAAACAATAACTAACAGGTTTATAAAAGAGGCAAAAACAAACTCACCAACCAAATCTTAATCTTTCCGATATTCCAGGCAGAAGAAGCTCTATAAAGAACAGTTCTCATCATACAATTTGTTTGTAGATTTAGTACTACCAGATGAGCAGTACTCACTTGACATGGCATGACAAAAACCAGTATACACAACTTTTCCACAAAAGAAGTGTGGTGTATTATACCAGATAACAGTATACACGTATAACTGAAGACTAGATTTTAGTTTAGCCTCCACAGTTGACCAAGATTTATGCATCTCACGTACATCAGAATGGAAAGAACAATGAAGAACTACAGTTTTTTTCAGCAGCACTTGACCAGATGACTGGGCAGTACTCCAGGTTGGACAGAACAATTAACTGAACTACATCATTCATAACAGAGAGTGCAGAACATTTCCTTTTAATAGTGATTCCCTAAACCTAACCCTTTCCCATCATGGAGACAATGTAATCAATATGATCAGCCCAAGTCAGAAAATCCTTCAGGATGGTACAGGAAAAACAAACTGTCATCATACAACCACTTCAAAATACCCAAATTATAACTTTAAGCAAACTCTCACTATGATTTTATTTTTCTCGAGTTTGACTAACAAGCTAATGAAACTTTGAAAGCTAATGAAAGTTTCCTTCAGGTGCTGTCACTTTATGACATCTTACCGTGCCACCCATCAGCATCCGTCTTTCTTGTCCGCCTATCTTCAGATTACTTTAGCTGCTCACAGTCAACGCTCTCAGTGTTCATCCAACCTCCTGTCAGTCTTTCTGTCACTTAGTTAGTTGGTCTCTCTGTCAGTCAGTCAGGTAGCCAGCCAGAGCGTTGCGCTCCGATGATGTTCCCTCCCAATGCTCATCAATTCATTTGTTTGTTTGTCGGAAAAAGAGGGTGAGATGCGTGATGGGCAACAGAAAGGCAGAGATATTTTGGTCTAGTGAGAGATAGTGAAGTGGAAAGAAATATGCCAATGCAGTAGGCAAATTGATAGAGGGGCTGAGGGAGAGGGAGATGTCAATTAAGATAGTCAGGATTCAGTTAGTTAGCTTAGTGTAAAACTTTCAAAAAGAAGTACGTGCGAGTGTGAGAAAGAGAAGTAAAGGAAAGTTTACTTTAGACAAAGATGTTATCTTACAGTGAAAGAGAGTGAGAGCTGATGGGTTAGAGAGAAAAACTGTTAGTTTAGAGAGAGGTGCGGACTGAGAGAGCACGAAAGGAAAATTGTTAGTCTAGAGAGAGCGAGAGAAAGATAGATGGCTCTTTGCCTCGTCTGCTGCTGCCAGTCATTACCTAGTTGGGCCTCAGTAGCAGGTTGGCAGAGCGAGCTCTAATTGAGGAGGCCGGTGGCACGGAACAGCAGAGAGAGAGAGAAAGAGAGAGGCAGGGTTACCTTTCCTCTTTGCTTGTTCATAAATTAGCCTGCCAGTCATTACATCCTGGCATGTCAGGATCAGAAAACACCATTCAAACATTTACATTTGTCACAAGTTCCCCTACTATAAAGCAGAAGCTCATAAAGCCTGGCTGTGTACATATATTTTGCTGCGTTTATGATGAACACCATGCACACGAGCTGTGAACTGTCCAGTGAATTTGAGATGGCTTTTCTACAATAGTTGCCAACATAAAAAAAGAAGATAATCCACAGCTATGCATCAATATCCATTTACCCAAAGGAGTGACAACAACCTGTGTCTTGTTTAGCAAACCGCACAACTCCCAAACCTACATTCTCTCACTCTTGAACACGCCCGCTCATGAAAAACAGCTGTGTCACTCCCATCACGCTCTTCCGCCCGCCGCATATTGGAAAACAAAAAGGAGGACATTACGAGGCTGTCACGCCTTGAAAGGTATTGATCAGGCTGCTGCTGAGAGACAGCTAGATGAACTTCACATCAGCACCAGAGAGAAGCTCTCTGGGGGTTTGTTGCCATCTGTTAATGACTAATGCAAGTTCGGATATGTGAAGAGAATGTTAGCAAAAAGTGGGAGGGGAGGTGGGTGGGAGGATTTTGTAGAGATGCACAGATGCCGCTGCTAAAAAGATGTCACATGATATTAGGCTTGCTGCATGGCGCTGTCATCTTTCTCAGGTGACAGGAGCTATATCCATCTTTCACGCTTCCTCTTCCTCCCTACCCCATTTTGGGCTCGTGCCCCTGCTGTCAGGCTGTCCCAGAGCACCCAACACTCTCTCCTACCCGTCTATGTAACACAGCCCATCCACCCCGAACCAACCCGGCCCACCCTGGTGACAGCATCGGCATGCAACAGCAAACACACACACTGCATAATAATTTCAAGCCACTCACCTCTTCTGTAGTTTCCGCCTTACTTTCCCATCCTCAAAATCACACATACAGTGTAAACAGACATCAGCGCACATTCAACACATCTGTATATCTGTCACAAATCTTTGGCCTCAGTTCTGGTATTGAAATGCAGCATTGAATCCTCTTTGTATTTGCAGATGTAATTGCCAAAATTCCCATTATGGTCATTTAAATTTGATTTGTCTCTCCCGCAATCCCACGCCTGTTTTTTCACACTCAGATCACAGAGGCTAAATATCTGAATATATACTGATGATGAATGCAACAATAAAGTGACTGACGATTGACAAGTAGTGACACCTGCAACGCCTCTGGAGAGCTCAATAGTGAATTCTGGTGTCCCAGTAGCACCCCTCTCTGTGTGGTCCTGGCCTGCTACTTCAGGGGCCCAGCGGGGGTCTTGCTTCATCCAAACCCACTGGTTGCTTCTCTCTGCAGCTTTGATGGCTAAGCGCAGACTCTGGCCTCTGATTCCCAGGTGTCTGAGCAACCTGTTGGTAGTTGTTGCCACAAAACCCCTGCACCCCACCTCCACAGGGCAGACTTCAGAGGTCTAGCCACAATGTTGGTGGCTTTAGCTGAGCAGAAAAGTACAGAAGTTGTCAGAAGACAACACAATTTAGTTAAACTCCAGAATGACAGCTTGACCTTCTCTTCTCGCCAGGGTCTGTCATTCATCACCATAGATACTCGGCTCTCGGCAACTGAGTAAATACCATTAGTATTAACAAAGTCCACCAGTTTAACACTGCAGATTCAGCCCTACTCATGAAGAGACAAAATCGTTTTAAAGATCTGATCTGCCCAGCTGACCTGACAGCCTTACAGTATTTACAGCTTGGCTTGGTCTGAGAGATGTTAGTCAGAAGTAAAAGCAGATTGCTAGCACTGAATGGTACTAAAAAAACTGACATTGAAATTTCAGTTTAAACAGAAAGAAAACACCTCGTCTGGTTGCCAAGACTTACGTCTGAGCATTTAAACCATTGAGTTAGAAATATTCAGTTATTCCAATCCTTGACACTGAAAAAAACAACAGGTTACTTATTCACTGAAGGTGGACTAGATCATTTGTGGAATGGCTGTTTTCCAATTTTTGTACACTTTTTCTGTGAGGTAATATGCGTCTCCTCCTTCCAGTCACTTTTACAGTAATAAAACAAGACCACGATATTTTTTCCAACCTCAAACGAGTGCTTTCTGTTCCTGCATGCAATCATAAAAAGTTTAATTAGTTGCTATGAGTATTGTTAGCAAGAGCAGATATTTTAGGGAATACAAATGAAATACAAAAATGTTTTCTGGTCACTATATGCAAACATGTTAAGATTGTTTCTTCATTATGTGAATAAAAAGTGTTACCAAGCAGCATTACATGTTAACCAAAACATATTTGGGGTTGCAAATTAGTAGTATTCTTCCTACAAGCCTCCCTACAATCAAAATTAGTCGTATAAAAATATGATTTCTAGGAAACAGGGTTGTAAAATGAACAATTTGGCAGTTGTAATATGGATATTAAATAGGCCAACTACCTCCACTGGGAGATGTAACTACGTATTCCTATTCCAGTGGAGTGATCGTCTTTTAACATATAGGACAAATTGGCTAGAACAAATCATCTTGGCTAAAGCTGACTGATGTAAAGCTTGGAGCCATTCCCGTCTTTCTAATTAGCCTCGGCTCTGGCGTGCCAGCCAGCAGGGTGATGGTTGGCATGAGGCATCAGGACAGCCCAGCTGCCCCTGTGTCCTCCACTCTGCCCCAGGGGAGAGTTGTTAGGTCCACTGTTGCCTCGGTGAGTGGCGAGGAACAGAAACCTGGATCAGAGGGGAAAGGTAGCTCACACCCCACATGATACTCTGTCAGAGGCAATATTTCATGTTTAAAGGGAAATCTCTAACAGCAGTCTGATCTCTAGCACCACATTCCAACTACACCATAACAAACTGACTGATAAACAGACTCATGAAAAGATTATTGTATGGATGTATGAAATTAAAAAATTTAAATGCATAATAGAGACAGCAGATGAACCATTGCTATTTCTGGCAACGTGATCAGGAACAATCAAGACACATTTTGAAGGCCTTTTCACACAACAATGACACAAACAGCAGCACCAACAGGCATTTCTGCCAAGCCAGCAAGCGCACGAAAGGGGAAGAAGAACACGAGATAAAAACGGAGATGGAGAGAGCGAGAGAAGCAAGTGTAAGATTAGATAGATACACAGTTTGGCGAGAGGGGAGCGAGAGAGCGCAGAAAGGGGGAGAAATGGGGAAAGAAGGGGCACGTGAACTGAGAGTGGGAGAGAGGCAGAGAGGGAGCAATTTAATGCTGTAATTAAGTTCCTGATAGCACCCTGGGAGATGTGCTTTGGCGTAGCTCCAGGACAGCTTAGCATTGCACCAAGGCTCTTCAACCCACAATCTCTGCCTCCACACATAGACACACACACACACACACACACACACACACACACACACACCATTTGAACAAACAGAAATTTAATACAAGCAGGCTCTCTGTGCTCTCGAGCCAATTCCAAATCCCCGAATATGTGTCAGCTTCACCAAATGATGCATCGACAAGAAGAGACACAAAGGAGGAGCAGACTGGCAAGAGAGATGGCTGTGAGAAACCATCACTTGCAGTCACTCTCATGTCGCTCTCGCTCACACACTGTTGTGCACGCAAGGCAGCTGCCTCGACAAGTACACACAAATCATCCTTAGGAGAGCACAAATAGAAACCTGTCTCAGAAAATATTCTTTTCTTTCCCTTAATGTTTACAGTGCTCCTATCATGCTTCCTGCTGCGCCTAGTGTTTTTTCTTTATTCTTTTTCCACTCTTTTCTTTCTCTGCATGGCAGGACCTACATATGATTCACACACATCAGATATAGTGCTAACCTGTAAGACTGTCAAGTCTGACAAGAAAGCTAATGTGGTGCCAAGTTGTACAGGTAAAATAGCAGCTAATTCCCCCAGCTGTGTATTTCTGTCAAGTCAAAAGGTGCCCACTGAGAGGAGGAGAGAGAAAGAGGTAGGACTACAGAGAGGAAAGGATGACAAGTGGAGAGAGAGAGTGGAGAGAGAGAGAGAGACAGAGAGAGACAGAGAAGGAGCAGGCAATTACACCCAGCCCCTCTCCAGCAGCCCAATTCCTCGCCTCCTTCAGGCCAAGCGGAGCAGCGGCACGGGCAATAGGATTTTAACTGAGGATAACGCGCATCAGTAGGATCTGAGATTTCTCGGGGATTGGTCACCAAAGACGGAGAGTGAGGGGGAAAAAAGGATACAGTATCGCGCAGAAAGAGTTGTCATTACAGAGACAAGAGAAAGTCCATCGGAATCGGCTCTTTACAACTCCGGATCGCACCTGTGCGTTGTGCATGTCCTCGCTCTCTGGGGATAAAAGTGCGTAAGATTTTGCCGTTTTTACGCACGGTGACACGAGCCGAGCTGGAGAGACGCGGATACGGTCCTGGACGCACGATGCTGATCGGTAAGTGTTAAACACCTCCAGCACTCGATGTGGCTGCGCGGACTATAGGAGTCTTTATGATATGTTTATGAAATATACTAGAAATATCCCGCTTTAGGTCTATGTGGATGTTAAAGAAATGTTGCAGCGGCTCCATCTAATATAAAAAGTCTCTTAGTCTGTCATCCAAAACACATTTTTGAAAGGAACAAGCGCACTGAAATTCTCTTTTGGACTCGGGGAATATTAGAAATACTGATCATTATGAGCCCGGTGAAGTAGGCTAATTAATCTGTCTGAGCGTTCAAAGAGAGTTCGTTTTATGCTGGAACCTCGTGTGGTAGTCATTAATATCCTCTGTCATGCAGACGTTTACGCGCCGCTGTAATGGTCACTGTTATGGCAGGATTGAAACTGTATCGGTCAAGTTAAATGGAGCTCAAAATAATAGATTCCAGAGTCAAAACGTGACTGCTCGCGGAGTTACGGACCTCAGTCTCCTTATTTCTCCTCGATCCATAGCTGGAAGTTTATTTTTAAATTGAGAAATAGAATAAATGTTGATATATTAGATTAATAACGATGATATTGTTCATTTTCATTCTCCTTTGAAAAGTCTGAAAGAGTGTGTTTGGCCTTCAGGAATCACCTGCGTGTCCCATTAAATATCAAACTGTCAGTTATGAATGAAAATTAACGATCAGCAAATAACGAGCAAATACAATTTCCTCATAAATTGATTGTGTTGGGGTTATTGACTATTTCTAAAACAGAATTGATTTGACTGTGAGACGGGGTTATGGGAGGTTATGCGCGTAGGATCACTGCGAATTGCAGGGATTTTTTTTTCTTGGAATATTTTTATGAACCATCTTTGCTTTTAGAGCCAGACATGTTTCTAAAATAATAATTTATTTTCAGATTATATTAGACACTTCAGACAATTAGTTCATTTGTTTTTATTAATATATCATTGATCACCTTGCCTGTAGTTATTGAGGTTTAAAATGAAAATGTCAAGCGTTTTTCAAAGGTGGAACAAATATTCTTGATTATATTTGACTCTTTTGATTGGATTTAATATTCATATAGGTGCCAGTGGGTGGAGAAAGACCCTCTAAATCCAGATCTGAGAACTTCTGTACTTCAGTTGTTTAATGAACTCCATCCTATCTCTGATTATATCAGAGAATAAAGGGGTGAATTTCTTTTGTGTAAGCTGAGCTGAGGGATGGACCTGCGCTGCTGTTCTCTCGCACTTAACCTGAAACACTGATTTGAAGCCCTGACCCAATCTTCTTCTCCTTTCTCCTGCCAAAATGCAACCATTCTTACATTTCAGCGCTTGTCTAGGTGCGTTGAGCCCTTCTTTCTATTTCATAGACAAAGAAACTGAAGACGGATGTGAATTTGGAAGTGAAAGGGACAAGATTATCTCAAATATGCAAAGGGAATACGCTGATAGTCTTGTTTACTGATTTGGATGTAATGGTTGTATACTCACACATATACAGGCACACCGGGCCTGTGAATGTGATGGATCTTGCTAGAAGTAAGATTGTGGGGTGCACTGAGATCTCAGTGCTCTTAAAATGGCTTCGGTGCACGGGCCAATGACTCATGCAAATGGATGCCACATTAGCGTTTCTCCAGATATTTACTTCTCCTCCGACACGCCACCTCCTAATCCCTACACCAATGATTATGGATGCACATGGAGGAAACCAAAGCCTTCAGCGCCGAGGTGTTTGACTGATATTGTCTGTCTTCTTCCCTCTTATGCCGATGTCCTCTCCCTGTCGTCCTTTTAGTCAGCTCATAAAAGAAAAGCTCTACTGTCAAGTGGATCCCTAACTACACCGGCCTCTGTCTTGTGCTGATTTCACTTCCGCCATTATGTGGCCTTAAAAACCGCTTGGTGGGTCACAGGGGAGCTCTGTGGCTGCATCGGCTTCTTCTCAGTACCACACAACAGCCATTACTTGACAACGGGCATGATCATTCACTGCGTTGTTGCCTTCTTATAGGCAAGGTGCTGCTCTGATTCAGAATAGCTGCGCAGAGCTGAGCAGGGGAAAAGAGCTGCCGGTGTGGGGGTGCGACCTTGTCTCACTTCGCCCATCCATCCACGACCCCCCACTGTCCCCCCAGGCATGGGACAGGTTGTGGGGCTGTGGGAAGGCTGATTATAGGCCTGTCCCTCTGGGAGTGGGTGCCATTCTTCCTCTTCCACCCCTTTTTTTATCTGTAGGATCTGAGGTGGGGGGGTGTGGGAATGCATGGGAAGCAGAGTTAATCTGTGCTAAACAGGGTCCCGAGCTTGATCAGGGCTAATTACATGGGGTTAGGGTTACAGTCTGTGACTGCTGAGTGGGGGCTGGCCACACCCTGAAAGCAGGGCTAGAAGAGATAGACGGAAAATTAGTGGAATGGCATTGAAAAGTAGGTTTGTTACTTAGTAGTATGATGAGCATAATGATACGATATTTGCTGCCTAATGTGTAGCCCAACAGGCAGTCCTTGACCTTGAGATGTCTGTGTCCACTTGCCCTTGGTTGCAGATAGAAGGGTTCCCAACAGGCAGGGAGCAATAACTCGTCTGTTTGAAGTGGTCGTGCAGGTGGAGGGGGCGTAAATTAGGGGGGTTAATGAAAGGGCAGTACTGTTGAACTGAGGGCTTTGGTCCACTGCCCACCAACTCCACATCTGCACCACTATCAGACTCTCAGACGAACAAGCGCTTCCTAAAGTGTGTGTTTTATTTTGGGTAAAAGCAGCTTCTGTCTGGACTGACTAAGCATGTGTGTGTGTGTGTGCGTGCAAAAGCAAAGCATGAGAGGCAATGAGACATTATGATGGATGGATTTCCTAAGCCTCCTGTCTCTTTGTTCATCTCTCGTGGGCCAGAGGGATGAAGGTGGCAGCTCTCCAGCTTCTGCTCAACCAATTTCTACCTTCTCTCTCTCCCGCTGTCTCTCTCACACACATACAGCATAGACAAATAACCCACTGCTCTATTAGCTCAACAAACAGCTCACCTCACATGACAAATAGTCAAACAGACTTTTTTATTTTTCATTACCTCAGCCTTCTATTAGTCTGTGTCACCTCAGTGAAGACTCCTGAGAGAATGAAAGGAATGTAGTTCTACAACAAGCATATAATACATTATTTCATATTTATTGTTTCTCATCCTACTGCATTTTATATGTAGTCCCTCAGGTGTAAAGTTCTATCCCACTTTTATGCAGTAGTCGATGTATGTGTGTGGCTCTTTTTCACTTTAATGTGCCATTGCTTCCAGGTAACAGGAACAATGGGACGTGTCATCGCTCCCAAACTCTTTCTTTCTGTACTTTTTTTTAGCTGTGTTGTAGTCACTATTTTTGATCTTGTTTTATGTCTCCCTGTAGAGATCAGTCCAGGAGGTGATGCGAGTTTAAAGGAGGATTCTATTGTGTTTCGTCAATCTCTGATGTTAAGCGCATTTCAGGAGTCGTTATGTGACGAGATGCTGGTATTCAAGCATGAGTCATACCTTTTACTCATAATACAATGTCTTACTGCAGCACACACTTTGGTCTTCTGAGGCTGTTGTAGAAAAAGAAGAATATCTGACTCTTCTCTGATGGATATCTTTCTGTATGATTGTCTTGTGTTGCACAGGTATTTCTCTCTGTCTTTTCTTTTTCTTCGTGCAAATTTGAAAATGAAGACAAATCTGGCTAACAAGACCTCCAGAGCCCTCTCCTCATCTCTGCTTGAAGCTAGCAATTTAAAGCTACATTAGCTGCTAATAGTAATATACGGCCTTGATCTGATTCCAACACAGACATTTTCAATTTATGTTGAATTCATGCACTTCAGTTTTCAGAAAATTAGGAAAATACTTGAATGTGTGAATCTCCATTGCCAATTCCACAACATTTACAATTAGCTGTATCATTTGTGAATGTAACACGTCATTAATCAACATGAAATACGCCCTTTTTTTTTTTTTTTTTTTTGTAAATGTGTGTTTAGAGTGGATGAATTGTGTTTTCAAAAGGGGTTGGGAAGCAGTGTGAGTGGGTGGAACTGTTGTAGTCCCAATAAGTAGACCTGTCTACATGGACCTGCAGGCGGCTTTCAGACAGGTCAAAGGTCAACAAACAGCAGAGGTCACAAGTCAGGAAAGTTACTGAAACATGACCTCTTCTATGTGACCCTCATAGATATTCATGAGACCATTTTCTTTGACACACTTGTAATGTAAAGTGTGTCATATGTATTTTGACTGAAACTACGTGTCCACTTTGCACGCACAGCGTTTGTATGCACAGTTCGTATGTGACCCTTTATGGCCTCGAGGCCCCCCTGTGGGGAAAATGTCCGTATGTGAGTGACAGTTCAAGTTATTTCACTGAAGTGACAGCGTGGGTTTGATTGGCCCGCCTGCTGAAGTGATGGCTTCTGGATGCTGAGAGCCGTAGGCATATGTGAGGCCCAGCGGGAGCTCTGACAACATGAGAAATGGTCCCTCGCTGCGCTCGGTACCAAAACCTTACCACTTAGCCTCTCATTCCTCGGGTGCTAAGGCTAACGATGGAGGCCATGAAGGGAAGCAGCAACACATCCCCTCCCAGTGCTGCGTTTGTGTGTTTTTCTGCTCTTGTGAATTAATCAGTCTTCAGGCGCTTTCAGCTGAAGTGGGTGACTAGTCCTCTTTTTGATGCTCTGACCTTGACTTAAATGAGTGAGAGAAGAGTTAAAGGCCTTTAAGAGTGACAGACTGAAGGATGAGAGGAAAAACATGAAGAAAAGAGAGAGAGGTATAAACTGAGACAGTGGAGCTAGAATTGAAACATAAAGGTAATATAACCTAAAAAGGAGATCTCCCTCTTATTTTCTCCTGTGGTTCTCTGTTCTTGCTCTGTCTTAAGTGCATTTCTAAGTCATCAAACCAGACTGTCTATATAACCGCACTGGCTCTCCAAGCTTGAGGATCAGCAACTGGGAAAGTAACAAAGGCCATCGATTTTACAGTCAAGTCCAGCCATCAGAACCCAGTGCCCTGACCACCAATCTGCAATACTCCAGGGTCCAATGCGCATAATAGAGTGCAGCTAGTGTGTAAACGGTGGTAAGTGTAAACAGAAGACGCGGTGATCCAGCTCTAATAGCTGTCTTTGCTCCAGCTCTTTGTTAGCCGTTGGGATGCTGACCTCCGTCTGTACTGCACGCCATCTCATGAGCGTTTAACAGCACACTGCTCACCGGATTAATTACAGTGGTTGGGAATTAATGTCCAATCCTTGTACCAAATGTATGACACAAAAGCACAAATTATATTACAAATACCGGGTGGCCAATAAAGACTGTATGCACACACAAAAGACCAAAAAAGCTGTAATCTAAATGTGAACAAAAGAGTTGTCCTGCCTCGAGAAATAAAGAAAAATAAAAAACAAGATTAAAAGTTGTTAACTCTCAAAGTCTCTCAGCTCTTTAAATACACAGAATAACACTAAACAACAACTAAATCTGAGTCATTAATGATTTCTGTTTCTGTCACTGTGGTTTACATTTGTTAACAGCAGTAAAAAGAAACTCAAAATCTCCCAACTCTTAAATAATACATGAATAGACTCCACATTTATGTGGTCAAAAAATAAAGCGTTGGAATTTGAAGGAATGTATAATTAAAAATGCAATTACAATACATAAATTAGTAATTAATATACATTTTTTTAAAGGCACACAAAAAGGACAACTCTGAATCGCTGTGCCTCAACAGCAAATGAATATACATAAATCAATTGACGAAATGCAATCACCAAAACATATGGTTTGCATTTTCTGTGCACGCACACACACGATGCAATCCCCAATATAAATAGTAAGCATTTTCTTCACAAAAACACACACACGCATGTATGCACACACACACATAAGGAACACACTTTGCCAATTTATGAGACGCATAAATCATATGAGAAACCATAAACACAAATACATAAATTCTAGGAGGCATTTATGTTCTCAGACGCACATTTAAACGCAATCAATGGATTAAATTTGTTGTGTAATCAAACTGCAATGAGTACACACAAACAGTATATGTATATACGCAAATGAGTTGCTAAAAAGCAGTTGCAAGTACATAAATACAGCGGGTGTTTTCTTACGTGCAAATGTAATTATATATAAAACATGTAGAATGTGTCGAATACAAGTCTGCGCATAAATACATCTCAAGTCAACTAAAGCCTACTGTTTAGTTCTGTTGTGTCACTTCTCTGTGTTGATATTTTGCACTACAAAGGTGTCTGTGTGTGTTGTTTCTGAGTGTGTGTGTGTGTGTGTGTGTGTGTTGGCTTTCATTTCTAACAGAAATTGGCATTCTCGCTTCTTTTTGTCAGAACTGAGCCGCTGTGGAGAGAGTCTGACTGGGAATGATCAGCTCTAATGATTTTATGAGAGTCTACATGATTAATGTTGGCACAGCAGTGTGTTTGTGAACAAACCTCTCCCTCTCTGTCTCTCTCTGTCTCTCTGTCTGTCTCTCTCTCCCTCTCCCCCTGCTCTTCATCTCCTCCCACGCCACCCTTCCTCCCCCATCTCACAGGGAATATCCAGTCTCAGTGTGTACTGATTTCTGTGGCGCTAGCTGCCGTTCGCCACATTAGTGTGTGACAATGGGTCTCTTTGAAGTGGGTTATTCTAGCGCGGCTCCCAGCCCAGTGCAGTGGAGAAAGATGTGCCAACTCGCTGTGCAGACAGGGCCAGCTACGAGCACAGAGATAGACAGAAGGTATAGACACACACGTGCACTGCCTGCTCAGACAAAATACCCGGGTAAACACAATAGCTTTCACACCCACATCGTCTAAATACGCTTCATATAACCACTTTCATCTCAGACAAAAGCTACAAACTCCTCCTCTGTATGCACGCATCTTCCTCAAAGCACAGCGCGGGACCAAGTAAGTGCTTGCGCGTTCTCCCATCACTTCATCAACAATCCACCCATCTATCATCCACCCGTCCATCCATCGTCTCCTTCTCTTTTTTTTCTCATCCTCCTATGTTCCCTCTGTAGGCCCAGTCCAATCTGAAAGCGTAGTTGTGCTCCGTCTCTCTCGGCTTATCTCCAAAAGCTGCCTCTTTCATTTGAGTAAATGCCTTCATTCCCAGCTCTTCTATGAGGAAGCTGATAAGGGATGTCTTTTATCCATAGCAGATAGGCTTTCCCCCCCCCCAGCCCAGTGTGGGTGTTTGTGTGTATTTATACGCCTGCACAGAATATGCAAAATTATGTGCGAGAGATTATATTTGTACGTCTATGTGAATGTTTTTTTTAAATATATATTTATATATATTTGTGAGACTTATATGAATAGTTTTTTTTTATGTTTAAGAATAGCTGATGATTCTGTGGTGTAAATAAGTAGTGCTTCATATTTCCAGCCATCTTCTCATGCTGCTTATCATTCAAATGTGACATTTCTATGATTACACATAATCACACAAGACTGCCGCAACCTTGCAGGTGTCTCTAATAGGAAGTGATTAAATGGGACAAGCTAATCATCGCAGTGCCTCATCTGCATGTGTGTGTATGTGCATGTATGCATGTGTTCAAGTAGAGGCTGTGTAAAGAATTGATTAGGGCTGCAGAGTGGATTTGTTGCCAGGCGTTGAGAGATAAGTTTTGTCTGTGTTTGTCTCAGTTGAAGCTGATGCCAAATGCTGCACTTGTGTCCCGCTCTACCACAACAAATATATCGATTGGTCTTTGATGCCGCAAATGTCACAGCGCCATTGACGACATTTTTAAGTGTTCAAAATGAAACTCAAGACAGGAGTATGCTCTCAACTGTCTATTTTTTTTTTTTTTTTTTTTTTTCGTATTTTCTGTATTTCTAGCTCATGCACATTCTCTATGTGTCTCCTTTGCTCACTGTTACCTTGCTTCCATCCATCTATGATTACAGCCCCAGCGGCCACATCCTGCTGTGTCTTGGATATCGTGTAAGGGGAGCATAGAGTGGTACAGCAGGTGGTAGTAATGGTGTTAAACTGCTTTTTGTCTGATGTGGGTGAAAATCGCTCTTTCTGTAGTAGTTGAGGGGCCAGAGGAGCTGGTTCAGCTCTCCTTTACCCTCAGTGGACGACACAGCTTGTCTTCTCAGATCTGCATTTTCCAACATTGCCCTGCCTGTTTAGAGCTCTTGCCCTCCCCTCAGGCACAATAACATTGCAGCTGGTTCTCTCGGGGGACATATGAATAAAATTTGTAAAAGCTATTGGAGCCAGCGGAAGAAAAAATACTCCTCACTGCTCCCCATGGAGCCCCAACCTCATTGACTTGGGTTTGTTTGCTTGAGGCCAACGATTGTGTTCAGGCTGATCCTAGCGAGCACAGAGTCAATGAGAATGATGCATTAGCTGCACTGCATCTGTTAAAGCTGCTTGCTGTGGTTGAAACCAGACACGACTTTGAAGGGATTTATCAAGCCGCTTACCAAAGAGAGGTGATTGAATTCATTTGCTTACTAATGAGCCGGGATTGCGCATTTATACACTCCCCCAGTTACACTTCCACCTGTTAAAACCGTTTGCTCATTACTGCAATCAAATCCAACGTTTGTTCTCTATTATAATCAAATCCCTTTTTGTCACCTCATCAGGCACCTTTTGTGCCTTTTTGGCACTCAAATCCATTTTCGTGTTCTGGTTTGTTGATTTTCTTTAGGGTTGGAGCTGCCTTTTGGAATTTGTGCCTTGTGTTATTTAGTTATCTTAATGATTTTTGTCATTTGAGGACATTCTAGAAACATATCCAGTTATCCTGAAACAAGATGTATTTCTTTTATTTGGGAAATGTGAAATTGCAGACCGGGGTCACATTTTTTAACTCAAAGCTAGTTTAAATAATTTGTTGAAGTGTTTTTTTTTGTTTTGTTTTGTTTTTTATTTAATTAATTTATTTATTTACTTATTTCTTATACAAGCCACTCAGGTGTAATCAAGTCCAATCAAATAACTGAGTCAGCTCTCTCCTGTTGCTCTCTTTCACTCAGTCAATCAACAGAATTGATTTTATTAGAGGTAATTGTTCCCTGTTTGATGTTCATGATGTCTTGATTAGTCCTATTCTCTGGAGCGTTGTTGTAGAGAGTATGCTCTCCTGCTGTTGTTAAGGCCGGATTAACGGTAAATCCTCTTTGTCTGAGCAGACAGACTGAAGTGGGTTAGCTGAAGCCTGCACTGTCAGACGGGGTTACAGTATGTTAGCCAAAGGTCAACAAAGCTCTTGACGCACCAGAGTTATGTCATCTGTATAGAGAAGACATCCTCGGCCAAATGAACAGGTTTGATCAAAAGTTATAGTATATTATGTCACACTGTAACTAAGATATAAATTTGCAGCAGTGATTTTATGAAAAAACATCTTTCATAACATAAATTATCAAAGAGAGATGATTAAAGTAACTTAAGTTTACACTATAAACATAACCATAATGATTCTATTATAGTTTTATTGCTCCTGACATGAAAAAAGAAGTAGCTAAGGCAAGTCATTTATTAATCATTGCAAACACAATTCATAAGATTTACAATGAATTAAATAATGCCTAGAAAAATTGTTTGCAGCCTTAACAATACAGATGAGCAAAAATATAGTTTTCAAAAACCAGAGACAAGTTGCACAAACTTCTCAGTGAGTAATAAATAATATTTTTTCATCAAAATGGATCGGTGGGTCCACAACATAAGTTACATCTGTCTTGGTTATTTCAGAAACAATCGCATTTGTGTTTTTGTTTGTGCTATTCTTACAGGTTTGAAGTGGGCGGGAATTGTTTAGAAAAAGTGATGTCATGAACTTCTGTAAACCAATCAGAATTTAACACCACCAGAATTTGATGAAAGTTGGTGGGGTTTTTTTTGGTCACCGTCAGTCAAATCTGACTATACCACACCTTGATAAATAAGATAAGCCTAGTTTCAAGTGTTAAACTCAGCTATATTTTTTTTAATTTTGATTGCTGTTAATTTTGGTCACGAACATTTAATGTTATAGAGGAAAAACTTAAACTTTGAAACCAAGATCTTAATGCTCACAAGTTGAATCTTTTATTTATCACTAATAAGATGTAAATATGTCCTTGATGATATAAGGATGCTAATGTGGAGCTGTGTTCAGAATAAATTCTGGCAGCGTGTCATGCCTAAACTGGCAAATTCAAGTAAGAAAGAGCATCCATTTGAGGACAGCAATTTGTATCTTTTTGTAAGTTTGTATCTTTGTAAGGTATAATGTACAGCAAGACGGTCTTTGTTGTGAAAATAAACCCCAACAGGGGCAGGAACCCAACGCAAACCAAAATGTATTTTATTGATTTAAAAATTATTTTATTGATCAGAAGCAATAGTTTGCTATTCAGAAATAACAGACTGCATTCTTGGAATCCTGCTATAATGCTAAGTATGTTTCTCTAGAAGTGTAATTTAGTGAGAATGTTGCAGTGCATGTAGCAGTAGATTCCTTCAACTCATCATTTCCAGTCAAAAGATTTGTCAGACGTCTGTAGAAAGTACAGCTGAATTAGCTTCAAATTAATAAAACATATATTTACAGTAAGCTAATGGTAAAAGATTAGTTAATTCCATTACATTCCTGTATGTTCTACAGTGTAGTGTCTGAAATATTAATTTATTTATCACACCCAGTGGACAGAGAAGCGGTAATGTTACAGAGCCAAAGAAAAAATCCTGTTCCAGATTATTTAAGTTGATACAAGAGTTTCTTTCTGCAGCCAAAACTGTGATACTCATGCTGGTAAGAGAGGTGGAAACATGAGATTCATGCAGTTCCAACAGCAGCAGTTTGAGTCTTACCACTGGCAGGCTGGGATGAAGTCTGGTAAATCAAGATTTCACATGATGAGGGCTTAATCTAGTCAGTGTGCACTTTACAGTGCTGGTCGCTTTGTGGGTGTTCGTCCATCCTAAATGACCCCAGAGCTTATTTTCTCTGTCTTTTTATTGGATCGTCTCCACCATGCTCTCCCACGATAAGTAGTAATGCTTTGACGCTTGAGGACACTTGAGCAACTTTCAATCGAGATTAATCTGTCTTTGAGATCTGCCAAGGTCTCTGCGGATACATTGCTGAGAGAGAGACAGAGAGAGAGAGTGGTTATAGAGATGAGCCATTTGTAGCTGCTGTCTCAGAGCTGTGGTTCCATTCCCACTTTGCAACCAGAGGGGACAGCTCACTATATCATTCAGCCGTTTGTTATTTTGTCTGAAGCAGGAGTTGGCCGAAGGGGAGAAACGTCTATCTCTTTCCCCCAGTTGCCTGAAGGTAAAACTCATGCATCACTCTGCAGTGAGCGTGTGCGCCTGTTTGCTTTTGCATGCATTCTTGTGTGTGTGTGTTCATGCAGATGTCCACATCAATATGTGTGCATAAATGGGAGGCTTATTCTTGAGCTATCGGGTGTCAGAGTCCATTGTTCAGGCCGAGTGAACCAGATTGAATTCCTGTGATTCAGTTTGGTATTTCTTTGGTGTTAAACTAAACAAACCCGACGGGTTGCTTGTGTTTTTTGATAACATCCGCCTATTTCCAGCCTCTAGCCTCTCTATTAATCAATCTCTTCCTGTTCCTTTTGCTTTCAGCAGTGCTTATCTATCTTATTTGCATCACCTCTGCGCTACTACATCTCATTTGTACTCTCACTTTGACTGAAAGTTTTCATAGAGTTGAAATGAAGTTTGTGTTTTCCACTTCATGGTGTTTATGGGTGCTGTGTGGCCATGAGCAGTGGGAGATCCTTTCGCAATTCCCAGTGCTTCACAGTGAATCGCAGTGATCCGTGTTTCTGCTTTTTCTGCGCTGGTTATTAAAAGCCAGGGGAAAGGTTACAGTAAATGCCACTCAGTCGATGTGCAGCACAAGCTTGGCAGACCTCTCCAACCCCCTTGCCACCCTGACTTTCACTCATAACATTTTAGGGAACAGTAATTTTACCTCACTTGCTTTTTTCCCCTGCTACACCACCAAAATTGGCAACTGCATCCCCACTCTCCCTTCAAAAAAACCTTCCATGCAGCCATTGCTAAAAGTTTGCCACAGAATTTTAATGAAAAGGATAAAAAGCAAAAAAAAAAAAAAACAGCTCCAAACCTTACCGAGCTCCTGTGTCTGACAAATTTGCAGTTTCCTGTGAATCATCCCTTCTCCTCCCTCTCCTCCTCCTCCTCCTTGTCGTCTCCAGTGCCCCCCTCTCCCTTGTCACCACTTCTCCCAGACGCCCTGGGCACTCATCACAGAGGTCACGCACCTGTCGCCTGCTGTAAACAGAAAATGAATAATTCAGGAGGCAGCACTGGTTGACTGCAACAGCTGATGGTCTCTCCGTGATGAGCAAAGATTTATCCCAAGGATTTGCGTTATAATCCTCAGCTGGAATCACACTAATGAGAAATGCTCTCCGGAGTCTGAGGACCCATTCGGAGCCAGAACGCATGTCCTTGACCTCTGCGGGGGATAAAGTTTGAAATGGTAGTCTTGAGTGGCACAAGAAACTTCTAATGCGCACACACTTTGCTTTGGAGTTTTAGATTTGCATCAGGATCATGCAGACATTGTAGGGCTGCATGCACATGAACTGGGTTAACTATAAACCAAAGAGCATCTCTCTTGGCCTTTGGTTATTTCCTACTCTCCTCTTGTCTCTCGTTTCACATCCTCTCCTCCCCCCAAGGTTACACCCCACAGAGGGAGCTGACCTATAACAGAAAGCAGTTATATTTGAGAGAAATACCAAAGTAGCAGGTTGAGAAGCAGTAAGATGCCAGTTGGGGCTGCTGGGTAGCTGAAGTGATTGCTTTTCACTCCTTATCGCCACACCAGCAGGTGTCTAAGATGCGCTGTACTGCTGCACTCTGAGGGGATTCACAATTATAACACCCTGGCCACCAGCTCACCTGCCATCACCACCACACACACACACACACAACCACTATCCGCACCTCCACCCATCCATCTCTCTGTGCTTCTTTTCTTACTCTCTTCACATTGAGTGAAATCCTGCCGCCAATAGTAACTTAGGAATGTTATGGCCTCGCTCCTCCAAACACCTGCACAGGCTCTGATAAGAATCCTTATCTGCTCTGCCCCATGTCTCTTCTCTGCACCCAGGCAGACCAGGAGGGCCCTAGGGCTGGAGTTGAGGGTATATTACACCATGGGTGGTCACATTGATTGTTTTTCAGGCACATTTTTGTGTCTGGTGCGTCACGTTGGAGAGGGTTTTGGATGCACGAGGAAGTAGGCAGCTGCAGCAGTGAAGCGAGGTGTTAAATCTCTTGCCGTGGCAAAGTTTTGCTATTTAAAAACACGCCGGCTGCCTGGCTCGGGTGTGCTGCCTGCAGTACATTGCCTCATATGAAGAATCATCCCTCTATGGCGTTCTCCCATCTTTGTAATTACGCATGAGGAATGAGAGGAGACATCTGCATGCCAGCACTTTGAGGAAAGGAGGAAGGAGACAACAAAGGAGCAGCTCCTCACAAAGGCTTTCCAATTTGCAGCTTGCAGCTGTTTCTCTTCAGAGAGCTTGTCGAACGCTGCGTCCTCTCTCAGCCTGAAAGTGGCTCACAATCCTAATGCTGATTTCTTAACCGCCACTGATTGGAGGCCAACATTTGGCAAACGATGACTGTTTTCCGCCTTTTGTAAAAATTTGTCGACTGTGTCTGAGCTTGACTCTTCTACTCCATTAACAGGTGTTTAGACGTGGACATGATAAAAGACAGTAATGACAGCTGCACACACACACACACGCACACACGTATTACTGTCACTAAGCATGTATTTACACGTGTTGGAAACTGTATGTATGTGACTGTGCACAAATATTGAGCAGTTTGTGTTTGCTTGTTTCCTGACAATTCCCCAGCATTATTTCACCTTTGTTTAGCTGCATATGCTGTACAGGATTTAAAACCAAATGAGTCTAATGGATCCACAAGGCATGGCACTGCGACCCGTAAATTAAGTCTCACAGATGTGCTTCTGTAGATTAATCTTCGCGCTCATGAGCAATTATTCTGGCAGTGACGCTGAGGCATGAGGCTGATTTGAAACAATTACAGCCCAGGTTGGGCAAAATTAGCTCATTCATTTTCCGAGACCGCTGCTGATTGAGAATGGGGGCATTTTAAAAAGCAACCAAGGGGTAATTGGATAAAAACATTGGCATGTCCTTCAGCCAAACTTTTCACCTGAGCATGGACATTGTAGGGTTAAATTCTTTCAATAAATGTAATAATGTAGGGCTAATTAAAATAATCTTTTGAATTGCTATATGCATTGTTTTTCTACATATATGTAGGTGTATTATCACTGTGCTAACCTTCACAGCTGGGGGACTTTTACCTGCACAATAGTCCTCAGTTAACTACATTTCTGTTCCTCAAATATAATCATATATAATATAATATATTAATAAATAATATAAGAGCTCTCTCCCACTTTCCTGCTATGTGTTAAAAGGTAGGAAAAAAATTTGGCCTTACAGCTAGGACTTGAAAAGACAGGAAAGCTTCGCTTTTTATAGCCAGTACACATTTCCATTACGAGTTTTAATTGGCCGTAGACACATGCCTGAAAGCAGAATTCAAATTAGGTGTGTTATAAGAAAAGTGTGAAACAAAGAAGCTGGAGAGGCAGAATGAGTGAGGAAAGAGACATTTTGTGAAAAAACAAATTCAGGTGGTATTGGAGAAGATGATCAGCAGGCCATTTCATGGCAAGAAGAAATGTTGCTGTGGAAGGCAATTTACTGGCTCGCTGCAAACACAACTTGCTTAGCAGGAGATCTTTTGCATAACAATGGATGTAATAATACACAAGTAATGTACAGTGCAATTCTCTCTGCAAGCAGTTTGCTGGTGTCGTTAATATAAATAAAGGGGAAGGCGCTCGTCTGTGATACCTAAGAATCTCAGAGAAAAGCTGTGTAAATGAATTTTCAGTTGTAAAGAGCTCTCTCCTCAGTGTGTGTGTGCGCGTTGTGAGACACTGTTAATCTCTGATGAGAAATTCAGGAGAGGATACTTCCACTGCGTTCAACACAGCTACAACTTCATTTTCATTTCACATTCGTCACAGCCTCATAACCACCTTCATGGCTGCTTTTCAGTCTCTGAGTGTTTTCATCTCTGGCTCCTCTCATCTCATGAGCTGAGGAGTTAAAATTAGAAAGGAACCTTTGTCTTGTGCTTATTTTCTCCTGTACGCCACGCTCCTCTTCCTTGAGGATCCAACTAGCCCGGCTCACCCACCATATCTAATCAATTTGTAATGAGTTGTCACAGTTGACATGATGGCTGTGTGACGCTTGGTTGACCAGCCTGATATTTATTCATGTAAAAAACGATGTCGCACTTAATGCCACTTCCACAAATGACTCAATTTGCTGAGGAAATGAACCTCATCTGAGATCCTGTCAATCCTACAGAATCTCCCCAACCTATTTTTTGCATATGTGTGGGCAGGGCAGAGCTTTGAATCAGTTTAGATTTGGTTTTTTTTGACATGCGACTGCAAGATGGTAACGCTAGTTATGATAATAGAAATGGAGGCAAGGCCGCTAACTCTCTGACAGATGTTTAAACTGTTTGTCATATTTTACCTTTGATCATTTCCAACCTTTTCAACAGTCTAAAAGTTAATTTTGTTTTTACCTGGAGGGAAAGGTCCAACAGCTGTCATTATCTTTGTAAAGCAAAGTGAGGCGATTAGGAAAAGTGTGGGTGACTTATTAAAACTGCTCACCCCAAGGCTTGAAAGCAGAAAATAACAAAACAAAAATGTCGTTTTCTTTTTAGATTTCTTTCCATTCTTTGCTGTTTATCGTCTCGTAGCAGTTCCGCTACAGCTGCAGAGCAATGGCTGGCCATAGGCATCATCTGCATAGATTAATGTGTTTGATATTTCTCTTCTCCGCCTCCTTTTTCCTGTGTAGCATCAGGAATCTGTGGCATCTCTGTTGCCCGCCCGTAGCCGGCTGCCTCATAGGGCTTCACAGTGGGGAAGCTGAGCAATTTGTTTCTGGATGGCTCCAGGCTTATCGTCTCAGCTTGACAGATGGGCCTTGCCTCTGCTCAGGTTGGGTTCGGTAGCAAGGCGCTGCTCACTGCTTGCCTGACAGAACTCATTATAGACACTCCCCGGGAGAAGAAGCATCTCCACGAGGTCCTGTTACCACAGCCGGACTGCCATGACTCTGAGACTCTGAGACAAATACTGTAGATGCAAACACACTGCTGAAATCTTTAATTTAGGAATTATTTGCTCACACTTGCTATGAGCAAGCAGTCATACATTTTTTTTATCTTTTCGTGTCAAAAAAAAGCAGCTAATAATATGATAATGTAACATCATAATAGTAAGAATGAGGCAAGCTACGGATGATTGAATTACAGTCATTTCAGAGTCATGTTGACCTCTCTCATTGCAAAGTGCTTCCCATAACTGAATTTGAACCCAAACCTTGGTGTTTGTCCATTTTAGTAACAGTTTGTTATCTTTCTTTGATGAGGCAGCATCACTGCTAAAGCCAAATGCTGTATATTGATCTCATTTAAACTTCAATGTCAGGTCATATTTTATTTATTGGCTGTAAATTTGCCTCAATATACCTTTATCCACACTGTGATGAAGCTGCCTGGGGTCTAAATCTGCTTATTAATCTTCTGCACACACTTATGTCACTTGGTTATTCTTTTCATTTTGTGCTCTGTGATTAATGAAGCACTAAAACAACCCCAATAATGTAACTTTACCCGAGCCAGCAGGAGAGCAGAAATCTGACCAAGTCCAGGTGGCAGAGCGGTAAACTCAACGGATACAGTGTCTGACTTTGTATAATTCCTCTAAAATTGCATATGAAAGAAAAGTTATGAAGTCATCTCCCTTCCTGAGAGTGCTCTATTTTCAGACGTGGGTCAAACTGTGCTTAGCCTTGCATATAATCAGGCCACATGGAGCAGTCTGCCACCTCCTGCAATCCAGGGAAATGAAGGAGAAAGGAGGGCAGAACTACATATGAGAGATTTTTAAGGAGCAGATTATCTCAGAATAGATATAATCCTCATAAAATCTTCACAAATTTATTGGAGGTGGATTCCAGTGTTTCTGCTGGAAACATCTCAGCAAACATTTTTCTCATGTAGATTTTTGGATCTCCGTTCACTCCTTTCCCTTCACATGGACACACAAACTGGAGAGGACAAGCTGACACTTGACCGCTCAGACATCAAACGGGTTAAAGTTGGAGCTGTGTTCTGTTCACATATTCCTCGCACATATTTACTGAATAAACTGTATCTGCCTGCTGCACACACACTGAAATACAAACTGTCATGTACAGCACACACAGTCATCAACTTACACACTCCATTGCTCAATATACAGCGCGGTGCGCACAGCACGGCATGCCAAGTGACCCAGAAAAAAGACCGAAAATATAATCGAATAAACAACTTTAAAGGTAAGGTGAGGAAATAAGGGACGGAAAGGAGGGGGAATAAAATGAGAGGGTTCTTTGTATAAATTTTAAATTGGACGCCATTGAGACTGAAACAGGAAAGTGTCTCACAGACATAAAAAGGTCAATTTGAAAGCAAAAGCACCTAGAATTATGCATTCGTTTGGCCACTTTCCCAGCTTGTGTCTCATATTTAGAGTGATGCTGTATGTATCGAGATGAGATCATATCTGCAGCTGTGGAGAAGCATGTCATTCTTGTCTGTTTCAACTCATCAAACTGGATTAACTGAGTGCTAATTGAAGCTTTTTCACCACCTCTGCGCTGTTTCATTTAAACAATCCAGTAACATCCTGTCTTACACTCAGGTTATCATCACACTTTAAGGAAAGGAGCGGAAAGTAGAAGTAAGGGAGGAATGGCTGGAGATGGAGAGGAATAAAAAGTGTCAGTCTTTAATTAAAACTGATTGTGGTTAATGTTCTCCGTCTATTTTATAATGGTTCCCACGGTGGCCCTCGCACTACCTCCTGATCAAGCGGAAGCTAATTGGCTGTTGAGAGTCACTTTTCTCTCTCTTTCTGTACCGCTCTCTTCCTCTTTGTCCCTCTCTCTCTGTGTCTCAGTGGAGTACATTTGGACATCCAGAGGCAGTGCAATGTCATTTCATGCCCTCAAATGGCCACAACTCTCTAGTACACCATGAGGCCAATTTACAATTTCCAGGCAGAGTGCGTGTGAGACTGCAATTTGTATGCATAGCATGTCTCAGGTTATTTCATACCTCGCTTGAAAAAGAAAAAAAGGCTCTATTGGTTGTGTTATTGTAAGTAAGAAGCACCAGTTCGATATTTATGTGGAGAGTTGTAGTTGTCGGCTCTTACTCTGTGTCAGATCCAGTCCCATCTGAGGTAGGGCAATGGCTGCTGGGAAGTTTGCAGGGTGGCTGGGGGATGGTGAAACAATGTGTCAACAGTGATGGCAGATGCACAATGAGCAACATCCTATTATGAGTGTGCATGTCAGGACTCGACTGTATGCGCATTTGGTACTTACATATGAGGGCTGTGCTAAACATCATCAGAAAAAGAGGTTATTATGTGTACTTGGCATCTGACAAAAGAATCATCCACATGGTGCAGAGTAATTGTGCCTGCACTTAGTGCTCAACATTTCAACGGTCAGCAATTTCCCATGCAAATTCCTGTTCAACGCGCTCAAGTTTAGATGTGTAGATATTCATTATCACAGCTGGATAATCAGATCAGAGGTCTGGTAGTGAAGGCCTTACTGACAGTCCAACTGTTACTCAGCAGGCATTCACAGCTGAGCAGCAGAGATGTAGTGCACAGTGCCCTTAAATTTTGCAGAAATCAACAAAGACAAAAACTCATACCCCAGTGATCCTAAAATCACTCCAGAGCTACAAAGAAAAAAAACACAAAACCAGACAAAGCCAACTCCATCTCTGGTGCATTCTTTTAAAATGTTCTTACACAAAGGATTTCATCATGTTTTCTTGTCTGCCAGGCTCTATAGGAAACTGCATAATAAAAAGGTTTTCTCTGAATTTCCCTTCTGTGCTGTGATTGTAGTCGAGCAGTGGTAGAAGTCTAGTTGTCGGCACCAGGAGTAGTCTTGTACTTGTATGTTATTTTACCTCAACAAGCAGCCTTTTGTCTTTTTATACAAACAGTATAGCCAAAGTCACAAGTGTTCTCAAGGGTCCTCAAAGGTGCATCGCTAGCAGTGTCCTTGCATGTCTCTGTGGGCTAGGAATGACAACAAAGAGACTTTGGCTATATTGGAGTCTATACTGTAGACTAAGAATAACAAGCAGTATGGTAGCTCAGTGGTTAGCAGTGTTGCCTCACAATAAGTTCCTTTATTCAAATCCCATGCTCTGTTCCAGCTTGTATGTTTTCGCAATGTTTGTGTGGGTTTCCTCCATTTTCCCCCGCCATCAAAACATGTATGCTAGAACTTAAGTTGGTGCTGCTCACTGTTCTTAACACTTAAAGATAAACTTCATTGATACTGCAATGGGGAAATCCTTTACTCACTCAAGTTTTACATCGATAAGTCTGAAATACAACCATGCATGCAAATGTGGAGAAATGGTTGAGTGATGGGCAGCCACGTAGTGGCCCCCAGAGGTGAACGTCTCCATCTAATAATGGTGTGAAGAGAGGTCTGTGGATCATCAGCCTTCCTGAAAAGGCCAACAAAGGCCCCAAATTACTAAATACATTGTTTGTCCATACATTCCCTCCAGAATGATATATAGACGCATTTACTGATCAGATGCCCCCGCCTGTTGCAAATATGATGTGACAACGCCACGATTAAAGGTACAGTGTGTAAGATTTGGGGCCTCTATTTTCAGAATAAGGCAAACATGGAATATAATATTCATAACTATGTTTTGATGCATGTATAATCAAGTGAAAATAAGAATCTTTTTATGTTTGTTACTTAAAAAATATCCTTTGATATCTACAGTGGGAGAGGGTCCCCTTTCATGGAGGCCACCATGTTGAAACACCTTATTTATACAGTAGTCCAAAACAGACAAACTAAATACTGACTCTAAACAGGGTCCTTAAAGTGTTGTTTCTCCTTTACATTAGGAAGGTGAGGGTGATGTGAGGAGATTACAATGCAGTGATTTGACCACTAAATGCAACTAAATTCTACACACTGTACCTTTAAGATTTGGTTAAGTTAGACGACTTGGTTAGGTTTAGAGATCATTCGGGTTAAATTAAGTAACTTGTTAAGTTTTAAACATTGTGATTTGGTTTAAAATAACTGGAAGCAAGACCCCTACCCTCAACCTGCCACTAGAGGGCTTTGTGACTCGTGTCGTTTCGGGGTTCTTGTACAAACAACTGCTGCTGATGTTCTTCTTGGCTGGGCGGCCTCAAAATGGCGCCTGTTTTAGGCTATTTCATCTGATGCAAAATCGTGGGCTTTGAGAGGCCAGACAGCAACAGGCAGAAAGGAAAAGAAGGTGGAGATCCACTCACCCAACTCCAAGACCCTGCTGTGCCAGCATCTATCCCACATAATTACACTGGGCCACAAATAGAAAGGCAGTTTTCTCTCCTCCCCGACCCTCTCCTTTTCTCCTTCCTGTGCTGCTCAGCACCAATTTGCAGGGATACGCAGAGCACGGGGGTGGGGTGGAGGTATTTAGATGTGAGAAAAGGCAATTTGTCAGAAACCTAAGGGAGCGCTGGAGTGATGACAAGAGAATAATAGTAAAATGACTAAAGAATTGAATGGCTAATTCTGTGATAGCCTAAGAGGAATGAGGAGGGAAGTCTCAGTTTGTTTGCTTGTGTATGTTGGAGTTTATTATTTTCTCCAATGAGCAAGTAGAAAATAATTGAAAAATCAATGTTTGAATTCTATGGCTTGGGTGCACCACACAAATATACACACATCTGAGTAGATGCGCTGTGACGGTGGCTGTTGTGTAACCAAGCCCAGTGAGTCATGAGAGGGAGGAATGCGTTGTTGTGATGGTTGGAGGAGGAGGAGGAGGCCTGCCCGGGGAAAGACTGGCGGAGACAGTCAAATCCGTTAGCAAAGTCATCTGGGAGAGAGAGAAAGAGGCTGGACATTTGTTTTCAGGCCTTGCCTCAACTGCCAGTGCCTGTCTGGACCCCGGACCACAAGTGAGGCGTAAATAAATCTGAGCTTTGACGTAGACATGACTCTGGACAGAAAGAAACATATGTGCACAGAACCACATATGCATGCAAATACAACATTCAATGAGTGGAAAATGACACAGTGTGATAGAAGGAGGTTATCAGGGGCTGCAGGCTGAAATAAGACCGCTTTCCTCCATGTGTGCACACACAAAGAAATGTGCTTGAACATTCAAAAATGTATGTTGCTTTGCTCTAAAATACTGGAATGGCACACAATGCGTGGCAAGTATACCTTGTTTGATGTTGTGTGTGTGTGTGTGTGTGTGTGTATGTGTGTGTGCCTCTTATGTGACTGTAATATTGACTTCCCCCTCGCTCTGGGAGCTATTTGTTTTCAGAGGTGCGTAGGCAGTTCTGTTTGTATGTGTTTGTGTGTTTGCCTGTGATACTTGTCTAGTACATGCGAGCCAAGCACACACACTACTTCGCTCACTGTCGTACATGCTTGGATTTGGCCTGTGCCTCCATAGCAGCGTTATCATCCAAAGAGGCAAATAGCCAGCCCCTGATTTAATAAGCTGCCTAGGGAGCCACAGAGAGGTGGGGAAGCACTATCAGCTGATAACTGTCTTCCCTGCAAGCCTAGCTCTTTCCTCTGATAGCCCAGCCAAGAGAAGTCTCAGCTCCTCGTTTACTGTGTGAATGTGTATGTGTGACGTGTGCATGTGTGTGTGTGTGTGTGTGAGCGATCTCCCGCCGGCTGCTGCCCACGTGTCTGTAGGCTGTGTCCGTCCTATGCTGCTTCTCTCTGGGTGTCAGACAGACAGCAGAGGAGAGCCCACACATGGCAAAAGGCAGGCTTGAGCTCAGCACTGAGGAGCATATGCTGAGAGCTTTCAGCCGCCCCACACACTAACCACACACACACACCCCACATCATGGCTGCCAGTCCTGCAAAGCCACAAAAACGCAATGGGCCAGACTACTGACAGAGTCCCCATCTATCACTCTGTTCTGTACTTCACACAGGCCAGACAGCAGTATCAGCACCACAACCTTGAAACCACTGCTAAGAAAAACATATTACTAATATGCCACAATAAACAGGAAAAAACACCACAGAGTTTTACAGATAAACTGCTGTGCTTTAATTCGACAATTTCTGTTTCTATATTTCATCCATTTCCTGCAATTTGTGTATGAATTACGTGCCAGAGCTAGTGGAGAAAGAAGTGTGTCCTTTCTGTAACAAGGTGAAGAGTAAAGATTGGATAGCAGTTGGGTGCATGATTTTCATGCTGGAGACTGGAGTTTGCGTCCTGTCCTATTTATTAAAGTTGGCTTTTAAAAACATTGTGATTGAACATAATCCAAAATGTAGCTGTGTGTAAACTAGGTTGTATTTGTGGACAGGTTTTTCAGCTCAAGATCTGGTAAACTTGACTGGAGAAAAAAGCATTTCCAAGTTCAAATGTGCAACACAATTGAGCATCTAATGAAGTAGTTTTACTCCAACAATGTGATTTGTCTGTAAAATGAACCGAGTAGTGTCATACACTTGGCGCTCCCATGACTGTGACACCAGTGTTTCTGTCTTCAGCTTCCCCTTTTTGTATCTCACCATCTGTCTCTGAAATCTGGCACTGCCTCCTCTACCTCGAGAAGGAGCTGTGTTTTGGTCAATCATATCTATTTCTGAGTCGCTGGTATTATTTCAAGGTTAGTTATTACTTTTTCCTTTTTCATCTGTGCTGTGCGTTATCACAAACGAGTTCAACTGCCTCGCAGTGTATGTGTGTGTTGCACAAGGGCACACGTGAAAGGCGTGCTTTGAGGTGGCCACGGTGACCTGCAGCTGACACCAATGATTGATCCTGGTGCTGGAATAAGTGCCTGCGCACCAGCGAGCACACCGGTCCACTGAAATGCAGCCAGGCGGAAAATTAGAAATCTCTTCATCCCTGGTCCATTTGAAATCCGATATCTCCCATCTTCCCCACGCACAGGCACCTTTCCTCAGCCAATAAATCAGTAATTAAATGATGTATTCGCGTGTGTGTGTGTGTGCGCGCATGTATGTACATGACGGAAGGGGCCTGTTCTTGCGGGATCAGTTCGGACAATTGGGGTGATGAGAGTATTAAGTCTCCAACAAAACTACCCATCCCCCCCCAAAACGCACCTCTTCCTATTGTCTGCAAAAAAACAGAAGCACACACTTTCTTACACATGCTGTGTTGTCCCAGATACAAGCACATGCCCACTCACAAGCACACACATACACACACATTTGAGCTGTACATTGTGTGTTGGGTGTCAGATGGAGGTGTAACGGTGCCTCTGGTATCAAATAAATCAACGTCAGGCCTCCTCTGAGCACAGCACCTGACCTTTTGGAAGTCATCAGTGCAGTTTTTACTCCTACAACTACACTGGGACAAGAATGCCCCCCATACTAATGTTTCCCAGTTGTTTCTTAACTTCCAACATCTTTTTTCTTTGTGTTGTCCAGGTACATCAGCCCAGGGCAGCCCCCTTCTGGCTTCCCTCCCTGTCCCAGGACGGCCTCTGCAACCTCAGCTTGACCTCAAACACCTCCTGCCCTTCAGACTCAATGGATCCTCTCCCCTCAGCCTCTTCCCTAACTTTAACACGGTGAGTGCAGTGGCACCTAATATCATGGAAGATAGTAATTAGATAAACAGGCATATTAAAGTGGAGCCAATTAATCTACACTTTTATCAACAACAGCAACAATAAATGTCTCTAGAAGAGCCCAAGATAGTCTATAAATAATACAGTACCCAATTAGATCCATCAAAAATATCAGGCATCTAAACGCCTGGCAAACTATCACTCAATCAGTGGTATTGATTTAAAAAATGTCAACATATTAACATCATTTTGTACTCTGGGGAAATAACAACCTTCATTTTATGGGTCAGGGTTGAGATCCACGTACTTCATAAATTTGGCGTCAGTGTTCAACCTTTATATCAGTGAGAGGTATAAAGAAAGACAGGCCTATAAAATCGTGTCCTTAATGCTAGCCACCCTGTTATTCACCCTCTCACTATCCATTCTGCCAGACCTTAGCCTGCAGTACTTGTCCCATAAACTCTGCTGCTATCTCTGTGCAGAGCCCTGGCCTTAGGTTTGGGGTGCTAATTAAAATTCAAGCAGTGTTTCACTTCCAAGAATGGCTAGCTGTCACTTCAGTATCAGCATATCTACAAATGAGACCCTTATTAAGTTGTGTTGACTGTCAGCCACAAACTGTTTGGTTTTCAAGACCCTCTGTCTCTGATGCTTACCTTGCGTCTGTGCCTGGAATTAAAAGCCTGTATCTTTGATCCTTTCCTTACAAGAGCTATAGCCATTGTAGTTTTGTGTGTGTATGTGTGTGTGTGTGTGTCGGCACTTCTGATTTCTTTGATCTAGTTTTACATTGAGTGTGTGTGCATGAGGGTTTGTGTTCACTTCCCTCATCGCACACTGTGAAACCATCTCCAGTTCTGTGGTCTGTAAATGAAACATAAGCTAGAGCTTTTGCTCCGGTGTGCACTTTACACCTTTTCAAACCAAGTGAAGAAAAAAAAGGTAGGATGAGAGAGAGGGAGTGAAAGAGAAAGGGAGGTAAGGCCACACAGATGTCTGGCTGCCTCGCTCCTACAAGAGATATAAACATGTGCTGTATGATGTGTACGTGTATATGTAGGGGATCTTCAGTTTATTCATTTTTTCTGCTGCCCACTGCTTTTGGCTGCGGGGTCACCTATACGGCCCTATGGAGGATTGAGCATGCCTGGCAGCAAAGGCAGCATGAAAAACACTCAAACACCCTCATATATTTATATTAGTGGTGGAGGAAGTAGGGCAGGTTTCTGGTCAGTGTTTTGTCTGTGTTTTGCTATTTCAATTGGAAAATTGTCTATTTTCAAACCAATGCTTGTGCCTCACAGCTCTGCTCAAGGCTTTATGCTGTCTGAAAATAATGTGTGACAAATATATTTCAGAGTTTAATGCACCGTTATTGTGCTTCATTAATAGAACTAATAAAAGTACACATATCAGTAACATTACTACAGATATACTACAGTTATTGCAGAAGAAAAAGGCAGTAGATTAGTAATGAATGCAGCAAACTAGTGCACAGGAAATCCTATTTACAGAGTTGCAGTGATATTCAGTCAGCCACTGTAAAGTAGAATACAACTTGGAGGTAGGAAGTAGAATCTACCACAACCAGAATGCAGAAATTATGATAACTGCGGAAATAACATAAAATCAGTGTCGCTTCAGTCCCGGGAAATGATTAGCCTCCACAACACACAGTCTGACATCACAGCTGTGGCATTAATCACAAAGTCCATTCAACTGGGAGCCCCAGGTTCTCTTAGTCCTGATAAGGCACACGTTGTCCCAAACGCGTGCAGGGGGGAAGATGAATGCACCTGTCTCCAAAACTAAATATCCTCCGGTTCCCCTGGTGTCCCTCCTTACATCCTCCCCCCTCCTCTCTCTCTCCTCATCTCTCTGTGTCTCTTTCTCCATCTTTCCCTTTACCTACCCTGAAACCTCATCAAGGACTCAGCCTGCCGGCACAGGATAAGTTCTGTCTGCACCAGGATGGCGGGGGAGGACGTAGGGTTTGGACAAAAGACGCATTTATAGCAGTCGGTTCAGGATGGCTGCGGACAGACAATGGGCACATTCTTCAGTTCCTAAAACAAATAGCTGTGTGCAGCCTGCCCTGCTAAGGTGGACAGAGGGCAGCAGGAGTGGGAGAGCTAAGTTTCTGTGGTCAGGCTTCAGCTGGTGAAGGGAAAAGTCAGTTGCTCCCAGAGGTAGCTTTGAGTCATGTAGAAGAGGCCAAAATAAAGCACCAAAGGCAAAGATAGCCCTGAGGGAGAGATATACCTCCAGCGTGGTGGTTTTAGTGTCAGGTGTGTTTATATTCCCTCTCGCACCTGGCCTTGAGGAATCCGTAGTAAACAAACCTCACTCTTGCAAAGGAGGCAGCTGCCTTGGACATGGTGCAGCTCTTTGTATTGTACAGAGGAATCTAATGTTTGGGCTTGTATATCAAAAAGAAAGCAAAGCAGTGACAAATCCTCACTGCCATCAATACAGCAACACTCATTGATCTCTGGGCAGCTGAGGGTGTCAGCAATACCACTGGTGTGGTTCCAATGAGCGCTATAACTCAGTATGAGAGCAGCGCTCTGCATGGCCATCCTGAGTCCCTCCTCCAGTGCAAGTAGAGAAATGGACTGGGCCAGGCCCTGTGCCAGCCTGGGGAGAGATCCAAGGTGATTGTTATATGTGATACCATGCTGAAGGGTGCCGCGATGAAATCAGCTGTCATCGTGGCATGCAGACCTTCTAATGAAGCCTCAGCTTTCACTCTGCTGTTTATAGTATGCTGTTCTGGGACTCTCTGCTGTCTTTTCACAGACTGTTAAAACTGAATTAGTCTGCCCAAAACAAAACCCTCTCCAAAAACACTTCCCCGTGGACTGTAATGATCCATAATTTAATAATAATGGATAAAGACCTGTAGTGAGGCTTGTAACAACAGAGCAAAGCGGTCGTATTAAGAACAAAGTTACTTATCACTTACCACAGAACCTGTGTGGAGAGAAACATGGAGGCTAAAGCTGGATTTTATAGTCAAGGTTCAACACTTTACAGATTTATGGATTCCACCCATTGAGCTGCAGACACATGTACATGAACACACTGTGTCATGCATCAATTATGTTGCCCACAGTAACTGCATTCACATTACAATTTACCTTGCCATACAGAAGGAAGGTAGGGTACACACATATTTACATCCAGGTAACTTATACATAATTTTGTCACATCTCATTATTGAATACAACACTACCGCTATGTAATCGCTGGAAAAAGAGAATAATAATATTGTCTACACTCTCTACCACTATCAAAAACTTGAATGAGAAACACGAGCCAAGAATGACCAATCAGAGTTCTCGCAGTCGCCACATAGCATCTTCGCTGCTACCGTAGCTGTGATGTATATTCGCTTTCAATCCAGCTTTGGTTGCAGTGTGCTGCGTCTCAGCAAAGCAGCAAAGAATATTGACATCCAGATATTTCTGAATATGCCTTTAACTTACACAAATTCCTGCATTCTGGGTTGGATGTAAATCTCCTTTTCTTCTCTTTTTTTTAATTTTTATGTCAGCAAGAACTATTTCAGGGGCCATATTTTAAGTATTCCTATTCTATGCATCATGCCCCATCTCTGTCTATTCAGCGTGGGGCCTGACTCGGCTCGTCTCTGCCCCATTTTTTGAGGTTTGGACGTTAAATTAAAAATATTTTTGGTAGTGGTGACAGTTCCATTGATACTGTATATATCCCTGCCCTGAGAGAACAGCAACAGTCCTGATGGTTACTTTAGTCTGCAGTGCATTAAAAGTGAATCTGACACACATCTTAATTATGATCTAAACACAGTGACATACAGCCAAGAGGATTCCACAGCACAATGTCTCTATCTTTACTTTGTAGGTAATTAAAAGCAAACAGCCACAGAAAGACACATATCTGAAATCAAAATATTTTTCCTCCCGACTTTATTGCATAACACAAACGTACTCAGATGCGCAACAAAGTGACATTTAAACCAATAGCAAACAGTTGGGTCCCTCACACTTTCAGGTTTCAGGTCACCAGACACAGGTGCAATCAGTGAACCATCATTTTTGTAGAAAGAGGGACTGCTACAACAGCACAGATACACAATATACCAGAAGAGGAGGCTTCTGTCATATGAATAAAACTAAATCATGCTGCCAGACATAAAAATTCAAGCAATCATCCTACGCCCATTGCCTCAGAAATAGAAAGTGAAAAAAGAAAGAGGAAGCACAGAAAACATTATTAAATAAACAAATAAATTATCACAATTCCCTCAGACAATTACCTGGAAAAATATCACCACACAAGCGAGGATTGGTATAGTGTGACAGTTATGTGAGGTCACGAATTTCAGCATACCAATAAAAATGTCAATCAAGCACATCGTGTATTCCACTGTCGTGAGAAGAGGTCAAATTAGAAAAACACCTGCATGGGTGTACCACAGGTGTTGCATTTGATAGCTTTGCGCAAAAAGTTGTAATTATGAACAAAAAATTTCAGAACAGATTGAAAATGAAAAATATATTATTACTGTAATGAAAGTAGAACACGTTATTTTCCAAATGACACGAGCATGTTTGCATAATAAGGTGTGTGCCTTGAAATTTGTCTCGGATAGAATAACTTTTCATAAATCAAGAAGAAATATCACACGTTGGGTCTAGAAAGAACTTTATAGAGAAGCAAGGCCATCTTTTCGCGGAGATATATAAACTGCTGATCTCTTGTGTTACCACAAAGAGATGTCATCTGAAACTCAATGATTAGTTGGTATGCAGATTGAAGTGTATAAAGTAGACCTCTTCACTGAGGTGGTCTTTTGTCACCTTATTTCCGCTAACTAACTAACTAACCCTAACCCTAACCCTAACCCTATTACAGTGCGTCATAAGAATTGACTCTTTATGTGCTTCTGCTTTTCCATTTTATGAAATGTCACAAACTGAAATACAGCCACTGATCAAATTACGCATGTAATATGTAGCATGTTTGCATGTAGGCAAAACAGCTATTGATGTCAGAAAATCTTGATTTCTTGTTCTTAGTTTTGTTTTATTGATTCATTTTTATCGTGACTCGTATGATTAACACATAAGGAGCATTTTCTCTTTACGCCCCGTGGTTGCATACAGGGGGTTTCAGATTTTGGCAGCACTGCAAACTGCAGCCTCTAAAAAACTGTTTAAAAAAAAAACAACATTTTAGCTGTCGTGAGGGCAGGATTTGTTACTGTCAAATGTTAAATCATGAAAGCTGCCGTCATTCTAATTCTAAATGGCTGACATCAAAATATGACATTCATCACTAATAACTGAAATTATTTCCCCATTACATCCCACTGTAGCTGCTGGAAATATTTGGATGTGATGCCACAGCGTCTACTGATGTATTAGAGGATTCTTAATACACGCTCTACAGAGCTAATATTGTTCACACTGTTTTGTCTTTTTCTTTGTGTCTCTCAGATGGACCCTGTCCAGAAGGCAGTGATCAACCACACATTTGGTGTCCCACAGCCCCTCAAGAAGAAACAGATTATCTCCTGTAACATTTGCCACCTGCGCTTTAACTCAACGGTAAGAAATGTTTTAGTGGCTTTATGCCTTGGTGTTTATAGGAATAGAAAAGGATAGAGAGAGGTTATGAGACTATAAGAAAAGAGAGAATGAGACTGCATGCCAGACTGTGTAATTTACAGCATAAAAACCATCTACACCAAAAAGTGAGTCTAGCCTCAGAGAACATCTTTGTTTGTGCTTCTGCTATTGTCTTGAAAGTTATTTTTTGAAAATATTTTGCTTCCTCAATTACCTCAGCTTTTATCATCTCCACTGAATCACCATGTTTCTGCATACTGTATGTGTGTGTGTGTGTGTGTGTGTGTGTGTGTGTGTGTGTGTGTGTGTGTGTGTGCACCTGTGTAAAAGCAAATGTTTTTGTGTGTGGGTCCCTTTCTGCATTTTTTTTAAATCAAAAGCTAGTCATTTTGGGTTTTTTTTTTTTCTAGTTATGTAAGTAAAAGTAAAAGTTTGTTTTCCTTTCAGTGAAATCTGTATGTGTATGTCTGTCTGTTGTTTTGGTATGAGGGATTAGACAGCAGGGAGAGCTGCCGTTTATCAGCAAAGACCAGAAACAATCAGCAGCCCCAGCAGGAAGCAGCATTCTCTGCTCCTCGTTCCATTTCTCGCATCCCTGCTACCTCCCACATGCACACACACACACACACGCGCGTACTGTCCACGTGCACACCAGCGCACACACATACACTCACACACACACACACACAAGCAAACGTCCCATGACATTTTATGCATATTCACATAAACAAGTAGTTAATAGTCCAGAAAGCCTTAAGACCTCTCATGTCTGGGCACAGTAAAACACACACACACAGGCACACACACATTTTTTTTTCTTGGACCCCGTCTTCAAAGAAGGGCTGAGGCACAGGAGACAAGGAGCTGAGGGGGGAGAGGAGACTCAGACGTGCTCTTCACACACTAGAGCAAATCCCATTCCCTGAATCTGAACGCCGACTTAAAGAGGAGTGTCAGGTCTGACTGTAGCTTTATCAGTCTCTCTGAGAGCATGAATACTTTCCTCACACTCCCATGAACCCTCCTCAGAGTTTGCTCAGATATTATATCAAGTTATCCTTGTGCATAATTCTCAGAGGGAGAATAAGTAAGTTTTCTCTGCTGCTCAGTATAGCACAAATTTACTTTATAAAGCAATATAGAACAAGCTAAAATCATGTTTTTGCTGACCTCTTGTGGTTCAACCTCTCATCTGCTCATCATCAACACCACTCTGCTGAATGTGAAACTCAGCAGCCGGTTAGCCTAGCATAGCATAAAGTCTAAAAAAATTACCCAGCACAGAGTACCCCTCAAAACCACAACATCATTCTTAACTTTTGTGTTTTGTACAAATGAAATAACAAAATGTAATGTGTTAATTAGTGAGCTTTAGATGCACTATTAGGGGGATTCTGTTACATTAAGACAAATTAAGCTAGCTCTCTCCCCCTGTTTCCAGTCTTTGTGCTAAGCTAACCACCTAACCAACTGCTCACTGTAGCTTTATATTTACTGTACAGACATGAGAGTGCTATCGATTTCTCATCGAACTCCCTGCATGAAAGCAAATAAGCATATTTCCCAACATGCCAAATGATTCCTTTAATGTCACAGCAGAGAAACACCTGAGCGGGCCGAGGTTGTCCAACTGCTATTCCGTTTAGCCTAAATACCCTAAGGCATTTCTGCTGAAAGCATAAAATGCCTTTCGATGACACAAAAATAGCAAATGCAATGATGTGAAGGAGTGTTACTATTACAGCATTTTGCATACTAATGTAGATCATCACGTATCTCTGTCATATTTCTTATTTTTTTGTTTATTTTCAGCCCCTGTGGGTTTTGTCTGTGAGTGGCTTTTGAGGAAGGCTAGAGGTTGTTTGAAGGTTGTTTCAGTTTTCCATAGAGGTTGATAGATCTCATAGTTTATTTTATGCTTCTTTGATCTTTATGCAGTTTTGTAGAGACGGTAATTATTATCTAAATTTACTGTGTAATGTGTGGGTAAAAGCAATATTTTTTGCCACCATCCTAAGAAACTGTACAGCTCCATGCACTTCCACAATCAAAATAGGTAACCCAGTGATGTTAAATTAAGCAAACCAACTGGTACATCCACTTTATTTTTATGTATTTTCTATTTGTTCAATTTGTTCTATTTTATTTATTTTATTATTTTTGTTTTCCTACAAGCAAGTCATTATTGGTAGAGAGGATCCAGCACCATTTCACAGCCATGGGGCAACATGTTCCACACCTTCTAAACACGTGTCTATCCACCAGATATAATCTGATGTTTACTTTGAGCCATAGGATTGCTTAATCACCTGACATCAAGGATCCCCTAGAAGAGCACTGTATCCTGCTGGCTGTGGTGGTGATGTGAAAACCAAAGCTCATTTCACACCTTGTCCCTCTGCCTCCACTGAGACTCGATTGGATGGAGAGACTGGTGGTGGAGAAGGCGCTGGCTGAATTCGTCACATCACGCTAATCTCCAAAGCATTTTCACAGTAGATCAGTCTCACGATGCACCGAAGTATTCAGGTTGTTTTTACAGATGCTTTGACAGCCGCATTATTTATAGACCTCCACTATATCACACCATTAGCCTCACTAATGTCCAGTGTTCATATTTAACTCCATCCCTCATCTGCTGGTGTTTAACACATGAGACTAGTGGTGGCTGTGTATGTATGTGTGCCTGTAACCTTGTATTTGTGCACTTGCAGTCATGTTATTTATTGCTTAGGGGACTTAAAGGTCCCATGTGTAACATTTAGGGGGATCATTTGGGAGAAATATAATTGTACAACCACCTCTATCGACGCTGCACATCACAGCAGTTTCTTCTGCACTCTTGGAAGGGGAGGGTGAAGCAAGCGGTATTCAGTTGGTTACAATCTGCAGCCTCACCACTAGATGCCACTAAATCCTACACATTGGTCCTTTAATGTGTCTTTGAGGTAATCAGAGAAATTCACATTTTGCTCCTAATGAAAAAGTCTTTCTCTGCATGTATTTATTTGTCACCTTGGAGTCTTCAAAGCAAAGTCCAGTCTCTTACTTGTTTGGCATCTGAGGATTAGCATGATTTATTTCTTGAGAAGTAAAACTGGATGAGAGCTAAAGAAGCATTGCAGCCTTAGAGTCTTACCTTGCTCCACTTTTCAAAACATACACCCTTTGGGGAAAAAAAGCTATTTCATACTTAATCCTTCTTCCTTAATCCATCCATCTCTTAAATACTTAGGGCATGAAAATGTCCATATTACTCAGTATTCTCTATAATTTGTGTTTTTGGGGACATTCAAGTTAAGGTAATTTAGCTGTTATTGTACTGAATTTATTGAATCTGTGGTTGTGTATGTTCCCTCTATAACTATCTCCTATCCAGGCCAGGCACTGATGAGAGCTAATCCCCTGAGGTTGCTTTAGCTTCTAATGAGTGATTTCTGTATTGATTTCTCTTGATATTCTTATGTATCCATGCTTGCTCTGACAACAGGGGCTTTGTTCTCAGATTGAACAGGGTCGTGAGAATGATGAGAATGTGAAAGTAAATCGTGATCCACCCAGAAGGAAATTTGTGTGGACGTGTTTATTGCTGCATCACAGTCAGTAAGAATGTTTCTGATTTGTATTTGTGGGGTTGTTTGCTTGCGAGTGCTCAGATGTGTGTGACATTAGTATGTATTTCCACGTGTCTAGGACTTGCAGAGGCTCTCTCACAGTGCACATTAATAGGGTAGTTGTGGAGATGGGATCCTCTCTCTTGTTGCATATTACACATGCAATTATACCTCTGGCCTCCCAATGTGCCATCGCTGTTATCAGGTGGAAACAGACTCTCCTCCCTGCAGCTGGTGTATGCCGGCGAATATTCAGCCGTGAATTTTAACATTTATTGCACGTGGGCTCCAGCAGATAATGCACCGAGTCAAACACTCCTGTCTGCTTTTCCCTCCCAACCTGGTTTTCTCTCATTTTCCCGCAGAACCAAGCAGAGGCCCACTACAAGGGTCACAAGCACGCCCGGAAACTCAAAGCCATGGAGGCCCAGAAGAATAGGCAGAGACGAGCTGGGGAGGCCTCATCCACAGGACGGGAGAGAGACCGAGACCGAGACAGAGAACGAGATCGGGACAAGAGCAAGATGTCGTCATCGGAGGCAGCTCTTCCCATGATCATGGATACAAGCTTAGTGGAGGGAACAAGTACGTTAACTGACAGAGAGATGGGAAGAAAGCACCTCTTGATGATCTCTCTATCACACTTTGGTTCCTCTAATTCCCCCTTCTGCTCCATTTCATCTTTCTAAATCCCCTCCACCAATCCTCATCCCCTCATCACTGACGGCTTCCAATCTCCTCCTCTTCCTCCTCCTCCTCCTCCTCCTCCTCCTCCTCCTCCTCCTCCATATATTGGCCTCCCTTATCTCTTTCCTTGTGTTCCATTGTGTTACACTTTGAGATTACATCTTCTGTACACCTTATCCTTCACCCTCTCAACTCCTATCCCCTCTGTGTTTCTGTGCCTTGAAATCTCAGCAATTTCAACCAACTCCACACCCCCCAAAACCTCTCTGACCTGGCCCTCTGTCCCTATGCCTTGTGATGGATAGAGGGCTCCGAAGCTGTGGGATTGTGAGATGTCTGAGAGCAAGAGGTGTTGTGTAAATAAAGGGGCTGGCTGAGATCGATTGTAGCCTCACTGGGGTTGTTTTTACCCCCTTTGCCTCTTAATTTCCAGTGCTTGACTCCTCTTTGCTCCCTCCTGCTCTCTCCTATCTATCTCAGTTAGACGGAGAAGGTAGTTGTAGAGCAAGAATTGGTGTATTCATGCAGCATGAAAAGGACGGCCCATAATGCAGGATGAGTTAAGAGGGAGCAAAATAATGGTGAGAGTTTTTATTTGAGGGGCTGTCAGATAGAAAAGAAAGTTGAAAGAAATCAAAGGCACTCATCTTCTTCTATGAAAAGTTAAAATGTTTTCACATGGGTCGTGTAAATACAGACATTTTAACTTTTGATAAAAAAGGAATGTATTGGTTTTCTTTCAGCATAATATGAATGTTTACTTTTCCACACGACATGGCAGGATGAATTGCTCCGATGCCACTTCAACTGCAGAGTGAGCCCATTACCTTCTCATGTTGCACTTGTCTGGGTCCACACTTGTCATTTATCCATCCAAGGTGATGGAAGTGGAGGAGCCGTAGAGCAGTTTCTCTCTCTCTCTCTCTCTCTCTCTCTCTCTCTCTTCTACGTTTCTACTTCATCCTTCCCTCCGCTTCCACCGCCCCAGAGAAGATCACTATCTGAGCAGAATTTCAAAATGCGCTTGGATGCTAGATGGAATATTAGAGAAGAGATATGAAGGTACTGAGAGAAGAGGGAGACAGTTTGTACTTTACTTTACCCTCCCACCCCCTCAGCCCCCATAGACAGATGTGCACATGGATACACACAGGCATACACACTTCTTTTTGCCTTGAGCACTAAGAGTCTCCTTCAGAAAGGAGAAAGTGGACAAAGACTGGGAGCCTGATAACGCTCTCATCAAATCTCATTTTAATATTCCGCCGTTGCAAAGGAGAGCTCTGAAAGAGGGAAGCAGCAGTGGAGACGAAACAAGATGATGAGTGGAAAATGAAAGATAAGATGAAATGAATGAAGGAGACAGGAAGGGAGAGGGAGGAATAAGACAGAAAGCGCGTGGAGTGAAATAGGGGGGTCATTGGAGAGAGAAAGTAGATAAGTCATAGCTAGTTTTTATGCTGTGAATAATTTTACAGTTCCAAGGCAATTTTGTGAGGAGGAACACTCTTTAATAAGCCCAATTGTGTGATTGGCCTAATGTGAAATTGAAATGCAGCAGTGCGAGCCAGTGGTGGCATGCACCACAATGCCAACCTGTAATGGAATAGCGCTCCAAATTAACACTCTATGAAATGAGTTATGTCTGCCATGAAAGTGAAGGCTGGTGGGGAGCTGTCTGAGGGTAATGCCCACATTGTCTGCCATCAGGAACCAATAACACACCTGCCGGCTCTTCCTCTTAGCAGTCTGTCTCCAAATAAACAGACTCTAGACCCACAAGGTCAACTTCTTCAACTCCATTAGAAAAATGCACATTTAGACGCAGGAGGCCATAACAAGTCATATAACACCTTTCCACTGTGAGGTGCTGGATGGAGTTCAAAGTGCACTTTTTCTGAGGTACACAAGAACAAATGATGAGTCCCAAATTACTTTCCAAGTGTATTTGGACAAGTGCCTCAGCGAAATGGATCAAATATTTCAAACTTAGGCATTGTTGCAACATAGTTAAGATAAATAACAGATGCTGTGTCAAGTTAAAGGCCCAGTGTGCCAGATTTAGGGGGCTCTATTTACAAAATTTGGTAGAAATTAAACATAATAATCATAGGATGTTTTCATCCCTGTATAATCACCCAAAACTAAGAATCATTTGTTTTTGTTACCGTAGAATAAGCCCTTTATATCTACAGACACTGCTCCACTTAAACTGGAGTACCAACAGTTTCATGTCAGTTTCATGTTGCCGTGCTGTACACAAACTTTTTTGCCTCTTTCAAAATACCTAAATTTTATCACAGTAAAACTTTCCAAAATCTCTTGCTTTCTACAGTCACTTGTCATTCAGAGCACCACAACAGTTCGTAAGTACAGGAGGGAGACGGGGAAGAGAAGAGACGTTTTCAATCTTACAAAGGGACTAATCGATGCTTATAAACCATGTCCCAGACCTACAAAGGAGGGAGTAAGCGCAAAGCGAGTGAGCAAGAGAGAGAGCAGCAGGCTGGTGCCCAGAGACAGAGGGTCTGCATCAGTCGTGACAAGCATCAATCACCCTCGGCTTTGATTGACTCCACTGTTGAAATCGTCTTCACGGGGACTCTGTCTGTCACCACAGTAATGATGATTTAAAGCAGGGATTTTTCTCCAGGGAAGTTGTTTATGTTCTGAGGCTGCCTTGGATCAGAGCACATCTGCTAAACCAAGCGCTCACTATCTGTATGTGTATAAAAGCATGTGCATAACGAGTCCAATATCCATATTCATTTGCTGTTTGGCTGAGGTTGAGGTTCTCAGCGGATCAGTCTTATAAAAGTGAGATCTCTTCAGATGTGTTTACACTCCATTTGGACAGTTAGAACGTGAATTAAATTGTTTTCATGTTAAAGAAAACTGATGATTGCCAGCATAACATTGATCCAAATATCCATAATTTGCTATTGTTGTTGGTGGTGTTTTAGTCCACCGAGGCCCTGTTGGCACTGCTAATATGCTGGCCTTTGGTCTGACAGTTTACCAATGTTGGTGGCAGTCTCTCTCATCATGTAGATGGTCAGATGGGAAAATGGCAGATGAGATTAGTTTCAGTTTCACAGGATTCACAGTTCTTTTCACTATCACGCTTGTGAAAAGAACAATTATTTCTTTTATCATTCTGTGAGTTATTTTTCAATTAATCAATTAATGTTTGGTGCTCATTACAGTTTCTCAGATGTGTCATCAAGAAGTGATTGTTTTGTGCAAATAACAATCTCAAACTATTTATTTACACGAATATAAAAAAGAGACAAAGCAGCAAATCCTCACATCTGGGAAGCTAGAACCTATGGAAGCCTATTTCTGCCATGAAAAGATGATTAAAATGATTATCAACATTTCTTCTTGATTAGCTGCTTGATTAATGGACTAATCATTTCAGCAATCATTTCAACATAAGAGTAGAACATACTGGTGATTTTTTCTTTTTTCTTTTTGGCAGACCATTAAAATTTGGGCTTTAAAAAAAATGATGATAACTTAAACTCTGTTGAGATAGATGAAATGAATCTCTGCTGAATGAAGACATTCATGATGAGTCTTTGGATTTTCGGAGCACTGTGATTCTCTCAAGCCTCCGTGTCTTCCCCTGTAAGGTTCCTGCTAAATCCATTGATCAGTATCACTCCCCTCCTGAGACTTCTCAGGTGGCCCTGTCTCTCACATAAGCCCAGGATCATACCTACACCTTCCCCCCCGCGATGGAGCTCAGATCCCCCAGAGGTCACTCTCATTACAGCGGGGCGACTGTCTAATCTTGCTCCTATACAGGTTCTTTTTCTTTAGCGGGGAATGGAAGAGGAAGACCCTTATCTCCAATGATGAATTTACTTGGAGACGTAAAACAGAAAATCAATGGAGCGCAGTTGCATTGAGGAGGGTTGTGTGTGTGTGTGTGTGTGTGTGTGTGTGCAGGGAGAAAGTGCACTAAATGAAATGGAGATATTCAGCGAGTGTAACACACAGTGCTCTGGGGTGAAGTGTGTGACTCCCTTGGGAGGGCAATAGGGTGAAGGGGAGATGTGTAATAGAACTCCAGTGACTTATCGGCCCGGCAGTCGATGGGTTTGTTTATATTGACTGAGACTCCAGGTCCACTTGATATTTGAATAGTGAGGCAGAGTGAAAGAAAGGGAGAAAGGAGAAAGGGAGGAGGCTGATGGCATTTACTTGCCTCAACTAATGCTAATCTAGTCTGTTCCACATGCTTTAAAACAAAGGCAGATACTATATCAGAAAATGCCACAAAGCAAGCACTTGAAAAACACTATTAATGTTGGCTTCAGTGTTTTGTTTAAAGAGAAATGGTTATTTGGGTGATTGATTCAGTCGAATATATTTGCACTCAAAAAGTTAAGTCAATCGAGTGTTTTTGCTGTTTAAGCATGCAAGGGGATTTTTCTTGCTATTTATTCGGGTTCATTGTTTTTTCAGCTTTGTTGAGATTATATTAACTGGAATGGAAAAAGCTTATAATCAGTGTTGAAAAGTCTAATCAACTACTCTGTTCATGTTGGAAAAAGTCAGTTTCAACCTCAAAAAGTAAAAAGTTACATAACCTTTTACACTTTCATTACACATATCATGTGTTTTACACCTGTAGTAGTGAATAATTCAAACATCAAAGCTATCAAAGATATTTTGTTAAAGCTGCTATAATCTATATTTTTATAATAACTATGTATCATATGATTACAAGAGGTCTCTTATAGTGATCAACCTTCCTCTTTGGATTCAGCAGGCAGTTGCTTTCTGTGAAAAAACTGACAGTACTCTACTTGCCCAGCACCAAACAGCAGACAGACACAGTTAGAGACTAGCTGGTGAGCATAGAGGAGCATTTAGTAGCTAAACAGCCAGATATTTCCCTCAGGAGTTGGTAGAGGCCAAAAGCTAAAAGAGAGTGAATATCATTCATCATGTGGCCAGAAACAAGACTCCAAATGAATAATAATGTTGTTCCGTAACTGCTGGACGTGTAAATAAGCAACTGTCTCCTAATAAGTTCACATGTCATATAACAAGTTTAAAAAATCCGCATTTTGTTGGTTTTATCCTTAATTTCTACCTTTTTTATGCAGGTCTTCAGTCTGATCTAGAACCAGCCAACCTGGAGGGGAAGCTCGAGGAGAGCCCCAGGAGCTCTGTTATGCTGACGCCAGTATCCGAGGTTTCCTCTGTGGAGTTGGTCACTCTTTCCCCTCCTCAGATTTCACCTTCCTCACAGCTCTCGGAAACCGCCTCAGACACCAGTGCACCCGAAGCCCCAGAGGCCGCAGAGGCCACGGGTGCAACAACTGAGTCGGGCAGCCATGCAGACACATCTAGCACAAATGGGGAGCCACGTACTGATGAGGACAAGGACCCCAAGAAGAGCAAGGCTCACCTCCATTGTCCTGTCTGTAAAGTCACAGTCAACTCTGTCTCCCAACTGGAAGCACATAATAGCGGTAAACAGCTTTTTTGGAAGACTTTTTAATTTGTAACAGATTTTTGGTTTGTGAAAAATTTCGGGGGGACTGAGCATCAAATATAAGCCTGTAATATTTTTTTATTTAACTCTCCCCACCAGGCACAAAGCACAAACTGATGCTGGAAGGTCACAGTGTTCTGCCTCGACGCAGGGGCAAAGTGGTGGCAACTCGTGCAGGCTGCAAGAGCAAGCGGCTGGGCAGCAAAGGCAGTGTTGGGGTGCCCAGCAAGAACTTTCAGTGTGAAGTGTGTGAGATATTTGTGAACTCTGAGACCCAGCTTAGCCAGGTAAGGATCAAAGGGTGGCCATTTCATGTACTACTAACATTGTTTACTTTGTCATGGTCATTGTAAAAGAAAAAGAGTTGGTACAAATTAATGAATGTGAAGTAATTTCTCCGATGATAGCTGAGAAATTGACAAAAATATGTACGTGAAGCAGTGGTGACATGCAAAACATGTAGAACTTTTAGCAGCTCAAAAGACATCAGAACTTTCTTGGCTGTAAAGTATCAGAGTAGGAGGACAAAACGGCAAGAGCTATCACTCTGGCACCTCTCTAGCCTCTCTGTGCTGTATGAAATGAAATATGAGGAGGGAAGCGGGGGCTTGGCAAAGTCTTGCAGATTTGTCAAGGTATACTAAAGTGAGAGTGTTCCTAACCTGATAGGATTTTGTTCAACAGGACATAGCTGTTGACTCTGCAGGGAAAAGCAGTCTAGCCCAGTCGCATCAGGCTGTGAAGAAGATATTGCGTATAATTACTTCACCTCCACAGACAGATGATGTGGTCACAGAATTAATCAGAAAACAGAACTGCCCGCGCATAGTTAGCAATTATCTAACACATCAAAACCGATATTACGCATTGAACTTGGACCAGACTGATCTCTGTTACAATTACAAAAGCTATCACAAATGATGTGTATTAAAATGATAAATATGAATGATGGGATTTTAAATACCTCACTTAATCCGAGAGACCATTTTAACATCACCTTGACGGAGAATGGCCTAAATCAAAGCAGCAGTTTCATTTACAGCCACATGAATGAAGCCATTGAAAGCAGGTTGCGAGTCTGGAGTACATTTAAGCAGCTATTTTACCACATTAGACAGATATCATCTGATGCTAAACTAACTGCAAAGCTCTTCAGTGAGCAGGCATTTATTTACCACTCATTATTCCAAGCTGCTAATGCCTTCTGTATTTAATTTTCTGGTTACATTGGCATCAAACCAGGTTGAGGGAAGTAATTTCTCCCCTTTGATGTTCATTAAATGCCACATCTGACTGAAGGGACTGTCTTGGATGCAAATGCTGGAGTGGAATGTGAAAAAGATACAGGATATACTGGCATGTTTGAGCAGCCAGGCAGCTTTTAGCCTAAAATACATTCCACCAGTCTTACAGAAACATCCCCTATCCCAGGAGGACATAAGCCTGTTAGTACTGCAGCCAGAGAAGGACATATTGTGGCTGCAGTAGGAAGTAATGTGATGTAATTTCTGTGCACTTCAGTCATACTCAATGTGTATTCATTATTAATTCAGCAGATAACATTTGAAGTCGTACCACTATGGTACAACAGATGCTTGTTAGCTCTCGCTGATGATATTTCTGCTGGTCTCTGCAGCACATGAATAGCAGAAGGCACAAGGATAGGCTGGCCGGAAAACCACCCAAACCCAAATTTACCCCCCACAGCAAGAGCCAGCCAAGCTCCAGCTTAGCGGTAAGTCTCAGCATAAAGACACAAACAAACAAAACACTGTCACGCAAATATGCGTGCATGCACACACACTCAAGGAAGACAAACAGAACATAATTGCCTTTCTCTTACAGCAGATATGCTTGAACATGCAGCACACATGTTCCAAAACTGGAATAAATTCAGCCCAGCTTGTAAACTAATGCATTTTTTAACACCAGTTTATCTTTGTTACAGTTAACTGATTTGCCCCCAACAGACATACAGTTAAAAAACACACACACACAGATTTCGTGACATTCCGCTCAGGGGCTTTTTTGTCTTGGTGAGGCAGCATGCTTGTGTTCCTGCACTGTCATAGAGGTTAAGCACACAGTTGTACTCAGTGAGTCCCCTACCCCTGAGACAGGTCTAAAATAGTCCTGCTCTCTCCCACTGACCAGCTCTGACAATAGCAGCCTGAATCAGCACTCCAGATTAATCACTTCTCTGCTCCTGTCATATACACACCTCCCCACCTTTCCTTCTCCCCATACTACTCCTCCTCCTCCTCCTCCCCCTCCTCCTCCTCCTCCATCCTACAGAACGTGAGATGGAGTGGCTATGCAGGCGTGGCTGTGTCTGCCATGAAGAAAGCGTTCAGCCAGTACAATCTCACCTCCCTCTCTTCGCAGGTCAGTGGCAGGAGAGGCTGAGACTGGGGTTGGATTGGAGGGCGAGAGCTTCAGATGGCTGAACTTTAGGCCTGGCCACGGGCAGGGGACTGAGCAGAAATAATGAAGAAATCATTGATCTTTTTTGTTGTTGTTGTTGTTGTTGTTGTTGTTGCTTTACATGAGGTGCTGCTCATTTTACTCGCTGGTGGTGATGTCAATAGAGTTGTGAAGTGGAAGGAGTTATTTTGGGTGTTCCTGGTTATTGGCAGAAAAAATCCCATTTATTTTTTCCGTATTACATCCACCTATCCATCCATCCATTTTTCGTAACCACTTATCCTTATCAGGTTAGCAGGGGGCTGGAGCCGATCCCAGCAACATTGGGCGAGAGGCAGGTTACACCCTATACAGGTCGCCAGTTCATCACAAGGCCAACACATAGAGACAAGCATTTACGCTCACATTCACACCCACGGGTCAAAGTTGTCAGAGATACAATCAACATTAAAAAAAATAATGGGAAGAAGGTAACAGCTCCCAAGATACTTTCATCCAATCACAGAGCTTAAAATTCAAATGTGACATCTCCGACAGGAAGAGGGAGCTAAAGATTGCACTGTCGAGATATCAATAATACAATATGCAGCTTAAATCAATTCACTTTTGAATTCTTGGTTCTGTTTTGATTAATTCAGTAACTATGGTGTTGTTTCACAAATTCAGAGGTGAAGCATTCTAAATCCACATCTGATTTATGCCTCTGACTGACTTCTCTGTAGAACTGGCTGCTTGGGCTCATTGATATTGTAGTATTTTAAGCTACACCTCATACCAGACTAATTCTCCTGTAGAATCCCATGTTTTTATGTCAGACAACATTGAGGATAGCATTTAAACATTTAGGGAAACACTTCCCTCCCACTTCACAACTCTATCGATGGACATTAGCTCAGTCTGTTGATCTTTGGACAATTTTTACATCTTTTTATATCATGGAATTATTTTGTTTGTTGACAGTTGCCTGAACGAGAGATCTGCATCTTCTGTGCAGCAAATACTTCCATCTATTGTAGGCTTGAAAAAGTTTGTTCATTCACAGTCGACAGCAGCTGCAGTCAGCTTGGATTCATAACACACTGGATTAAAATTGCAGCCCTGAGACACAGCAGGAAGAACATATTAAAACATTCATAAAACTTTTGCAGTCAAGTCTACTCTCACCTGTATATTCAATTTGTACCAAAACAAGTGTTGCTTTGCTAATAAATTGCTAAATATGCTACAAGGGAGCAAGAGTATGTGTGGTAAGTAAGTATTGTATTCAGAAATTCTGTTGAAAAAATATTTCCACCATTTTTTCCAAGCAACTGCTGTTCTCTGTGAAAGAGCAAATGTTTTAAAACCCAACTTTCAAGGCTACAGGGGCTAGTATTTGACAAGAAGGGCATTGTGGTTTGAAAATTCTTTTGGCAGCTTGTGGGATACATCCATCTTAGCAAATCTCATCGAAGCTAATATCCATGCAATATCATGGCCATTGAATAATGAGGCATTTCACCTCGGGTTAAAAAAAAAAAACGTACTTTTAACATCCTAAAGCTTTAAAGTGAATGATTGTCATTTAACCCTTCTCCTGGCTGAAATAGGCTGAGGTGTATCCATACTGTAGTCCTAGCCTTAACCTATTAGCATATCTATTGAATGCAGCAAGCAAGTATGGAGCAATGTATAAGAATGTATTCCTCTTTGTGTGCAAATAAGGACCATGTGTTTTCCCAGTCAAAGTGCTCTGCCTTCACTGTGTTCTTCTCTCACTTCTCACCGTTCACCCTCCTGTTTTCTCCAGACCAAACTGGCCTTGCAGAAGCAGCTGACCAAGAGCTTGACAACTGGCTTCCTGCCCAACCCCCTCACCCCGCCAACTCTGTGCACGGTGGCGACTAACCCTCTGGCTCTACGCCACCCAGTGGGCACAACCACCTTCATCCAGACCCCCTTTCTGGGCCCTGCACTGTTTCGGCCTGCCCCGGGGCCACTGCGGGCCACACACACTCCCATCATCTTCTCCCCCTACTAAAGACTTGACCCACTTCTTATTTGAGCTCCACCCATGTCCCTTTACCAAACCCCAGGCCCTTCTTTAGTGTGACCCACATGACAAAGGCCACACGCAAACTATGCAGCCCACCTGACTTACGCTGGAAAGAGTGCACAAGTCCTGACGCTCAGTAGGTCATTAGGCCTGAGAGCTGTTCCTATCATAAAGGCCAAGATCCCCCATCATGCCTTCTTTCTGCTCCTCTTATCATGACCTAAGGAGGAGGACAGGCCTCCAGACAGTGACTGGTGCACAGAGGCCGCTTTTATAGCCATTTCATGGGTCAACGTGGTTTGGATTATGGATATTATTGTGTAATTTATTAGAGAACAAATATAGACAAGTCTAGATGTATGTTTAGTGTGGTTGCCACATAATAAGGTCCCTTTACTTGATGCTCTTTTAAAACATTTTTAACTTATTGGTTTGGGGGTTTTATGAAAGATGGAAAGATCATAGTTCATTAAAGCAGCTGAGCTTCGAGTCATCCTATCCTACAGCTTGGCAAGCCAGTCTCACTGATCAGTGTTTCTAACTAACAAGCTTAAAGGATCATCTGAGGTTGATTTCTGCCATATTTCATCTCGGATAGGGCAATTATCAAACAACTCTCTGCACAAGTACTCCGTGTCAACTTCAAACATTTGTATGTGAAGCTAAAACTACATACTATATGTCCATGCATTAAAACCCTGTGAACACCATTTAGCACCTCCAGCCCTCGCCCAAACAATTTCCTCGAGCTGTGAACTCATATAATGAAAACATTTCTTTCTCTCTTTCCTTCTGAGTCACAACCACAGTCACAGCCCTCCAGATCTACAGATATTTTTTTCCGTTCCTTTATCCCCAGGATTAAGGACTCATTAAGGTCCAGAAAAGGTCAGCTTGTCAAGTTGACTTAGTTTCAATTTGCAAATCTGTTTCCGGAATGATTTTATTTTCTTTTGCTCCAGTGCATCTTTCACACAAATGCAGCTTGAACATTATGTTCTCACCAAGCTAGAGGCATGAAAAATAATTTTTTCAGCTATCAATGTCTTACATTGCAAAATGCCATTATTTCTTTCCCCTTATGACTGCTCTTTTTTTTCCCTCTTCCTCTGTCACCCCGCTGTCGTCACCTCACTGTGACTCTCAATTTGCTGTGGCGTTATCTCAGCATGAGATGACGATGAAGGTGATGATGATGATGAGGAGGAGGAGCAAGGAAACACCCCCCCACACACACACACACACACACACCCTCAACCCCCAGCTCGACACATGCACACACACATAATGAAAACACAATGGATAACTTGAAGACATGATGAGATTTCAAAGCTCAATGAAAAGTTTGGATGACAGAGGGTGGGGAGGCTGCTCAGCTGGTATTTGATTGACATCCTGTTGCAGTGTCTGCGCACAGCGTGGGAGGGAACAAAGCACAGTGCCATGGCAACCACATTAAAAGCACCTTAAAACTGATTTACTTACAAAAGCAATGAAAATTGTGTTGATATTCACCTTTTTTTGCTCTAGGTGTATGTTTTTACAATCCCATGTCAATTTCAGTGAGAATTTTGCTTGGAAAAAACAAACAAAAAAAAAACAATCAGGTGAGAATGATCACACTATGGTTTATCCATAACTAAGACAAGTCTCACATTTAAAGCAATACATTCAGTATGTTTTATGTTTATGATGTGTTATCAGTGTGTCAATGGCTTTATCTATTCTATACTGTACACACGTATAACGATGTATTATGTACTCCAACACAGCCAAGGGCCAACTCTGAGTTGTCAGCAAAGAGTCATTTGAAATGCAGGGTTGTCCTGACGGCGCTGCCCTTGATGCTTGATGCTCATGGTCAGTAGCCACATGTTGTGACTCTGGGCTGAGCCATTTCCATTTATAGCTGCTGCTCTGTGCTGCGGAAAGGGTGCTTCAGCGCCATATGACATTGCTGTTTCACTTTTTAGTGGAGCGGGAGAACTTTTGTATGACTTCCACTGAGCAAAACAATGTTACGTCAGAGACAAGTGTTTGGGATAAGTGTCACAAGTGCAACATCAACTGTCATATTTCTGTTCATGCCCATATGCTGTCAACCCCCGACCCCCTCCTCTCCCTCCCACCTCCTCTTCCCACCCAGATTATCTACTGACACTCAGCCCTCCCTCTGCCAAAATGGACTGTCACATAAGGACTTGGAGCATACACATCATCTTTCCTCACACTCATACCAAATCATGTTCTCTTTAAATTACAGTAATGGAGCAAATCCTATGCATTTCTCATTGTGCAATATGTATAGTTGTCTGTGATGCAGCAGTGCCATCTGTCGTGAAAACCCTGTAATTGCCATCCAATACTAGTGCTTCTACAAAACCTTTGATTCTATGTACATTTCTGTTTAAGGACGCCCAAGTCTTTCTGGGTAAGCGAAGCCACCCGGGTCTACCCGCCATACCGATGTGATTCTCCCCAGTCGCACTACTCAGTGAACCAGCCAGCCTTTAATCTTCACTGTTCGTTTGTTTCTATCGCTCAGTGGGAACTCTGACTTAAAGAACTGAAACTTTCTTAAAATAAAGAATCTAGAGAAGGCAAATTATATGTAGAAATCATAGAGTAACTATAGAGATTTTATCAGAGTTGCTATTGTTATCTGTATCATAATGAACTGCTATCATAGAAGAGAGTAGGTTATGTTATTGTAGGCTCTGTGCAGCATACAGGGACAAGAAAAATGCTTTCTTTCTTCTTTTTTTTCTTTGTTTATTTACATGGTTTTACCAACATGTTTTTTTTAAAAGTACAAGAGAAAATATTTAAAACAAACTTTTTTGAGTGAGCTTTTTTTTTTTCTCTCCTTGTTGACGGTGACTGAATTAATAATGTAATTCAAGGCCTTTTTAGACAGTATCCTAAAGTCACATTAGACAGGCCTTCTCAGGGGTGACAGGTTGAGCAAATGCTAACATGACCATCCATTCAGGGTATCCCTCCATAGCTCTAGAGAGCAGGAAACACTGTACATATGGATGGATTGACAAAAAAACTTACAGTGCTGTACCATAGAAAGGGCAAGTGATGGATTTTGGAAAATAAAGCTTTTAGAACTTGTAAAAAAAAAAATGTATTAATGATTATGTGAATGTGTGTGGGTGTGGGTGCACTTTCCATGGGTAAAAACAAAACAGCAACATCCCAGAATGTAGTACCTTGATTCAAATTGATATTTGAGCAATAAAAATATGTGTGTGGGTGTGTGACAAAAAGGCTAACAGATGAGTGCTAATGAATTAACAGTGGCAACAAGAATGCTCAGATTTACAAAAAGTCTTAAAATTGCACTTGCACTCATTCTTTGATTGTTATGGTTGGTACAGTTAAATGACATGCAGAAAAAAAAGAAAACGCCACTGCTTCAAAATACAAGTTAGCAAGTAGATTCAAAATCAAAACTGAGCAGATACAGCTCAAAGAACGTTCATATGTGATCCTGCATTTGCAGGTGTAGACTGGCTTCTCCACTCTCACAGCATCTGTTCATGTGGCAACCCACAGCTACTCATTTTCCAGCCATTTCAGGAAACAACTTGTGACAGCAGGACTGGTGTTTAGCCAAGACACAATGGTGAAAACAAATAGAAACAAGCAAAAGCCAGTGTGTCTAAACTCTGTTGCATCTGTGGCACACAGAGGAGTGATATACCTGAGTGGCTGATGTGGTTTAGAGACAGGCTAATCTCCTTTAACTACAAATGATTCTCCACAGATGGCCATTGGATTGGCTCTAGCTACTGCAGAAAGGTTTGGTACCAAACAATGAATCCACCTGAATTGTAAAGCAGCAGCTCACTGCTGTATTCAACATTTACTGTGTGTTCACCAACATGTCTCTGAGTTGCCGAGCACCCAGTCGTCACTAAAGCCAACCAAGAGGAGCATCCTCATATGTGATAAACTGTGACTCTATGCTTTTATCTATATCACAGGACAATCGTGTATTTAGCTGTGTATTAATTTCCCAGTTTTCTTGTGTATTTGAAGTAAAGCCCCTGGATATATTGATTGATGTTGTCCTCTGTGCCTTAGGCCATCACGCCAGCGCGTCCTTTGTGGAAACAGTAGATAAGCACAAACAAAGTCCAACGCATCCTGTGGTGCCAATCAAAGAAAAACCATTGGATCCCCTACACTTACTAAAGCCGGTTTATGGCAGAAGGACACGATGACCTTGCTATGCTGTGACACTGGTGTATCCGCTGTATTGATCCTGTAGCTTATCTGACTGCTCTCCATGGAGGGAGTGACACCCTTATCTCCTGTTCTGGTGGCCAGCCACCACTCCTTAATGCAAGAGTCACCCCTTATACACATTGTTTCTGTGTGTGTGTGGTAACTGAAAGCAAATGGGTGATTTATAAGATGGAAAAGAAAATACATCTACATTTCTTTGGTGCCACATTTTGCTTAATATTGTATGTGAACTATCATGACTGATAATGTAACGTAATGGCTAGTTATTTTACAGTATGATTACTTAATATCTAAAATTTTACAGTACAATCATGTACAGTAATTATTAGGTAAATAATTAGTCTGGTGTGTGCTATTGCAAAAATATACAATTATTTTAGAGTTTAATTATGATCTGCTGCTGATTTTATTTGATTTTTTACATATTTGAAACATGATGTTTTATTGATATTATTTTATTTTAGTGATCCATACCCACAGTACAATTGTTACTAGAGTATATTACGATTATTTCATAGCTGTCATTACAGGTCAGTTCAGTTTTTGAGATTAATTGGTTGCATCTCTGGAGTGTAATTACTCAATATAAAGATTTTAACATGTTTATACTTTCTTCTCATTATTTCTTGGCACTCATCACAGAGAATTACCATTTTGTAAAAACAATTTCGACAGTATTATGAAGAACATACATATCAATGTTGTGTACAGAGCCGTTACTAATCCTGCAGTGATGCAATTGAGGGTAAAAAGCCAAAAAAAAGATGAGAGAAGGAGACAGAAAGTTGAGTTAGCTGAGCAGTGGAATAAATCAATTTCTTTTTCAGCTTCCACAGTGTCTTTATTTAGTCTTTTACTGAGCTTAAATTGTCTCTTTATTGACTGGTGGGAGACAATGTGTCAACACGTCCCACTGGATAATGTCAAAGGTGTCAAACTCAACATACTCGCCTTTTAGTTTGTGCGAACACGCTGAATGCACAAACTATAAGGAACAACCAAGATCCAATTTTTGCACGGTTCAGAATGTCTTAAGACTCATTTATCCCAGATTAAATGTGCTTTCAGTACAAATGATCTGTCTCAGAGGCTCGTGGGAAGCCAGCATGACAGCTACCATTTGACATAACTGATGGCTTAAGAGCAGCTGATATTTCCAGCCCACAGAAAAATAAAAAGCCTTGATAGCACAGAGAATAAAGGTAGCGCTGCCATTTCGTCAGTATGGGTTCACCCCTGTGTGGAATTGTTTTATTAATCTGATGCTTCGTGGTGGTGGCTGTGAAAAGAGGAGTAGCTTCCAGGGTTGAAGTCTATTTTCTCTTCACAAACCAAAAAAAAAAAAAAAAAAAACAAACAAGGGGGGATAAAATGTTATCTATTTTATGGGTCCCCCGGGAGGGCTGGATGCTCAGTCGCAGTCATGAGACACTGTCATGCAACAGTAAAAGAGTATTACTAGTAGCAACACAAGGGCATCACCTTGTTACCCTGTGACTGTGCCAGTGTGAATTTCTCTTTTGTGGTCAGTGTAGTCTGAAGGAAGAAGAAGGTTCATAAATCACACAGGCAAGAGACAAATCGATCCCTCACTCTGGCACACTCACAGTGTGTATTTCACATTTTGTGTTGTGAATCTTGTGAGGTTTTTTTTTTTTTTTTTTTCCCATCTGGGTGACACAGAGACATGGAGGCGTTACACAGACAGACACTGATGGGAGAATGTATTGATAACTTACAGGAGACTCTTCTCTCGCTGTCAGAACTTGGAAACATAAAATGAACACCGCTGTGTGCTGCCAGAGTCCAAATGTGTGATACAATAACCGAACCATTTTGAGTGTAGTAACATCAGCGCAGTGGCTCAGTTCTAGTCATTAAAAAGAACAGGATTGAAATGAGATGGTACATGATAGTACCCTGTGGGAAAACTAAGGTGAGTGTAATATAATTTCATAAATGTTCCACTTGAGGTTTTCTCATTATCTTGCATTAACCTCTCCAGTCAACATAATTTCCTCTGCTGAAACATCTCTGACCTTTTTTTCCCTACCATACTGAAACTGGTTTATATTTTTTAAGCCATTGCACAGATCTGACGTTTCTGACAGATACAGAATACCAAACTAATTCATGTTCCAGTAACAATTTTCAACCAGGTTTACTGACTAACTGAATACAAAACTGGTTCTGTGTTTTAAGACGAAACTGATGTGTCAGTTGAGGGGTTAAAAAAAGGAGAAAAAAAAGCATTTAATCAGTTGTCAGCACAAATCGCTCCACAGTATTTCCAATAATCAGTGAATCACTGGCACAGCTGGAATCATTTCTCCCGTTTGTCATAAATGTTTCACATTTGTTTATTCCATATTTGAATTTTGTTGGCATCAAAAGTCATGGTGTACATTGAAGTTAGCTAACTGCATGACAGTTGACAATTTTTTGCCTGCCTGATTTCAGTTTTCATTCAGTTTGATTTTAAATCTTGTATGAATCAATTAGTATCAGTGGATTTCTTTCAAGGGAGATGAAAGACTATATTGTTAATTACATGCCAACCCTTGCTTCCTCCTCATCTTTTTATGTGACAAAAAGTGTTAACATAAATATACAAACATACCACAAAGCTTTTGAAGCTTCTGTCCAAAGAAAAGTGAATTAAACCATCAAAGGAACAAGGGCTCGATGTTACCAAAAATGATATCCCTTCCAAAGAAACATGACTTCATGTGTTCATTGTAAATCTATATTACAAGTAGATTTTGTTCAGTGAACATTATCATGGGGTATCAATGTTGGTTTTCACATTGTTGCAATATTACAGATATTTAACGATATTTATTATTCTTTAGATGGACAGGATTTAGGTGGACAGGATACGTAAACACTGCTGTCGCTTTCAATTGTTTTATTTTAAAGGTTTTAACAGAAACATATGTTTTTTTGTCTGACTTGACTATCTAGTATCTGTGTTAATATCAATAAAACGTCACTGATATCAGTACTCTCACAAATAACATTACTGATGTCAGCATTTATATTATTTGTATTAATAAAGAGCTGTTATAAGAAGAATTTTCTGGTCCTTTCTACTCTGGTACACGTTAAGACAGACATGATAGCAAACACTTTCAGTGAATACCTAAATAAATCATATTTTTACAGTGTTAAATGAAATATTTTTTATGTACTGTGCACATTTAATTGTTGATTTTTATTTCCATGTCTCTCAAGGGCCTTCATGCGCGACCAGGTTATACAAGCAATTTTGTCTATTTTTAGTTTCAGGACACTTGAGAACACACAATTGGAAGAAATCAGTGCGCTTCTGTAAATATTATTGAAACAAGAGATCCCAAGGATATGTAATTGTGTACACATAGATATGTCCCTTAAAATGAAACTGCACAAGAGCATCTACCTTGTTTTCCTGGATGATCAGAGACATCTACTGGCCATGAAATATACTACTATAATATACTATACTATGTAAACTAGCTGAGAATCAGTGAATAGGATTTAGTTTATTTTAATGTTTGCATATGAGCTTGTCTGTCACTAAACTGCAACCATTTCTCGCCCCTTACATTTGAGGGTATATGTCACGATTCACCAGATCCCTTCAAGTCCTTGATCACTACTCTGAGGTGGTTTTTGTGATGCCTGAAATATTCAAATAGCCAATAATTAGCACAATGAGATAAACTTGTGCTGTATTTTTATTACTTCATTCTTTGCAGTACAACCAAGGTTTCTGGTTAGGCACAGAAAAAGATCATTTAATTTGTTTACCAAACATGCAAACAAATATCAAGTGAACACACTTTTTCTGGATATTAATACATAAAAGCTTCATATTCACACAAAAAAAGTTGATACATGTATGATACATAGTGTTGATAGACTCTGGCATAAACACATAAATGTTTAAAACAATTTCAACAAATGTGCCCCTTTCAATGAGACAAACATTAATAGCTGCTCAGTTTTTGACTCATGGTATGGTTAATTTACCGCTTAGTAAAAAATATACCAAATTCAGCAGTAACTGTAACCAATTATAAGATGACTCATGTTGTTGATGCTACAACATTTTACGATGAAATGTGATGTCTTTCATGTGTTGCAACCAGAAAAAAGTAGCACCTGAGTGTGCAGAATTCAACTTTCATTTGAATGTCTTTTATCTCATATTTAAGTTTCCAAAGCCTGTACAGAAGGCAATATGTGGTAAGGAATGTCAATCATTCACTGTACAACAGCCAACAGTGAATATCAGCAACGAAGATATACACTGTAACAAATCTCCAGATCAACAAACAGCACAGTGACTGTACATCATCAATAATGCATCAATAAAATCTACTCCGCTATCATATCTTTTAAAACAAGTGAAATTCAGCATTTGTGTGAACAAAAACAAAGTTTGTGACTGGTGCCATTCCTGATTCAGTCCGTGTATACATGTTTCGTGCATGTAAATAAAATAGTAGCCAGTGTACATGTGTGCTGGATCCTAATTGATCTATACAGTGAGCGCCAAGAGTCTGATATGTCCAAACTCTAAGTATAAACTGAGATCAAAATGTTGATTGTCAGTCGTTCAAGAACTACATTATGTTGGTCCAAATATGACTGCTGATATCAACAGTGGTAATTGTAAAGAACGTGGATGAATGGTTTGACCATAATCCAACCGAATAAAATGGGAATGTCAAACAAAAACACCTTGCATTCTTCAATTTCTTGGCTGATATGGCAAAAGATCAGCATTTTCAGTTCAGTTATAATAAAAGGAAGTATTTGACCAAAACATCAAATATGGATGCCATACCAATACCTGCAGTACTCACTGTATATAAATATCCATACAATCATCACGCCTTTTCTCTCATCATCACTTCACCACATTCTCTAAATCAAAGTTCTCAATTCTTCATTTTATTCTTTAGCAAAAACCGAGTTCCCTTTAACACACCTCTTCTCCCTTTTTCCACCCTCTTGAACGTGACATCAGTGTCTGGTCATTCAGCTGTCTGTAGACCCACTACCCTTATTCTTATTGCGACTGAGAGGGAACGTGGACTTGCTCTGTGGTTGGGTCATTTTGCTTGCCAGGTAGACAAAGGGTTCAATCAGTGTGCGCCGGTCCACCACCGACACCTCCCACAGACGCACCTTCTCATTCTTTGCCCAGTTCTGGGCCATGTTAGAGTCAACTCTCCTCTCATCCTGCTTGTCCAGCTTGTTACCAAGCACAACGATGGTCACCTGTGGATGAGGATCATCAGGTTACCTTCACATCAATGTAAGGAAACAACATTCAAAGTAATACTTTATAGATTTCATTCCTGTACATGACGTCATTGGAACAGAAAAAACTTTCTAGGGCTCTCTGGATCCCCTCTAAACTAAACTAGCCCCAAATGAACCTTCTCAATTTAAATGGGTTCAGTCTTCACCTCTTTCTTGTCTCTGTGACGGTCGATGTCTTTCTTGAGGGCCTCCATCCGTTTAAAGGACTCTTTACTGTCAACGCTGTAGACAAGTACAAAGCCATCTGCAAAAGTGTAGTAGTGTCGAGGAAACTCCATCCCATCCCGGAGTCCGCGGGTGTCATAGAAGCGGACCTGCTCTCTTGTGCCACGGTCAGTTTCTATGGAGCCAATGTAAATATCCTCCAGGGTCTCCATGGGCTCTGAACCTAACAGTGGATAAACATAGACAGGTGTCATATGGTGTGATATACTGCAAGACAATTACTTGTTATTATTACACTTTAACTTAAGCCTTTCCTTACTTGAAACAAATAGTAATACACTTTGTATGACAGGGTGTCAGTGGAGAAGAATATATGTAATAAATCTGTTCAACATTACACATTTGTTCAGGTTACAAATTTCAATAATTTTAGCAAACAGAATTTAATTTGGCAGCTATCATGCCAGCAATGGTTAAGCAAGTGTCAGCTAACAATTAATTCCAAGGAAACTTTAGTAAGTGGAATGTTTTAATGTGTATAATATTAATCCACAAAACTTAAAAAGACACAGTCATGTTATGTTATTCTTCTAGAGTTTTATCACAAGCTCTATGTCACCCTGTGTGCTCATTATGCTGTCAGCTGCTCATAGTAAATTGTAGCTGCTCCTTTAAGTGTCTGATTGAAGGCAGAGCAGTGTTTTGATGTTGCAGGAGCCTTATTTAAAATATTTTAAACTTTTATCTGTAATAGGCTTAATAAAGATTTAAGCAGTTGCAAAGAAATGTTTTTTTCTCTTCATGCACAAGTTCACTATGTGCTGAATTGTACCTATAATGTGATGAAAATAGCATACTTTGTTTGTTCGGTTGAGTATTCATGCATGTGTTATTAGATTATCTTAAATGTACCAGTCTGTCAGGAAGAATAATTGTCTATCAAACTCAACACATTTAATATGTAACGTCAGTAATTACACAAAGAACAAAATGTAACACATCCCTGACAATACACAGCAATGAAAATGGTAAAAGTTATACCTGCAACATGATTGGCATACAGTAGTTGTTCCAACACAGCCGTTTTACCAACTGCAGCCTGGCCACACACCACCACTTTACAGCTTTTGCCCATGTCTCACTTTCAGGTCAGAAGACCTGTTTTACGAAGAACAGATGGAAAACTGTTGAATCAAACACTTCATAACGTTATTCGTTACATTGTCAGTGCAAAGCATAGCGTTGTACTACACCTGCGTTTTGTGCAGCAACTTTGTTAAAACTGTATTTTGTTATAAACAATTACTAACTTAGAATAAACAGCTAATATTTTTTAAAAATGACGTTCGTTCGTTGATATATTACAGTAACGTTAGCTAGCCCAGTATGCTAACATCTCTGCAGGAAATAGCTTAGCATTAGCTTTCTAAGAGAAACAGAGCCGATACCACACACCACGTAGCTAATGTAACCTGAAACTCTCTAACGCGGCCAAAACACGTGTCTTCAATAAAATATACAACGGTATTAGCTACCTGTGGGTAGATATGTGTTGGCTATGAGATAATTTCCACTTGCAAGCGAACAGCTTTTCTTACCTACTTCCTGTTTACAGTGTACGTAACTACTGCAGTGTGTGTCCCCGCCCCTTCTCATTGACGGCAAAATGGCGACGGAGAACTGTGATGCTGTGAATATGGACCCTGACATGGACCTGCTTAGTGACGAAGAATTAGAAAGGTAATACGAGTTAAGGCTATGTTGTCAGCGACTGAAATACATCTATAATGAAGTCTCACATTGACACGTGTATTTAAAAGTCGGTGCCATGTTATTTTTTTCGTCACACTATGAAAGCTAAGTAGCGAGCTACCGCTAACTGTTTCAGCTAAATTCTGCCCCGGATCACATTTAGCTTGCTTGTCCTCCTCTTGGCTCTTGTGCTTGGATTTCAGGGTTGCAGTCAGACACAGTGTAATATATGAAAATCTGTCGTTGCTATCGAGTGTAAAAGTTAATCGGGCCGAGAGTGCTGCTTTCGCATTTTAGCGATATTCCAAGTATGGTACTAGCTGGCGAACTAGTTAATGACACCATTCACTCACTGTGTGGTCGTGATGTAAAACATGAAAGGCTTCCAAAAAAAGTAATGGCAGTGGCCCACAGCATGGTGTCATATGTTCCTGGCTCTGCTCCCTGTCTGCTTCACAAAATAACTACGTGTTTGATTGGACACTTCTGCCCTGCTGGTTTGCCTCTTTCTATGTTTAGCTAACTCAGGCCAGCAAGCTGTCTAACGCACACTTTCATTCACAACCCTGGACATGTTTCACATATGAATATGAATGTGATGCTCAGGCTTAACGAGCTTTAATTTAAATACAAAATGTTTGCAGACAAGAAGTTGAGTAATCAAACAATGCCAACCAGTTGACTCCACATATCTATAGCCCTGCTCTGTCCATAACTTCACTGATCTTTACCTTTTAATCTTTGTTTCCTGCCTTACTGCCGATGTCTACACAGGGAAGCGGAGGGCTTCAAAGAGCAAGGCAATGCCTTTTATATCAAGAAGGATTACGCAGAAGCATTCAATTATTACACCAAGGCCATAGGTAATTATTCCTAATGAAGTTTTCCTGTTAGTTGATGGGATGATGTTGATTTAATGTTTGGATAAGAAATCAAAGTTTGAATTCTGTCTGTCCTTGAAATGATACGAATAACTTGTCTTTCATACAGATATGTGTCCAAAGAATGCAAGTTACTATGGAAACCGGGCAGCCACGCTAATGATGTTGTGTCGGTACAGAGAGGCTTTAGAGGATTCCCAGCAAGCAGTGCGACTAGATAACTCCTTCATGAAGGCAGGTTGTGGGAAACAAACCATTACATTCTGTTGAAGGGAAAATCAACTCTCGTAATGTTTTATGTTGCTAAGTATGTGCTGTTATTTTGTTTTGCTGCATGACCTTTCCATCTGCCTGCCACCTCTGCTAATGCTTTGCCAAATGGTTTCCATTTTGCTGTGGTCACTGTCTAGAGAAGAGGCACAGACTTGTTCGATTTAGTAGTTTATGTGTGTAAATGCCAAGTAAAATTTGCTTCATAATAGAAGCAGCAGTAGTAGTAAAATGAACTTGGAATGTGGTTTAGACATTATTTTCACACCCTCCTTTAGTTATATGCCATATGTGCTCACAGATCTATTAATTATTACTGAAAGACACCAGAAAACTAAAAATTCAGTTTTTATGCATGATCTCATTCTCATTTTTGAATTATGTTGGCGTAGAAACAATTTACTAACAAGCTTTGTAAATGAGATTTTGGACACAGCTACGGAAAGCCTTCAGGCAAGACCAGTACAAATGACTAGTTTTATGACTGACCAACTGATTTCAGCAGCTTGGAGAGTGTTATCACTCCAGTTTGTGAACTAAAAGTTTTTTTTATGTACAGGGTCATCTGCGAGAGGGCAAGTGTCACCTGTCCCTTGGCAATGCTATGGCTGCCAGTCGCTGTTTCCAGAAGGTTCTGGAGCTGGAGCCTGACAACAGCCAAGCCCAGCAAGAGGTGAGTCAGCCTCAGTTTGACAGAGCATGATCTCACAACTTGGACATGATTGTCCACTATTAGATAGCCTTATCCAAGCTGGTACAGTTGCAATGAAAAGGTCTGATACTGAGCAGTTTAAGAGGAGATTAACTAGAGTTGCTGTTAATTTTCAATGAGAAAGCCAGGAAGCAAGTTTTAGGTTATTCACAGACATGCTGCTGCTTGCATTGACCTGATTTTTTTTACAAGCACTATGCATGGCATAGAAGAGAGGCCAGTCATAGCTGTGAAGCAATTAATTTACTACTGCATTGTCACTGAATAACAAAAATCCCTTTGTCAGCTGAAGAATGCAGGATCCATCCTTGAATATGAGAGAATGGCAGAGATTGGATTTGAGAAGAGAGACTTCAGAATGGTAAGCTACACAGTGGTCACAATCTGACTTAATTTTGTCAGTTGTGTGGTATGTCACGAGACCGACATGCCAAGCAGCACAGACTGCAATTGTGTTGTGGTTGTCTCTAGGTTGTTTTTTGCATGGACCGTGCCTTGGAGTCTGCCTCAGCCTGTCACAGGTTCAAGATACTGAAGGCAGAGTGCTTAGCCCTGCTGGGGCGCTACCCTGAGGCTCAGTCTGTAGCCAGGTGAGACCGCATATTTGAAAAATACTTTGATTCACTTATTTTCCATTATTGGAAGTAAGACACGGGGGTGTGCATGTGCCATACCAACTTTACAGCTCTCATTTGACATAGTTAAATGCTTATCAGTACACAGACACAACAAATGAGTAATGCTATATCCCAGAGCTCTGTAGAAAAGGGAAAAAACATGATATATGACCTGAAAAGCCAGACACGTTAGGCTCTGACTACACCACTATGATCTTTTTAGCTGACTCATCTTTGGTAAATACAAGTATGCCAGATTACTGAAATCCATAGGCCTTAACACGTAATGCTTTTAAAAACTATATGCACAGTTTGTGTTTTCATATTTCTAAAAAGTTCTAGGTTTGGCACATGGGTCTAAGAAGTGCAGACTTGATTTTAAATTCACATTTACAGAACTGTAAAACTGGCACATTCCTAATATTGATCACCCCACCTTGTTCATTTGCCTTGAAAAAAAAAGATTCTCCTGGGAGTGCCTTCAGGAGCTGTTTGAAACTTGTTTACAGAGAGGTGGGAAAGTCATTCTCACAGTTTAAAGCTGGAAGGCTGGTGCATTATGGGTATGCCTGTTCCCACATTTACTGTCAGTTGCTACACCACTGTGTCCTTACACACTGCAGGGAAGCATAGATTCCATAGTTAATTGTAGTTTCCATGTGAGGTGCTATCGTATTTTATGTGATTTCTGTTGTTTCTTTTTTATATTTATGTTTTCTTTTAGCATTCATTTTAATATTTTGTTCCTATTTAGTGATATTCTGCGGATGGATTCCACTAATGCAGATGCACTGTATGTGCGTGGTCTTTGTCTGTACTATGAGGACTGCATTGACAAAGCTGTCCAGTTCTTTGTCCAAGCCCTTCGTATGGCTCCTGACCATGACAAGGCTCGGCTTGCATGCAGAGTGAGTAATTCATTCAGAGTCTTCTAAATACAGCCATTACATGTATGCCTCATTGGTGTATTTCCTCTAAAAGTGCCTGTTCGCTTAGAGAAAATACAACATTGTGGTGTTTTCTCATGCATTTGAAGACTGATTGACATTGCTGTAAAGATAGCTCAGAGTACTGTTTAACATTGTTCTATGTATTGTCTTTCCAGAATGCCAAAGCACTAAAAGCCAAGAAAGAGGAGGGGAACAAGGCATTCAAAGAGGGAAACTTTGAGGCAGCTTATGAGTTGTACTCTGAGGCACTAACAATAGACCCTAACAACATCAAGACTAATGCCAAGCTGTACTGTAATAGGGCCACTGTTGGATCTAAGGTGAGGAATGTAGTGGTAGATAAATGTTCAGTTTGTTGCAGGCATACATTGTTATAATCGTACAACTCATCATCCATGCATAACACACAGCCTCATTAGGTTAACACAGGTTTTGCCAAGTTCTCATTCTGTCCCTCTGACAGTATAAAGTTTTTGTGGTATCTCTCACAACAAGAGAACTAGGCCACTACTTTTCACTCTCTGTTTCTGACTCGCCTGGTCACACTTTTTTTTCTCTTTTTCTTTGAAAGCTGAAGAAACTAGAACAGGCCATTGAAGACTGCTCAAAGGCCATTAAACTGGATGAGACCTACATCAAGGCCTATTTACGGAGAGCTCAGTGGTATGTCCAAGTTTTCTAAATTGTTTGTTAATATAGACAGTGAGTTGTATTGTATTTGGTTTTCAGATGCAGACAAACAGAAAACGGTATAATTATCTGAACTTTTGTGCTTACTCTGCTGCAGCTATATGGACACAGAGCAGTATGAAGAGGCAGTGCGAGACTATGAGAAGGTTTACCAGACAGAGAAAACAAAAGGTGAGAATCAGACTCTTCTATTGTGGCTGAGCTGACACAGCTTTCAGAACAAACACGTCCTTCTGATTCTGCTTAATTGTTTTCTAATCAGTTCTGGGGGTTCTTTTCTGTAGAACACAAGCACCTCCTGAAAAATGCTCAGCTGGAGTTGAAGAAAAGCAAACGGAAAGATTACTACAAAGTGCTTGGGGTGGATAAGAACGCCACAGAAGAGGAGATCAAGAAAGCTTACCGCAAAAGGGCACTTTTACATCACCCAGGTGTTTAACTGAACTGAACTGAAGTTTAAGAGGAACATTTCAGTTCCTCTTAACAATAAAATAATCATTGTGAAATTCTACATAACACATGAGGTATACAGGTGTCCCTTGGTCTAAATTAATTTTGTGGTTTGTTTTCTTCCCTTTAGACCGTCACAGCGGAGCTAGTCCTGAGGTGCAAAAGGAAGAGGAGAAGAAGTTCAAGGAGGTGGGTGAGGCTTTCAGCGTGCTTTCAGACGCAAAGAAGAAGTCTCGCTACGACAGTGGTCAGGATCTGGAGGACGACGGCATGAACATGGGAGGTCAGCACCTGGGCAAACCTTGGGGTTGGAGGTCTCAGGGGTGAACGGATTTAAAGTACAAGTCAAGTCTGATTTCTTGGTTCTGATGTTGAGTCTTTTTTGTCTCCACCAGATTTTGATGCCAACAACATTTTCAAGGCATTCTTTGGAGGCCCAGGAGGTTTTAGTTTTGAAGGTAATTCATGTGCTTCATCTATGCAAAAAAAACTGTAATGAAACAATGCTTTTCTGCTGTCAACAAAGCACATTTTGAGAATGCATCAGTTAGTGACTTGTTTGTTTCTTTGTTTCAGCATCTGGACCAGGAAATTTCTTCTTTCAATTTGGTTAATTGGAGGAATCTTCTACCTAAACAGTTACTACATCAGGACTTTTCAACAACGTCAACCCCCCGACTCACCATCCATATTTAATGACTGACTGATTGCAAGTCAAATTCTTGTCTATGCCATTGACTGAATGAATGCAACCCAATGACCACATGCAACAAATGATTTAAAGCCCGTATAGCAAGGACGCCATGACTTCTCAGACTGAGTTGATAGTGTTACTGTTTTTTTGGATTTGGTTTTCGTCCTTCCAGAACGAAACAAACTTGAAAGTCAGTAATGGCTAGCAACCCTGGTCCAAATATTTCCTCGATTTTTGAGACAGGAGAGATTGTGCAGCTATTGCAACAGAGCTTTTAGGAATCCATGCAGGAAGTGATATCCTGGGGAAACTCTTGAGATGCAACTGAGCATTGAGCAAGCTATTATCCGGCTCCTCTCAACTTACTGCTGAGCAGCGGGTATACTCTGCATGAAAGTTAACAACTTGCTTAATGATTTCTGAAGAAAATCACTGAGCAAGTGGCACCTCCCCCCTTTTTGAAGAATCTGTCAGACAGACAGTTGGCTGCTACGAATTCGCACTGAAAACTGCCTCCTTGTCATAAGCCAATAGAAGCACTTCAGCATTTTTTAAATTCACAACAGCTGGAGCCTAGACAGACACATACAGTACAGCTGAAGCACACTAGAAAGATGGCAGCGGAGACAGCTGTGCTGGCTTTGTTGCCAGCAAAGTCCCCCTCCCTCTTGTTTTATGTTTGATGTTGCCATTCACAGATTGCTGCATTGTACATTTTACTGGAATGTCAAGTGTTGATTTGTGATGATAGTTGATTATTTTTTCCATTTTTTTTATTTTGATATGTATATTTATTGTAAATTTGCTGTCTGATAGAACCATCATTGTAAGATGAGGACACTTTTCTGTTCTGCAAAAGTTTGACAGAGTTTATGAGCATCCCCTTGGCACAGAATCAGGAAGATAATTGTTTTGCTTGGTCTGCATGGAATAATTGTGCAGAAATAGATACTGCTCTGTGTGTTCTTTAACTGTGATGCAAGCTGTCTAATTTTACTCAACGCAACAGATAAGACATAAAAATAGAACAAATATGACATGTGATAAGTGTTTCCTATTGTCTAAGAAACGTGAGGCACTGTGTATTGATAGAAACCTGGTAATGTTCATTTACTTCCTGATGAATGTGTCATTCTCTTGGTTCACCTCATGAAGAAAAGAAAAGCGTTCTCATCTTTGTTCTCATTGTTTTTGCCTTCACGGTGAAACCATCCTCTCTTTACCTTTGAAAAGTACCAGCCATGTCAATAAAGTTGGCCTCCTCTGGGTTTCCCCTAAATTGTTTCTGTTCTCTTGTTGTAGTGGCATAGTATAAACCTTTTTCACAGCAGCCATTTTGACATGAAATGGTAGGATAAAAACAGGTGTTAGCAATTTCATTCCTTTCCATTTTGGAAAGGCTCTGCTGCAATAAATGGAGCGGTACCTTAATTAGTATGATTGGAAACACCTGTGTTTCATGTCAGACTGGCTGCTGTGAAAAAGGTGTATTATATCAACAATAATATGTAAAAAAAAAAAAAAAAAAAGACAAGGTTATCAACAACATATATATGGTCATAATGAAAATGGACATTAAGTGGGATGTGAGTTGTATTAAGCGGAGCGAGCAGAAGATGTCGCTGTTTCCCGCTCTTTGCTAGTGTTAGTGTCGTTGCTAGGATACCAGTTGACCGGAGACGAATTAGGAGTTCAACTGACTGCTAAAGTGTTAGTAACAGTTAAAAGTTTGACCAAAAAAATGTCAGACCACGACCTAGATCACGATGATCAGAAGCCAAAGGGAGTATTCTTCACTCTATTGGCCGATGGGAATTGGCTGTACCGTAAAGCAAAGTATAAAAATGCTATAGACGCCTACACAAAGGTAAGCAGTTAGCTAGACATGGCACGGTGTGTTAACAAACTGTATCCGTAAAAGCATGTTGAATAAGAATGACTTGCTTTGGCTCTTTGTTTAGGCACTGTCCTTAAAGCCTGATGACAGGACTTGCTTGGTTGGCCGATCCCAGTGTTACCTGAAGACTGGTCAATATGAAGACGCTTTAGAAGATGCAGAGACTTCATTGACAAAAGACAAGACATATGTCGAGGTAAACAAGTTACACAGTTTTCTGTGCCATTCACTGTAAAGACAAAAAAAGACATAGATTGCTGTCTTCTTTATACTAAATGCCAGTCCTCAAGTCAGCAGCCAAATATAAATATGTAATCTAAGAGAGATAGACAATTAATACTTGCTATGGTCAATAGTTACTTGTTGCTGATGGTTTATTGATTTTAAATGGAATTATTTTGAGTTTTTATTAATTTGGGATACTCTGATTATTGGCGTATATTGTACACAGTGTTAAGCCAGATAGGTTAGGAGTTACTCCCAGAGAATATCAGTGTTTTCCTTTATTCTTTCAGAATAAAACCATCCTCCCTTTTCTTATAATATGATTTTCAGGGGTTGTACCAGAAGGCAGAGGCATTGTACTACATGGGAGAATTTGAATTTGCCCTAGTGTTTTATCACAGAGGGCAACATCTACGTCCACAAATAGAAAAGTTCAGACTGGGTATCCAGAAAGCACAGGAGGCCATAGAAAACTCAGTTGGCAGTAAGTAATTCAATACTATTTTGTGACTTACACTGAAGTGTAAAATTTAAAAAAAAAATTCTCTGGCATCATCTAGGCCCTTCCTCTGTGAAACTGGAGATTAAAGGAGACCTGTCATTTTTCCAGAAAGATCAGGAGGTGAGTCTTTGTTGTGTTCCCCCTAAATAAACTAGGATTTAACTGGAAGACTTGCAGGAAGCCGTTATATTAAGTCTTTATTGTCCTGACCAGTAGCTTACCATAGATTTTCTAGTCAAATTCAACCCTGGCCTCTCTTGTGTAACTGACTTTTACAGAGGGCACAGCCAATTACTGTCATTCAGAATCTGATGACGGAGAAAAAGCAGCTGACCCAGAAGACCCCTAAAAGTGAGAAGACAACCAAACAACAGCTGGGAGAGTTTGACAGTGACAAGCAATTTCTAGAAAACCTGCTTAAAGATCAAGGTGCGATGTTATGTTCGATATGTTTCTGATGAAAACAATGATGTTTTTCACTTTAAATAATATTTAAAATACAATGATCTACAGGCTTGGTAAAAGGTAGGACAAAGAGTGGAGAACAAATGCAGGATGTCATTCAAAGCTGCCTCATATCCGTTGACACTTGTACCGAGTTTTTGAACCAGATGACACCTTTCTGTCCGCGGGGAAGGGAGAGTAAGCACATGCAGCAAAAACGTTGCAAGCCCCATCATAACGCTCCCTCTGAACCTGCTCAGTTGCTGCTGAAGAGCCTGGATGGCATTGATGCAGGTAAGGCTGGCTTCAGGCTGAACTTATAGCTTATAGCTTATATGGTATTTGTAGCCTAAAAATGCTTACTGTCAGTTTGTCGTCTTAGAGTTGGCATCTGGAAATGCAGAAGGTAGTCTCAAGAAAGCGGAAGAAGTCATGAAGATGGTGCAGGAGTGGTCAGAAAAAGAGGTGCCTACTAAGAAAGAGGTCTTAGGCAGACTACACAGTTGTATTGGGAATGCCTTGGCTGAACTGGGAGACATGGACAAAGCCTTGGATCATCATCAAAAAGACTTGGATTTGGCTAAACAGTGGTGAGACTTTAAAGAAGTTACACAATAGGAGTGAATATATTTTGCGAAAAATAGATCAAATGTTCAGGAATCTTTCTTATCAACAGCAAACTCCCTGATGCAATGTCCAGGGCTCTGGAGAACATTGGGAGGATTTTTGCCCAAACTGGACAGTTCTCACAGGCCATTGAGTTGTAAGTAAATAATGAATTAAGAGCTGCACTTGTGCAATATATGATATTACCATCCTTTGCAGAACTTTATTTTGATGGTAATTTTATATACGAATTTAAGGAGCATTGAGCAATAGTGTGATTATTGAAATTTATTGGTTGTTTCATTTTCTCTGTATGTTTTCAATTCAGCTGGGAGAAGAAGATTCCTTTGGTCTGTGGTGGTTTGGAGAAGGCCTGGTTGTTTCATGAGATTGGTTGGTGTTACATGAAGCTTTGTCACCATGAAGAAGCCAGAGACTATGGCATCCGCTCACTTGCTGCGGCTGATGAAATCGCTCATGAGAAGTGGCGGATGACTGCCACTGTTTTGGTGGCGCAATCTGAATGTAATTATTTATCTTTTCTAATATTTACAAAAGAAGTTACTGCGACATGTTAGTTTATTTGCTTGATATTTAACTTTTTAAACAATTTAGTTTTGCAGTGTTATTTTCATTGTATAGATCTGATCTCTGATCAGTCAGTTCCCCTCTGTTTCATCAGTGAAACTTGAAAACTTTGAATCCTGCGTCTCCCACTTTGAGAGAGCTTTGACCCAGGCCAAACTGCAAGAAGACGATGCTGGCATCAGTGCCATTCAGAGGGTTCGTTCTCTCTGTTGTCATATGCTTCCTTTCACCTTCTTTTAGTTTCATTTTTTGATCACTTACTTTATTCATTCTGCTTTCAGGCTCTTGGTGATGCAAAGCAATTCATATCACAGTGAGGATGTCCTCAGTCAAGACTTGGCTTCAGAATGTTAATTCACCTACAGAAGACAACAATTGACAAAAAGTAATTTTCCTCAAATGGGCGTCTGAGATAGATAGATAGATGAAACACATATAACCCAGGCACAGGATCTCAAAGTCATCAGACTGTTCACATTGGGCATTCAAGTATACTGTTCTCTGATGAGTACAAATATACATATGGGGAAGTGATACAGAAACCTATCTGAAACACAGATTCTAATGTTTTCAGTCAATTACAGTCCAAATCTATTATAAGCTGCATTTTGGCAGAATTATATTAAAAACAGAATTATTTATCATCTAGAAAATTTGCAAAATACCGGGGATTTGTATCACACACTTTGACGTTATGAAACCTGCCAACAATTTGGTCTTTTGATAACTTGAAAATTCCCCCAAATATAGAGCTCCACTTACAAGGGAACTTCCACTATAGTCACACCTCTGTTACATCTGTCAACAGGCATGCATGGTCTGATTAACACAACGATGGCTGCTTCCTGCAGGGTAACAACAATATCAGTGTATTGCTTGTAGATGAGAGGCGGTATAATTTATGATTTACAGCTTGATAAATTTTAAGGAAATGTCCCTGATAGGTACTGACACAGTGTTTACATAGTGTTTATGCACTTGTAACTTCTTGTCTGTGTGGCCTACCTTTTTAGGATAAGTCAGGGGGAAAGGAGATGAAAACCTATTTTGTAAGGTTGCACGAGGTGTTTTTCAATGAAAATGGTTTAAGTAACACTATACAGTTAACCCCTGGTTGCCCCCGGTATCTATTTTGGTACCTTATTCTATCTATTTATTTTTGTAGCTTAGTTTTTATGTTCTGTTAGAGAAAAGTTTAGGTTAGGTTAGTTGCTGTGCTATAAACCTTGTTATAGAGCATCTTGGTTCTATGTGGGTTCTTTTTCAAAAATGTAATGTAATGTGATGCTCATATTCTATTTGCCACCATACCACCTACTTTATGGACAGGACTACAACACCGCTACTGATCAAAAATGGACATAACCAAAGGTTGTTGCAGGGCCATTGTGTTTAATTGCATCACATTGTATGTGAAATCCACATCTTGCACAACCAAAATCTGTTGATAAATGATCACATGTAATGTATTAAAAAAAATTACAATTGTATGTGTTCAGAGGTTTTACGAATTCAGCCATCATTGGTCTAAACAAACATTTTTCTTTATTTTTTCTAGTTTCAAATTCAAGTTTCAGGTTTGTCATGTGTAAGTTAACACAGGTTCAATAATACAACGAAATTTGCTGGAGAAGAAGAACCGGTCAGCTCAGCGTAAGAGCAGTAAACAATGTAACAGCACTACCTATTGCACAGATAATATTCCAGTCTGGTTGTAGCAGCGATCATATTTTACAGACAGTGCTGTGAGATTATCAGACTTTAAGCCAGACATGGTTTTTATGGATGATTTTATCAACAACAAAAAAACTCTGGTAGCGTCCTTCCGGTCTTCAGGGGCGTATCCGTGGCCACGCCCAGTTGCGCGTGCCCGGGAATTTCCTTTTGAAGCGGGTGCATGTGTGAGCCGAGGATTGCCTTGTCATTGTATCCAGACAGAGAGAAACGCGTGGTCAGCGGCACCACCGACAGCTCCACTGCAGCCTAACTGGTAAGCTGGCATTTTAACAAACAAAAGCCCTTTATACAGTATGCTACATCTCGTCCATATATATATATTTTTTTACACAAACAGCGTAAAATAAGTTTTTCGAACATCACGCAGTGATTGTGTACGCAAGTTAAACACCAAGCTTTGTTAGACGTGGCGCTGTGGCTGGTGCTGTTCGGAGCCAAATCCACTGACTGCCAGGCTAAATTGTTTTTGTCTGCGTGCTAACGTTAGGTGCACGCCACTCCCCGCCTGGCCACATTGTGCAGTCAACAAAATGTAATGTTCATCCTGCTTCGAGTTTCTCTTTTATAACAACATTGGAGCTCACTTGGATGAGACCTTTGACACTGCTTTTAAAATGTCTAGTTTTATTAAAGCGAAGTGTCATGCATTTAGTCCAACTTACCTTTAACAAACAAACAAAAAAATCAAACTCACTGCGCCATTCACTGCTACTGTACCTTCCTTGTTTAACAATCGAGATGGAGTTTAATATATCTGGAAGTGTTTATAATTGGTTTGGTTTCGGTTAGTGTGTACTCATATCTGGAAAAAAACCCTGTTTATTATCAGCCAGTTCGTCTTTGTTGCCATACTGGGGTTCAGTTGTGTTGGAGCAGCTTCCCCTTCTGTCTCATGACACGATTTGGTTTCACACATCTGGTAAATCGTTGTTTGGTAACAAATCTTGCACCGACATTTGAAATAACCAGCCACACCGTGGAGGTCGCTGTGCCATGAAGTAATCACACTTTATCCGCGATGCTCCATTTCCCTCAACTACCCTTTGTCTACGTTTGCTGGCATGGTTTGGCGCAGTTAATTTAGCAATTCCTGGTATGAACACAGTATTTTGCAGTCATGTTTGTGTGTCTGTGCAGGAGTACTATCTTTATGTTTTATTACAAATAGACATTAAAATTTGGAGGACCTGCCTTGCCAAATTTTTGCCACCACCCCTACTGCATGCACATGACTACAACTAAAATGGACATTACCTAAGGTTGTTGCAGGGCCACTGTGTTTAATTGCATCACATTGTATGTGAAATTGTGTCCACATCTTGCACAACCAAAATCTGTTGATAAATGATCATGTGTAATGTGTTTTTTTTTTTTTTTTTTTTTTTTTTTTTTTTTTTTTTTAAAAAGCCCCCCCATACAACACTTCTCTTTATTAAGTCTGGGATATTAACCAACTTTCGTTTAAAACATAATGATCACACTCCTCATGAAACATTGATTTTTGTGGAAAAAATGCTGTCTCACTGACCATTGATGTCACCTTTCACACGCCCAAAATATAACCAGATCCATCTAAATCATCTGTCAGATTTCACTTAGAGAGCAGAGACTCATAAATAAATTTAATTCTCTTCTCCAGACTTGTTATGTATCCAAACCTTTTTTGATGTGATACTCTTTAAGGTGCAGTGGGTGGGCAAAAGTTGCTGAACCTTGTATGTGTTCAGAGGCTTCATGAATTCAGCCATCATTGGTCTAAACAAACATGTTTTTCTTTCTTTTTCTTTGTATATAGTCAGACTTTAAGCCAGACATGGATTCTGAAAAGAGCGGCGAGGTTTTAGATGCGTCAGAGACTCCACAGCCAGAGGAGCCTGTAATGGAAAAAGAGGTTGTGTCAAAAGCGGAGACACCAGAGGAATCTACAGAGCCTGAGAAGCCACCAGCTGTTGATGAAGAGAATGAGCAGCTGGCAGTGAATGGTCATCATACAGAAGTCATAACCCCAAAAGAAACACAAGAGTTGATTGTGACAGAAACTGTTACGCTGTCTGAGGAAAAACACGAAATGGAGATTGAGGACAGCTTACCCAGAGGAAAATCTGAAATAGAGTCAGCGCCTGATGTGGTGGCACCACCAGAACCAGATGAGTCATCTGAAAAGATCTCCAACGAAGCTACTGCTTTAGAACCAGAAAACAACCAGTCTGGACAGCAGCCTGTGCCAGAGAATGACCCAGAGCCTTTGCCTGTGCAAACACCACTGCCAGAGAGTGCCCCTGAACCAGAGCCAGAGAAATCGGCAGAATCAGTTCCAGACGAACTAAAAGAGCAAACATTACCTGAACCAGCCCTGCTGCAGTCACTGGTGGACCCACAACCACCCAGCCAAGAAGAGAAAGAGTCAGAACAAGTGGAAACTAAGAAGGAATTGCAGACTACAATGGACACCGAGGTAAAAGAAGTTGCCAAAGAGGAGGTGGAAGAGGAAAAGGCACCTGAGACTGTGTTGGTGTCAGAAGTTTCTCCAGAAAAGCCAGAGGCATCAGCTGATACTGAAATTGTGAAACCTGCAGCGGACAAGAAGGAAGTTGAACCAGAAAAAACAGTTGACTCTGACACACCGAAGGGAGCTGAGGCAGCACCAGAAGGTGAAGGTGTTAAATCTGAGAATGGTGCTGAGCCTCAAAAGGAAGAGGATACGGTCCCTGCATCTGGCTCCCTGTCTTTTGCCTTCCTGGAGCAAGAGCAGACCAAAGATGCCCTGCGAACCTCTCGTACCCTTATTGTCCTCCGCGGCCTGCCAGGAAGCGGTAAAAGCTTCTTGGCGAGTGCCATAGCTGATGCCTACAAAGACCACTGCTCTGTGATCTGTGCTGATAACCATGCTGTAAAGCCAGAGAATCCTGAATCATCCGCGGATGGATACAAGGCTCTGGATGAGGCTGTGGTGGCCTGCTGCAGTGCAGGAACAGCATCCTCTCTGTTGATAGTGGTGGATGACACCAACCACACCCAGGATCGGCTGGCCCGTCTTGGGGAAATTGCCGAACAGCACCAACTCGTTGCTGTCTTTTTGGAGCCCCGTACTGAATGGAGCAGAGATGTGACACAGCTGACCAAGAAGACCAAGCGTGGACTCAAGGAGGCCCAACTGGAAGCCATGAAAGGTCCACTTGAGGAACTGTCACTTCCTCTTTACTTTGGCTGGTTTCTGCTCTCCTCTGTCCAGAACAAGGTGAGGTGTACATCAATGGACTTCCTGAAAACGCTGGACACCTTGGAGGCCTTCAAGAAACACTTGACTGACTGTGAGTGTGTTTGAAGTTGTTTCATTGATTACAAAGATGAAATGAAAACTGTTTGTCATGACTTAAGAGCCGATCTTTACTATGTGCAGTCACAGGGAAACCTGAGAAAGAGGTGGATTTGGAGCAGCACTTTCAAGCCAAAGGGACCCTCCATTGCACTACAAAGTTCTGCAACTATGGGAAAGCAGAGGGTGCCAAAGAGTATGCACAGAAAACAGTAAGTGATTGGTTCAAATTAAATCCAGTGGCTACATATTTTTGTTAAACATCAATCATGCATTATTAGTGAACATTTCAAGACTAACATCCTGGCAATTCTAATGTTCGATATTAAAAAGTTAAACTTGCAATATTTCCTCTTTCTTCTGCTCTCTCCAGGCTGTCAAAGATTTCTACGGTTCCGTGTTCGAGTTGTCACTGAGCGCTCTCTTTGTCACTCCTCGCACTGTTGGTGCAAGAGTGTCCCTCACCGAGGAGCAGCTTCTGCTGTGGCCAGCCGATGCCGAGAAGGAGGTAGAGTCTGCTGCGTCCCTACCCCTGGGAAGCCGTGCCCACGTTACTCTAGGATGTGCAGAGGGCGTTGAGCCAGTTCAAACAGGTCTGGATCTGCTGCAAATCCTGGCCCTGCAGCAGGAAGGCCAGCAGCCCGAGACCGTCGAGGAGATGGAGCTTGGCTCGCTGACCTATTATGGCGAAGGAAGATGGTGGCTCAAGCTCAGAGAGCCGATCTGCTCCCCAGCCTTCTTCTCCAGCTTCTACGGGTGCAAGGAAGGCGAGCCGACCAAAAAAGAACCAGAGAAGAAAAAGAAGCAAAAGTGCACCATACTGTAAATGGCAAAAAGGGAGATGTGTGGCTGGGATGACTGGTGAATTAAAACTTAGGCTTACTCTGTGCAAGGTTTGTGTGTTTGTGCTGTGTTTAGGGTTTCAGTTATAGCCACCCTAAATCCACAAGCTGTGTGCCTTTTTTTTACTGTTGATTTGCACCACAATCCAAGATGCCTTCAATCCAGTTAGGCTTGTTAACGTTTGTTGAGTATCTTGTTTCACATATCAGGGCCAGAGTTGCAGTACCTGGCGATGTGCTGAGGTGTTATTAGCTACAGTTTTAGACTATGGTAGTATAGCCTCCTCCCACAGCTCCACAGTTATCTAACAACTTAGATTTCCTCTTCTATACATGTCAATGTCTCTCAGTATTCACATTTATGAAAACTAGGTACTTTCATTGCATGCATCCCAGGTATACGGTACAAACTTATTTACACATTTCTGACCTGCTAAAAGTACCTCTGCCGCTTCAACAGAACGTGTCTGGTGTTTCCTTTGTCTTGTAAGTTAAAAGTATTAGACGTCATTTACGTGCAAGTGTGTGTGTGCACGCCTCCTAGGAAGTAATTGTTATAATAGCATATGGGCCAAAGTTATCTATTTGATTAAGTGTATTAGAATGAATGTCATTTATAGAGGTCCTTCCTTGTAAAACCTTTGCACTGTGCATAGTTTGAAAGGGAGAACGCTGATGAATTTGGTATTTGTTTCAGCAGCTTGCACTTAGTAATTATCAAATGCTGTGAATCCAAGTCCATGTTTTGCAATCTTTTCTACTGCGCAAGATTGCACCATTGATCCCTTTTATCCTCTTTGAACAGCACTTCATGTATTGCATTTAAATTTGTATCCTCTGTGATGGCAATTTTTGAAGGGCAAGTCCTACTTTGTGTAGCTCTTATGAATCACTATTTTTGCACTTGTTTTGTACACTTAATAAAAAAGAACATGCTTTGCTCCAGTAATTTAATTTGCTCTCTGTTCCGTGTGCTGTTAATGCAGTTTGACAATGAGCATGCACAGTGAAAACTGGGACAGTTTATCGCCACATGGTCATTTACCCACAGCATGTACTTGTAGTTATGAACCATGTAAACCAGCAGAGGGCACTCATCCCTTGTGCAGTGCTGGTGAAGTCATTTGTGTCGTGGTGGTATGATGTTTTACACACTTGACCTCAATTAGCCTCTTGTTTATTGTGTCAGTGACTGCTACAGGAATGCTTTATTTTCAAACATTGTGCCACAGACTGGATTGCACCATTTGTCTGAACTCCTTTCAGTTTGGCTTGCATTAAAATCAAACACAGCTGCCAAAAAGTGATAACTGTCTAGACTTTAGCCTCTCATGTGCTCAGTTGTAATATCCACACTCCATTTTTGACCCATCTACCTTCTACTGAACCTCAAAGGTACATCACACCACACATTCTTACATTCTCTAAATTTGCATTTGTGCTTTATATCAGTTTCTCTACATCTCTACACTTATTTTTGCATCTTATTAGGTTGACTGCCAGTTTCCACACAACCTACAACGCGTTGCTCCTGTTGCTTAGAAACAAATATATAACACATATGAACATGATTTACAATAGGCATTTTTTAAATTATTATTCACCATTTTGCACAAAACTGGAGCTTGTTTTACAAATGGCCTTAGTTTGATCTATTCTACTCTGGAATATAAGTGCCAATGATCTGAAATATGAGGCGGGAAACAGGCCACAAGAGCGTTTACCCTCCACTGCATCCCTCAAACTAAAAATAGCAGGTTTAGATGAAGCACAGGTGAGAGACCATGACCTGGTGCTCTACATGATGTCACACTGTTGTCAAAGTACACCAGGCTCGTCACTGTAAAACTCTTTGTGTTGGTCGTCTTCTACATCAAGTGATTTTTCTCATTGGTTGCTGTGTAGATAAAGAACAACGTCAACCAATCAACGTCAGCGGTGCATAATTACACAGTTTTCTCCATGAGTGGTGTGCGTGTAAGCTCAGTGAAGAAACTCATGATACATTCAAGTACTCCCCGGAATATTTTGTTTGGGTTTTTGAAGTGCAATGAGTCAGCTACACAAGCAAGCGACAATAATAAGTGCAGAAAGTCGCATAATAATGATCTTGCAGGTGTTGATATGTCCTCCATGCACACAGATATTCATATTTAATTTAATTTATATATATATATATATATACTAAAAGTCAAAAAGTTGGACAGCTTCTCATTAAAAGTTTGTTCTTTATTATTATTTTTTATTTCGACATTGTAGGTTTACACTGAAAACACAAAAACTATGAAATAACACATATGAAATGATGTGAAAAACAAAAAAGTAAAACATGTTTTACATTTTAGATTCTTCAGGGGAGTCTCCTTTTGCTTTGGTGACAGATTTGCACCACTGGTGCTGTGTCTGATGACCTGGCCTCAACAGTCATCCCACCTAAACCCAAATAAAATGATTTGGGATGAGTTGGTTTTACTGCTCAGCATATTTGGGAACTCATTTAAGACTTGGAAAACCAGCTACTTAAAGAAACTAAAATATAAAACATATTTTATTTTGTTTATAGTTTGTTGTTCACCCCATAATTCCATATGTGATACTTAACAGTTTTGATAATCTTCAGTGTTAATCTACAATGTGTAAAGTAACAAAAATAAAGAAAAAACATTGAATGAGAAGGTCTGTTTAAACTGGTACTATATATAAGTATAATATAGTATTAAAATGATTCGTTCCTTCGTTGTTTCATGAACTGTGGGAATGAAAAGCTCTGTTCGTGAGCGCCTCATCGGCTTGGTGCCAATTATTCCCACCGTCCCTGAAGGCAGTAATACAGCATGGTGTGAAATGAACCAATCAGAGCCCAGGAAGTATCAGCCAAGCCTATCGGCAGATGGGCGATGGAGACAAAACTCACAGGAAGCCCCGCTGTCCGGTACCTCTGGCTCCCAGCGAGGGTGAAGCAGCACGGACACATCGAACCACAACACATTTCCAGAGCCGATACACGAAGAAAAACCAACAAAACAAGGTAAAATACTTTTTAGAATAAGCGTTTACTTTTTTTGTACCACTTCCTCTAGCCCTTTATCTGTCTCTCTTTCTGTGTTAGAGATATAAAACAAGTTGAACTGCTCAGTCCACCACAGCCCTCATTAAACCTGAACTCTTGCTTCATCCTGGTTATTAAGAAGTTTGAGTAATCATTGGAAGTTTATTGGTATGGGGAAGAGGTTGTTTTTCCAAAGTGAATTGCTGTCTGACCGGTTTGTAAATGAATGAAACAGTTGGGATCTATGAATCAGCAGTCAGGCAGGTTTGGTTGTACAGTAGTTGTGGAAGTCAAAATAGGTCAAGTTAAGTCAATGTGCAGGTACAACTTTCATGTTTTTACTTGTTTGATTTGATCTGTCCCTGTGTTGATTTAGTTCTGTGCCTGATTTTTACCTTCCCTCAGCCATCCATCATCCTCTCTGTTATTGTGCATCATCTGAACCAGTGCTGTTGTGATATTTAATACCTCTGTCAGGTCAGTTAATACAGAGAAAAGTGGATGATCTATTAAACCTGGATGAGCTTTGGATAAACCATGTTTTTGCCTGGCCTGGAAGCAGCGCTGTGGTGACTCAGGGACGCCGAAGATCAATAGTGAAAAGGGTCCATGACAGTCCCATTAATCCATTTAAGAAATTGCTGCCAGGGTTGCAGTTAGAGCAGGGTGAGTCCTGTTTGAGCCGACATCAGGGCTTTCAGCTTAATGAACCACAGAAGAAACGGACAGGTACAAACCATCCTGGTGATACTCAGTGGGAGAGAAGGTGATTAGTGAAAGCCTTGATATTTTATAGCCCTAATAAGCCACATTTCTCACATACATGAAGCAGTTTTTGAAATTGAGCTGGATCAATAATCTGTTAGAGAGTTTTGTCCTTCAGTCCAAATTGCGGTTGGTCCAGTCATGCAGAAATTAGACAGGACACTTGCATTCAATTTGTCAAAACTCAGACTTTTTCTGAATTTGTATAATTGTTTGATCTGAGGTTAACGCAAACCTTGCTCCCTTTATGACCACTTTTACACATTTTAGTCAATGAAACTGAGGACAAGAAAAGGTGTCGCTGATATATAAACATTAGAGTTGTATTTCAGTATGTTTGAATCTGCAGGTAGATTAAACCTTGAACACTTTGGGTCAGATCAAAAGTCTTGTTTCTGTGAGATGCACAGTTCATTCTTTCTGATCAGACAAGGCAACAACAATCTGCTAGATTTCAGCGTAGAGTTCAATGCGGCGTTTGCTTTCATGTTAAAAGGGAACGTCACTTACAAGGGATAGGTTAAGTGAGGTAGCACTTGGTTACACCATATTATTATGAGATCATTCTAAATTAAAGTGTAATTTATTTCCTGTTTTTCCTGATCTTGCTGTATTCATTGAAGATAAATGATTCCATGTTGTCTCCTCTAGAAAGATAAATTAACCTCCGTACAGTAAGACAGAAAATAGCTGTAAAGATGTGTATCATGCTTTACTTTCTAAATTGATTTATAGGAATTTACCTGTACGTGACCTGCACCGATACTAATATTGTCTTTATCAATGCATCCTCAGAAGGAAGCCGTCGTAGGGAGGTTGTGTTGTGAGCTGTATGTGTGTGTTGTCATGTATGACCTCATTGAGTGAATCAAAGTCCTCCCTTTGGCAATAAATTTTATAGATGCTATTACAAGTTAGTGAATTTCTTATTTTACTTCCGTCACATTCCACCAGAAAGGAGTCCATGTATTTATTTCATATCACTGCATGTGCCTATGCAGCTTTACAGTCTGCCAATAATTGGTTGTGTGTTAGTGGCTAAAGTCCAGTTACTACACCGTGCACTCTCTCTACTGTAGCTCCAGGAAGACTCCCTGATTGTTTGAGTGGCAAACAAGTGCCCATTACCTCATTAGTGTGCAGGTCAAACAAGCTGAGGCTAATCATGTTGGATTTGGCTTCACCTGCTTCACTGTCTGTGTCTTTCTTGTTGTGTTTCTCTTGAATGAAACAAACTAAAGAAATCTGAGTGTGCAAAAGGATGAATGGTCTGAATTCGGAGCTAGTATGTAATCTGATTTTTCTAACAGTCTCTTTTAAGTCAGTGCAGTTAAATCACCTCATTTCAATCACCTGTTCAGTGGACCATTTCCTGACAGTTTGACAGAGTGGACAAGCATTGGTTTTGTTTTTCATACCACGTCTCTGTTCACTGTTTATATCTACTTTTCTGTATTCAACCATCTCTCCACTTTATTAGATCTGCCTCGTATTCATCCATCTCACTGCTCACCTCCCAATCCATCTCTCTCTCTGTCCTATTAGGCCAGTCTAGCTTAAGCAGTCATGTCGGCCAAAGCCATCTCCGAGCAGACTGGAAAGGAGTTCCTCTACAAGTATATCTGCACGTCAGCAGCCGTCCAGAACAGATTCCGCTATGTCAACGTGACGGCGGAGACAGACTTTGACCGAGTGGCGCGAGAGCACCCATGGCTGCTCACAGAGGTGAGGCAAAAGAACCGGTTGTGATGAAATTGCATGTGGATGGTGAATTAAGATTTTCTTAAGCTGAGTGAACACTTAGTTGTTATATCACGAATTTATAGCACATAAATGTCTAAAGCACAATCTCCCTTAAGCTTGTGGAAAATGATCTTTATGGAGACAATTACTTAGACTGGCAGCAGAGTGGTCTCCTGGTGCCTGTTAGCTGACAGCAGAGCGATACAGCAGCTCTGTTACATTCTCAGTGTAAATGCACAAATAACACAAATGACACAATAAAAAAATACTCTCTTCTCTTTTGGTGGTCAGAGTCCAGCTAGGGTAGGATTTGTTGCACAAACAGTTCTCCAGGTACACGCCAGTCTTCGCCCTGCTTTTAGATCAGCCCTCACCGCTCTTCATAGCGAAGCAGTGGCAGATAGACGGACTGTAATAGAAGTTAATTGAATTACGTCGTGAGTCATCTTGCAGGACAAAATATCATTCTCCCCCTGAGACTCCCTCACGACTTCAGGTTTTTATCTGGAGGATTTGGAGGGCAGATACACAGAGATATGTGCTGCGGTAGAATTGATTAGGAAATTGCATTAACTTTCACCCTCTGCCCTCTCTTTGGCGAACACCCAGATACTAATGGGTCCACCGTCATAAGTCATTCCCTTTATCTGACTTGCAAGTGAGAGGAAGCGGTCTCGGTCAGTGGGGGTTGGATGTAATTTTGCTTTTGCGTCAGAGGGGATTGACATATAGAGAGATTTTTACTTAAATAATGCTCACCTCAACTCTCAGGTGATGAATATTATTTGGGAACTTGCTGATGCACTCAGACAACATCAATAAATAAGTGTTGGGAATTAAAATGAACAGCACGAACAACTGTCATCCTCTAAGTTTTATGTGTCGTTGCAATTTTTCAAATGAAATTATGGAACTCATATACATGCTTGGTTCCTGTTTTATGATTTACTTTGAAACATTTTTTAAATCTTGGTGTGCAACTAACTATATTTTTCCTTTTTTAGTCTGCAAGTTTATGACAAATGCCTATCACAATTTTTGACAGTTCAAATAATAAGTCCAGCTTTTCCAATTTCACACTTGAAACATTGTCACTTTAGAGAGATTGCAGGTAAACATCTGTGCTGAAAATATTATAGTTTGATGCCTTTCAGTTAAGGCTATATGTAGTCGCCCGTTGGTCCTGTTAAAATAGATTGTATGTATCTTCCTCCTTTTAGAGGTTGGTGGTGAAGCCGGATCAGCTGATCAAGAGAAGAGGGAAGCTGGGCCTGGTCGGTGTCAACCTGGACCTGAATGGCGTCAGAGAGTGGCTGAAGTCCCGCCTCATGAAAGAGACAACAGTACGTCATCCACCCTCTCCCTCTCTGATGTGTCTCAGTCAATTACCTCCACGTCACCCTTCTGTTTTAGAGTGTGCTTTGCTGAACACGCCTTTAATCAATATTAACCCAGTGCTTTATTCAGATCCTCCTCCTCCTCCTCCTCCTCCTCCTGTTGCCCTTTCCTTCACCCTCGTTCCCTGTTTTGCACACATGCGTTTGGTTTGTGTGGTTTTCTTTTTGCCTGATCTGTGTTTGTCTAAACAGCCGCCCAGACTACTGAGGGTTTCTGTATCAGTCCACTTGTAGTAAATCAGTCCAGTCAGCTGAAGCGCCTACTGCTAGTGAATAAACAGTCAGTCCATCTATCCAGTCAGCATAACCACAGCACGAAAGATCCATCACTCAGCCACTGAGATGCTGCTTTGCCTCATAAACCAAGAAGAAGTTATGGAGAGACTAGGATGGCTCATAAAGCATGGAAGAAGAGTGTGTGTGCGTGTGTGCGTGTGTCGCAGCACTGAGATTGCGTAGATGTATCTCCTCACAAATGAGATGAAACTGTCAGCAGCTGCCAGTGGCAGTAAATAAGAATAAATGAGGCTATATTGTGGACAGCAGTGTTTCAGCTTGTATGTTGTCTTATGAATCTCCTAACGAGTTAAGTAATTAATTAGTTAAAGCAATTATGCAGATAAATTACTATCAGAAGGACTTTGTGGACAAATTAAGCAAAATGCATCAAGAGGACAAAGTTTACAGTAATTTTTAGAACAGGCGTGTTAGGCACGACGTTAAGTGTCGAAGAAATTAGAACTTAACTGTTCTAAAATCACTGCTAACCATGTCCACTTGGCGCTTGCTTAATTTTGAACTTGAATGTTTAAGGTGCATTAAAAAAAAAGATTGAATTTGTTACTTGGTCTAATCATCTTTGTCTTATAATAGTTAGAAAAGATTGAATATTGTATGTAATTAGTGCTCGGCTATGCTAATTAGCAAATGTAAGCATGCTAAACTAAGATGATGAACACAGTAAACCTGTTAGCAGACATTAGCATTTAGCTCGGAGTACTTCTGTGAGTCTTTTTTTTCTGAGCCACTAGCATGTCTGTAGACTTTAGTCTTGTCAACTCTAAAAATGTGTAAGATGCTATAGTAGAAGAAGTGCGTAACCCAATGTCCATTTTGTCTTATAGGTAAGGAAGCTGTCATATTCATTTCCAGCATGTAGCCAGTGACTGACAGCTCTAGACTGACAGCTAACTATTGCTAATGTACTTGTCTTGTTTAGTTAGCTGTGTGCTTATCTTGGAGAAATCATCACTGTTAGTCACATTAGACATCAGTGGCTGTGAATAATTTTAATAGCAACTTTTCACACTTTACACGCCCCTTCACTTCCTTCCTTTTCACAAGTTGCTCACTGCTATTCCACACTGCAGTTGTCCACAATGCCTCACTCTATTAAATGAGTATCTTATATTTTGTGTAATCATGTTATCACAAGTGGCTAAATTGAATCATTCGCCTACAAATTGCATACACAACATGAATGGCTTTTCTTTTTTTCCCCTCTGTGAGACAGTAATGGAGGTGTCTGGTCATTTATCTAAATAGGCCTGAGCCCTTAGTGGGTGTTTCAATCAGAAAGGCTCCCTTTTTTTTTTTCCTGCACTCGTCATCAGCCTTCTTTTTTTTGCACTCTTCAAAATGGCAACTCCCTCTCGACCTTTTATTATTTTGTTCTCTTCTCTACGGCTGGCTGCTCTCAGCCAGTCCCTGGTTACTTTGTGCCTGTTGGCCTTTAACAGAGGAAGAATGATGACAGCCTCACCAAATGAGCTGTTGCTGTGTTAGCGGGGCTTTGCCTGGAGAAATACATGACGACATTTTCTTTTTCCTCCTACTCAACCTGTCTCGGACAGAATGGCAGTTAATTTGTGCCAAGTGATGGCCCTGTATTATTTTTTTAATTTGTATTTTATAATTTTATTACACCTTTTGTCCCCTCCTACCAGCCCAGGAAGTATGTCTGAATGATGCAAAAACATGTAAAAACAATATAAAGACCAGTGAGATGTTGTGGTGTCAACCCATGGCAGTACATACTAATATGTTTTTTTGCTCATAACTGTATTTAATATCCTTTAAAGGAACTATTTTCTTGGTGTTCCTCAGGTGGGAAAAGCCAAAGGTGTCCTCAAGAACTTCCTCATCGAGCCATTTGTCGCCCATAAGCAGGTAAAGCACTCCTTACACATCTATGTAATGACCAGTTAACCTCTCCATTATAATTGTTTTATTTATCAGTGTGTCATTTTAACGGTCAATTGTTTAGGAGGAGGAGTTCTACGTCTGCATCTACGCCACACGGGAGGGCGATTATGTGCTGTTTCACCATGAGGGAGGGGTGGATGTGGGAGATGTGGATGCCAAGGCGAAGAAGCTGCTAATTGGGGTGGATGAAAAGATCAGCGAAGACTCTGTGAAGAAAGAGCTGCTGACCCACGTCCCCAACGACAAGAAAGCGTGAGTTAGACGCTCAAAAAACATAGAAATGTGCAAACTAACAAGGTCGTGATTTGTGACATTTATTATTAACAATCCATTTTATCACTACCACTGTATTGGGGTACATTTAACTACTAAAAACGATGAAAAAACTGGCATTTTGCCTTTATAATTAAATTCTTGGCCAACAGTGGAAAAACAACAGCATCAAACAAATGAAGTAGGAAAAAGCACTTTGTTACTTGCAGTAAATGTAGGGGGAGCAGGAGGAGGAGGAGGAGGTGGATGGAGGGTTTCCATTAGACAAATGACAAACTCCCTCCTCTGCTTTGCCTTTCTTCGACCAGCCTCCACCCCCAGCTTTTTTTTACACTGCTGCCACATTCAGAGCACGTCCATTCATTCTGATGGCTACGATACAGCGGCTCGCCCCCTCTAAACCCTCCTATCCATCTCTCCAGTCGTGCTCTTGTGACGGCAGATTCTGGCCAGATTCGCTGTCTTGGCTGACATTGAAGAAGCCGCTCCAGAAATCACAGTGCCAACCCTAGCTGGCCCACCTCACCCCTTTACACTCTTCTCCTCACCCTGCTTTCACACTGTGGATTAAAAACAAGAGCAGCGCTTGGCCAGTTTTCCTGCCCTCTTGTCAGAAGCAGACATGAGAAGCTGAGTCACTCAGGGTTTTCGGTCACAGTTTTCCCCCGCGGGCCAGTCCGAGTCCTGACAACAGGCTGACGTGGTTACAAAGGCTCAGAGCTGCCGACACAACTGACAGGCAGCAGAGGAGAGCAAAATACTGCCCCCACCTCATCCTCCTTCAACAGCAACCCCCCACTCCTCACTGCCCTGTTTTGACAAGTGAAGGAGGGAATAAATTAGATTTCTCCTTCTCTACGGCGAGGCTCTGCAGCTAATTTACAGGTGGACTGTTTCCTGTTCAGCTCGGCCTTAACAATCCTTTGATGATATTGCCTGCAGTTTGTCATGGTTTGAATTATGCTGTACTATGTGTCAAGGCTGAGTCCTGACCAGTGGCCACATGTTTGAGTCCAGCCCAAGATCCTTCGCTGCGTGTCATCCCCTCTCTAGCTCCCCTGCCTCTTCTGTGCCTCCTGACTGTGCTGTCCAATATAGTGGAATGCCCTGTTAAAAAAATGTCAAAATAATTAATATAAAATCATGTTGAACTCCAACACAGGCTGGAAAATTGGTTCATGTGTTTAGTTAGTTTCACATTGCAACGATGTGAATGCTTATGTATTCAGTTTACAATTTCTAAACTAATTATAATTTTCTTTGCCAATTAATCTACCAGTTATTTTATCAATTAATCTATCTTGCCTACAAAATCAAAGTCAGAAAAATGAGCACAAGGTGACCAACAAAACCAAAGATAATCAATTTACAATGATATGAAATGGAGATAAGCAGAATTTACTCACATTTAATAGGCCGGTTTGGCACTTCTACTTGAAAAGTAACTCAAATGATTTGTCAGTTTTCAGAATAGCTGTAGATTATCTGTCCATCAACTAATTCTTTCAGATATACTGTGACTATAATTTCTTTTTTTATATTGTAATGTGATTAATGAGACACCCACAGTCAATTTTGGTGCTGCAGCTACAGGTTAAAAGTCTCATGTGTTCATGTGTGTCGTCTCTCTGCAGAGTCCTGGCCAGCTTCATTGTTGGGCTCTTCAACCTGTATGAGGACCTGTTCTTCACATACTTGGAGATCAATCCACTGGGTAGGTTGTTCGTTTTTATCAAATCCCCAATACGTAGATGTGCTATGTTTGAACATGAAATCACGATGGCATATACACAGATCTATAAATAAGTTATCAGATTATGAATTTAGAAAGGGAACATCAAAGGGAAATTGCGCATGAAAACATCAATGCATATTAAAACACCATATTGAATCCAAGAGGCTGAAGTTGATTCTGCCACATTTTTAACACCGAGGGAGGAAATTATTAAATAATTCATGCACTCGCTGTTTGATGAAGGCAGTGTGTGTTTATAATGAAATAATTGGGCACCAGTACATGCCCTCTGGCAGCTGTTCTTGTGGATGTAGCATGGCTGCTGAGGCTGGCTTCACTTCTTTGATGTCACACCACCTCCTTCCCATCTTCACTCTCCTTCCTTCCACCTCCTGCAGGGACAGCAGGGAGGTTGTGGTCACCTGTGTCCGAGCACAGTCCTCCCATGACCTATTTAAAGCTCAGACCCTCTGCAAACATAGTGAATCTCAGTGAGTGGGTGTTAGTAAACCTTGTTGGAGTATAGATTTTAACTCTTTTTTTTAAACCCTTCTCTCAGTGGTCACAAAAGATGGAGTTTACGTGCTGGACATGGCAGCCAAGATCGACGCCACAGCGGACTATATCTGCAAGGCCAAGTGGGGCGATGTGGAGTTCCCTCCACCCTTCGGCAGGGAGGCCTATCCTGAGGTGAGGGAGGGCTGGAGACACAGAGCTGCTGTAGCAATGTATCAGATTTCAAACTGTCAGCATCAAATAGCTGGAGTTCACCAAAGAGGAAAAATCTTATTGAGGGTGTTTTTAAGAATGACGTAAATTGAACAAATTGGAGGTGAGTCAGTCTAATCTGAAATGAAAAAAATCCCATCTCTAAATGTGGAGTAGAAAATGTCAGCATTATAGCCCAACTGTAGCCCAACTGTAGCCCAACTATTTTTGAGCAATAAGGATGTATCTTATAAATAATAGAATCTACTCTTGAATTAATGAGGTAAACTATGACACAGACTTCATGTTGTGCCCTTCTATAACACCTAAATTGTCAGCCAGAAGAAGAAGAACAAGAGGATAAACCCTCAGTGGGTTTGGCTGCCTGTAACAACTCATTATCTAATAACTCAACATAATGTAATACATTTTCGGTTCATTAAGTAAAATCTAAAACTTAAAAACCAGCCATGCTTAATTACCAGCCGTCAGCTCACCCCTGCTAGCTGACTGCTGTATTTGTAAGATAATAAAAACCTGATGATGTTACTGCTTTTATGTGGTTAGGCAGAAGATCACAGTGAACTGGCTGAATTTTATTTTTGGGAAGTTTAATTATTAAAAATATAACGTGCAGATGAAGACATCCGTTTTGGTTGGTTATTAGATAATACACCATATTACTGCATTTACATCATTTTAAAAATGTGCAAGTATGGGCAGAGACCTGCGCAGAAAGACTCAGAGACAATGTTGATGATGCATCGTATACTGTAATAACATTTTATGTGGTAATTTTCTTTGCTTTTTAGAAACCAGGCCTTTAGTATCATTAAACACCTGTATTATGCAGGTGTTGTAACATCCTTTTAAAACTCTAAATCATCTGCATGACAGAGTGCAATAATAAACATAATGTGCATTAAAAATAAAGAAATTAATTTGTAAAGTGGATGTTTTTTTTTATTCTATTTTTGGCTGATAAATGTAGGAGCTTGTTGGAGACAGACTGTCTGTGTACCAGACGGGCTCTAATTGGGCTGCTGTGAGTCTAGAGTGGAGCTGAGGGACAGCGTGTGCCTTTTGATTGGGAGCTTTTTTACTCTCAGCCACCAGCTGTGGCCCCGACTGTCACAAACAACCACTGATGCACATCACATCCACTACAACTCCTAATATTTACACAATATTTCCACTTAATAGCTCTTTAAAAGCAATGCAAGCACAGGCAAAGGATTGTGGCCAAATGGAGATATACTTCTGCAAGTCCTGCTCTGTTTAAGGCTGCAATCACACACACACACACCACCCTCCCCCTACATCTGTAGCATTCACAAAACCTTTCTCTGACCTCTTCATTTACCTTTTCTTTGACTTTTCCAGGAGGCCTACATTGCTGACCTTGATGCCAAGAGTGGTGCCAGCCTCAAACTGACCCTTCTCAATCCCAGAGGCAGGATCTGGACCATGGTGGCAGGAGGAGGTGCCTCAGTGGTGTACAGGTACCCAGTCACAGTGCCAGAGCTGAGCCCTAACCACAAACTACATAAAACAAAGCCTGAATAAATAAGACACCAGTAGACATGCATCCGAAATAATCCAATTGGGTCTTATGCTTGCTTGAATTGTCCCTCGACTTTATCCTCATTATACTGATTACACTACGCATAATTGGGTTTGGCTTTAGGAGAGCATGCCAGTGGTGCAGTAGTGAGACTGATGGTGCAGCAGCTCAGATTCTGCCTCTTCAGCTGCCTGCTAAATTTGATTCTTAGGTGTTTAGTGAGAGTCTGGAGGAATGAGCGGCGTCTTCCTCACGCCGCCATCTGTCGGGGGTACAAAAGCGAGACATGGAGACACATCAGCCATGACTAATTATTCCCTCTGTGCACTGGAAAGTTGTTGTGTCTTTTTTACAGTGCAGTATTAATTCAGAACAAATGGAAGAAATGCATTTGGTGTTTAAGTGCATACTTTAGTGTGAGTCATCTCGTTTTTCTTGAACTTGTGTTCATTGTTTGAGCTGGAAAGTTGTTGCTATGGCTTTTTTTCTGTGTGGGTGACTAATGTGAACCTCTCATAGTGACACAATCTGTGACCTGGGTGGCGTCGACGAGCTGGCAAATTATGGGGAGTATTCAGGAGCACCAAGCGAACAGCAGACCTATGACTACGCCAAGACGATCTTGTCTCTGATGACCAGAGAGAAGCACCATGATGGTACGAAAATTGCTCAGTCTTTCTGTGTGTACTCAAAGAAGTTTTTTTTTTTTTTTTTTTTTTTTCTAAAATGATTTTTCCATTGTAATATTTCCAGGAAAGGTTTTGATCATTGGTGGAAGCATTGCCAACTTCACAAATGTTGCAGCAACATTCAAGGTACAGTATCACATGCCTTGTGTTTATGTAGTAGCCTTAAATATCATACTTAATATCCAATTATTCACTGAGCATGTCCTTGTCTCTGCTAGGGGATTGTTCGAGCTATCAGAGATTATCAGGTGCCCCTAAAGGAGCACGAGGTCACCATTTTTGTCCGCCGTGGAGGCCCCAACTACCAGGAAGGTCTCAGAGTAATGGGAGAAGTTGGTATGTTGCATTGATTTATACATCGATCTCGTAAATGTGAAACATGCCTTGAGTGCATTTTTTTTTTTTTTTTTTTTTTTTATCTGCCAGCTCCTGCTTGTCTGATTTTTACACAACACAGTTAATTTGGTTCTGTCTGCTCTCCTCAGGCAAGACCACTGGGATCCCCATCCATGTCTTTGGCACAGAAACTCACATGACTGCCATCGTTGGCATGGCACTGGGCCACAGGCCAATCCCCAACCAGCCTCCTGTGGCTGCCCACACTGCCAACTTCCTCCTCAACTCCAGCGGCAGCACATCGGTATGACACATACTGACTCCACAGAGACAAAATAGGCTGTCATGATGTTGGGTTGGCTCTCTGTGCAATGAATTTTCCTCATCGGCTCCACCAATAATATGGCGCAGAGTGAGCAGAAGACTCGCATGCCACAGCCTCTGTTTCAGTTGTTCCTGTCTTGTCCTTTTTAGTGAACTAGATTATCAGGAGCCCAGTGGCTCTTTTGTGTAAGAGCATTGCAGGGCATTGTGCATTGCTCTCACTCAACTCAAACACTGCGACTGCCCCAGGGCATCCATTAAGACTGTGCAGTGTTTAGCAAAGTGAGTGTGTGTGCATGTACATGTGTGCATGCATGTTTGCTTTAAATGTAGAGATAGATGCATGATAGAAAAATGACAAGGAGAAATGAAATATAAAAACAAAATGACTATTTTTTAAAAATGTTTGTTACAGAATTGAATGAAACTCACTAAAGCTTAAAGCACTAAAATCCAGTTTGTCATCCTTCATAGAGCTCCAAGACCACGATGACTCACTGTAACTTGTGTTCGGGCAGTGTCTTAAAAAATAATGCCTTTTTATCAAGCTTCTAAAATATAACTGTTTTTACAGTTAAAGCAGATCAATCCTCAACAGAGCTGTACTCACGTATTTTTATTTTTATTCAAATGTTGCATAACAGAATAAAAATGGATCAGTGGATCTTTTTTTTCTTTTTTTTGTTTCCAGACTCCAGCATCCAGCAGAACTGCCTCTTTCTCCGAAAACCGATCCAAAGTTGAGAGCTCACCAGCAAAGAAGGCCAAAACTGGAACTCCTATCGGTTAGAAAAGACACACACACACACACACAGACACTCACAGAAAGACAGACAGGAACTCTTTGCACTGTGAATGCTGAGCATTTGATGTGTTTTCATGCTTGGATCCACTGCTGGGTAGCACGATGGGTAGAAGCCTTGTGATCCTGCATAGATGAGTTTAAGTATCATAGCTCCCCCTTTGGACAGCAGGAGGACTCTGCAGTCCAAACTCTCTAAAATGGAAGTCCACATAACGCAGCTAATCCAATATATCCCAAAGATCAACATGTACATGTATCAGTAGGCTCAGTCCACAACCCCAAACCTCTGAAGCATCCTGGGCTGTACAGGCCTCATTGACCTCTGTTAGTCTACATGTCAGTGGTATTACTATTTTTCAGTGAACTTTGTTCACTGTCTATTTTGTTCATGTGACTTTTTGGCTGAGTGAAAGATCAATTTAATAAGCAAAATAATTGTTTTCTTGCTGGTTTCTGTGAAGTCTAAATGCATGTTATTTGTCTATATATGCACAAGAAATAGAACATTTTTCCTTTCCTTGTAGCCAAGGCAACTACCCTCTTCAGCAAACACACCAAGTCTATAGTGTGGGGCATGCAGACTCGGGCAGTACAGGGCATGCTGGACTTTGACTACGTCTGTTCCAGAGATGAGCCATCTGTTGCAGCCATGGTCTACCCGTTCACGTAAGTCCACTCTGTCCTCCCCCTTTAACTTGTGTTTACTTCATCCTGCTGTCAGTGTAATGGATCTTAATTGTACATTTGATGTAATAAAAATCTCGTAAGTAAACGGTGTCTTTTGACTGCTTGATAAATGCTTTTCTGCATGGCTGCCTTTCAGTGGAGACCACAAACAGAAGTTCTACTGGGGCCACAAAGAAATCCTCCTCCCTGTGTACAAGAACATGAGTGACGCCATGAAGAAGCACCCAGATGTGGATGTGCTCATCAGCTTTGCATCTTTGCGTTCGGCCTTTGATAGCACTATGGAGACCATGCAGTACCCACAGGTAGTAAATACAGCCTCATCCTTTATCACCTGCAGTGTACTTAACAGCTGGGAATAAAAGTTCAAGTCTATTTGGTTACTTTCAGATTCGCACCATTGCCATCATCGCTGAAGGAATCCCTGAAGCCCACACCAGGAAGATCATCAAGACTGCAGATGTGAAGGGTGTCACAATCATTGGACCAGCAACCGTTAGTCTTGCTTCACTTCTCATTAGAGTTATCATGATTTCTCTGTCTTCTTTCATTTGAGCGAACCAACAAAGCCCCACGTGTGTTTTTGTGTTTGTCCAGGTTGGAGGAATCAAGCCAGGCTGTTTCAAGATTGGGAACACAGGAGGCATGCTGGATAACATCCTCGCCTCCAAGCTCTATCGTCCAGGCAGCGTGGCCTACGTGTCCCGTTCAGGCGGCATGTCCAATGAACTCAACAACATAATCTCTCGCACCACTGATGGTGTTTTTGAAGGTGTGGCCATTGGTGGGGACAGGTATGTATCCATCTTTTATGTGCAGTATGCAAGCATGTGGGTTTGAATTGGTTTGTAACGTTGGACTCTCCTTCAGGTACCCAGGCTCCGTGTTTACTGACCATGTGCTGCGCTACCAAGACACTCCTGGAGTGAAGATGATTGTTGTACTGGGAGAGGTGAGGAATAAATCTACACACACTTGTGCCTGCAGCTTTAAACATATCGCTGATTTACTACATCCTGTATCCGTCTCTGTCTTCTACAGATTGGAGGCACGGAGGAGTACAAGATCTGCGAGGCTATTAAACAGGGCAGGATCACAAAACCAGTGGTGTGCTGGTGTATTGGCACCTGTGCCACCATGTTCTCCTCAGAGGTGAGAGGGCAGGTGCAGGGTTGGTGCATAATGAGAGATTCATGGGATTAATAATAATGTTTTTAATGACATTTCTGACTCATGTTGCACCTGTTTTTCCTTCTCAGGTTCAGTTTGGCCACGCAGGAGCCTGTGCCAACCAGGCGTCTGAGACAGCAGTAGCTAAGAACAATGCTCTGAAGGAGGCTGGTGCCTTCGTCCCCAAGAGCTTTGATGAGCTGGGAGAGATCATCACGTCAGTACACATTTTCGTGTCATTCATTAAATTCATCATGCCAACATAAATATTCTGTATGACATTTTAGATCATGGCACTTTTTTTTTTGTCTGTGCAGATCTGTTTATGATGACCTTGTCGCCAAAGGAGTTATCCAGCCAGCCAAAGAGATGCCTCCTCCCACGGTGCCAATGGATTACTCTTGGGCACGAGTGAGTATGCATAAGTGAACAACATCAGTATTAATCAAGCCCTCAGCACACAGATGAAGGCAAAACAAAACTGATAGAGATCATGTTTTAAAATGAGATAGATGGATCACAAGTACATACAGTGACATCTTCCCCTTTTTTTTTCTTTTTCTGCTTGCGTCTGTGTGCCCCACAGGAGCTGGGTCTGATCCGTAAGCCTGCTTCCTTCATGACTAGTATCTGTGACGAGAGGGGTCAGGAGCTCATCTATGCTGGCATGCCCATCACTGAGGTCTTCAAGTCAGAAATCGGCTTGGGAGGAACTCTGGGGCTTCTGTGGTTCCAGAGGAGGTCAGCCTCCTAACCCAGAAACTGTGATTTAAGAAGCTCTTGAGAAATCCTTGAACCGCATTACTATTGTTGTGTCCTTTGTGTGCAGGTTGCCGAGGTATGCTTGCCAGTTCATTGAGATGTGCCTGATGGTGACTGCTGATCACGGCCCTGCTGTTTCCGGTGCCCACAACACCATTGTCTGTGCTCGAGCCGGCAAAGATCTCATCTCCAGCCTCACCTCTGGCCTCCTCACTATCGTAAGACACTCACTGTGATTCATGTACTCGATTTACTGACTTGAAAAAGTCTGCCAAAGCATGTTTTTTTTTTTTTTCCACTTTTCAGGGTGACCGCTTTGGAGGTGCTTTGGATGCTGCCGCAAAGCAATTCAGCAAGGCATTTGACAGTGGCATGCTGCCCATGGAGTTTGTCAACAAGATGAAGAAGGATGGGAAGCTGATCATGGGCATTGGACACAGAGTCAAGTCGGTGAGTACCATGTCTCCTCAAAATGTGTGTACAGTATCTAGTGTGGAAAGCAGCAGAATGATTAAATCAGAGTTTATCTGCTTTGTAAAAACAATAAAAAGGTGGTAAAAAAGATTGGTTAGAAGATTTTGAATGATAACGGACTTGTACTGTGTTTCCCCAGATTAACAATCCAGACATGAGAGTCCAGATCTTGAAGGACTTTGTGAAGCAGCACTTTCCCTCCACCCAGCTGCTGGACTACGCTCTAGATGTGGAGAAGATCACCACATCCAAGGTAAGATTTATTACCCCATCATTAATTGCCTTTGCTAATAGTGACTCACATGTTTTTAAATAACACGATCCTCTTTTCCCCTTTGTTAAATTAGAAACCCAACTTGATCCTGAATGTGGATGGCTTCATTGGTGTGGCCTTTGTGGACTTGCTCAGGACTTGTGGTGGTTTTACACGGTGAGCCAATAGATACAATGTCTATACAGTTTACACCTCTTAAAATGGATACCTTTAGTAGATTTAAAACAAAATAGAGAAACACTCATTCAGGTTTTCTTTCCTGTGGTGATGCTATGCATCATAAGAATGGAGATCTAAGGCTGTTTGACAACTCGGATTGAATTTAAGAATTATTTCTTAAATTAAAAGCATCAAGCTGAACTTGACTAATCAATATGTTTAGTGTTTATGTGCAAGATAGATAATATTGTGCCTACATTGTGTGCAGCCACTCTTATCCTTGTTGTCCATCATGTCCACTACAGAGATGAAGCTGATGAGTTTGTGGAAATCGGAGCTCTGAATGGCATCTTTGTGCTGGGACGCAGCATGGGATTCATCGGTAAGTCATTTCTGTGTATAGACACACTGGCATTTTGCATACTATGCGTACACCAAAGCAAACACTTCTACCTTGCATGACAATCAATCCTTCCCTTTCATATCTTCTCAGGTCACTACCTGGACCAGAAGAGGCTGAAGCAGGGTCTGTACAGACACCCCTGGGATGACATCTCCTATGTGCTCCCAGAACACATGTCCATGTAATTGGAGGGAGTGTCATCCTTCTGTCCTGTAATCCCCACACCTCAGCTGTCAATTCCCCGCCCAGTACTGTGATATGTCACCCCAAAGCAGTGGCATAATATAGTGAAGATGTTACTATTAATATAGATGTAAATTGCAAATACTGAAAAAGAATAGAGTATGTTTTTAGTTTTGGAAACCTGTTAGTGCTGCAGTTCTGTCAATATTAGTAAAACCTGTTAAACTGTAAAGCTCCAGGCAGACAAAGTCAGGGTCTGACTGTGTGTTAGGGAGATATGAAGACATATACATATGTATACAGGTGCGGGAGTGTTTCACTGTGCAAGTGAAACACTGTTATTTACCCACAAATATTACATCGATGTTGTATTTACCAAGCATGTGTGTTTGTACCTCAGACTGTCGTGTCTCTGTGCAGCTCTCTTCATTGTGCCACTTGGGAGTCATGAGCTTGCTACAAGGGGTGAACATGTAGTGCAATAACGCCTATTATGAGAACATACTGTAGATCAGAGCTTTATTTGTATAGGTATATTAATAGTGAAAATTCAACAGTATGAGAATGTTATAGTTTTGATTTTCTCTAATGTTTTTACTGTGGGACCATTTTATGAGTCATTCCTGGCAGGTGTTGTCCCCAGGAAATATTCTTTCTCAGCTGGTGGAAAATGTGGGAGTATTTTCTAAAAAGGGTCTAAATGAAAGTCAACTATTGTTAGTCAAAGGTACAAAAAATAAATATATAATCTGAATGTGTTTTCTTTCCCTAATTAATAAAGAGGATTAGGGCATTTTGCCATAAGCCCCAGGATACAGTCATAGTTCCATGTTCTATTAGAAATCAGCTACAAAAAGGTTAAATATTCACTCTTTTAAGGTCTGTTATCTTAATATTGTTAACATAAATGCACTAATGCCATTACAATAAACTGAACTATTCTTAGAATATTTCTGCGTCAGCACTAAAAGATGGCAGTAAGTAATTCAACGATTAATATGTTTGGTATATATAGTTTTTGGATTTCTAGAGATTGTTTAATTTCTCTGTTATGACTTTAGACCTGACTTATGACCTAACAGTACGGGTCTCACTTCAGGAAATTTGACTCACTACTTCTCAGATTGCCATGTTTGTTTCCAATGAAGAGAAAACTGTATGTGCATAGACTGCTCATAATCATTCGACTGTGTGCAGGGCCAAACTCTCTTCTTCGGTTCTCTTTGAAATTAAAGAAAATTATACATTTTTCCATCATTCGTGAGGTCCAAAAGAAAAGGTTTAGCAGTGTCATCTTTTTTGTGAATGTTACAAAAGAAGAAAAAAATCTGTGGACAACCAGAAACCTCACCAGTGTTGTTGCAATGTTCGTTTTAAACTGTGTAAATGTGAACTCAATGTGCCTCTATATGGATTTGTTGTTTGTTGACAACTGCGTAACTGAATAAAATAAAATGAAATTAATGCAATGTAATAAAGCAGTGTGTGCAATGTTATTTTTTTAAATGTATAGTTAACCTCTGCCCAGATTGAATTGTTAAATGCATATCTTAGGGTTGAGTTACTGGCTTCATTTAAGGACTTTTTGATACCCCTGCACAACCTTTTTCTCTTTAGACTCGCTCCAGCTGTTTAAAGGTCCAGTGTGTAGGATTTAGTGGCACCTAGCAGTGAAGTTTAGATTGCAACCAAATGAATACTCTGCCACGTCTCACCCTCTTCTTCCAAGCATGTAGGAAAAACTCTGTCTGTGAAATTCACATAAAAAGCAAAAGGCCATATCTAGATCAGTGTTTGGTTTGCCTGTTCTGAGCTAATGTACAAAAATGGTGGTTCAAAGGGGCTTCTTATTTTCAGGTGATTAAACACTAATGAAATATAGATATCTTACACACTGGACCTTTAAGGTAAATACAAACATGCTTTAAACAGTTTATAATATTATAAATCAGGAGAATCTGCAACTGTGCAGAAATGTAAACGTCTCTTGTCATTTTAACTTGTGCAACTGATAAAATCAATGTAGTTGGGCCTGTGGCAGCATCATCTGCCATGAGATTCCTTTTATAAAATGACTTAAAGATTCTTTATTTCAGGCCCCAGGGGATTTAAAAATATAAAGATATAGCAATGGTTTAGACCTCTAGACTTCTTTGATATGCACTATAATTACACATGATCTATATGTACATTAAGTGGTATGAGGCTGTGCATTTATTGCATGCTTGAGTGCATCAACCTTCACTAACGATCCTGCAGGCGCAAACTACTACATGCATGTCAGAACAAGTTCGCTCCAATGTGTGCAGAGCTCAGCAGTAAACTGCCACCGACGTTAATGACGCGGTTACGCCTTTCATCCACTGCGCATGTCAGTGAGCCTGTCTGTGTTTACAGGGCTGAAGTCGGTTTCTCATTCGTGGTTAATCACACAAGGAGGGGCACTAAAGGTAAGATTTTATATTGACTATGAATGGTAGCTCATATAAAATAATATATTTTCTTATATAGCTATTTATGTTCTTTATGATCATTGTTATTATGTGTTATATCAACCATTATAACACCAGTTACACAAATATTAAAAATAAATATTTTTTTTAAATTTTAAACTAAATTATTGCCAATGAATTATCATATTTTAAACAGACTAATGTGTAATTTGACATTACTTTTTAAAGCTAACACTTTCCCCTTTACGTCGCTGATATGATGCTACCAATACGAAACGTGCTTCACTGTCGCTCTCTGTTTTGACTCCATGTATGTGTGGCTACGTATGTCGCCTCCTCTCCTTCACTAGTTTACTTCATTCCCCACCACTGCTCACCTCCAGCGCCGGCAGCAGAATGGCAGCGGCGGCCCCCAACCCGGAGGACGCCGCCAGGAGCAGCGGTAGCGGCGGCACCGGCACACCCAGCGCCCTTGCGGGAGACGGGGACGCGGAAGAGACCGAGGACTTCACCTCCTCTTCCCACTGCTCGGAGCTGTCTCGGCGGCAGAACGAGCAGAGGAAGCAGGGCTTGTTTTGCGACGTGACGCTGGCCTTCAGCAGCGGGGTGGCTACCGGGAGCGTCCAGAGCTGCGAGTTTTCCGCCCACAGGTCTGTCCTGGCTGCAGCCACCGATTATTTCACGCCTTTGCTGGGAGGACAGTTCTCCGAGTCCTTGTCCGGACGTGTAGACATGAAGGAATGGAGCTCAGAGCTGGGGCCGGATCCGGATACGGTGGAGAGTGTTATCCAGTATATGTACACTGGTGAAATACGCGTCAGCACATGCAATGTACATGAAGTGCTGGAGCTAGCTGATAGGTATGATCTGTTTGCAATCACATTTCTGTCTGCATGTGTGTGTGAGAGGCTGTGATTTTGATGAGGCCTTCAATGGCTGCTCTGTTGCCTCAAAGTATTGCTTTTGTTCCCTGCTTGCAGAAAACAACACTGGCCTGTCTGAACCAGTCCAAACAGTATTATCCACTTAACAGTAACTGCTCATCCCCTCTGACATCTTACATTGTATTTTGTCTGTTGGCTCTCTGTTAGGTTTCTCCTGCTGCAGCTGAAGGATTTCTGTGGTGAGTTCCTTAAGAAGAAGCTGAGCCTGACCAACTGTGTGGCGGTGCACAGTCTAGCCCACATGTACACCTTGGACCAGCTGGCTCTACGTGCTGCAGACATGATCCGCCGCAACTTCCACAAGGTTATCCAGGACGACGAGTTCTACACGCTGCCCTTTCACCTAGTCCGCGACTGGCTGTCCGATGCAGAGATCACAGTGGATTCTGAGGAGGTGCTGTTTGAGGCTGTGGTGAAGTGGGTGCAGAAGAACTCAGAGGAGCGAAGCCGCTACTTTGAGGAGCTGTTCCGCCTCCTGAGGTTACCCCAAATCAAACCCACCTACCTGACCAGGGTGGTGAAGAATGAGCGGCTGGTGGCCGCCAACGAGGCCTGTCTCCGGCTGGTGTCGGAGGCAGTAGAGGGTCACGCTATCCGCTTTGAGAACCTCAAGTCAGCTGATATGGAGTTTTGGTCTTCGCACATGGCCTCCTTTCAGCCACGCTTTGGCCAGAACATGGACGTTATCATGGTTGTAGGCGGTGTGTCAGAGGGTGGGGACTACCTGAGTGAGTGTGTGGGCTACTTCATTTACGAGGACCGTTGGGTCAACCTGCCGCACATCCACAACCACCTGGACGGCCATGCCATCGCTGCTACAGAGTCTCACGTCTACGTGGCCGGCTCTATGGAGCCAGGCTTTGCTAAGACGGTGGAACGTTACAATCCTAATCGCAACACCTGGGAGCAGGTGAGCAACCTGACCACACGCAAACACTCCTTTGGCCTCACTTGCATTAAGGATATACTATATAGCATCGGTGGCCATGGAAACTTCAGCCCAGGTTTCAAAGATGTAAGTGTATACGAGCCTGAGCAGGACAAGTGGCACAATCTGGAGTCTGCACCCAAAATCCTGCGGGATGTGAAGGCAGTGAGTGTGGAGGACCGCTATGTGTACGTGACGGCACGCACGCCTGTCGATACAGATAATGAGGATGGACTGAAGACAGTGACCACTCGCTATGACACAGAGAGCCGCCAGTGGCAAGATGTTGACTCCCTGCCCCTTATTGACAACTATTGCATCTTCCAGATGGCTGTGGCTTCTACTAACTTCTACCACACAGCCTCCTGCTGCCCCAAGAGCTACACAGTGAGGGATGAAGTTGCTAAGCAGAAGATCAGTGTGCGCATCTCTGATGAGATCCTGGAGAGCCTGCCACCAGAGGTTACCAGCATCGAGGGTGCTGCGATCTGCCACTTTGATGAGGACGTCTTCATCATCGGAGGTTGGAAGAACAGTGATGATGTGGACAAGCAGTACCGCAAGGAGGCCTACCGTTACTGTGCTGAGAGGAAGCGCTGGATGCTGCTGCCGCCCATGCCTCAGCCTCGCTGCAGAGCCACCGCCTGCCATGTCCGCATCCCCTACCGTTTCCTGTACGGCTGCCAGCGCTACCCCATGCCCCAGAACCTGGCTCGCCAGCGAGATCGCATGCAGCAGATGCAGCAGCTTCACCGGCGCACGCTCACCCTGCGCCGGCAGCTCCAATCACAGATAGAGTGCTGAGCAAGTCGGAGTCGGCTCCATCGAAGAACTACGTGGCTCTACGTGAGGCCACCGTTCCATTTCAGTCACCATCATCGACCCCCCACTCATACATAACACGCTGCAGCGGGTCTTGTGTTGCTCCCATACTGGATTTCATTCAACTGAACCCTGTGCCATCGGCTCTCATGCTGTGTTGTGTTAATGGCTGATTTGTCGAAAGCCATGAAATGTGTTGGCAGATGTGTGCTGACCAGCTGGTGGTCTGTGAGGACGGAATATGGCGAATGTAAACATGTGAATAAGAGTGTTATATAGCAGCCAACAACTGAATATCCTTTTGTCTGTTGGTATGTTGGTATAGATGCTGTTTATCTGTTTGTACATAATGAGTATAAAGCTGTATATGTAAACATTTATATGGATATTTTACATTCCTTTATTGTATGCCTGTACTGAGATGGCATAATTAATAACTGCATTCCTCAATCCAGCTCGCTTAATGAAGTCTCATTCCATTGTAACACTGTGACAATCTCCTCATAGAAGTTTAACATCGGTTCACTCACAAAGAACTTATAACATAGTTGCTCTATTAGGATGGCTCTCCTTGTTAATGTGCAGCCTTAACAAGTAAATATGAAATTAATTCAGAGAGGCTGTTAATCTTAAAACCTTGTAGACTAGTTTGCTTTTAGATTGCAGTTTCCCTTCAACAGTTGTACTGAGTATATTTCTGTCATTTTTGTTGCTCATGTAAAACTTGAAAAGTAGTAACCTTCCTCCAGGTTTCTGAAGAGGTGAAATGATCAGAGAACGGTCACGTCGATAAGATGAAAACATTCCTTTTGAGTTATTTTACAATTGAAACGTTCTATACGGCCACCGCATTAAGCACCGATCATTGGCAGTGGCTCAATCATTCCTTTCTTTTGCACTTTGGTCAATGTTTTCCCAGTCATTCAAGAATACATAGAAAATGTGTATATGTGTGTGAGTGTGTATGATTTGTGTTTGCAGAGCAGAGCTTCTCTACAACTGCACTTTTTTGACATCTAATTGGAAAGTCTTACATAAACATAGGGATTTCATTTGCTACTGCACTTTGCTTATTTCATTTGCTCCATATCAGACAAGATGATTGTATTTTGGAAATGCTTTGTTTTAGCCAGATTCCAGCCAGTAAGTTATGATCCTCTTTGGGAAAAAAAACTAACATAACACTCATTATTTGTGGATTTGTTTCCAACATTAAATGTCTTGTAAAACCTTGTGTTATTGTACTTCACTTCCAGCTGGGTGTATTTTAGGGATCTGCAATGTTGTGCTGTGGTCTCCTTTCACCCTACAAAGAGACTTAGAAATACAATGAAAAGGTAAAACAAAAGGGATTGTTATATGAATGTGATGTGACTGACATTCAGATATTCCCGTTGTCCATGCAGCGCCTATTCCAGCATAAAGGTTACAGAGCGCAGAAATGATATTCATTTCCACTTTATAACAAAAATACATTGCAGATATTAGGTGGAATAAGCTATGTAATTTGCTTTGCATGTGACATTGTGTGCTTATATTGGATGTTAAGAAATACTAATGTCATCACTTGAAATTAAAGCTGTTTTGTAAGACGGATGGTTGCACACATAGTGTATTATTGCTTTACAAGAAGTCTTGATGTAACCTGCATCTACTAACTGATAGGTTAAACATCATGCTCCAGTGGTTACTGGTGACAACTACACTCTTATGTAATTAAGTTTTGATTTTCATGATTTAATATTTTAATATTTTATTTTTTAGGCTCCTGCAGAGAAGCACTTGGGGATAGAGGCAGGCTTGGAACCTTTAACCAGTGCCTTTGCCTTGGGGGGGGGGGAGTTTATACCGTCCCACCTCAAGTTATGCAAGTAGCAGTGCTGCCTTCAAGTGTTCCTCATTAGGCTCGTACTTGGGAACATCACAAGTGAGTTTCATGCCAGAGAAAACATGATATCTAAGTATCTTTAGCTTTATCATAATTTGTTTCCACCCGGTTTCTAGTGGACGTTACAGCTCAGTCACTAGGATATGATCATAATGTGCATTGCACCACTTTGTTTTGTCATTAAAGTACGACTTCTAAAAATTCCGTCACTTTCGACAGCACCTGAAGGCAGCGGAACCGTTCCAGCTTGAATAGCAACATCAACGTTAGCTAAACGTCAACGGAGACTGACAACTGATGACAAGCCCGTTGTCAAAATAATCTGAACGAAATGGCAACAGATTTCAAGAAAATGGTAATCTCGTTCAGCGAGTTTTTATGGGAATAACAAGCACTAATACGAGTGCACCTTACACCAAAGAACTGGTCTACAAGCTAGCTAAGCGCAGCTAGCTTACCTTAACTGCAGTGTGGCTAACGTTAGCTAACGTTAACTGATTTCTCTTTGTTAGTTGTAGCCTCTCGGTAAATCACAGTACAAGGAACTGATTATTATTATTATTATTATTATTATTACTGCGTCAATGTGTTGGTGTCGGTAAATGTGCAGATCGAGAGCTAAAAAGTGCTAGTCAACCCTAGGACCTGACTGGTTAGCTAAAAATCGCTGTCACTGTCTCTCATTGAGAAGTCTCATGTTTCAATGCTAAGATTCCAGAGCTGTCCAACCCGTCAGTGTGTATGAGGGACCCTCAGAGGGTGCAGGATATCCTGCAGTCCATGGTGAAGGCTGGCTCCAACACCGTACAGGTGAACATCCACATCTGCATGATTCACTGTCTCGACGTGTAGTATTTGCCCCACGTGTGTATGTGTGTGTTTATTGTTTTCTGTGTTTTCCTCCAGGTGATCTCAGATTTTGACATGACCCTGACAAGATTTGCACACAATGGCAAAAGGTGCCCCACCTGTCACAGTAAGTTCACTGACAAGTTAGCAGTAGTTTGAGGTTGTCATGCATATAATGGTTGGTTTCATGGCTGTCTGTGTGTTTTATTTTTATAAGATATTCTTGATGACAGCAAACTTATCTCCAGCGACTGCAGACAGAAGGTAGGAATGAAGCTTCAGTCAAAGGCAGCTTTTTTATAGTATTTTTCTCCACATGTAAGCCACAGTATAAAAACAAAGCATTTCAACTTTAAGAAATCTTTATGTACAAATCTGAAGCAGTAGAATACCTACAAACATGCACGATATCTAACTTTTAATCTGGTGAATCATCTACTGTATGCATTCATTCATTCTGTCACTCATATTTAGTTTGTCTGCCCTCTAGTGGGCGATAGTAAATATTAAAACAGACTGTACTCTGATCTGTGGCTTGAATTTTTTTCAGCAGAAATGTGAAGCTTACTTGTTGTAGTCTTCTTGTTGTTAAATCTTCTTTTTTCTTTTTTCTCGTATTATTCAGAGAGAGAAAATAAAAATATATATATATATATAACTGGGTGAAATTCAGCAGTTTTCTAGATGTTTTCTAGCCAGTTACATTTTTCTGATTATTGTCCTGTCTCCGTCAGCTGAAGGAGCTGCTCAACACATACTACCCCATAGAGATCGACTCGTCTCGGTCAGTAGAGGAAAAGCTGCCCCTTATGGTGGAGTGGTGAGTATCTAATGCAGCTTCTACTAAATATATGATAATCTGTACTTAAATGTGTTCATAAAACTGTACTGCACCAATATTTTACAGGTGGACTAAAGCCCATGAAATACTGGTAGAGCAGAAGATTAGGAAGGACCTGCTGGCCAGTGTGGTGCGGGAGTCTGATGCCATGCTGAGGTCAGAAAACCTGCTGCCTCTGAAGACCATTTAATAGATTAAATTAAAAAAAAAAATGATAACTTAATGAGTTGATGTTTAACAGGGAGGGCTACCAGCTCCTCTTTGACCACCTGCATGAGCACAGCATCCCTTTGCTCATCTTCTCTGCTGGAATAGGAGACATCCTGGAAGAGGTTATTCGTCAGGCCGGGGTCTTCCATCCCAACGTCAAAGTCTTCTCCAACTACATGGACTTTGATCAGTCTGTGAGTAGCCACACAGCAAACTACAATTTGATCCCCGCATCGGGGATTGATATAATGTATTTAACTCTTAATATGTTGGTACAGGGAGTGTTGAAGGCTTTCAAGGGAGAGCTGATCCACATCTACAATAAACGGGAAGGTGCGCTGCTCAACACCGGCCATTTCCAAGAGCTGCGGACGCGGCCTAACGTGCTACTGCTGGGAGACTCTCTGGGAGATCTGACTATGGCTGATGGGGTGCAGGACATGGAAAACATCCTCAAGATTGGATTCCTCAATGACAAGGTGAATAAAAAGCACACATGCAGCTCATGTTCATCAAAATGATTGGAATGTCCACTACTGGCTGCCCTGAGATGAATGTTTATCCTCTAAGAAAATAATATGTTCCCATTTTTTCTCCCGTTAAATAGTCAGTATGTTAACACACTTCTCGTGTTTTTTTTCTCAGGTGGAGGAGAGGAAGCAGACTTACTTGGACTCATATGACATTGTGTTGGTGAAGGATGAGACCCTGGAAGTCCCTAATGCTATACTGCTCTACCTCACTGGCAATAAGTGACCTGAGAATTGAAAATACCACGACTATTGGTATTGGGCACTTCGGGGCATCAGCTGAGGAGCCCCCTGCCCAGAAAGTGCCAATTGAAGGCTTATTGACAACCAGCTATGAATGTGTCATTATTTTTTATCCCACGAAACTGTTCACAAGTCCAGTTGACAGCCGCAGGCCACGCACATGTCACCCTTTTATATCTTTGTCCATTGGCCTTCTTCTCTTGTTTATTGTTTGAACTATACTGTATGTGATGGAGGCCAGATTTGCATTGCCCGTCTTCTGTGCAGCATGTCAAGTTTTTGTTTATTTGGGGAAATATTGGTGTTCTCAGACGGTTTTGGTATTCATATAGGATGTAATGGTAAAGGGAAAGAAAAAACGCACAACACAAATGGCAGCACTTGACTCTGCATTTGGTTCGAAAGTGATTTCCAGCCTCTTACATGCAAATTTTAACCTGAAGTGTTTAAAAAGGTTTAACTTTTCTATTACAGCGTCAAGTCTTCCAGTTTCTGGTTACACTGCTAAGCATACGGTATAGGTTGTATTTTTTATCAGTGCAAATTGATTTTAAGAGTTTTGAAGAACTAGCTGAGCAAAAACAAAACTACGTAGATACAGTTTGTAAGAACTAACTGCTACCTCAGAAGTATTACTAAAACTAACAGGATGGTAGTGTTTTACATGATTTCACCTTCAGTCATTCTAGCTGTATGGTTTCAAAAAAAGATTAACTAAACGTAATAACTGAGGCTTAACACAACATCCAAAATGACTTTTTTTGCTCTGTTATCTGTAGAGTTTGCCACGTACAGTCAGTTCATTTTTTTGTCCACTCTTCATATGTTCCAATTTGTCTGAAATAAAATGTGTTTTCATCTCTTCCTTATCACTTTTCATTAAAACATTTCAGTTTTTTCATTAAAATTCAGGCCACTGAATTAATGTCTGTTAAACTAATTTAGAAATATGTGTATGTACATGTCCACTGTGGAAGAAATAAAGTAAATGATGTCTTCATTTTATTATAAAACAAGTTTATTTCAAGTTCCACAACACACTAGTAATATAACTTTAATAGATTTTCACTCAGAAATATGCTGTACAACCAGTGGTTTTTCCATCATTTTTATGAGGCACTTCATTCATGACTAATTTCTGTAAAATGTATTCTGGATGAAGGGCCCAGCCCAAATGTTTGAGACAGTTTCACTACTGACCAGTTTTCACGTTTTCAAACACCTGTTCCCTGTACACATCATACTGACCCCTCAAACACAGATGTTTTCCTAGGCTAGCTGTGAGATGGCATTGATATATTTTAACAGAATCAAGCAAAGCAAACTGTCTGACTGTCTAAAGGCTCAACAATGTTTAAATCTTGACAGATGTTAAGATGATAGTATAACCACTGCAAGTCTGTTTCTCACCACCACCACCACAACAACAACAACACAGTATACGTCCCCTTTACAACTCATCTCGTTTCACTTGTTCAGAGTCCCCATCCCCCTGAGGTTTCAGTTCATCTTCTACGATTTTCCCGTCTTTATTGCGGTCCTGGTTATTGAATATGTCCTTAATGATGCTGTCGCTATCGACCCCCGGACGAAGACGACCATTGCCCTCTGCAACTTGGAGCATGATGAAGGCTGAAAACTGGAGAAAGCATGACACGGTTGCACTGTTAAAAACATTTTTGTTGCTTTAAAAGATACATTTAGCAGAGGAAAAAATACTGGACCGAGCTTGTCTGCTTACCTCCTCTAGAGGGACCTCTTTGTCACCGTTGAGGTCCATAGCAGGAAAGAGGGGATCAGGGCCATCTCCTAACCACACAAACATGAATCCTTCAGGCACACCCTTCTGCAGCTCCACTAATTCCAGCTCAAAGAAGAGCACTGCACTGCTGGGAACTCCTCCAGCTGCAGACACCAAGACAGGGGAGTGGAAACATGATTCTGGGCCGAAAGAAAGCGTGTGCAGTGTAGTGTTATCTAAGTTGTTCCAGTGACTGACCTCCACTTTCACCATGTCCCCAGTGTGGTGGAATGACCACCTCCCTTCTCTCGCCCACACACATGCCGATCAAACCTGTCTCCAGACCCGGGATCACCATGTTTGCTCCGAGGGTCGCAGTGGATGGTGAGTTCTGATTGTCCCTGGCAATGAACACATACCCTGTCACCACTCTTAATTTAAAAAATAAATAAATTAAAGCTAAATAAAACGGTTCCATATTTAAAATCTCGAGCCATGCAGGAATGCGTGCTGCTCTCATGGATATGTAAACAATATGTTTCAAGCTGTATGACAAGGATCCGGCAATGATTACATGCAGGAGGAGGAGGAGGAGGAGGAGGAAGATGCAGTGCAGCGGAATGAACAGCAGAGGGCGCTCACGAGGAGTACAGCAGGGTGCCATCCATCAAGGAACAATTATAGCGATACAGAATCAAATCGTCAGCTTCACTGGTCATGTTGCATTCCTCAGGCTTGTGGGTAACTTTGATCTTGACCGGGTCTTTAGGGTTGTGGAAATCAATGACGTGAATGTCAAAGATCAGCACAGCAGAGCCAGGGATGAGGTCTCCTACAAAAAAAGAAAATTAACAGGAAAGCGTTGTAAACATAAGCAAGCTAAGTGGTTTGTTCGTCCATTCCAAGTGTCCTTTGACTGTTCCTGAATGTGTCAAACTCACCAACTCCATCTTCACCATACGCCAAGTGAGGAGGGACGGTAATCCTTCTCTTCTCTCCTATGCACAGTCCCATCAGGGCTTTGTCCATCCCTCGGATCACATATCCCATGCCGATGTAAGTGTTATAGGTGCTGTTTCGCTGGTAGCTGACAAAGCAAGCGTTAAACTCAGAGTTAATTCCACTCACATTTATTGCTCTCTGAGAAGGGAGAACTTTCCATTTTACCTCGAGTCGAAGGCCGTGCCATCCTGGAAGGTCCCGTTGTAGTGGTAGCGGATATAATCTCCGGTCACTGTCTTGCGGGTGCAACCTTTGGGCATCTCTTTTACCTCCACGATCAGATCATCCTTAGGGTTGAATATGTCAACCATCAGCACCTCGAACACCAGAGTAGCCTGAGGAGGGATCCGAGTTCCTGTTAGGAAAAAGGTAAGACGCAACGGTTTCAGGTCCGCACCAATCACATATTGTTCACCTGAAAGGATTAGTTTGAATGTTTTTTGGGACTTTTGGGATTAGTTTTGAACCTTCTGGGCAGACCTTCAACTATAAAAATGTAAATTATTACAGTCATCTTGAACATTATGTTATTACCAGAGCCGTTCTCTCCATATGCCAGGAAGGGTGGGATGATGATGACCCTTCTCTCCCCAACACACATGCCCAGAAGACCCTCGTCCATGCCTTTGATGAGGTGGCCTTTTCCCACGTAGGTGTCATAGGTTTCATTCCTCGAGTAACTAAATTACAGAAACAGAGAAGACATACTTGAATGTTCATCATCAATGTTCAACTTCTCAGCTAAAAACACTACACCAGACTGCAGCCTCACCTGGAGTCGAAGGGTGCACCCGACAGCAGGGTGCCGTTATAGTGGTAACGGGCAAAATCTGATGCCACAACGGTGCGGTTGCACCTCACGGGTTTACTCAGTGAGCGGATCTGGACCTTGTCCTCTGTGCTCCATACGTCCAGCAGGACAACATCATACACCAGCACAGCATCAGGAGGAATTACACCACCTATCAGACAAACACAGGTTCACACAAACCAGCACAACAGCATAACGTATCCAACAAAATGCTGTGCTTAGGTGCACCTGTTCCGACGCTTCCGTAGGCCAGGTGTGGAGGGATTATTATCCTCCTGCGCTCATTGACACACATGCCCTGAAGACCTCGGTCCATCCCGGTGATGAGTCTGCCCAGGCCCACCTGGCTGATGAACGCCTTGCCTCGGTCATGACTGTTGGGGGATTGGTGGATGAGAGAGTATAATCAATGAAAACCACAAAAAGTTGTAAAGTAGGCAGAAATATCCAAATATTAGGTTGCCTAAGAAAACATTTCATGGCGCCAAAGATATTTTATGGTGCTATAAAATCAGCATCTAATGTTGCATACACATCAGCAGGGTTATATTAATGGACCTCACCTCCTTCTTGGCTTTATTTTGATTCACCACTTTTTTACATTTAGTTTTAAGTACCTAAATGGTTGCTTGAGGCATAGCAACAGATATTCATCACCATAACTACAGAAAAACACAACTAATTTTATTAAATAAATGACTGCAAAAATATATAATGCATGCACATTTATAGAAACATACCAAGTTTCTAAATGTTCAATGTGACACAGGTAGTTTACTTTGACAAGAGAGGTTGACACGTCTGCAGTTGTTATTTCAGCCGCAGTAAATTGACCCTGAATGCATCAGTTTTCAGTAGAGTCTCCATTATATTAAATAACTTGTTTAGAGAAGTCTTACTGCACCATTTTAATCACCACTGGAAACATTTTCAGATAATTACATGCTGCATGCCAAAGTTATAATTTCGCCGTTTGCACGTGAGGTGTTACGTGATGTTGTTAGCTCTTTCTTAACTTTAAACATGAATGAGAACATTAATGTAGATGAACACACACCGTTCAGCTGTGAATGAGTGCAGTCTACGTGTGTTGACATTAAACAGTGTGTGTCGCTGTAACTTCACCTGGAGTCAAACTTTTTCCCGTCTGCATATAAAGAACCGTTAAAGTGATAACGGATAAAATCTTCTGTTTGCACCTCCCGAGGACAAACTTTCGGTACGTCGTACCGATCAACGACAACATCCACAAACGGCTCCGTGCTGCACTTCACAGTGACTACATGAAGGAGAAATAAAACCAAACATATTGTCGGATCCATTTTAAAAAGTTGTTACAACAACTGCGGAAGCTCGCACAGTAGAAAGACCCGTCTGCCAGCGGGGAGATGCGGCTGAAGTGGAGAGAGAAGTACCGCAAGAAATCTGGGACCATGGTGGAGCTGTGTGAAGAGTGCTGGAATAAGATAGACTGCTTCCGTTTACTATTACAAAATAAGTGCCTTGTCAGAATATGTAGAAGGTTAAAATGACTTTTAATGTTTAAATAAATAGATGAGCAAACAAATGCATACATGCATATAAATTGATTTCTTAAAACCTCTTCTAGAAACTCATGCTGGATGTGATGTGTTTTTATTCTGTCATATTGGGCTCTTAGTTTGAATAGTTCCCTCAGATGAACCTCATAGTAGCTTCAAGGATTTACCAGCTGATGCAGAATATATGCTGTTGATTTTTAACAAACTAAAGGCGACTTAAGAGGTAAACTTATTTTAAGGGGTTAAAGTTGCATACGTGATGCATATGTGTAAACGATAGATGATTAGATTCAAATGTTGTTCAGATGTCTAAAATAAGATTTATCACTCCCCCTTTCTGGTCAACAACCCAATTTTTGATCCTAAAGTTACATTATTTTGAATTAGAGTAGGGTGTCTTTTGATTCATTTTCAGCAGCACTAGTATGCTTTTGAAAATAGAAATACAATAGGCCTTTATCAAACAGTTACTGTGTTAACCAGTAATTGCCTGCATATTTAAATCATACAAAAATACAAGCACACACACACAAAAGTCTCATAGACATGCAAATGTGGAGAGATGGTGGAATGATGGGCAGCCACACAGAGCAGTGTGAGATCCCTGAGAGCAGTTAGGAGTTTAGTACCTTGCTCAAGGGCGCCTCGGCAGTGCCCAGGAGGTGAACTGGCACCTCTCCAGCTACTAGTCCACCCTCCATACTTCCCCTCCGGTTCCCAAGCCAAATCCCTACAGACTGAGCTACTGCCGACAATATAATAAGAAGAAAAACAATGACAACAAATATAATGTACTTGTTCTAATGCAATTCGAAAATTGCTTGAAGGCTGTGCATTTATTTTGTGCTTTTATTCTCAAAGGAAATTCGACAAAACTTCCGGCCTGGTTCAGTCTGTGTCTGTCTTACTTAACGCATCTTTCGGGTCATGGACTCCAGAGAGCAGCAGCAGCAGCAGGAGGAGGAGTGGCCCGCGGGCCCCCACCCACTTTTTAAAAGAATTCTGCAAACGTGTAAACCCTGGCGCAGAGGCCTGGCCCCATGATTTCACTCACGTATGACATGAGCTGAAAATAATAAAGTGCGGCAGGTTTGCACTGCTTGAGTGTGTCTACCTCAGAATGATGAACTAATGACCTGCAGGGCTGCATGGTTTCTAACAATATGAACAATATGTACAAAGTTGCAGATTTTTCATACGGGGGGTTAGATTTGCCCAGATGTGATGTGTCAGCTATGTGAATGGATGTTTAAACTCATGTCCCAGCTTGTCAGTTTGCTAGGAATGTAGATGCAAATCACAACCACGCTGAAAATACAAGAACCCCTCAAACAACTATTCTGTTTTATGAAGATATTATCCTACAGCTTGACAGCTGGACGCAAAATTTACCAAATTATTAAATAATAAAAACAACAACAAGATCCTTGTCAATATATTATTTTTGGTTCTTGAGTGCTTTTACCCTGGAAACTGAAGGAAACCTGGACCCTCTCCTAATTTTTGAAGTCCAAACTCAGACTGTGACGTCTCCGTCAAGCAAGCAAGAGTTACCACAATTTATCCCGGAAATTCACACGTATTTCTTCAAAGTAAATGTTGCGTTTGTCAGCTGTAGAGTTCATTAATTTTATACATGCAATAAATATTTATTTGTATTTTTATACGTTTTACATGCTCAAAGTTACCAGAGCCAGTAGTTTTATTCGTCTAACATGCAGCCACAAAAATATGAATTAACATAATTATAGTTTTCCTGAGATAAATCAGCAAAGTAAACACAATACGTGCGTTTATTTTTTGATTTTTTTGTGATTTATCTTAAGGAGTATCTCTAGTATACATGTGGAAAATAATAAAGGGACACATTCAAAAATCTAAAGCACTACAGCATACTTTAAAGGATGCCTGGCTGTAACATTAAATATCTATGAATTTGGTGGAAATGGGTCTAACAGTCATATCAGTGGGGCTTTTATTTTGAAATCCTTGACAAGAAGATCTTGTTTTCAGCCTGTGGGTTTGTTCGGTTTTCAGCCTACGTGCAGGCAGGCATGAGCATTCCCTGGTAAAGAAAGAGGAAGTTTCTTGATCCATTCAAAACAAGACCAGTCTCCAGCCGGATCCGGTGGAGGTGATGATGCTCCTGAAAAGCCTGTGTCTGGCCTTGCTCCTCTCGGCCCTGGTGGATGCTCAGTATGAGAAGTACAGCTTTAGAAGTTTCCCCCAGAAGGACATCATGCCTCTGGACTCCACGTACGGATACGCGTTGGAGCAGTACGCGGCGCAGAACTGGGCAGAAAGCATCAAGTTCCTGGAGCTCAGCCTGCGTCTCCACCGGCTGCTGCGGGACAGCGAGGCGTACTGTAGCCGCAACTGCAGCTCCGTTAGCCGGGACAACGACACCCAGCTCGTCGATAACACTCTTCGCGTCGTGCGCCACATCCTGCTGAGAGCTGCGTGCCTTAAAAAGTGCAAAGCGGAGTTTCCAGTGTTTAAATTCTCCTACCCAAAGAGAGACACACTGGAAACTTTCGAGAAAAGGGTGCCGTATCGGTACATACAGTATGCGCACTACCAGGTGAGACCAGAGGCTTCTAGAGCACAAAATAAATGCAGGCCTTTACCACGAAATCCTAAAGTTACACCGAATACAGTCACATTTAATGCAAATTCTAGTTTGAAGCCAAAGTGGGTGTTATAGATATGTAATATAAAGTTATTGCAGGACATTTGTTGCTGTTAAAAGCTCATTTGAAGATGTACAATGGCACAGGAACAGATTTAACTTTACTATAACCGTGCGTAACGGGTCACTCCACAGATTCTGCAGTCGGTTCCTCGACGCAGACTGACTCGATTTGACTCAACGAAAGGAAATTTCTAGTCGGCTTCATGTGCAGTATAATTTCCCCTGCTGCTTTGTTGCGCCCTCCAGCCGCCCTCCTGGAGTTGAGCATGTGCCACGTCTCTTCCAGTGTTCCCCTCAAACAATCCCCTTATTCTTCTGTCAGACGGGGTGATGAGGACTGGGTTTGCTTCTGGGGCGAAAACACTCATCTCATTTTTTCCCTGTTTCTAGGGGCTTAGTGACACTCACCACATCAAAGGACTTTGTCTGAAACCTTTAAACTGAAGTTTATGGTTTTGCCTGTTGAATTAAAGTTCTACATCTAAGCTGACATTGATCTTACTTCATGTTTTATGACAATGGACTGTATGTCCACGTCTCTGGGGAGAGAAGTGAGTTAATCTTTTTATTCAAGGCTTCCATATAAACCTGCATTTGTTATCTTATTTTTACATTTCTGCATCACAACACCACACTGGTTTTCCATTCATTAACTTCCAGTGATCCACATCTGTTAGTAGTTGTAGGAGCAAAGGGGTCAAAGGTCATGTTATCCTGTAAAAATAACAGAAGCTGCTGAGAGTGTTTTTAGAAAATCCTGAAAATATTATCCAATCAAATTTATTTTCTTCCTCAGCTTAACAACTTGGAGAAGGCTGTGGCAGCGGCCCACACCTTCCTGAAGAAGAACCCGACTGATCCCTATCTGACCAAGAACATGAACTACTACAAGACGCTGTTTGATGTGGAAGAATATTTCATCGACCACGAGGAGCAGCCTTATGAGGTTTGTAGATGATCATCCTGATCCATTGTGCAAATTTAAACACATGCTAAACTCTAATCAATCTCTTTGTTGTCCAGAGTATTTTTCTGAAGAGTGTGACGCTTTACAACAACGGAGACTTCAGCAGCAGCGCCCGAAACATGGAGCAGGCCATCACACAGTACTTTGAAATATACAGTAGCTGCTTGGCAGGCTGTGAGGGCTCATATGAGATTGTAGAGTTCAAAGACTTCTATCCCACCCTGGCAGGTAAAACAAGAACAGATTCAGTTCAGTATGCTTTAGATGAGAAAATAACAGCTTGTTTTGCTCACGTTCTGTTCCTGCTTCCCTCAGATCTCTACATTGAAGTGCTGAAATGTAAGGTAAAATGTGAAGAGCACCTGACACCCAGCGTCGGAGGCTTTTTTGTGGAGAAGTTTGTAGCCACCATGTATCACTACCTCCAGTTTTCCTATTATAAATGTAAGAACTATACCAACTATGAGAAATCTGTGTAATATCCTTATCCGGGGCTAAAGAGAGCCCTGGGTTAATGCTTTGGCACTCACACATGTATTCATTTGTGATCCTTTACAGTGAATGATGTAAAGAACGCTGCTCCGTGTGCAGCCAGCTACATGGTGTTTGACAAAAAAGACCAGGTGATGCAACAAAATTTAGCATACTATCGCTTCTACCGGGAGCAGTGGGGACTCGAGGAAAGTGACTTTCAGCCTCGGCCTGTGAGTGAAACAAAAACTTTATTACTGTTCTCATTGGGTCCTTCCAGAGCTTTGGTGGTTGAAGCAGTGGCTTAGATTATGTAGTTTGGATTGTTTAGAAGCAGCAGAAAGTTCACACTGGCTGTACTTAACCAAAGCTATAGGATGAAGCGGTCTTGGCGTTAACATTGACACAATCTCGGGGTGGTAATTAGAAACCCATATACTCTCTCGTAAAGACAGACTTGTTTTTCCATCTTTTTCGCTTGATGTTTTGGTAGCAGCTGTAGTGTGCCCGCTCTGTATAATTGGACCTGGCTATAAACATCTTTGTCTTTTGAAGGTACTGCTGTAAATACTTTAAGGCTTCCAAGCTGAGAGGCAAAAAAAATGCAGTAAACAGAAGAACAGGCCAAATTTGTTGTTCAGCACAGAGCTATAAACCAGTCAGAAGCTGGTTTGTTCTCGCCTGCTGCTCGGGTCAACACAAGAGCTGATGTCACTTTTGTTTTTCAGGAGGCACTGAGGTATTTTAACGAGACCACCAAGCAGAAGGAGATGCTGGAGTTTGCACTGAACTACCTGCAAACAGACGATGAGGTATGTTGCTACTGTTCTGGCAAGCAGAGGGATATTGTGAGAAAAGCAGCGATGCTTAAAGTCCAACTGAAACGACCCACTGGAGGGGTTGTGTCTGTGTTTGACAATTCAGTTCAGTTTTTATTTATATCATATTATTTAAGGAGACCCAACAGTTCCCACCATGAAGCACTCTGCATCAGTGGCAAGGAAAAACTTCCTCTTAAAGTTCAACTAAACCCCCAAATTCTGCCAGCTCCCAACAGACAGAGGACAATCATTGTAGGGGGTGTGACTTTATTGCTAGTGACAGAGGGGGATAGGACAGTTGATGACAAAAGCTGCCACCATACCTCACCATCCTCCAAAATTAGCCAGTCGCAAAATACTAATGCAACAGCAAAGTTCCAACCAGTAGAGGGAGGTAGCTATTCATATTTATCACACAATCTGTGTAATTTAAATACTTTGTGCTCAAGATTTGGACCTGAATCGATCAAAAACACTACTAAATATCAGTATACACTGGTTTTCATCTAAAAAAAAAGTGGTTTAAGGGTTTAGTTACACTTTAAGAGGGAGAAACCAAGAGCAGAACCCAACTCAAGGTCTGCAGCCATCTGTCACGACCGGTTGACAGCAGTTGGCATTTGATTGACTGTATAGAAATAAGTTTGCTATCTATAGGAGGTCTTAGAGGTCTATGTAGACAGAGAACTGATGGTGCAACTGATGGTTTTTAAGTTAGCTGAGCTGAGTATCCACTCTACTGAATGCAGAGGCTGAAGCTGCAGAATATATGAGCTCCAGGAGTTCTTCTATACACCTAACCTCGAACTATGAGTGTCTGTGCACAGAGATTTCCTTAAAGAAACAACAGATTATAGCATCGCTATTACTATAATCTGTTCGGTAGTAAAAATTATACATTCTGACAGATGAAAAGATCCAAATTACAGGTGTGTTTTTTTACTCCAAGTAGTAGTGTCTAGCTGTGCTGATGTTATCTAATCATGTTTTTAGCATGCATGCCCTGAGATCTTTTTTTAAACTGCACAAACAAAATTCCATCAAACTCAATTGTGTGCTGAAGTGGCGGCAGAGGTTTCAGAGACAGACATCTCAAAACCTCAGCAGATAAAACTCAAACTGTCTGCATGACTAGACAACCCTAGGGATACTTCAGTATGAGAATATGTTTTGACACTATGAGTTGGAGTTTGCCTCCTTTCCAAAGTACAAAATTAACATTTTCAGTATTTTTTTTTAAAAGTCAAAAATATTTAGATATTAAAATATTACGTTGAGGTTACGAAAATGGGAGCACAAAGTCTGCGGATGAAAGGGACAGAAAGAGGGCATGAAGGCTGCGGAAGAGAGAACAGGAGGGGGGCTGTGTTTTCCTTCACCGGCGTGTGGTATGTGGCTGGGAGGTGTTGGCCACTGAGGCTGTGCCACATAACTCAGGTCAGCTCCTCCCAGCTCTACACACTGCCTGGACCTGAGAGATGGGGAGGAGGACCAGGCTTGAATTACAGGGTACACAAGTGACAGATTTATAGATATAAAAAAGGAAAAAATCTGAGTTCTGCCAGATAAGAATGGAAAAAAGAGATAAAATTCTTGCTTGCTGTTGACTGAGAGTATTTTGTGTTCACTTTTTAAGGGTGTGGTAAGTCCAGAAGAAATGGGCACCTCTCAATCAGAGAATCCTGACTCTGAGTTTGAGGGCTTAGGTGACTACGAGGAGTCTTTCGTGGCTGAGTGGTGGCAAGAACCCAAAACGAAATGGGACACCGGAGAGGTCGCAGACTAACATCTGTCATTGTCTCCTGTGCAGAACGCTTACTCATCCAGCTCTGTCCCACCATGACAACATACCAAAGGATGTTGACCACCCTACAGACAGACATTCCCAACAGTATTTAGCAGAAAAAGCACAACTCACAGCTGTGTATTTTCACCCAGCTGAAGAATAAACGGACCAACTTATCCGTCATGTTGATCAAGATCAGAGATTGACATATTCTGTCTTGGCTGTCATCAGCCTTTTAAAACCTTTCTTTTTTATAGTTATTGGCCTTTATGCCAATACTCGTTAATGACTTTTCTACAGTTTCTATTTAATGAAAGCCTCTGTGCCGTGGTATGAGGAAGCCGACATGTAGCTTTTCTTATGCTCAACGATTTGTCAGCCACCAGTTGGGTTGTTGTTGTAATAATGTGCTCATGATTAAAGTAATATTTTAATATACTTTTTCTTGTTTTTGTGACTTAATATCAATGAAATCATCGGAAAATGGAGGATGTGCAACAACCAATGTGATCGTAGTAGTTGTTGTGGAGAAATTGCTGAAGTCAAAGGTCAATGGTGAGGTCAGGAGGAAAGAAAGTGTTCAGGAGCCTCTGATGTCTTATGCTGTAATATTTATTGACACTTGGCCAAGGAGAATTAGAGACACTCTCAAAGTACATCAGAAGTGTCTGAGTCGGTCTCACATTCTCCCAAACTCATCCTGGTGGACAGACTTTAAACCCCAAGATAACACCACAAATACTATACACCCAGAATTAGCCAAAGAGAATGTCTTTACCCATGGAGGTGTTATTGTCAACATATTCTAGTCTGGAGACACAGATGTCTGTTTACGCAGATTGGAACGTCAACAGCCAGCTATCTATTATGTCTATGAAGGCAGCAATAGGTCTCTTCGACCCTGGCCACCACAGTGTTGAGATAGACTGGCAGCTACTGTTCCCAATCAAAGCCAAACAGCTAATACTGCTGAGGACCTCAAAGCCCACACGTGACCTCGTGTAACCTAAGGATAGAAAATTCCATAACAGTAGTGATGAAATGATAAGTTGATTCATTTTGATGTAATTTTATAATGAAAAACAGCAGGCTTCAGCTGTCAAATGTGAGGATTGGTTTGTTTTACTGTTTTTTTTTTTTATCATGAATTGAATAACTCTGGGTTTTGGACTGATTCAATTACAAAATTATCAAGATGGTGATTTTATAGAACTAGTTAATCAGCTAATCAGAAATAAAAAACAGATACAATAATTGATAATAAAATAACCCAGATTGTAGTACCTCTACATAATTTACGAAAACAATATTGATGTATAATTTGACACAATTTCAGCCTTAACATGTCCTATGTGAAGATGATTATAGTATTTAAAAAAAGTCAGAAACAGAAAACACCCAACCAGCTATTAAAACCAAGAAATATCCAAAGCAGTGAGATGTGAGAGTAGGCGGTGTTGTTTCATGTTTTAGTACTTTTATTTTCCTTCCATTTCAAATCAACTACAAGCTTTAGTTCATTTCATTCTTTTTGTCTCAATTCAAAAAGATAGTGTCTAAAAATATGGGATAAGATGCATCTTATTTTCTTTTTTCCCCCCGTAAACTTCAAAATCAAACAGATTGTACTCGATACCAACTCAGTACATATTGTCATAATAACAATAGTGCATCTGCCATAGTGCAAAGCTCAAATGAACCAAACTGACCTCATACACGCATACAATTTCAGACAAGCTGCCTCTACACCCCAGACTAGATCTCTGTAATCTCATTTACAGCAGGGGATCATTACAGAGCCTCTGGGCTGAGGCGTTCACCCAGGGCTTGGAGCTATCAACAAATGTACAAAAGATCCATGACTTTAAGTGATAGCTGGAATGATAAGAGAGATGTGAGACAGCTAGCCTTGCTGCTACGCCACATTTAAAGATGCATGGACAGCAGTGACCACAGGAGAGATTTGCAGATGCAGGTCATGTCAAGAGACTGACGTCTGTATGTTTGCAGAAACAGATACAACTCATTATTTTAACATAGCTTTTAAATAAATCTTCATACAATGCATTTAACATTCATTATATCTTGCACATATTTACAAATAGGTGTGCATACAGTTGGCTAGTGTTCATTTTCTGTAGTTACATAACATAAAAACTGTTGAATTCTTTATTAATGTGCTGCCTTTATGGTACCATGGCTGCAGCACACAACAGTTTGTAGAAAGAGATGATATTCTAGAGGTAAAAACCTGCCTATCTACCTGTGATAGGAGGAGTGTTAAGGTGTACATGGACACAAACTGCCCCTAACACTACTGTAAACACGCAAGCATTCTTCCTTTCTTTAAAAATCTCATACATTCACTCGTGAACAGACATACAGATTAAACCTCCTATGCGTACAAACTTTTGGCCTGAAAGTAGTGAGCACTCACACAGACAGATATCATGGAATGTAGAAACACTAAGTTACGGTCTCTGCTGCTTCAAAGTTCAGTGGTTTAAAATGATCCCAAAACCATTACACCTAGCTTCCCTTTTTGTACCTGAAAACGTGTGGGTGGGGGTGAAGAGGGGGTGGCAGGTAAGATGCCTTAAAGTTAAAGACAAATAACAATGAACATAAAGTCAGTTATCAGTCTGGGCTCTGGCTAAAGGTTTTTTTTTTTTTTTTTTGAGCCATTCCTTCATGTGATCATTAGTTCTTCTTCTTCTTTGGAAAACATGCTAACAACAGTCCAATGTATGGTATCTTTTTTTCAGTTTTCTCCATGTTGCCAAACTTTGCAGATTAAAAACACAAATTGTCTGCCTTGAGATTCAAGGCCAGGCCTTAGAGGCTCTGCCTTATGTCCTTCTGCTTTTAATAAAAAGGTGACTATTCAGCTCCTTTTACATATGTGCTAATCCAACACTTAACTGTGGACTCATTTGGTGGCCAGTTTAGTTTTCTGTGCAGGCAGGCAGGCATTGGAAAGACGTGTCTCTTATTAAATTGGTCCACCGTTGATATGTTCTTCATCAGACTGTCAAATATGTGAGAAAAGGAGGTACACAAACACTGAAGCACATTCTTAGAGCCACTGGACTGGAGGAAGACCCTGGTGTCTCCCACAGGGAGAGCCACCTGCTCGCTCTAGGCATGGCCTGGACACAATCCTCATTGGCTGGCTGGCTGGCAGCAGCCACACAAGTATGATCTGGCTGGTATGGTGAGAGAAGCTCCGCAGGCCTAGAAGAGGACGGAGCCAGGCAGGAGGACAGACGGAAGGGGCAGACGGGAGCGTGGAGGAAACAATAATCGGAAGAAGGTTTGGAGAGATTTTGGGATGGGAGTGGAAGACCTTTTTTTTTTTTTCTTTTTTTTTTTTGCTCCCCTCTTCTCCGATGTGGAAACGACACAGTGCGAGGAGGAAGACAGGAGTAGACAGGACACAGAGAAAGAAAGACACGACAGGCATCTTATCCTCCACCAGATCTGAAAGGGAAGTGAAAACAGAGTGAAAACAGAGTGTCAGCAGAAAGAAAAACAAATAGACTGTTGCATGGGTGGCAACAGAGATGAAGATTCCTGATAAATGGAAGATGATTTACAATGTTAAAGGGAATTTTATGGGATTTGGGATTTTTTTTAGCAGGAATTAAAATGGGATGAAGCATTAAAGCAAAAAAGGGGAGTGAGACATATGGTAATCTGTGGGGATGAACTTCAGATGGTGGATGAAGGAGTACATAGCCATGTTGAGGGAATTATGGATGAGATGGGATGTTTTGAGATGCCTCTCCACCGACAGCGTATCACACAATGGTCCTGCAAGGTCATACCTTCCTCTTCGAATGTTCCTGCATCCCATGAGCACGCATTGGGAGAAAAGACAAAATGTCAAAACAGGTCAATGACAATAACAAGCTAAACTATTTTTTAGAAGCATGTTATGATGCTGAACATCTTGCATTACAACTTATATAAAAACAGTATAACTGTACAAACAGGCTTTAATGTGAAACCAATATTTGAATTTTCTTTCGGGTTGGACTGGCTATATAGTTGGAATTTATCCACAACAAAAACATAAATCAAACAATGAGTCATATAATCGATTATTCATCCACCAATCCTCTCCAAATTCTTTCTTGCCAGATTATAGTGATGGCACCACATGCAGCAGGTCTACAGTAGTCATGGCACTGACCCTCTCAGCCCCAAAGAGTCTGACAAGGCGCTACACCAAAGAATATTACATCCACCCTCTAAGCCAGAGGTCTGACTAGGAAGAGAAAGCTTCCTGCTTACAGCTCATGCAAACATGCACAGACACTTATCTCTGGCCCTAAAAGGACTGACGACATGCCACGTGCTTGAAATTGATTTTCAACTAACTGTTTGTTTTTTCATCAGCCACAATGATCTTCTGAATTTAACTGTGAGTAAAGCAGGATCTGTCCTTTCAGGTCAGAGTATAAGGAGTGAACAATAGCAAGCATGCACGGGTGGAACAGTGCAGAAGAAGCACTTCAGTGAGAGCATTTGGGGTTAGGATGCTGCCAACAGGATAATGCGGGCTAAAAGAGCACCAACAGTAAAATATATTAAAATAAAGGATGTTTATGTAAATCCACTGTAACCATTACACTTTTTCCACAAAAGGTTAATAAATCTAGTGGAGCTGAAAGTCCTGCAGAGGTTCCTGGCAGATAAACATCTCGGTCCTGCCCTGTCATTAGAATAACAAGCTGGGTGGGGTTGTAGTGGAGGAAGGGGGAGGAAAGGTGCAGGATGGACGCAAGGGTTAATTAATATTCAATCAAAGAAAGCAACCGGTTCGCACGGATTTTAACGCCAGGAGTTGTTCGAGCATTCAGGCTCAGACTCGGTTCCCCGTTTCCCCTCCCCCGAGCTGCAAACGGGCATATATATATATATATATATATATCAGAGGGGTGAGAGTGGCAAGGGCAGGGGTTCCTTTTAGGTAGAAGCAGACAGGTACACAAAGGCATGCCAGAACTCTTACTTAAATCCCCATCCTGTTCCCCCTAGGACTATAGCTGCCAGGAGAATAGCACCTGCGATGGACCCTATTATGATATTGGTGCCACTGGGACCTGCGCAGAGGAAGGAGGAGGGAGGAAGGGTGCGGAGGAGGAGGAGGAGGAAGGGGAGGAGGAGGGGCAGAAACAAAACAACACCACTAAAAAAACACACGTCAGAGGACAGCATCAACACCGTACATCAACAACATCAACTAGAAAGAGAGAGAGAGAGAGAGAGAGAGAGAGGCAGATGGTAAGATACCTGCAGACAGAGAGAAAGAGAGAGATGGAGGGAAAGAGGAGGAAACCAGCACGTGGGGTGGAGGTGGGAGAACGGGCAGGTGAGCGAGGGAGGTCAGGGAGACAACAGTTACAAAAAAAACAAAACAAAACAAAAAAAAAAAAAAAAACAAAGGAGAGAGAGTTTTATTACTTTGTTCTCATTCCCCCTCTCCTGCTCTTTCAGCTGGACACCCTCTTGCTCAGGGTGGCTTTTTTGGCCCTATGAGAGCAGCTGCTCAATTGCTCTGTGTCATTCGCAGACTGCAAGAAAGTAAGGAAGACACTTGAAGGTGACAGGGCCTGCAAGACACACAGTACCACCAAACACACACTCATACACACACAGAAAACAAACTGTACATGCACATATGCTCTAATGGATAAACGTGTCTCAACACACACCCACACTCTTCCAACATAAAAACCAAGACTCAGCAGGAAGGAAAACACTGTGCGTTCTAAATATCGATGTTCTCACAATAATCAGGTGAACTACTCTTTGTGTTTGTGCTCCGCTTCAGTACACAGAGATGCTACAGTGACGATGGGCAGAGACTATGAGGGGGATATGAGAGGCAGACAGAAAAGAGAGACATGAGCAGTTTGAGGGGGTGCTATGGACCTTTCTTCTCTGGGCCCGTCGGGACTGTCGGCTCAGGGATGGGATCAAAGACACTGCAGTCCTTCCCTGTGTAGTCCCTGTCACAGATACACTTCACCTCATTACTGCAGGTCTACAAGAGAGAAAGATGAAAATCAAGTGCAACAGCTGCTACAAGAAAGAGACGAGCAGAGAATGTTAAACCCACTGTGTAGCCAGTAAGCGTGGATTTGGAGATTTGGAGGTCAAAAGATGTCTATGAATCCAGGTTTAAACTGGGAATTAGAATTTAAGTCTATTTTTTAGGCATCTTGTGACAGTCTTTCAATGACAGCGTTTTAACATGTCATTTAAACCTGTTTCACATTGAAAGATAGTCATTTAGATGCTGTTGAAACAAGCTCATTACAGAACGTATGACTTTTGACCCTTTTTTTCCACCTGTGTGTCACCTATATTCAAATGTGAGACAGGAATAAACTTGTCAGCGTCTATACGTCTTGACCTGCAAATCACCAAATCAATGCTTGCTGGGAAATTGTGAGCTCAGGATTTTTTTTTTTTTACCCCGTGGTCGGAACAGATGCGTCCAAAGTTGGATCCCGAACAGCTGCTGAGGTTGAATGCCGCCACAGGGAGGCAGCGTCGCTCCAAACACATCATGTTGGGACCACAGGGAGTGCCGTCCTCCACGTAGCCCAAGTCAGAGCCGTCCTCCAGCAGAGCATGGCCGCCTCTGAATGAAGCATCAAAACATGTCAGACAAGTGGGAGAGGAAGGGTAGAACTAGAGACACCTTATTCTAACTTTCTCACTCATGTTAGTTGTAGCAGATCAGATGGATGTGACCCACTTACCTGCAATCCAGGTACTTGTTCTGGTGGTAGAGGGTGAAGCTGGTCACCTCACCCTGCAGGTCTCCAAACTTTGGCTTCATCGTCACGTTGGCACAGAAGAGGAAGCCACATAAAACATCCCTAAGCAGGAAAAAGTGAAGTATGGCCCAGAATTCAGCCTTATCTTTTAATTCAGTAACGCATTAAACCTGAGCACTGTAATACCTTCACAAAATTCATTGAGGTACTACTATTTTGCATTAAAAAAACATAAGAATATCAGCAAGGAGAATCAGGATGGTGTGACTCACGGCTTGTTGCACTGCAGCCAGCCCTGGCCTTCAGGTCCTGGACCACAGTTGCCTTTCTCTGTCCCCTCAGCATTCAGCTTCTCGTAACAAAACCTGTCTGCTGAGTCTGCAAGGGCAAACAAAGATTACAAATTAGACTCCCGCAAGGAGAAAAAGATTACAAAGCCAGGCACGAGTACGCTTAGTGATGAAGTGGTGCCTGGAGAAGCAATACTTTTAATTTATGCCCCAGTTTTTTTAAAGCGGCCTGTCCAGCAAAAGATAAACGTCCTGTGTTATAAGCAATGAAATGTTAGACTACTCTTGCATATTTAGCTCTCCCAAAAATGGGCCAGTAGTATTTGCACATTGTCACTTAACTTCTGCTGCTTGACTTTAGGGAGTAAGGAGCATTATGAAATTAATATTAGCCACAGAAGAGGTGCAGATTTTGCAAGAAGTACTGGCCCACAGACGAGTGAGGGTACGTAATTATGAAGTATTCCTTATTCCTCACTCCATCCACTCATTAAAATTGAACAAATATGTCATGCCTTCGTCATTTTAGAAGACTTAAAAGTGGGTATACCCAATGCCAAGTAAAAAATAAGAAGGGATACTCTTTGTATATACCCTGTATAAGTATACTGTGTATATATATACGCAGTAATATGACTATATAATATACAATTTACAGGTGCAAGGAGCATGTGTACTATACTTACTATAACCCCAGAGTCCCCTACACTGTCCATCACGAGTCCTGCATCGTCCACTGTAACAGCGGCCCTGAAGGCATGAGACGAGAATAATTAAGTACACATCACAGCGAGCTGCAGACTAGAAAACATGCCACAAACCAGCACTTACCTGATTGTTATCACACATGTAGCCATCCAGCTTGTGGACATTATGAGGACACTGCAAAAAAAAGAAAGAAAAGTACATAATGTTTTGGATACTCTGTTTGATCTTGCAGTTTTTTTCACAGTGTTACAGTCGACTCTACCTGGCTGGAGTCTCCGGTGCAGGTCTCTGGGATATCACAGTCGTTTACAGCGTCTCGACATACCACGCCTCTCCGCTCATACTAGGTCATAGGATAAAAATGTATCAGGTAAATACTGGATAAGTCACACCAGTAATCATATTTCTAATACATGTCAATGCACTGTATAATCTCTCTGAAAATTTCGATATAAGCAGCATAACATCTGGTTTTATTGCATTCAGTTTAACAGTTTCATGCCCTATATTTGTGATATAGGTGGACTCACCTTGCACCCACTGCAGCACAGTCCATTACTACACATGGCATCATGGGTAAGTGTGCACTTTTTACAGCAGGCTCCTCCGCTACGGGCACACTCCTGCAGCCACAGATGTGAAAACAATCCATCAGCTCTCTGTTCCAGGACACACCACACCCTCCGGTGCTCACAAAAATACAGACCATCTGCAGAAGGTTAAACAGTTGGCTTTCATGCATAATGTCCAACTGGATACTCACCACCTGGGATCCACAATCACACTCTTCCCCTGGCTCCACAAAGCCATTCCCACACTCTGGAGGGTCCAACAGCTGAGAGAAACAGAGAGGGACATATATGAGGACATATATAAGTAGGAGACAGATGGACAAAACAGAGGGAGGGACTGAGGGATAAAATCTGCCCGTAATATCAGAGATTGTTGGCTGGAAGTACACAGATATGAAGATAGGGGTAGTACTTAAAGGAAGAAAACAAATATATACATGGTTCTGTAAATATGTATGCGTTACAGTAGAAATAAGAATAATTAATTAGTCTGGAAATAATGATACTCAGATGCAGCTTCTTTCACACACATCCTACATCACCACATGGCCCTCACCTTGTTGGGCTTGTTGAAGAGGCAGCTCCCACCCCCCTGGAGCAAGAACTGGATGTACTCATCAACACTGCAGCGAGAAAACTTTCTGGGCAGATAGTATCTACGTTCACACACACACACACACACACACACACACACACACACACACACACACAAGGATCGAGACCAGGACATGACAAAAAAATAAAATCTTCTTTAATACTGCCAGTAAGGAAAGCCAGATCTACTGTGGGTGTCTGTGCCACTTTGCAATCTGACAGAAATGTTACCATCTGTAGTAAGATATTACTCAAATGAATAATCTGTATTGTTCCATCTGGTAAGGAGAGCCAAATCCAAATCACTCATACTGTATAGTAAATCCTTTTAATTCAATTTTTAATTCTTACACAGTGGTCGGAACACTGATGTCTGATGTTCCAAACAAATTTGCTTAAAGCATCAAACACAAGCTGGCTTGGCTCATTAAAGAGTGAGTAAAAGTCACGGCATCCCTCTGTTACAGGTGTTTAATTGTCTAATGGAGTGAAATGAACAGAAAGAATTGCAGCTTAGAGTAAGAGCGACAGGGAAAGAGTCCTGCTGTTATATCATGTCAACAAACAGAGAGAAGATGAATATTACAAGTGTGTTGTGTGTGTGTGTGTGTGTGTGTTTTTTTTGTTGTTCACTTCTGTGTGCTGTGATGTGGATCTTTACCCGGTGTCTTCCATGATGCAGCCCAGCCAGGCATCCGGGCACCTGCAGTCCCCTGTGAAGACGAGAGAGGGAAAAGTGACTCAGATAAATAATGGGAAAAAAATAACGTGGTGCTCAGCATTCAAAATCGGAGCTGTGACACTTTACACGTTGCAGAAAGTCGAGGGAAAAAGATTTATGATCGACAAAGAAGAAAAGATTTCATAGACCTGCTGGTGACAGAGGTATGGTAGCTTATAGTGTGTGCACTGAGCTCTTGTCCTGGCATTGAATAATGGACCTGATGGCTCTTCAACATTAATCACTGAGCCCATTGTTCAGTGGCAGCAATGCTCTAACCACCACCCCCTCCTTCATGGATGCAGGTGACTAATCACCTAATGGAGAAGTCTAATTAGAGAAGAGAACTGCTGGACAGGGACACCAACACCTAACCCTCTCTCTAACACCCCCTCCCCACCCGGCTATCAATCCCATCCCTCACTAGTCCTCTGCTTCGATCCTTCCCACACTCATCTCACTCTTTTCCTTTAAAATGTATTCAGTATTGTATTCACTCTTGGTTTATAGATAGATCGCTGGTTTATAGATCTTCATCCTCCCTCCTGAATTATAAGGCTTTCATGATGTCTTTTACCTGCAGAGTTGCGTGCGTTGTTCCACCTCATGCCAATGTTCTGGCCAAGACTCTGGCACAAAGTGATGGCCATTGCACCAACATTCCCATACTGGAACAAATACACACAAGTCCACACCAGAGAGCTTTGTTGTGAGATGAGAATAATATAAAATCCTACAGGTAATTTGGGTTGCACCAACCAGGACATACACAAAACCAGGATTGAAGGAATAGTTTGACATTTTGGGAAATATGCTATTCACTTTCTGGGCAAGAGTTAAATGAGAAGATCTTTAACACTCAATCACACAATAAATATAAGGCTATAGTTTGCAGCCAGTTAGCTTAGCTTAGCACACAGACTGGAAGCAGGGGGGAACAGTTAGCCTGTCTCTGTTGAACAGTAACAGAACTCTCTCTCTATCTCAAACTGATAAAAAAAATGTTTAAATAAGTCTCTGTTGGTGCTAAAACATACAACCACTTTAAATTTTCCTCACCTCATTGATACCTCCTCCCCTTGTTAGAGAGCACACTCCTCCTGTGTAGGCTGTCCCACTGCGACTACTGTGAAATGTTCGTCCTCTGAAGTGCATAGGAAAGATGCCATCATTTAAAATAAAACCTCAACTAGCCAAACCTCAAATAAGCCTTTATTCTACAGTTATTATATTTTTGATTTTCGGTCCTCTTACGAGAAAAGATGGACGACATCACTCTGGTCTTTGATGTTGTCCTTCCTGTATTTCATGAAGTTTTGCAGTGTTATCAATGGATCTTCCACGACTGGTATCATATTTTGAGAGCTCCAGGTCTCCATGGCAACCAGCACGATCCTCGTGTTCAGCTGTTCCTTGTAGATCTGGGGACCAAAAACGCCCATCAGTCGACTGCTTTTTTAGCATACAACCTGTGCTGTGAACTGTGTGCTATCTCGGATAAATCATTTTCAAATGTGGAAGTAAGCACACACACGCAGGTGGCAGTGTGTGTATGCAGAGTTTAGGAGTAGGAGGATTATAATGCTACAAACAAAGCTCTTACCGCATCTGCCATGTTGACCACGGCTTTGGCAAAGTTCTTGGTTTGGCTGCTCGAGCGACGCAGCTGTACAAACTGTGGAGACACAGAGATACACAGATGGTGTAAGAGATGGATCACTCTCTCATATCTCATACACATACAATTGTACTTCTATACTTGTAAACATCAAAATATAAGTCTTAAGTTTATAGGAATGTTCTACAGAATTTATTTCCATGAATTACGCAAAGCTAACTTAGAAAACAACTTTCTTTATTTTAGTTTGAATAGGATTACATAATAGAAACCTGTACTGTATGTACTGCATGGATCTTTGATAATCCATTCATCTTTACTCTTGAATAAAAAGTTAGACAGGGCTAGTCATGATGAAATAAAAATGAATAAGCATTCATCCACATACTTCACTTTCTATAAAGTCTGTAAGGTGGAGAAACTGTTTTATCTAACTCTAGTGCTGAAGTAAAGGTCTCTGATTGTGCTTGAACAGTAAAAGCTTACTTAAAAGGTTACTGGCAATTGGCAGATAAACCTCTTCAATACTAAGAAAAGAGATAAACACTCATTTAGTCTGACTGTGCATTTACTGCCTGGCTTAAGTCTCAAGTCAATTTCAGTGAGCTTTACAGCATTAGAACCAAGACCAGGAGAGATAATGAGATTATTCATTAAGGTATTCAGTCAACATGTTATTTTAAAATGGCAAAGGAAGCTTGTTTTTTTTCTTACTTAATTTACCTTCAGAGCACATGGGCGACACAGTGTTTAGCACTGTCTCCTCCAAAGACATGCAGTTAATAGGTTTACTCTAAATTGCCCATGGTGTGTGTGAGTGATTTTTTTTCCTTTTGGGCCTTTTGAACCTTTATTTGATAGTGACAGGGACGTAGGGAGAGAGAGAGAGTGGGAATCACATGCAGCATGACACAGGTTGCAGTCAAACCCTGGGTCACTGCGGCAAAGCCTGAGCCTTTGTACCCCGAATGGGTTGTTGTGTGTCGGCCTCGTGATGAACTAGTGCTCAGGGTCTACCTTGCCCAATGCCAACTGGGATCAGAAAATGGATGGATGGACATAGTACACATAGTACACATAGTTATAGACACTAGTATTACTAGTAAACTCAGCTACTATAGTTACAGATTGCAACCCCCTCACATTACCATGTCCTTTCTAGCGTTTCTAGCTCAAACACAATGCGATCTGTGCAGCGCCTTTGGGTTCATCGCACTCTGCACTAATCCCAGCTGCTCATTTATGGTTTGGATCCATTTTAAAACTTTTGTTTATTTCCAGCTATGTTTTGTCTGTTTTCCTTTCCACTGACATCTGTACATTTATACCTCTGTGGACAGTTGTAACAGTACAGTTATATCAGTGAATGCATAATGAAATTAGCCTGTGAGGCTACACAGGCAGACTGCAGCCTTTGCAGCCACAGAATAATTATGTTATATAACGTATTATGTTTGTATATGGACAACTGTGTAATAACATCTTATTTGGTGACGTTAATATATGGCTGACATTTAGTGTAGCATGTTGATACCAGTATGGCGATGTAAAGTGTCTTGCCCGTCTTGAGCAGTCCAAATGTAGTCTTTAATTTCATGTGTTGACATTCGTAAGGCAAGACAAAACTCAGACTCACCATTTCATTGTCGTTGACCACCATCAACTCAATATATTTGGTCTCAGTCTGGACAGAGGGCTTGCGAACAAATCTCTTGGATCGCCTCAGCCCCCCAGACACCTGCTGCTCCCTCATTTGGTCCAATCTATCGTCATCACCGTCACCTCCTCTGCTTTCCCACTCACTGTCCTCTGTACAGTCTGGACACACAGAGAAACATAGTTGCAGGCAGTTAGAGCACTCGTTTCTTGTGCTGGTAAGGTGCAGTGTTAACAGTACAGTACCATTGCTTCATGTGATTATGTTTTTTATGATAAATGTATTGGTATAACTGGCTTCAACCAAATATTTCTTTATTATTATTATAGTTTGACTTGATCTTAATTTCAGCCAAACATTAAAGTTCCTAATAGAAAAAAAGCTGTGACTGTAATTATCACCCTGTCTGGACTAACTAAAAATGACGGCCCATTTAATTATCACATTTGTACTGTCCTCTCTTACTGTTGTGAAGAATTTCCATCTTTTTGGTTTCATTGAGAAGAGAAAAGAGTTTCATGAACATGGGAGAAACTACAATTCCCAGTGTGAGAGGTTTATAGGACAGTAACATAAGCAGCACCCGTAGAATATTAAGTTACATTTATTTTGAAATTATTACAACAATGGACAGGAGGTTGGGTTTAATTTATCTAACTGAAGTCAAGGCTATTATATTAAAATGTGATAAAGGTAATAAGGTAAGAAAAGACTTAAGGGCAATCTAATGTAATATGATCGTCAATAGCTTGTGCTTTAAATGCACTTATGTACCTGGGCAGTGGGAGGAAAGTCTGATATCAGGCATCCTGCGGATTAAATGAGCACCATCATCCTATAACAGAACACACCCAGATCACATTAAAGACATTAGGACCTAAAAACAATAAAATCATCATCCAGGCTCCATTAAATTCTCTATCAAGCTGGTCAACAACAAAAACTATCCACTATTACCTGATCGCTCCCATTGTGAACAGGCTCAATCCCGTAAGAGAAGAAGCCGTCAGAGAACATGCCGCTAAGAACCAACAACCAGAGAAAAACAGTGAGATGCAAAGCGGTAATTTTTTGTGCAGAAAACGTAAGCATAGCATCATCAGCATGCACAGGTCACTTGGATATAATTTTATAAATAGAAGTTTACTGTCACACTCACCACAGGCCGTGGCAGGTGGAGAGAGCTGCCCAGGACTCTGGTAAACCTCTTAACCTTCCCTGATAGTAGCAGTGCTCCCCTCCCTGTGGACACAATGCACCACAGTTTCATGATACATAACTCTACTAACACACTTAAAGCTTTGCTGGCACGCTTTTATACTTCATTGGGCATCGTGGTAGGTCAGCTCTGAGGAAAAAACCTCTCACAACCTCTGTATATATGACTCCCCTCTCCACCTCCATCTTTCCCCATGATTGCATTTATGGCACAGTTTGTGACCTACTTGTGTCCTGTACTCTACTCTACCGTACAATGCTTCACTGACAATAGAGGTGGAGGTAGACTCTTGACAAGGATCTCTTCAATAAATCAACACTCATGTTGCCCACACAGTTAAATGTGAGAATTTAACATGGAACGGCTGTGCAGTAGGCAGGCTGCAACTCAAAAAGATGAGAGTAAAAAGGTAATTGTGCTCTGTTCTGTCCTGCCCTCATAACAACCTTGACTACCACAAAGGAGCCCTAGCTTTCGTCCCCTAGCTAACACTCCTTCAAAGGTGGGCGCGCTGCTTCACGAGGTCACAGTGGCGGTGATGAACCACCAGGAAAAGTGAGAAAAGTGAGAAGCCTGGATCAAATTGAGTTCAGCATGGTGTCTCAGCCTTGCCACAACAGCTCAGGCAAACGGCGCCTTAGCACACTGAATGGTAATGAAAGAGTTTTGACGACAGAGATCGGTCTGGTGATGTGCTGCCTTGAATGCGTCGCACTGTCCAGCAGCAGCATCAGAGGCATCACATGAGTCCTCCATCCAGCTGAGCGACAATCTGGCTTGACTACAGGTCTTCATCCCCGACCCTGCAGGCCTCCACTCCCTCTCACCACTCTGGGAACAAACGAATAGTCTAGGAACACCCCCTCCTGAAATTTCTCCTCCTCATTGCCAAATGTCATCATGCCTTTGTATTAAGTGGCATTTTACTCCTCATATTCTCTCCTCCTCCTCCTCCTCTTTCGTCGGCTCTTCCCTCCCTCTCGGTCTTCTTTCATTCTCTTTGCTGCCAAGAACTTAATGACACAGCTGAGCTAACTCGTTACTATGGAAACAGGCTTGTGATTGGTCGGGAGGACTAAGGGAGAGTTTGGAACGATTGTGGGTGGGGACATAGAGTGCTAGCTGGGTGGGTGGGTGGGTGGCTGCTTGGGGGGGGCAATGAGTGGCACAATTGTACAGAAAAAAAAAGCCATCCCTTATGGCTAGCAGAACACAGTGACATTCCTCTGGTCTGTCATGACAAACACACATCACATTAGATGTCAAGGCTTTCATCCATTTTCCTGTTATCTCTTAATTCTTTCTGTGAGCTTGTGGTTTGACACCACGGGAATCCACCGCCTTTTTTTAACTAACTGTCAGAGAAAGGCCACAGCAGAGCGGCATGCACGCACGCCGCTGACAGGCGAACTCATTTATGTAGAGCACGGTAACATACTACATAATCTTAATAGTTGCATGGCAGCCTACATTTAAAGCAGGGAGCACACGATGCACGTTCCATAAATAGATAAAACAGGAGGATGACATCAAACTTCAAAACATTACAGTCACATAAATAAATAAATCAGCCTTAAAAGATAGAAACAAACAAAATCATGTCATATGTTTATAAAATGAAACTTTAATCTAACAGATCTAAATATATATATATGAGAATTATGTTATATAATGAGCTCTAGACTATGTGAGGCATCGCATATGACAAACTTTAATTTAATTTTAAGCTTCACTGGCAACAGCACTAGTGTAAAATGTGACAAAGTCTCAGTCTCTACAGCCAACGAACTGAACGCTGCACCACCGCTCTGGTCATCTCATCAATATGCTGCCTTCTGTGTGCCAAAAGACAAGTTCGCTCAGTCAGTACAGAACCCCACCCCACGCAAACAGTCTTACCACAGACTGTGAGGGTCTGCCATCCTGGTTAAAGTGCCGTTCCACATATTCTGAAGACAGGAGGTGACTGCAGAGACAGAAGAAATGCCATAAATATCTCTCACAGCATTAGCGCTATCACCATGTAACCAAAATTGGTTTCATCAGGGATATTTTTTCTCCAGCAAATGAATTTCACAAAGAATAAGTGACCATATTTACATGTAGTGTTAATATAATCAGTGAAACCTCATACAAATGCAGCGGTGTGCGTACGTGTGTGTGCCACATTGGTATTCCCCATCTCGTCATGCAACATAATAGAGCCGCTAAGTGCATTTGCTTAAGTGCGGGAAAATGCTAATGAGAGCAGCTGCAGTAAATTAAGTGCATCTACTGATACAAGCGTGTGCAAAAAAGGTAGATCTGATGATTTTGGACGGTTTCACTCACTGGTTTAGCTCCAGGTCCAGAGTGAAGGTTTGTCCAAAGGCTTCCACTTGGAAACAGCTCTGGGCCAAGTGGACCGGCTGGAGAAGAAAAAACACAGTGACAGAGACAGATTTGATAGTTGATAAATTGAAGTGTAACAAAACAATTGTGGTTAAGTGTGGCACTCTGTAAATGCCACAGAGTGATTTTGTCCTATGAATAATTCAACAGAATCAATAGTGTGTATGCTCTAAAAGCATCTCAGCAGCTGAAATATTACAGTATGATTGATAAAGTCTCCATTGATCGACATCAGCTAGCTGCATTCAGGCAGGCCAGACTGCAGAGAGCTACGGCTGTTTAAGAGCTTCATGTAAGCTAGAATTTCGTGACTGAGATGGATGGAGAGGGGCTTGCCTAAAGGAGGGGAAAACTTTACTGGTGTCGTCTATATTCAGCCATGCGGTGCCAGTGTCTCTAATGGACAGCTGCCAGAGCTGGGGAGGTGAGGAGACAGCAGAACAGAGAGAGGGAGAATTAAATTTAGTGCAGACTAAACATTGTGCCTCTTCAGCAGCTCTGGTTGTGCCAGCGTGGCTTTGATGTCAGTCTGGAGGAACCAGGCTACAGTGAATCACTGGGCTTTTACGATAAACATGCATCACTATCCAGGAATTATTCCCTCCAGTTAGTACGGACAACAGATTTCTTACTACTGTCTAGGAGAGGCTGAAGCATGGCGTCCATCAGTGCTCGGCCTCTGTACAGTGACATTGTTCCCCAGATTTACGCCGGTTGCATTTGTGTTCTGATCATTATGTGTGACTCTCACCAAAAATTCTGTTACGAGCTGCTCTGGAGATTTCAATCAAATCACATCATCCATTTCCTCTTAATATTATTAATAATATGATATTGATATAACTGATTATTTAGTATAAAATTCTTCCTTTTTCAGGTCGCCATGGAGGAGAACACCTATAGAATATTGCCATTGAGCAATACCTGAAGTTGTTCATTATCCTCCTGAGGTTTAAATGGTTTATTTGGGGTGGTGTGTTCCTTACCATAACTGATACAGATTCCTGAAGTCCCCTGAGGTGAATTGTGATTTGTGATTCTGGTGTCAAAATCAGGTAAAAATTAATTCTCAGCTCCAGGACTGTGGGGGCGCGTCCACTGAATGAGCTGAAGCCACGCCCACTCATGGGAGCAGTCAAGCAGCAATTTTGAGCGACTGAAACGTGCCAGATGAATTCAGAAAATTACATGACTAACTTTGAAACACTCTGAGCGAGATGAATTCATCTCTATCTCTCTGCTACGGGTGCAGGGGTATGCTCAGGGTGGCCTCAGCGTGTCATTGAGCCCTTTAGGACCACCCAAAAACCTTTAACTCCACATTTCATATATCAATCAGTCTTTTCACGTTTTCAGCAACTTTTTTCCAACATATTTAATGTATTTTGAAAGACATATCAGTATTGTCTTAACACAGACTTTAAACAAAATGTGACTTACCAAATGCCAAAACATGATTTCTTTATATGAAACAATAAGCTTGAATATTTGTGTGAAAACGGGATTTACAGTGAGCTTTTTCTGTATCATTGCTTTATACTTAGTATTGTTTCTTCCATGGCATAAGAAATTAAGGCCATTATTAAATAAATAAAATCAATTTATCAATGATATCCACGCACCAACTAATAATATCAATATTCTGGTACAGCAATAGCCTTAAGTCTTTCAGTGTCAACTGAACACAACAGCAAACATCACAACAGGTGAAAAAACATAACGCAGCATGATGTGACAGAAAAGAAAGAAAAAGCACAGCTCATCCTTTCTGATTCTAAATTTATGATGTCCTTCTTTCCTAGCATCTTAAATATTTAAAAAACAAAACAGCGCGGCTAGACAGCCCCAGCAGCTGAAACGGGGACATCTGTCTACTCGAACAGTGTCTTCATTTGTAACTTTTAAATGTGAATTATGTTAACTGTTGTTTTTTTTTATTCATCCAAATAGTTTCATTCTTGTTTAAGACAGCTTCTACTCCAGCGGCAATAACATTCATCTTAACTATAGTCCTTAAACATGTGACTCTGTGTGTGTGTAAGGAGTCTAATGTACTCTATTATAACACTTATATGTACTACATCACATCAGTATGACAGAGGGAGGGCAGGGATGTGGAGTGCTCAAGCCTCTTGGACCATGCAGCACTTCTCACACAGGCCTGTTTCATAATTAATGGGGACATACTTCAACACACCACTGAATAATGAAGAAGTCGGGCGCTCAGCACGACACCCGGATGATTGGACATGATGACTGAATATTTCAGGCGGGGCTAAGCTTTGTCATGTGGAGATGAGGGCCACTACAAACACATACACACACACACAAACAATTGAACAGCTCTTTGACAAATGGTGTATTTGCATAGTATACAGAGCAGGTCAGAGGGTTTTAGTTTCAGAACTTGTTGCCAGATGTTACAGTTTGAGTTTAGGCAAGAATAAACAGCTGGAAATCAAAAACATGTCTGTCTTGGTTTCATCTAGCCGACATTACTTCACTGTGGACATTCGAAGGGCTTTTCGGTGACTAACTGGGTCAAAATCACGAGGAGCTGAGACTGCTGCAAAGATACCACCCTGCACTGTCATTCCTGTTTAGCAGGAGCGGCATGAGCAGCAGAGAGCTACACACACAGGAAAAATGAGGTTCCCATCAGCACAAAATCTGTCTTGGTGCTGTCACGCCCATATATGCCCACACAGACCTGCCAAAACACCACCAGTAGTGAATCCTCCATAAGGATGCATGCTGAGCACTAGACTTATCCCGAACTTATTGATCTGCACATTCAGCTGCAAACCCCAGTTCATATGATTTTGGTCCAGAAAAAAAGACCCATGTGAGACAATAATAAATCCTCTGATTACAAAAACAATTATCCAGCTGGGATACTTTTTCTCAGCTGGCCAATGTATGAGATCACTCTGAGAACAGAGTGGTGCAATGTGAAAATAAACAGAATTTGGTATATGAGAGTGAAACTTGTGGGAAAAAGAGGAGGGTGGTGTTGTTGGTTGCAACTTACCAAGATGTTCCCAGTGCTGTTCTTCACCCTGGTATCCAGGTGGTCATGAGCCATTTCCTCCTCCGACTTGATCTGCTGCACCAGCCGCTTTGGATAGGTGATCTTAGTGGCAGTGTCCCTGCTGTCTGGCCGCCCTGCCGGGGTAAACCAGTCCCACATGCCTCCATCCTGCACTGGGCTCCTGTCCACACCTGCGTGGAGCACAACAGGGACACTCATTATAGGCTCACAGGCTTAGCAAGGTAGGGACATGCCTGAAGCTCCCTAAATTGCACTTGGCAGTGGTGTAGAGAGCAGAGCTGCATGGCAGAAATTGATTCTAAAATTAATATAAATTATATATTAATATAATAATATATATTCTTATTAAGTCACACTGTGTGAGCATCAGTGTTTTTTTCTGTAAGCTGATGGTTTGGTGACCTAATTTATCACACTGAGCAGTCAATAACGTTTCATCAGTCACTGCTCTGTTCTGAGAGATTTAGTGGATATAGTTGGTGGGAAATAATCAATGTATTCATATATCATGGTTTATATAGTAGAGTGACGCCCATTCTGACATGTACACAGCGTTTATAAATCATTGAATCAACAACTTATAACGTTGCACTTTTATATTTGTATTGAATAAAACGGCTATTAATGGTTATGGGTACGTTGGATATAGGCAATGGGGCTGCGATGGAAATGTGTTGATGCAGCAAATCTACCGCATCGTAGAGTGCTCTCGAGCCAGTGGGATGCTTGGCACAGAGATCCCGTTACAATAAAATCACAGTGTACACCGGTGTTAGAAAAGTGCTGGTGCAAGGGGAAAAAATTGTGGATGCAAAGCAAAAGGAAAGGGTACTCCCGCTCTGTATCCAAACCCCCTCTCTCTCCCTCTCTTCTCTCTCTCTCTTACCTGAGACGGCAAGCCTCTCGCCCACTGCAGCAAAGACCATGAAGCACCACACCGCCAGCATGATCTTCACATATTCCCCCGGATTACAACATCGAGAGCCACAAGATGTCACGAACCCAGCCGACGGAGGGGAGGAAAAAGACCAAAAAAAACGCACAGCAGAAATGGTGGCGAAGCTCGAAAGAGAATCTGCTAAACATCTGATGATGCGCGTCCTCTCATCTCTCCCTCTCCCTCACTCTCGCTCTCTCAGCTCCGGCCAACAACGCTACTGAGAATTTGGATTTGCATATCAGTATTGTGAAAAATAAATCTTGACCTATATTGCAGAGATGATCAATACAGGCGTTAAGATTGATCAGTGAGAAAATGACGGGTGAGTGCGCACCGCGGATGCATAGCTCCGCAAGGCTGCGCGGGTGCGTATGGATGAGGTTATATGTGTGCGTATATGCGAATCTGCGGTATGCGGAAACGAAGGGATGGGAAAGCGAAGAGAAATGCTTTGGGTCTGCGGTGGGGAGGACACGTGGGACCGTGGTACCCTCCCTCATCTCGAGCAGCCTCCTCCTCCCGTTGCCATGCAGCTCTACGCAGGAAGAGGATGCGACAGCCCGGCTGCTGAAGAGCACGAAGACAAACCATAGAAGAGACCAGGGTTTCACAGTTTATTCATTTTCTCAATGTAGGGGCGTGAATGGCGGAGAATCATAAAGATTACAGGGCTGCAGAGGATGAAGGCTGAAGACAGCTAAACGCAAAAACACATCAGACTCTCTTCATTAATGTTCCTACAGATACTCTGTTTCTGTGGTAACCAACTCAAACAGTTTAGGATATTTCTTTGCAATAAAACTGCAATTTTGCTGTTACACTTGCAGACACGTCACTGCCATTCTCTGCTGTGAAATATAGCCAAATGAGTCAAATGCCATAAAAATAAATCTTTATAATAACAAATAATCTTTGCTGAGATAAAATAAAAGCTGTGAGTGCTGCAGTAATATCAAAATGGTTGTAGTTTGATATCTGTTTGAGAGTGACAATTGCTTAAAAATACAACATTAAACTCAAACTTAAAACATTTGCATTTCTAAAAACCTTTGATTGAAAAGAGGTACATTTCCCCTGTTGATATTTACAAAAGGAAGCTTTTAAGGATCCACTGGCTGTAGGAAAAAGTGCAACAAGAATGTTCGATGTCTTGACAAAGTATTTGTGTCTGTCGAGTAACTACTGAGGTAAAGTACTTCTCTCCTCGTGCGAATTCAGAAGGGAGACAGTGTGTTTAGTAATAAAGCAGCACAATTTTTCAGGCATCTTCAGTTGAAACAGCGTGTAGATAAACTCCATCACTGAAACCAGACACATCAATGAAATGAATATTGGTATATTGCTAAGAACCAAAATGACCATCCATCATGAAAATGGTAAAAAAAAAAAAAAAAATCAATATTGGGAACCATACATATAGAACGCTGAAACTGGAGACCCGCAGTGCTCTCTGTGTTGCTGTCTCAGCCCTGTGACCTGTGTGTGAGGTTAGCTTCCTTGATGCAGTTTGGTCTTCCAGCAGCCATCCTACAACACATCCCGCTAATGGAGGCACATTGTGCATTGACAGCCCCCTCTAAATATTTCATCCCCCCCTTTGAGACTAACAGGGAGCCAGAGATAGTGGGGAAAAGATGGAGGGGAAAGCAGCATTAGGAGGAGTGCAGCATCGAGGGCCAAATATGAGCTCTTCCTGTCCCTTCTCCATAAAAATATGAAGGCTGACATCAAACAGACACCAGTTCAGTACGGACACGACCTTTCTACTGTCAATCTGAATTCAACACATCATCACCATCAACGTCTCCAATGTTTCTTTGAGTGATTTTCATTTCAAAACCATAGAATGGCTGCTGACCACAGTGCTGATGCAGTCAATTAAGTATTCAGCAGTGGTAGAGCTGAGCAACAAAAACTGAGAAGAGAACTGCAAAGAGTCATGGCTACAGAGAGTGGCCTGTCGGTATACCTAACTTTCAGGATCAGTGGTTCCTGTGAAGTCTAAGGGATTTTCCAGGAGACCGTGAAAGAGCTAAAAAAGAGAATGACTACTTTAATCCAACTAACTTTCTCTATTTACAGCAGCAAAAAAAAGTCTGCTAAGGTGTCTGCTCCTGAGGTAAAACCTTTGATCACACAGGTTTGACGTCTGTACTGTCTTTAAATGGGCGTCCTTCCATTTCTTGATTAAATTCTATTTTTAAATTAAACATAGATGCTGTGTAACAGGGGATTGATAATTTCAGATAAATATTATTAAACAAATGTGAACAGTGGGCAGTCAACCAGATGCCAGAGCCTTGTGAGACAGAGACACAGCACCCTCTACTGTGCGGAGAGCTGTATCACACTTCAGCTGACAGGTGACACAAGTGTACTGATCACTTATAGAAACAGACTTTCCATTGTTTAGTCTTCAGGTATCATTTTACTTTTACTAAGACTGGAGACTACATGACTTTAAGTCGTTATATTGAGTTTTTCTAGTCTGGCCTATCGTGGGTGGATAATTATATCACTCCAGTAAATAAAAGTCTTGTTTAACAGTGACAGGTAACAACTGTCTTACTTTGAGTGGTTGGTACATGTCTTGACTTTCCCCCTTGTCTGCACACAGCTGAGCTTAACAGGGCAATTAGGTTAATTAGTTTAAGCTCTACTTCTTGAGAATCTGTGTTGAACGTGTGGACACACTGTGGGCACAGTCTGATTCAACACCTGGTGACCCTACGCTGCCAGTTAACCAATTAAGATCTTTCCTGAGGCTATAAGACAGGCTGACAAAAGCGGCGGCCTTCCCATTAAATATTTGGTTGGAGAAGTGTTCACATTATCGAGGAGAATGAATGGTGAGCGCCGCGGGAAGCCTGCTGGCGGTTCACCGCTGCAGCTGTTCAACTGCACCCATGCGAACTGTGGAGCGACTTTCACCAGACAGTGGAGACTGAAAGAGCACCAGACCGTGCACACCGGGGCGGTAGGGAGATATTTAAACATGAAATAAGAAAAGCTTTACAAAACTGTTGCACGCGTGTAAAATGCTCCTTATTATGACTTATACAACACTTGAAAGCTGTAAAACTATTACGAAATGTCCACAGCGCCCGCATCAGTGCACAATCACTGGCTGTGACCGTCGTTTCTCCAGAAAGTCCCACCTGAGCCGCCACATGCTTCAGCACAGAGGAGTGAAGCAATTCCAGTAAGTCACAAGTCTCCGAAGTACAGCCGCATCTCTCAGCCATGACCTCGTTTTTAACTTTGTTTTCTGCAGATGCAACAAGGCAGGCTGTGCGCAGAGCTTCCTCCACGCAGGCAAATTGAAGAGACATGAGCTCTACGCCCACGGAGACAAAAACAAGTATTTCAAGGTGTGTTGTAGTACAGAAATGTGGCCACGAGATGGCGTCAAAACGCCACATTGTAACAAAGCAATCCCCCTGAAAGTCACTGCTCTTGATGTAAATTACCAATTTTCTTTAGTGTTATTTTAAGCACTTGAATGTCTCTTCTCCCACAGTGCAGCCAGCCAAACTGCCCCTTGACCTTCAAGAAACGCAGACTGTTTAAACAGCACTTAAAGGAGCATGACATGCCTGCCAAGTTCAGGTATGTGTGTAAAATCTTGTGGTGTATAGTAGCCATGTATTGTGAGTTAATGAAATGCCTGAGATCAGATCAGATGAGTCTAAACTGTTGAAAGATTAAGCACTCGTTTTAATTAATCAGATCATTGATTCCTGGAGTACAGACTGTAGCAGATGAATTAGTGGTTACCGGCTGAGTGGGTGTGGCCCCAGTGAATTAGTTAAATTTATTTTTACCTCTGCCTGTCCCTGGTGGGCTACTTAGATGTTCGAAGGATGGCTGCACTGCCACGTTTGACTCCCACATCGCCCGCAAAGCCCATGAGAAGAAACACGCAGGTTAGTCTATTTTAGTCTTAGTAGGGGTCCTTTCATCTTCATCCCTGTAAAATTTCTTCATTAAAATTGGGTTGTGGCGGCATTTGCATGTAACCTTTCCTTGCATTAAAAAAAACCCCACTGAGAACAAATGACATGCATGGTATATGGTTCTTCAAAAACTCCCAGAAGGGACCCAACCAGTGATGACGATCCTTTGATTTCCTGACACTGACTGGTCAGTTTGTTTGGTCCCCGCAGGTTACCGCTGCCCTCATGCGAACTGCCAGGTGTTTGAACACACCTGGGGGAAACTTCAGAAGCACATGACCAAACATCCAGGTACATAAATTGTTGTGGTCATAGCACAAAATTGCTGAAATGTGTCCCTTTTTAAAAAAAATTGTTTTGCTTTTGTTCTTTGTGTGCTGTAGCCACGTTCACATGCCAAGCATGTAAGAAGGTGTTCAAGAAAGCAGACGCTCTGCGGAGGCACAAACGGATCCACGCCTCCCATAAGCCTGTGTTGGTTTGTCCCAGAGACGACTGCCAGGCCTACTTTTCCACAACCTTTAACCTGCAGCACCACATTCGCAAGGTGCACCTTGAGCTCCTCAAGTACAAGTGCTCCTTCCCTGACTGCCCACGCATGTTTGCTATGAGGGTAAGTAACAAAACTTGGTCCTCGTGTGGAGATATTGGAATTGTTTCTTTGAAACATTACTTGCATCATGCAGAACATTGTGTATTTATTTTTTTTTTTTCTGGCTCTGCTCTCTTCCACAGGAGAGTATGACCAGACACCTGCTTCGTCATGACACAGGCGCCACCATTCTGAAGGTAAGGCCGATGTCTGTACCCCACAGTGCAGATGTGGACTAAAGCTGCCACTCAGCAGTGAGCTTAAAGCTATCTGGCCAGGGGTACTATTGATTTTGGAGTTCTCTTTAAACCTTTTAAAAGCAGACTCCTTTGTGCTTCTGGCCACCTGGAGCGAAACAGCTTGGGAGAACTGGCGATTTACGTGATTTCATGTCCAATCCTATCAAATTTCTAGTTTTTCAAGGTTTTTTTTTTTCAATAGGTGGCTACACAGCCAGTTCAAGCTTGTCTCCAACAAAGTTTTTGTAATGCCAACAGAGACATCAGCGGCCTAAGAAGTCCTGGCAGAAGCGTCTGGATGGACACCATCTGCCCCTTGTGGAAGAAAATTTGGGCCGCCTCTTCGCCTTGCGTATGCGGGTCTCTCGACGTGCAAAAGTGGAGACCAACCTCTCAGGCCTCTTCAATGAGCGCAAGATCCCTCATTACGTCGACCCAGAAGTCAACCTGCGCAACCTGTTTGGTATCAAAAAGCCTCGTCCTTTGGATGAGAAGCCTGAGGTTTTGCCACTAAAAGATTAAATTAAAAACCTGTTCATGCTAGCTGTGCATGCTTTTAAGTTGGATTCTTTAATTTAAGAAATTGGAAATTGGGTCTCTTTGGTTGTTTTAATGTAGCTGACATACATTAAAATATTTGAATTTCAAAGTAATTATTTGAATGCTATTCAACTCATTAATTAGGATGCCAAGCTTGAGAATTGACTAAATTCTAGTTCTTGAAGACAACATGTCTTAATAGAAATGCTTGTTTTGTAAAATGACACTTGTGGACCCAATAAAATGAGTTACATTTTGATCAAGTGGTGTATTTTGTTTTTGTGTTGACTATTTCACATTCTATTGAGCGTTCATCTCAACACTACTGGAGGTCTGCCCCTTAGTGACAGCTGCTGGAAAAGTATCATCTCCAGAAGATTTGTTTAGTCTCGTTTAATTGCAATGGACAGAGCATCTCACTCGGACAGCTGTTCTCCTGCAGCGTCTATTCTTCTGCTTGTTTTGGCTTCACATATTGGTTGACATTTGCTGAACATGTTGGAGCTCATTAAATATGAACAAAGGACAGCACATGAGTAAGAGCTGAGTCACAGAAAGCATGTCAGTTTGGGGGTGGGTGAGACTTTGAACACAAAGATGAGTATCAGCTGTCAAGTCTGTTCATCTGAGGTTGAACTGTTGCAGTTTATATAATATTTTAGCCTTATGAACATTTACACAAAAGACAGGGATGCATGCTATTGTGTAAATGTGAGTATTTGACCACTTAGTCTAGTGTTATTTCTCTATTAATCATTAATTCAGTCATTTACCCTGGAGGGTTTCTGTTGTAATGAAGCTGCCATGACACTGGAAGCTCTCTGGCATTTATCTCCTTTTTATTTGTATTTTCTTGTAATGAAATAGCCTATTGGGCATGTACTATAACCTCATAAAGGCTACAAAAATGTACTTGACAGGACGAATAATGAAGCAGGATCTCCATGTAAATAAATCCACTGCAGCTTTTTTGTAACAGTTGTCCCTAGCTAAATTTATGAGATGAACTTTAAAGATGAACTTTAAACGTCTACTTATATCTACAGGTAAAGACGGGCCTGATATTGTGGGGAACAAAATATAAATGTAACTACAATAGTACGGGACTAATAAGGTAGTTAATGGTTAAACTACACCCAGCTCTCTTCTTCCTCTGTTTATTGGATGCCCACTAAAAGGTGAAGGGGTCAAATGGAATTCATGGACGTAGCAGAAGATGACCTAGAGCAGGTAGGGCTTTGCTTTGAACATTGTATACAAGCTTAGAGACCTTTCCAGAAAGATATTAATTATATTCTGACAGATTTTGTATAATTGTGTAAGAAACAGTGGTGGCAGTATTTGACCTGATTACATAAAATAGTGAAAAACATCCAAGGTGACCTCTTCAAATGGTAATTTCTTTACAATAATACAAAACTGAAAAAGGAGGAAATCATCACAGCTGGAACAGAGAGGAGTTTTTGAGTTTTTACTTTATAAATGACCTGAATAATTAATTAGCTTTTATAGTTTTAGCTTTTGTAGTTTGTAGCCAGGAGCAAACATTGAACAAGCTTGTAAGAATAAGGCTAGATGTGTTACATTTGCTGACATTCAAATACAGGTTGAAAAAATGTATTACGGGGGCTTTGGTATTATCAGTAGATGACTCTCATGTGTTCGCTTACAAGTTAGTAATGACCCTGTATACAATATGCATTTTATAATGAAAAGTTTTAGAATATAAAAGGTTTGTCTTTGTTTCATGTTCTTTTAAATGGCTCCTTTCTGTGTTTAAGATTTAATATTTTTTCCAGTCCAGTGGAGCAAAGCAAGTAGTCCATTTCATATCTTCAGCTAAGCTCCGTAACACCTTGTCAGTTTGAGTCCAGACAGTATCTTTACTGCTGTGGTTTGCTCTGAAGGTCATTCTCTTGGCTTTGCAGCCTCAGGCTTCATTCCTTTTGTCACTGGCTGCTGCTCTGCCTCTTTACGTCCCATACATTAACCTATCCTACAACAGCTGACCTGCAAGCTCCATCAAACTGGGCGTGCTGCACACAACAGAAACAGCATCCGTTACAACCATAATCATCTTGCCTGTAGTTATCATATATTGTATTTTTTTGTAAAATGTCATCTACAAAGCGCAAATGAAAGCAACAATCAGACAGTAAGTGCCTCTTGTGATTGTGATATTGCTTTAGATGTGTAGCAAGGCTTTCAAAATAAGCACTTCTCCGCCAAGCAGGAATTTTAAAGGATGGTCTTGTTTCTATGGTGATGCAACACAGTAAACAAGATTTTCTTAACTCTTTGTTATGTTCCTTGTCAGTGCCAGTGCGGTTTCTAGAACAAATGAGACTGTGCTCGCAGGTGTTCAGCAGGTGTGGAAAGTACTTGAACGATTAGATGTTCCTTGTTGACTGTTTTCCAGTGGTGCCACAAAGTCCCATAAGAGCGCTGACGCAGCCTGGTGGACTCATACCAGCAACAATATCAAACTGAATCAGATACGGTTAACCACAACCTCACCATCACCCTCTGGCTCTCTGGAAAGGCCATGCCAATTATCCACATGGAGAGCATGACCTTTGGTGTGACGGGATGAGCTTGATTTTTGCAGCATGTGCATCACAGGGCAGGACAAAGGAAAACTCACAACTTTACCATCACAACAAGAGAAGCTGGGACACTATTTCCATATTCATGGATGCCTGATTAGCTCTAAGGAAAAATTTAATAGGTGAAGGATGCTTTTTTTGTATTAATTGTTACCCTGTAAGTTTTTATAGCCCCACTGAAACAAGCCTTCAATCAGATGATAATGACACGTCAAAAACACCGTTTATTCTGTGTCTACCAATTCACCTTATTTTATACATATTCCTAATCACTCATTTCTTAAAAAAGTAGTTATCATGATCTTTTTTTAAATCATTTATCACTCTACCTTCATTTCAATAGTCTCATGTATGTGGACAGTAATCTCACATTCATAATCAAATGTGAGATGTTTAGCTCCTGTGTTATAAACTGTCCTAATGACTGTCACTAAAGTTTGACAGGGCCGGAGGGTCGTTAATCCAAATCTCAATCTTCCCCTGCAAATCAACAGTGAACATCTGTGATGTCAAATCTGCAGCGAGCTTTGGCTGCTGCTGACAACAGTTTATCTACAGGACTTGATAGTTTGTTTCTAAAATAAACACCCTTTGTGACTCACGCAGAATAAATACGAGTCTATTTACATAAATCTTACCTTCATGGCTTTAGTTGCGGGTGGTATACATTCCCCCTGTTGTTTTGCCCACTCAAGGGCAAAAAAGCACCAATGAAACATTTGAATCACCTTGATCCTGTTGTGAATCATTTTTATCCCAATGACGACAGCTTCTCAATAAAAGTGTCAGGACCAGCAGGAACAAGTACCGCACTGAGTGCCTTGACAGGCAACAAAATGATTAAACTAACATCTCAACTGAATAACAGCACTTTTTTTGTTTTTACCACAAACACAACAATTACTAAAATGGGAGCTCTGTCTGTCATACTTTTATAGATATGCCAGGAAACAGTGTAGATGGTTTGTGCTTTGTGGTGGTTCAACAATAAAAAACAGTCAATACATTAATTTGGCAGATTTCATGTAAAAGAGTTAAAATAGCCTCCATAGGAACATTTGCTAGATGTCATCAAAAATTGTAAAAGCATTACTCCGAAACAAACAACCATGAGGACGTATTTGATTACTCCAATCACAGGAAAGTAGATCCAATAACATGATTTATTATTGTAGCATTACAATAAATACTACACCTCTATTGTCATTTCTGGGATAATTTCCGTTTGTGGTGTTCATGTGTTTTTCACCTTTTTAAGAATTAAATGGAGCCTTCATTTCACAAATTTCTATTGAGTAGTAACCCTTATTTATCTTTGCCTCTCTCATTCACAGAACATACAGGGGAAAAAAAACATGCAGGCAGTCACAGAAGGAGAAAACTGTGCTTCAGAAAATCCCGAAACAAGGAGATAAATCGAAGTAGGTTAACCATACAGTCGTCATGCCCTGATTTAGCCTGCTTCCTCCAGAATAGATGACCCAAAACCTCTACTCCCCTCCCTTTTTCTCCCTTTTCCCATGGCCCTATTTGCAGTGAGCTTGTCATAGCTTTAACACAACTACATGCCTGATTAACTGACAGGGTTAGCAAACTAAGCATAAGATAAGGGGCCTTCTGCACAGGTGTAAACATGCTCAGCTCTTATGCCTGCATCAGTGTGTGACACTGCAGCTCTTGGACAAATTGCACCATGCAAGACGGCTTTTACAACTGTTGTGCCAAAAATAAACCAAGTGCCACCAACCTTGGGCATAAATTCTCTAAAATGAGGTTATATCTGACATATGACCATGTCTTACTGAAATTCTTTACTACTTTAATTTCAGGCGTTACCTTGAAGCAAGTTGAATAAGTCTAGATGTTAGCAAGGCCAGACTGATGTAGCTGTAAATGGTGGATTTCAAATACATTTCTAAGTAATTAACCTTACGTGCTTGCATGTTTTGAATGCCTTTGATGCTATTGCTTCAAGGATGAATTAAAAATTTAATTAAAAAATATTTTAAAAAAGACTCTACTGCCATGCAAGCAGCTCTGATGTCACCAAGGTTATCACAAATAACCCTGAGGGAAAATGATGTATGATGTATAAAAATTTAATGGCAATCAATAGATAGCTGTGGGTGGCTGTGGCTCAGGAGGTAGAGCAGGTCGTCCACTAATCAGATGATCTGTGGTTCGATCACCAGTTCCTCCAGTCTGCGTGGGTCCTTGAGCAAGATCGTGATCCCCAAATTGCTCCAGAAGGCTGCGCTGACGGTGTCTGAATATGTATGAATGCTTAGCTCCCAAAAACTGATAGCAACCAATGCCATCAGTGTATGTGTGTGTGTGAATGGATGAATGAGATATGTAGTGTAAAAGGGCCTTGAGTGGTCGGAAGACTAGAGAGGCGCTATGTAAGTACAGAAAATTTAACTGTTTTTATATTTCAGTCTGGACTAAAGTGGTGGACCGACCAACTGACCGACTGACATTGCCATCCCTGGAGCCGTGCTGCTAAAAAAAGTGGATTGTGACTTTGGGGATGAAATTTTAGCTTTTAACCTGAAGCTTTTCTTACACACAGATGATAAACCTGAGATCCAGTTTTATCTTTTAACAGGGAAATAATCCGATGAACACCAGATACATACAACCTGCTGGATTATTCTATAGGGACATTTGCTCCGACCTGCTAAGAGATCAACATGAACTTATAGTTTTTCAAATTAATCCAACATTTCCCACAGTCCTCAACACAGTCCTTTGCTTGAGCACACTCATGCATTAAGTTTTTCCAATCATGTAATTGCTTTTTACCTCACTTAGCTTTTACTTTGAATTTATATTCCTTCATAAATGCTTGAACAGTCTGAAAGGGACAGTTTTGCACCCTGCCTTGTTGTTTGTCTGCCTCAGTATAGCCATTGTTGGCTATACTGCTTCTTCCACCTCCCAGATAATCTAAATATGGGCAAAGACATGGATCATTGACGGACCTAAGTTGGGCCGAATGACGCCTGAGTGCTCGAATAAGCCATCTGTAACGGCACCTACCTGTCGATTAAGCAGTCAGGCTGTTTATTATGTGCAACTTTAAGCCTTAATATCATCTGAACTGGTGAGTTAAAAGAAAAATTCACCCCCCTCACAGTTGTCCTGGATGGGGAAATTAGCTGTAGAGGCCAAAACCGCCAACATTTTAATATTGGCGATTATGGAGATTGACTCACTTCTGCAGGCTGTCTCATGTGGCCACTTATTATTACAATTTTTAGCACTTCACATTGGCTTCATTTCCCAGCCACGGAGGTTGCTCCTTGGGCACAGTGCATCTTTGTTAATGCAGACAAAATCTGATGACACAAATTCACTTGGATTACAAAATTGGAGGCAGGAGGTCCCAGTTCCTAGGAAACTGGAACAGACACAGCATTGGCCAGGATGCTCAAAGTCATCCAAAAGGGCGTAGATTGATAGTGTTTGTTTTGAGACTGCTTTGAAGTTGTGAATTTAGAGGACAAGCTATTCCCTCAGCTGGACCTGCTTAATTGACTATTTTGTCAGGTACATTTGGTCTATCGGCATGGCAGGGGAGATCTTGTTTTTCCTCTCATCGTCTTATTGTGAATGCCTCCCTGTGACCTACCATCAGCAGTAGGCTGTTTATCATCTTTTCTTGATCATTAAATCATGTCACATCATACATCAAAGCTTTCCTTTGCCCCTCTGTTTATCTTCACAGTCTCTATTTGTCTTCTGTTTGGGTAATTTTCATGGCAAAATATTCACTTGCAAATTTTCCACTGCTTCCTTTGTCTGCATCTGCAATTTGTCCTCGCAGTTTCTCTTCTTGTCATGAAAAATTGTGCAAACATAAATTCATTGAGAAGGCATAATAAGGTGATCGTATTTCTCTGTCTGAGACACAGGCGGTGACACTGGTCATTTATCTTTTTTGCCTAACAAATCACTTGGTGTGGTGTAGATTATATAGTGTGCTTCCTGCAGCACCAGACTGAAGTGACTCTGAATTGCAGTGAGTCACATGTCCACAGGCTGAGAATGGATTGATGGTGCATGGTAAGAAAACCCACATTGGTTCCTTCGCTGTGACAAGGATTTGCATATGAGAACACAAAAAGAGTCTCTCAAAATAAGACACTGACATGATTTATCTTGGCAGACTATCAGATCTGTGTTGCCTGAAATGAGCCTTGATAACCAGAGATGACAATTTAAGGTTGATTACACTTCCTTTTGTTGACATCAACGTGAAAACATCCAATGCTGTCCTTATTTCCTCATCTTCACCATGTTCGCTGCTTCATCAATCAAACCCTGGCTTCCGATAAGTGCCTCGTGCTCCCGTCAAGCTCCACCAGTAATTAAAAATGCTGCAAGCGAGCAATCAGGAAATGCGACAGCTACCTAGTATTACAAGCTTGTTTTATAATGACCTGCCAAAATTTATGGCTGTTATAGTTGTTTATCAGAGCTGCCAAACAGTGAGAACCTGATTAAAATCGATCTTGATATACACCGCATTTCTATACTTTTTTTGGTTAATTTTAACTGAAGATTGTCTGTCTGTGTGTTTGTCTTGAATCTGTGTGAGACATTCAACAGGTCACTGATTGATTTTGACCTGCTGTTTAATTATTGTAAAGGAAAATACACACAGAAACAATGGGTGGGCCAGTGTTCAATTAACAGCCCTGTAATCCTGAATGATTAGTTTACATGAGCTCAACAGCATGAGAAAAGGAAAAGGTTACAGAAACATGAACCAGCAGAATGAGAGAAATCTGTTTTATATGCAGTTCTGCATGAACGAAATTTTATTGATCCCTTTGGGGAAATTGAGTCATCGTGGTGGCAAAGGTAATTCAGCGGGGATCAAATGAAGTGGGAGTTAAGCACAGAACAGAGTACAAAAACAGACATAGAAGAAAGTAACTGTTAAAAAGCAGCAGAACACAAATACTCTGTCTCAGATTGTCCTTTGGGCTCATAAATCTGTTTTTAGCTCTTCTGCAGCAAATATCTATATTGTTATGTCAATATAACTATTGTTATTATTATTTTTAGAAATATCAGGGCTCAGATGAATACACTGTTGCCCATAAAGTTGGAATAATTTTATTTTCCTCTTTTTATTCCTATTTATACACATCAGGTTAATTGTAGTTTAGTTTCCATTGTGCCATTTTAACACTTTAACATTGTTAAAGTGTAAATTATAGAGATTAAATGGCCTTCTAACATATAGTGATTTAACACGTTGCTGATTGCAACCCCCTCACCTGATCTTCTTCCTCCTTCCTATCGTGAAAAAGAAACTACAATGGCTGTGAGCCAGTCTTTAGCATGTCCATTCTGGGGTGCTGTAGAAACATGGTGGTCCTGCACTGTCTGTAGATAAAACGTTCATTCTAAGGTAATGAAAACATGAGGATTCTTATGTCCAGGGGATTATACACTGATGAATGGTTATGCATATTCCATTAATGTCACATTCTATATCTAGAGAACCTTAAATCTGACACACTGGACCTTTAATGTAAATGATACAAAGGCATGTAGATTGTGTATGTGAGAAACAGAGAAGTGCTTCTTGTTCTTCATCACCAGGCACTCACAGTTTCATTTCATCTATCTGCTGACTAAAATAAAGGTCAGCTGTGTAGAGAGAAAGATGACGTGAGTTGTTCACTATAACAGTTCATCTGTGTGTGTTGGTCTGGGTGTGTGTGCTGCAGCAGCTCCAGCTCATAGAGCAGCGCTTCACCACTAGCGATGCCTCTGGCTGCAAACAAAAAGAAAGAGAGAGCGAGAAAGTGTGTGTGTGTGTGTGTGTGTGTGTGTGTGTGAGAGAGAGAGAGGGCTCAGTGGGCATGGTGAAGTTCATGTTTTATTAATAAAGCATATCATGTAAAGTCTGTGTGTGCGTGGGGGATGCAGGGTCACAGTTGACTTTAATTAGAGGGAAAATGTTTTAAACAAATGTAGGGCAATCACTGATTCACAGGAGTGTGGCGTCCATGTTAGTCTACCTCTAATCAGTGCTGATCAGGGGTAGAGCACACTGGGTGAGATGAGCCCTGCTAACGGCATGAGACACTGAAGAAGACTGATGAGTCAGTAGCCTGTTTGAAGCATCAGTCATCATTACTGACTGAGTGCTGCATCACAGTCAGACCAGCATCTCCGGGTATTATTTTCCACAGAGGGACGCTGAAGCTATCAGCTGCTGTGCCTATCTCCCTCCTCGCCTGTCAGTAACTTCTTATCATCATATCTGTAATAACCCCTGACTTCTGTCTGGTCATGGAGTGACCAACCTCCCTGGCCATCTGTCTATCTGCCTGTCCACCCTGTCTCTCTACCAACAGGATTTACTATTGACAACTGCAGCCTTTGCTCTGCTGCTAAGAAACATTCACAGCCTCCTCAGAGATGACAGAAAACAACAACCTGTTAGCTAGAAGACACAAAATCATACATTCATTGATATGTTGATGTGGTTTGTATTTTCCAAAGCAAGAAAGCTCATTTTTTAGCCATCTTAGCAGCATGGCAATGTTGGTCTGTCAGTCCAGACTGAAATATCTTGACAACCATTGGATTGATTGACATGACATTTTGAACATTTGTGGTCCCTTGAAGATGAATCCTACTGACTTTGGTGAACCATTGAATTGTCCTCTAGCACCACCATGAGTTTAACATTTGTGGTTCACTGTGAAATGACATAAAAACGTATGGATGGTTTGTCGTGAAATTTCCTACAGACATTCCAGGGCCCGTGGTGACCAGACGTCCAGTTTTGTCTTTGTCCCACTTTCAAGCTGGGTGTCCTGATGTCCCACAAATATCTGTAAAACACTAGAAAATGCACCGCACATCTGAATTCAGCGCTGAAATGTCTGTAATGCTGTGTTATGGCATCCATTTTGTTAAGTTGTTACAGTCCCAGTTTAGTGTGGCTGTGGCTCAGGAGGTAGAGCGGGTCGTCCTCCAGTCTGCATGTCGAAGTGTCCTTGGGCAAGATACTGAACCCCAAATTGCGTATGAATGGTTAGCTCCCAAAAAACTGATGAGCAGTTGGCACCTTGCATGACAGCTAATACCATTGGTGTATGAATGTGTGTGTAATAAGATATGTAGTGTAAAAGTGTGAGTGATTGAAAGACTAGAAAGGCTGTATATAAGTCCAGTCCATTTACCATCTACTTGACTTATTAGCACCAAAACTTTGTGCAGACATTCATGGTTCCTAGTTCCTACTGACTTTTGTGATCTCCTTTTCCTCTTGTGCCAAAAGAAACACAGTTTTTGCTGAAATATCTCGGTAACCATTGGAGGGACTTTCATGGAATTTGGTTCAGATTGGTACACATTCATTGCAAGTCCCTCTATGGATGAATTGTGATCACTTTAGTGACCCTTTAATGTTTTATCTAGCCATCATAAGGGCAAAACTTTAGTTTGTCCAATACTTTATGTTTATGACCAAATACCTGCAGAACATGACATGTAATTTGTACTTTCGGTTTAGTGCTGTTTAGCATGATGATGTTATTTCTCTCTAAAACAAACATCATATCATCATAGAACCACTAAACTGTACATGCTTGTTTTCAGAAGAATGCCTGTGTTTACACATTTTTTGAAATGCATTATTATTTTTAATCAATATCAGGCAAACAACCATCATGTGCATTCTCTCACCTTCAAAGCTGGTAATTGTCATATTCTCTGAAACCTTTCATTAATCTTTTGTCAACTTACGCATCTTACAGTCAATATGTTTGAAATAACAAGTATCCAACGACAATGTGAATACAATTTGACAATGTGAACCAATCTGCAGCTCTCCTTACAGAGTTTTTTATAGTGAGCTTCAGCTCATTGTTTAGCTGTTCGGTCACTGTTTTGTTTCACTCTCTCTGCTCTCATAGTGTTGTGTTCGGTCACAGCAGGCAGCTGTTTTCAGCAAAAACATTCAGAAAACCTACTGTACGCTACCTGCTCAGCACCAAATGTCAGACAGACACTGTTTGTGACAGGCTGGTAAACATAGTAAAGCATTTTGCAGCTGAAGAGCTAGATATGTTCCTCAGCAGTCGGTAGAGGACAAAAACAGAGCGTTAAATAGAGTGAACTGGACTTGCAGTTGCCAGGTGGACACAAACATGACTCCAAATGAATGATAATGTCGCTCTAATGCGCTAATGCTGCTCTTTTTTACCCTTCCCCTGAGTGACAAAAAGGCATGTTTAGTTTAAAACTGTGTAACTAAACTGAACATTGAAATAAATTTGTATCAGTCTCACCTATCTCACTGGGTTCAGGCTCCTCAAATGTCAGGATGAAATGTTTAACACTGCACTCCAATTCAGTGTGCAAGCATGTTGAAATATCAGAATAAAATAGACCCGAAATATGGTGCTATCCCTGAACTTCAGGTCTGCTAAATTTCAAATCTAATTTTCTCATTTTTCTCATTATCACTCATTATGATGTATTCTCAACTGTAAGCATTGAGACCACCAGAGCAAACAACCTACTGGACACATGAACAATGATGTTTATGTTCTCCTTCTCTCTTAAAAGCGAAGTTGACCAGTGATCCAATCTCCCCCCAAATTTTGTTAATCCTTCTGATGAATCTCTGCCACTTTGTCACACAGCACTCTTAATCCCTGATTTATATGCCCACGCTGCCGGAAAGACAGGGGTACCTTGTCTTCTACAAGCTTTCTTTGGGAGCAGCGAGTGTGAGTAAAAGACAGTCAGTAGTCCCACTAAAAGGATTTTGTTGCCTCTCCAAATTTGTTCTTTATGGACTGTATGCACTCGATGCACCTCAGCCTCTGTCTTGTCATTGTGAGTGTGTATTTGAGTGCACACTGTTGGCATTTGTCATCACCTTTTGATGTTTTGATCTTCTCATTTGGTCTGCGCATACAGGGACATGAAATAGGAATGTAACTGGAATAGTGTGGATGTAAAGCAAAAATGAGATGATAAACTTCAACCCCACCCCTGTGCCATCTATAAACTACATGGATTATAAATTGCTTTTTTTGTCTTTATTTCTCTCTGTCTGCCCATGTTGCTTTTGTGTGTGCGGTAGCTTGATGTCAAAGACAGATTATTGCACTGCATTTGTTCCTGAGTGGGTGAAGTAGAAAGGCTAATGGTATGTTGTAGCCTACTCACAGCTGAAGAAATAATTCTTTATGCTTCTGTCAGCTAGTCTCAGTGATGTGTGTGTGTGTGTGTGTGTGTGTGCGTGCGTGTGTGTGTGTGTCTGTGTTTATATTTTAGCAACCTGTGATTACAGGTTATTCTTAGAATGACTATTCATTTAATCAGCTCTATTTTTACATTTGGATTCCCCTGACAGCTGCTTTTATCATTATTTGCGTTGCTTCGGTAATCACTCGTTTCCTCCCTCTCGAAACAGAAGGTGTGAACTGAAAACTGCATACTTAAAAAAAGAAACACCAAGGAGGGGAGAGCCTCTGTGTATGTGTGTGGGGTGGTGGCTGAGAGGGCTGAATCAATATCTTGTTCAAGATTTAAAGAAGGAAATCGTAAACATGTTTCCACATGAGACGCCACTTATTGTACCAATAATTTGTCATACTAACATAATTTATCATAGATTAGAGGATGTTTCTTGATGCTTTGCAAACATGTAAAAGAAGGAAACGTTTATAAATTTGCTGATTCTGGGGTATTATGACGATATGCTTTGTAATCTGAAATGTACTCTATGTAAGCATTTAGTATTTTTATGTGAGGTTTCCTTTTTTTCGTTGCTTAGCCACACTTCTGAGTGTCAGTTCTGGTCTGCCGTAGTGTAAACACTTATGCATGTGTGCTGATAAATGCTTGAGCAGTGACAGGGATATTAAATTGCTCTACAGTTTGAAAAAAAACCCATTTTGCATCAACACTTTAAGAGTAAGGTTGACATTTTTGAGAAATACGCCTATTCACTTTCTTACTGAGATTTATTTATCCATAATTTCTCCCAGCCAGGAAACATTTTTACATTTTGTATAAACTGGATATACTGTATTGTGTTGATGAGGTGCTCTTCAGCAGATTTTATTTGTGGACTGAGTCAGGCTTGCTGTTTCCCTGTCTTTGCACTAATCCAAAGATAACTGGCTGCATACTTGCCAACCCTCCCAATTTTCCCTCCTGAATTTCTCACCTTTTATCATACATTTTCATACCTTTTTCCTTTTTGGTATCACAACCTGTTTCTGGCACTGTACAATGTGAATAAGCCCTTTTTCTATGCTGCACCAAATATAATTTCCTGGACTCTATGAATAAATGAAAGCTGATAAATATTAGTTTAGGTCAGAGATTCATGTAAATTTAAAAGTAAAAAAAAGTATTTAACAGAAAAATTCTGTTGCATTGTACTACTCTAGATTATTGGATTATTGGATTGAAAATTGGAGTTCTTTATGCTAACTGGCTGCTCATGGTATAGCTTCATATTAACTGTAGAGATGAGAGACATTGGTATGAATTTTCTCAGAATGCAAATAGTATTTCCCAAATGTCATACTTTTTCTTGAACATGAATGTCTAAAATGTCTGTCGCTGTGCACATTATGTCATCATGATTACATGTAGAAGTGTTTCGCTATTTAGAAATGTTCCTGATTTTTAACTGAACACTAGCAATTTACAACAAAGCCGGAAACTTAGATTTAATCCTTTGGCTCTTGCTCTCTTTGTGGTTGCTGAAATGTATGTTAGTCAGCCTCTGAGCAACGTGATCAGTGAGTCACTTTGAAATCCATTTATTCCCGATGGAGGGGACCGTGCAGTCGGCTACAGTGGATGTTCAGCTGATGGTTATAGAATTGTGGCTGCATCACCTTGAGGATCACTAACTCTGAGATAAGATTAAATACTTTTTTCTCTTTACTTTCTATTAATGCTGCATGATTCTTTGTCAGCTGCCTATGACTCAACATACATATATATAAAACTTTCATGTGCAAGAAAAAAGACTGATAGATACAATTAGATTTCTACCTAAAATGTGTTAGAGGCTAAGATGTCGACCATGTTTGAAGATGTTCAGGCTTCCACCTGTCAAGCAAAACCAGGTTCAGTTCTAGTTCCATATTGTGATTCTGGACACCACTGTAACCTACAGCACGAACAGCTTGATGTTAACTAAAGAGAACCATGTGGATAAAAGATAAAAGAGGAGGAACCCAATGTTCAGAACGGCAGCTGATGCTCTGTCTATAGCTCTTGTTCTTTCGTCTCTCTCGCTCTCTTCCTCTCTCTTTGTGTTTCTGTTAATGTTATGGCTCTCTGTTCATTCACCTGGACCAGGACAGAAGGCGCAGAGGCTGTTAGTTGTGACACTTGCTTGGAGGCACCTCGAAAGGTCATGAGACGTAATAATAACAGCAGGGGGCATTCTGAATAATGATAGTGGACATTTATTATACAGGAGCACAAGCAAACCCCTGCAGGGTCTGTGCAGGGTCAGCCACATATGACACTGAGCCAGATTTCAGAAATAACCACGTTTACACCAGGCCTTAATTGTACCCCTCCTGTCGCTTTACTACCTTAGAAAGTTGACATTATGGCCAAGCTGAGCTGCAGCAGCCAGCTGAAATGAGGCGTTATTAAATGCAATTTTACTTTCAGCAGCTTCCCCACCTCCTCAGATATTACTCCATAATAAAATCAGGAGAGGTGAGTGCAGACGGAGCCTCCTTACAATAACTTTAATCATAAGTAATGTCAAAACAGGAGCCGGGTAAAGGAGGAAAGAAAATAGACTGACATTCCCTTGTTTGCTTCTCTCAAGTGTAACTCTGAGCCAGACTGATGCAAGAAAGAGAGACATCGGCATGAAGGGAGTGACAGAAACTGATAGAAAGAGAGGGACAGAGAGAATGACTGAGCTTAAAATTAAAATACAGTGAATGTAAGGGGAGAGTGTGAGGTGTGAGGGTGTATGTCAGTGTCTTAAAGTAAGAAGGGAGGCAGGGAGTGATTGAGAGAGGTAGATCCAGCCAGAAAAATGAAATGAGTGTATTAGAGGAGACTGTTCAACGACACTCTCCCACACTGGCAAAGTTTCATCAGCTTGAGAGGACTCGCAGTGCTCTGAGTCACAGCAGATGGGCAGCACTTTTAAGTGTTAATAGAGGTATAGCAGCCACTATTGGTAGCAAAACTACACCACTTCATCAACCACTGTTTAACTGGTGTTAAACAAAAGCCGAATTTACACCCCAAAAAAAAATCAAACATACGGACCAGTAGAGTTGGCCTTAAAAATAAAATACTCAGCCAAAAATCAAAATGGTTGCCATTGTTTATCTACAGTTATGTCAAAACATTAGCAAGTCAGAATGTGGACTAATTCCTCAGAACTCCAGAAAAGACCCAAAAACAACATCTGTCAGCAGCTTAATCCAAATATTCTCGTGCCATATATGATGGAGTTTATGATTAGACTCCAAGACTGAGTATTAATTCTGTACTTTACACACTATGTGTGAATATGTGTTTACACATGGTGCAAAACAGCGACAGCTCTTCTCCAAATGTGACTGTCATAATGCAAAACACTCACAGTAACACTAAACTGACTTTCAAACAGGGAAGAAATCTTAACAGTAGTCAGTGTTAGGATTTAGAGGAGAAGGTAACATGCAGGCAATAAACAGTTAGCTGTAGCTAACAAACTTGTATACACACTGTACAGTCTGCAGAGTTGTTACTGTTGGCTGCTTGAGGCAAATAAAGACAGAAACACACAAATGGGTCATCATCCAAATTTGTGTAAATGATCCGAGGCATAAATTTGCTTCGCTTTCTGCATGAACACACTTTTAACATACTACTTCAGTGTGCTGTCTTCCAGGGAAAATATTTTGATGGGTACAATATGCATTATGTGCAGTATGGAACTAAAAAAGGGTCTTGATTGAGAATGCTGTTTGAGCTCTTTCAGTTTGGATGATGTACATCTCTGCACATAAGCCTAAACAAGTTGAGCCATCATTTACATCAACTAGATAATGAACAGGTGCATGCCACTTTCGAAAACAGCTTAGAAGATGCTTGGCTTGCGCTATATGACCGTAGACGGTATGAATAAAAACATACATAGTGACTGTGACCTCAACCACAGGTTTTCTGAAGAGCCATTGTGAAGCTCAGAGTGTGGCTTGCTGTCGCCATCTTGGCAGTCCTGTCTCTACTGGCTCCTGGCTAATCCAAAAATGGGCAAAAAGTGTGCTGTCCCCAGCCATGCTCTAACTATGCATAACTGTAAGCGTTAATATAATCTGAATGGGTGAGTTATATAAAAAAATCATCCCCAGTACAGTTCTCATGAACGGGGAAATTAGCCATACAGAGCAGGCTGTAAACATGTTTATTTCTGCTGTGAAGTTGGACATTGACTCATTTTGCAGCCAACCTCAAGTGGAATGAGGAACCGCATTTTTATTATTATTATTATTATTTTAAGCATTAAAGAAGTTGCCCCTTGTACATACACTTGACAAAAGGGCATTTTCAAACCATTTTTTTTTTTTTGTTGCATCCATGGCTATTCATTCCGATTTCTTTGTGAGCTCTTATCACATGAGGGACAGTCACCCTTTTCCCTCCAGTTCTACAGTATGTGCCTGTTCAGCTGTTCAGCTAACACTAAGACTGATCTAGCTAATTTGCTGTGCCGACAAACAAATTTTACCGTTGAGTGAGTGAATAAGGCCAGAATTTTCATTTTTGGTACAAATCAAACCAAATAGATGAAAACCATTGTGTGAGTGGTTTGATCCCTGTTTGTTTGCTAAAAATGCAATTACTTTTTCTTTCTTTTTTGTGACTGCGTGTGATTAAATAAAAAGCTCTGAATTACTTTCCCTCCAGCAGTGCCATTACGTGATGCATTACGTGTTTTGAGCATAATTTGGTATTTGTCTGTACACAGCAGTGTGTGCTTAGAGGATGGTGCATTATGCATGGATGCCGTTAAATGTGCCATTAAAGCCTTGCTATATAGGCTAAATAGGCTGGACTACGTTCACAGCTTTGTGCCTTTTATCATACGGGCCTGTGTGATCAACAGCATTCACACATACAGGAGTGTCTTCAGTGTACCAATTTACATATCATGTGACATAATGCACACATTAAAAGGGCAGACACTGTTTAGTAAAATCTTTTATTGAGGTATGCGACCAACCAATGACTCTGGACTCAGGATACAACCAAACACATACTTTACATTTTGAATTCTCAAAGGTGTGAACACGTGATATTACATAAAACTAGGCACAATGCAAGATAAGTGTTTGCATGGGTAAAATCATAAATCCAGTTCTGCTCCGACGCTGTTTTCTCCAAGATAGTTGCTGCTGTGTAAATTCTCAGTTTTTTCCATCTCTGATATTTTTGTGACTTGAAACATCTGACACACAAAGACAAACCAAAGAGCTCCATGGTGAAATGAAGAGAAGTGAAGTTGCAGGTAAAATACGATCACTATGAAGGGGATACCTCAACAAAAAGGATTATTAAGATAACACAAAATAAAGTGCTATTCTCATTTTCACAAGAAGAGAAGCTTATCTCTCACAGTCTCTTAATGCTTTCGCATATATTGAAATGTAGACTAAAGAAGGATCATATTAGCTAAAACTCTGTGCTTTGAAAGAAGACATATGAGTTAAATTATTTTATAATTTGCAGTGCCATCGATTTACTGTTGTATTCTGTGCTTCAATCTGACATTTTCTTCATGTTCATGTGTGTGTGTATCCTCTCTCTGGATGGAAATTAAATAAAGCATCGCTGTTGTTTAATAAGTAATGGATGAATAAATTTGAAAGCATCAAATGTATACCTACATCCAAGAAAAAAATTGCCTTCAACGCTTTGTCATAACTGACTAGTCACATCAATAAAGTGACAAGGAGAGAGGCCAAACGGGGAGCGGAAGATGGAGATGACAGGCTGACATTTGATCAATGATGACTCGTGCACCCATGGGTACAACACTACCTGCATGCACAGCGCACACACTGACTCATAACGGTTCAGCACTCATGTCATTCCTCTCACTGCACCTCCTACTCCCTGTGTTTTACTGTGTCCTCCTCTGTGCTGTCAGTGGAACTTAGACTCCTTGTCATGGTCAGAAAGATCCCCATTGTGTTCTTGGTTTTCTGGCAGACTGGCTTCGGTTTATTTCCCGCTGTTCCAGCTCGAGTGAAGTCATGTTAAAATGCTGTGCAACACTTGCAACACCCGCTGTGGTTCGTCTATGCAGAAGCCAACCTTTTTATGCTCACCAGTCCTTTATAGGAAAACAGGGGAACAGCTCCTGCAATATATCATTTACTCTTGAGATTTTGACACTTCTTCTTGCTCAGCACCACCATTCGTAGTTTTCCTAGAGCAAGTTTCTTCTACCTTTCTTGTTTTTCTGTGTCGTCTTTGTTTAAAAAAAACTAAGACAACAAAATATAGACCCTAGACAACCACTGCTGTTTCTGAGTTATTGACAAAATACTTTACACCAAAATTTATTTCTGGAAGTTTAAGTTATTGTCTTGTAGATTGTTGAAAAAGGAAACTTTGTTTTGCAAAACAGTGATTGATTCATTCTCTCTTACCTCAATTGCTGAAAAAATGTATGCTGACACATTTTCGTATCATATTTTCATAGTTATTTTATCATGAAAAAGTCAGGAAAAAAAGTTTTTGAGTTTCCCCTGAAAAGATCTTCAGAGCCTCCAATTTTCTTTGAAAATCTTCTCATTTCTGCACTCTCAAGGTGGCGAGCGCAGTTATAACTCAGCTTGACACTGCTGAGGATTTTCGGATCGTGTGCACTCCTTTCATCTGATTCTCCGGGCTGTCTGAGTGGCAGTAGCTTTTTCTGGCTGGCAGTGTCTTGTCCTTGGCGAGTGCCTCATGTCGTGCACCAGTCTATATGAAGCTGATATCAGTCCCCAGGCTAGAGACCCTGACATGAGCAGATAGGGATGAGACATACGCAGTGGGTAGAAACAAGAAAAGGACACTGACAGAAGCATCATGTTCCTATTATAGGCCTCCTCTCACGTTGTAGATATTGTTTGATGTGGAAAAACAAAATTTGCACCATCATCCAGCAAGCATATTTAAAGCATTTCCAACTTGTGCACCCTAAACATTGATTTTTGTATTAGAAAGATAAAACTACAGTAACGCTAGACTACTGAGAAACAGTTCCTTTCTAAAAGCAGGATTACTGCATAACTGTACACTTGTATTAAAGACAGTAAACCAATTCAACCAGAGACCATGTGTTCATCAGGGGCTGTGGTTCCAGCTCTTTACAGAGGTGTGTGTCCAGTTTCTCTGTGTTTGGTTTAAGTCAGTAAGGACTAGGTGGAGAGGCTGCGGCTGTCTTTGTGCCAAGGGGTTAGATGGGGGAGGAGTGATGGTGCTAGTTTAAAGATGGGTGCGTCCCAAGGGGGGAAGTAGAAGTGGAAGGAGGGTGATGTATGCACAGAGGCTCAGATCTCCTCTATGGAGTCAGCAGGGACCAGCCCTCTCTTCTTCCCACTGCTCAGCTTCAGAAACACCTCGCCGTCTTCGAGCTTCCCCACACAGATCTAAAAGGAGCAGACAGAAAGTGAGTTGCTCTATTTTCTGTCAAGTAACAGATGTTGATAGAAGTAGATTTACCCTTCAAAACTTATTTCTACATTTAAGGAATTTGACACAGTAATAGATTTTCAAGAACATTGGTGTTACTAGGGGAATTACCTACAGGTGTATCCATTTTGGCAGCAAAATGATGTGACTTAATATCATAATCTTTCTCTTAATATGTGCATGTGGATGAACATTGCCAACAGAACGAAAGCTGGCAGTTAATATCAGTTGCTTGCAGTTATTTAATGTAATTTATGCTAAGCATAGCTTAATTTGTCAGAATTCATTAGTATAAATATTAAAAAAGCACTCTACTACATAATTTAAAAATACTAATTCATAACACAGGCTTGTATTTTAACTTACTGAGGGTGCATAAACAGCAGCTCATTTGTGTTTTTTCAACATTTTTAATTTTAATTTTGTAATTACAAGATTTACTGACTTCTGCTAAAGGAAAACTCTTAATGGAAACTACATTATAGTGTCAGTGCAGAGCTTCTTGCAGCCGGAAACTTTTTGTATTGTGGAGATTTAAATCATGGGTGAAAATGAATTTAAAATGGTATGTAGTCTTTACAAAGAATCAGTGTATTTTCTCGTAAAAACTAGAGATTATGAGAGTCTACACACAGACATAGATATAATTTTGGTGCCAATCCTTTGATCACATCCTGACCAGAATGTGCCCTGTCTCTCGCCCAGTGTGTGCTGGGAGAGGCGCCCAGACCCCTGCAACTCTGCACCGGATAAAGTCGGACCCACAAATAGATACATAGAGTAGATGGAACCTTATCATCAACAACTAGTGACGCATCATTCAGATTCCCACAGTGTCAAGAGTAGTTTAGGGTATAAGCATATATGAGATGAAGAAAGCAAGAAGATAGAATATAATATCTGGATACCTGGGATTCCTTCACGGCCATGTGCCCTCTCTCTCGGTTGCCGGGAAGACCCTGGACAACCCGCCATACTCTCTCTCCTGGCCGCACCCTCTGCACAAAGTTGGCAGGGAAGAAGCCTACTTTGTCACCACTCTTGCCCTTAAAAACGCAGGAGAACAGCACAGTCAGTCATCATTTAAAATATATCTGGGTGATTTAGTCACATATTTAACATTAAAGAAGCACTAAATTAGTGTTACAGCTGGTTTAAATATGTGATTCACTTTGTCTGCACCTATATATTAGTTTTTTATGATTGTTTGAAGGCTGGCCACGTGTGGTGCAGGGCTGCTGATGAGCCAGATGAATGTTTCCCAGACTGGCTGAACCTTTCTGAGCTTATGTTTCGCCGTTGTCATCTTCTGTTAAGTCAGTAGAAACAAAAAGGCAATTTGTCGCCCTTTATTCTGAATAATAATGGGAAATTACAGAAAAAGTGAGTCAGGTACACATTACATTTCCTCACATTTCTGTGTGTGCTGTGACAAATCATTGAGGCTGCAGAGACAGAGAAATGCTTAAAGATGGGACACTTCAATGATTAGGGTAATAAGGTAATAATTGTTTTCAAACGCAAACAAGAAATTGCTTCATTCTAATGTCACATTTATTTAATGTCCATTTAAAGACAAAAAGAACGTTTGCTGGTGAAAATAACCTTATTATGAAGCATATTTCACTGTTTATCACGCTCTACCTCAGGTGTTGATACGTTTATTGAAGTGATTCACAAGATATACATTAGTAATGAACAGCTGATTCGCAAATTATACATAATTTAACAGGTTCCATGCAGCAGCAGTGTTGGATTATAGTGTTTAATGACTACTGCTTCACACTGACTACTGGTGTGAGTAAATACTGGTCCACTGATGAAAGATTAACAGATTCTGGTCTTCACGTAAGTTAAGGTACACCTTCCTTTTTCTGTGACTGAAACACACACACACACACACGCACGCACAGATGCACATTTATTTCCATTGGGAGTGAGTGAAGCTCATTACACACTCAATAAAGACCTCTTTGAGGTTGCAACACCATTCAAGTTCATTATGTTAAACTCGGTAATTTTCAGAGAAAATTATGTTCTATTTCTGTCTGTGCCTGCGTGCATGTTTATGACAGGCACGAGTGGAGCAGGTGTTATGCATTAAAGGCTTGATTTAAAGACCCGAATTAACACATGCGCACAGTGAATGCATGTACACTTACGTCTGTACACTCAAATACACAATATGCACCCAAGAACACGGATACACACAAACTAGCACACACATATGCATGCTGATGTTAGCAAATGATTTATTACCCACCTTCCACCACTCTTCATTAGAGTCGTCAGTGACCTGTACCCGATCACCGGGACTAGGGGAGATGAGACAAGAGAGAAGATGAAAAAAAAGACGCATGAAAGGGGAGGTGATTGAGGTGGAGAGCAAAAGGGGATGGGGAGATGGAGGGGCGGGTGAGGGAGTGAGAGCAGCGAGCAAGAAAAGAAGGAAAAAAAGAGCTGAGTGTGAGCACAAAAGATAACATTATCAAACTGCCACAGAAAGCTGTTGTACCCACAGTTACAAAGCTGTGGAGGTTAAGATGTGGAAGAGTCTTTGTGTCTCATATGGAGCAGCTGATACCAAAGTCATGAGGTCTACGACTCTGTAGAGTCTGCAGTGGTGCAAGGCTGGACCTGATCCGCAGCCAACATGGCCTGCATGCCAATGATGCTCCCAGTTTTTCATGTTACTTTTCTACACACACACACACACAGACACACACATACACCATGTACCCTCTGTCCCAGATACACACTGCTGTCCCAATTGCACTTCTGTACGTTGCATCTCCTGGGTGTCTGCTCTCACTACTGCCCTATATGATCATCCCTGAGAAATGCAGACACATACAGTAAGTTTGCACATAGTTACATAAACTTACCAACTAGGATGAGACCCATATATCTCAAGTGATACTGGCAATTTATTTAATATGAAACAATTATTCTGCTCACTGAGGTTTCTCCCAGGAGCACAGCTACTTAAAGCCTAAATGACAAACTCGTTGATGCCTTTTTTTTAGGTCTCTGCATGCAATTTGAAGGTGTATGTTCAACAGCGGGATTAGCCTAGTTTAACTTATGTCTGTGGGAACAGCAGCTTTGTTCAGCGTCAGAAAAATACATCTTTATAATCCTCCAAGAAAGGATGGTAGGTCTAACTTAACAACATGTTATAATTTAGATATTCACACAATCTTTGCGCTTTGACCTATATAAAATGTTGCTCCAGTATTTACTGTTTCTGTGCACCAACAGCCAGGGAGGCAGAAACAAAAGCTGCTCCAGATGAGAGTGGGTGGGTTTAGATTTTGCAAGTTTCCTCTGAGAGAAAGACAAAAGAGAAAAAGTATTCCCTACTTCTGAAAGCAGCTGCTACATGATTATATCAAACCACAAATAAAGCTAAACTAAGCTGCTCTTACTTCACCTTCAAACTTCAGGTTTAAACATAAGCAAGGTCCCTTGTTTGTCTTCAGTAGGAGACATATCAAAATTCACCCCAAAACAACACACCTATGAACCTCTTTTCACAGCTATTATTGACATAAGTTATTATTATGTTATTTTGACTTGTCAGAGCAGGAAAAACATAAACAAATGTATTAATGTAACAATGGCTCAGTTCCCATCCCAGTAAGCCATGACAGTGAGCCAGCATGAACAATACCAGGAGCTCAGTCATTTTTAATGCGTTCAATTTGTTTTTCCGGCTATGACAAGATACCATGTCTGCTGGAAAAACCTTGCATATGCACACCAACTGCACAACCAGGTGTTTTCACGTAACCTGCCTGATTAGGCGTCTGCTCCAGACTGTGGTGTAAAGTCCCTGCATGACTGACAGCTCCCTCTCTCCTGTTCAGTTTGTTGTAGCTATTTCAGCCATATTCAACTTTATCACTCTTAATAGTACATGTGATGTGTCTGAAATCACTCCCCTGTTCAGTCTGTCATGACTCCATATACAATAGACAGAAATTTACTCTATAGTGAGCAATAAACTGAGATTCTGGACAATTATAGATTATCATTATACTGTTGCCTGACTGTTAAATTGCAGTGTGGGATTGTTAGCAAAAAGATTTTCTTGTTCCACTGTTATAGAATGAATTTTACACATATGCACAGACAATGCCAACACTCAAACATTATGACAGTATGAAGAAAATGTAATGCACTGGAGAGCACATAAAGTGAGTGTTTTCATAATGCAATGGAGATTTGGTGACCTTGATTACTAGCGTAGCTAGTAACTGCAGAATAACTGAAAATACCTGTGTGGGTGTGCAGAGCTTTTAAATTCATGTCAAGTGCTCATGTTTTCTGTAACTCTGTCACGTAGAATTAATGGTTCACAAAAATCCTTAGAAATGATCAAATACAAATACAAATGAATGCAGTCCATCCCAGTCACACCCTGACGGAGGCACATAGACACATAATGCTTTCATCAGTTAAGATATATCGTGTAGTCATGCACACACCTGCAGCACAGATGGCCACTAACAATCGCATGGACCTCTCTCTCGCACACACATACACATCCTGCCCTAATTTTACTTAGTCCTCCTTCATCTTATAGAGTTTTTACTTCTATATTTGTACTTTGCTTTCTCCCCCTGTTTCTCCTAACCTCTCAAACTCTCTCTCTTCATATGATAATCTTCAGCACTATGCCATCTCGTCTTAGGCCCTTTCATCTCAGTTGTTCAGTGTCTTTATCCTCTCTCCTGCTGGGAACATAGCTCAGTTGCTAGCTCTACAAAAGGACAGCGATGGGCTCTGAGTTTATAATTAGTCGTCCTTAAGGGCGCCCCGGCACCGTCCTTTGCAGATGGTAGGGACATTTTCATCCTGCAGGAACAAAAGCCGGAGCAAAACATAGGGAGGGACAAAAAAACACAAACAAAGCACTCACACATTCACACAATAGGAAAAACACAATACGACATAAGTAATCCTGCATGTGCACGCACATGCTTGCATGTAGGAAGTCTGTTTGGCTTTTACTCACTGTAGTTCCAGGTCATTCTGTTCCTGAGGCAGAAACTTGTAGAGCGCTACATAGGTGTGGATGGAATGAACTTCAATGCGTTTGGGCACCTGGACACAGGGAGACACGGGGAAGGGAGGTAGTGAAACAGAAATATGCGCTTGTGGAGGAAAACAACTACAGTCTGCATAGGAGGATTACAAAGATGGGGTACCTTCACACTATTATCCTCTGCAGGAGTCTGAACTTGGTCGCTGCTCTCTTCTTCCTCCTTCTCGATCTCGGTGTCGGGGACAGGAGTGTCTGGAGGTGGTAAGAATTTTATTTAGAAGGTGCCAGGGAAGCACACAACCACACAAATGCAATCAGAGCATGTCATTTTTCCAGACACAGTAAGTCTCTCTCACACAGCAGACGTGCACAGGTAAACACAACTTTTGCACAGACACACATAAGCATGGACATACAGCATAATGGACATAATGCACATTCACAAAGACACAGACACACAGCAATGTTTACCCCCTGTCTCCTGAGTTATCTCTTCCTCCATGCTGCACTGTCTCTGCTGACTCTCCTCACCTCCCTCCCCCTTATCAAAGAAGGAAATAAAGAGAAAAAAAAAAAAACAAATATTAGTGCGACGTCAAAGAGGATTCATTTTACAAAAAGACTTTTATTCAGCCTACACGCCACACAGATCAGAGGTTTTCAGTGTCAGAAAAAGACCCCATATGACCTATATACTGTTAGGTCATGTATGAAAAAAGTTTTGGGGGGTTAAGCGAGACTTGCACACTGCTTCAACTACATGTTTAATAAGAGGAACACACAGACCAGTTTCATCAGTTATGCTCCTCGTAGATGATACTCCTGTGTTTAATTAAAGCACTTCACCATATGCCAAGTTGGATTTAATTGGGGCTGACATAACCTCAAAAGAGAGGACACGTTTAAAAAGTGGATTTTCAAGCAGAAGTTTGACATTTTGGGGAATTTTATTCGCTTTCTGGTGGACAGCGGCAAGAAGATTGGTACCATATTAGGCTAGCATCTGTTTGGCTTAACTTTAATAATCCAGCACATAGCCACACAAAAAGTGGCAAATTGTCTTTTTTACACTTTTGTGTTTTGTATAGAACAACAAACAGGATATAACATACTTAGTAATCAGAGTTTCTGGTGGACAGTTTTTGTGCCTTCAGACGGGGCCAGGCTGGCTGTTTTTTTCTTGTTTCCAGTCTTTGTGCTAAGCTAACCATGTCTTGGCTGTATCTTCATATTCACTGTACAGACATGAGAGTGGTATCGATCTTCTTAACTAACTGTCAGCTAGAAAGTGAATAGACATATTTTTCCAAAACTATTCCTTTAAAACTTAAGTCTTTGCATTGTTTAGGGTACTTCACCATCAAGTTGACCAATGGATCAACACTGTAAAAACCAACTGTCCTCTGCCCCCAACCACTGGGTGATGATGTCATACCAGGCTGCGTGTTGGTGACTCTGACAAACTGCCAAAACTGGAGCGGCTCATCTGTGCCAAGGACGTCCCATAGCGCAAGGCAGCATACACAGGGTCTACACGCATCCGCGCAGCCTCTGAAACCACACACACACACATTCATAAACTCATGCATGCACACACTTCTGTTCACTTTATTTGCAAACACGCAGGTAAATTGTTCACGCAAAGACACAGCTCCACACACAATACAATTTGGATTATGCGCTGTACATCATTAGTATTGTGCCTGTGCCAATCTAGAGGAACCAGAGGGTCTAAATATAACTGTAGTAACACAGTCAGTCCTGGACCAAAGTGACCCACTTTAGATCTCAGAGAGGACAGCAGCCAAAAGTTAAGGAGACATCAAGATATTCCAATAAATCTACGGCCTTTGATTTATTTATACATTTTCTTATTGGCAAGAGATGTGTCTTAGTTTTAATAGCCGTAATATATCTGGAGCTTGCTAGCTGAGTAGAAAGAGAATATAAGATGAGATTTAAAATATGGAAATCCTCAGAAAGCCTTCATTCATGAAGATGGCAGCGCTTAGTGCTATCAGAGTATTTCTGAAGTTAGGAATTAGATTTTCCAGCTCGAATGTGCTGTGTGTGTCAGTGCAGGGTGAAGTCTCAGCGGTTTCATATTGAAGTCAATGCCTCTGCAGAAGAAGGAATTCAGCAGCAAGAATGTCTTTAGTGTGACTGGTGTAAGTATTTCGAGGTGATAAAGACTTAACTTTAAGCTAACACAGCTGTTGTGGTTGTTTAAATAGAGAAACAAATCTTTGTATGCATCATTTCAATAGGTAATAAAATTGTAACTGTCATTGCAAGATTGCAGCTGAGGGAATTAAGTGGTATGTACTTCACCTCGGCAGGCATTAGACTCTCAGCCTCATAAATGAAGTTTAATAAACAATAAACTGATTTGCCAAAAGGCTTGATGTGAAATTATAGGGTCTGTAAGTGAATCCATCATAAAAATTGCTATCTAATATAAATTTGTGTAAACATGAGCTCAGTAATTTTTCCAAGCCTTTTGTTAGCAATAATTATGAGGACACTTTGCAATGTGTGGTTGTGAGTTTGGCAGGTTGCAGTCTCAGCTGGATCTGGCAGAATCCCAGGCGTCATGGTGCTGAGCTCGGGGTGATGACTGAGCTGTAGGTTAATTGTACCCTGATTCATGGGTAGTACAAGGAAGTGACAGCATGAGGTGCTAACCCCGATTCAGCGAGGCATACAGTATGTGAGATGAAGGACGGTATCACCTACATATGTTTATCTAACGGTATGGCGAAGAAAAAACAAGCTCCCATTCAGAGACAAAAAAAGGAAGAACAAATTCAGGTGCTTTCAGATCAGTGAGTCGATAAAAACAGCCTGTAATCCTATGATTACCTTCAGTGAGTTAACTTGACAGAAACAATTAAGTGAAAAATATTTGTTTCCATAATTGTATAGCTCTAAATCAAAATGTGATTGTTATTCAGAATTGTTCTATGTGAATTTGCATAGGTGTACTTTATGATACAGAGAGCTGGTTGGGACCAATCTGAAAAAGGAAGCATTTAAATATTTATCAGGCTTTAAACATGCAAGCTGCAGTGCCAGACATTAAATTCATACCCTGCATCAGTCCAAGGATACACAGAACAAATCATAAACAGAGATATAAAAACATAAACATTAGAACTTATAAATATTTATTCACATACTTTCGGGGTGCAGACCGTCCATCAGCCTCCAAGAGAAGCTGAATTTGTTCTTCCTCTTTATATTTTTCCACTTCATGCTCCTCGGTTGTCAGGTGAGATGGAGACAGTTCTGGTTTTATTACAGTACGCGCACAAGCACACACAAAATCTAAAAATAAACCAAAAGGCTAGACAAGAGCAACATCACGAAACAAAAGCACATGGGACACATACATAACAATGCACACATGCACTCGCTCATAAACACGCACACATACACGCACACGCTCGGCTATGCTCACCTTGGCTTGGTTGAACCTCCTTGACAACAGTCAATTGGTCATTGACGAGCATCGGCGAGCTGAAGTTTCGCTTGAATGCTCCAGACTAATGGAGGAGAGCAGAAAGCAGAATTCTTTCAGTTTCCGTCCTGTTTATAGGCTGCGCCGATGGGGGAACAGGCTCCATGTAGTGACTTTACGACATTAATAGAGTCATTTGAAAATTACTGAATCAGAAACACATCAAGACACGCTGACAGACATGAGAGGCACACACGCTGTAGGGAAAGAGCTCATTTCTGCCATTAGGTCACAAACTGAAGCAAAGTGCCAGCTCTCTTTGCTGCTAATTATGAACAATGAATACACTCAGACTCTTACTTGTGTGCATATGGCTTACACACAGACATGGACGTGTGTGTCTGCATGACTGCAATTTCACACTGAGTTAAGCTCAATAAGTGTTTCAGCCGAGATATTGTTTTTTCTTTGCCTTGACTTGCAAATGAGCCACTCACTTTGTCATATTATTTTGAAGAGAGAAACATTGTTGATGATATTTTACCTTTCGCTGACCTCATCATTCCCCTCCCCACTCTCTCTCTATCTTTCTGCCTCTCTTGAACCATCTTGAACACAGTGCTCTTAAAATTTTCCAAGTGGCTTGTTTGTTGCATGCTAATGTCCTCTGCCTTACACTAGAGGATAAACACAAAATCCCTGCCTGAAATCACCCCAATTTATTCCTGTGTGCATTATACTCACCTTCTACCATTGTCCTTCACCCACTATCTACTATAAATTTAAGATGCACACATTTCCACCAAATCCACAATGCAAAATCTTTCCTAAAGTATGAAATCTCGATATCAAAGTGAGCAACTATAAAGTGCTCAAGCTAAAGATCAAGTCTGGTTATAAATGTAGATATTTTAGTCTTCTTGGCCTCAAAGGTAAGGTGTGATTAATGACTTTGTTTCAGCTACATCAGCACTTCACATCTCTTAATAAACCTAAACAGAAAACAGCATCATGCCCTTTACCACAATGCATCTGTGCTCTCTCAGCATTCTAACAACATATGGTTGGTAAATTGAGACTGAGTCTGCCCTCAGGTCAGGAGTGTTCACACAGTGTGTGGCTGTGTTCGTGCGTGTGTGTTGATGAAATGGATGGCTGTGTGGAGTGATGTAGTGTTAAAAAATGAAGCAACGTGTAAATGCATGACTTGCTGCTGTCCCAGACTGCTATGAAACAATAATGATTAGATTTTTGCATTTTCTGTTCTGCGTTCAATCACATGAAACTTTCAGTTTCAATTTAATTTCAAAGTGCAGGTAAGATTCTGAGTGGTCCAGCAGTCCAGATATTATGGTAAAATTACCATGGCAACAGTGTGTCTCTTCAGGTTATTCAAATCATGATTGCATACCCCAAACTTATTATTGTTGTTGGTGTTTTTATAATGTGGCTATTAAAAATGTCTGGGTGAAATCAGAGAATTGGCCAGTCAGACTGGGTTGAGGAAGAGAAGAGAGTACATTTCTTTTTTTCTACATAAATGTAAAAACGATTTGACTTTCTGTTTAGTTCAGATCACTTGTATCTTGTATCTTATGTACTTTCCCTTGTTTTAATATACTTTTCTCTTTTAAAATCAGCTATTACGTGTAGTGCCAAAATATTCTTCAAATTGAAACCACTCTCATATGTCATTATTCGTATTATTCATTAAATATGAAGCTACAGCCAGCAGAAGCTCTTCTGTCTGAAGGTAACCAAACCTGAATACTAATTAATAGGTTATATGTTGTTCCATTAATCCTTAAATTCATCCAGGGGTTATATGCTGAGCAGTTGCCAGGCAACCAGCACTAAAGACTCCAGGTAGTCAGGAAGTAACTTCCACCCTAAAATAGTGAACTTGTTGTTTTAACTTCAGATTTTGTACAGTAAAACAAACAAGTTTAGAGGTGCCAATATACAGATTTTGTGACTTCTGGACATAGTCCAACTAGTTATTTCGCTGTTTCGCCAGGCTTCCAGGCTAAACTGAACTAAGTTGCTGGCTCCCAGCTTATTCCTTTTATAGATATTTCTCCTGATAAGTAAAATTTAAGGGAACAACTGAACTTTTTCCTGAGATGCTTTTGCAACTGGGTACTGAACGATAGAAAATTTTCTTCAGGAACTGGAAGTGTCTGTTTTTTTTTTTTTTATATTTCCATTTAACAGAGTAAAAACTGGGTCGTTATGGCCATCATGCCTCAACGGTCAAAGACAGGTTCATCACACTCAAACAAGAAGAAAACAGTTAACAGTTGATACACAAATAAAAAGCTAAGCAAACAAGATTCAACATTCAGTCAGTAACGATGTTGAGGAAAACTACCAGTGCTATAAGACAAACATCAAATTCGGAGTGTATTCGCACCTTCCCATGACATGGCTGCTGCGATAGTTCTGAGGTGCACCACAGGTGAGCAGCCATCTTGCACGTTTTACACCGCAGAGCCTGTTTGGAGTTTCCTGCAGAGAGGGACAAAGATGAGAGAATGAGAACAGAGGACGCAGACATGGAGGCAGCCACAAAAAGAAATACGCAGCAGGCTGCAGATCTGCAACCGGCGGAAAGAGCTAACGAACCAAACTGGTCTTCAGATCATATGAGCAGGTTTCTCTCTGCTCAGATAGAGAGCGTAATCAAGAGCAGTTCCAGGTTTATCAAGCTGGCACTGCTTGCAGAGCTGACAATAACAGCTTCATAATCAACAGCTCCTCTTCCAAAACAACATGTAGAGATTGGAAACCAGCTGGAGATATTTCAATCATAATCGATTTGGCATTGAGTCATCTTACTTTTTCATCTTTGTTTTAAAGTGCATCAGTGATATAAAACCTCTGAGTATTGAGATATTTTCCCCTTATTTGTTAGGTTAGGAGAAATCCTGTGTTGTTGCTGAATGTTTTTTTGTTTTATCTTACCAAAGAAAAGATGGGGATCACATCGACAGGTCTGTTATGGAGCAGAAACAAAAAACAAACTGGATGTCTTAATAAAAACACTGCTTTTACATTGAAGAGAAAAATGGAGTTTACTTAATCGGCTTAACAAGGAGACAAAGGCTGGACTGTGTTTGGGGACTGCAGAGACGTACAGCTAAAATGAAGTGATGCATTACATAAATAAACTCACAATGCATGCAAAAAAAAAAATCAGCACAGACGCAAAAGCAGAGGAGCAGGTTGGAGTCTGTAATCAATCATAGTGACAGGAAGTAGATTTAGCAGAAATACTAGGAGTGGCCAGTAGTTCATGGAAGCAGAAAATTAGGAATAAAAGCACTCACACATCTGCACCACAGCAAGCCCTGTTAATAATCTATGGTTTCTTCACAGTTTGAAACACTGAGCACGTTACATTGACGACATAAAGTTCAGTTCTTAATCTAATTTTTCTCAAAAGGAGTAGAAGAAAGATCAGTGACATGAGACAATTTATAAAATTTCTGTTTCAAGTGACATTTTGGGAAATATGCATATTCACTCTCTGGCAGTTAGATGATACGATTGATACTGCTCTCACATCTGCATGATAAAGACAGCTAGTGGCTTAAGGCTTATATTTAGCTTAGGAAAAAAATATGGGGAAATAGCTAGCCAAAGATAACAAAATCTGCCAACCAGCACCTCTTAAGCTGTGTTGTCTTAGGTGTGGACCCCTGGAGGATTAGCTGATTGTCATGGCATCAGCCAATGGGGATCCTTTACATAAACGAATAAACATTATATTTTGTTTGTAAAAAACAGTTTATAGAGTATTGTGTAACAAACACTCACAGTCCAGAACATTCACCTCATAAATATTTTATATACAGGATTTTGTTATGGATGAACAAAGCCATGTTTTCAGTCTTTGTGCTAAGCTAAGCTCAACTAAGCTAAACTAAGCTAAACTAAGCTAACCAACTGCTGGCTGCAGCCTTGAATTTAACTGGTAAAATACAAAAAAACTGGAGTGCTATTGATCTTCTCATCCACCAGAAAGCCAATAAGCGTATTTTCCAAAATGTTGATCTTTTGCTTTAACGAGTTGTAGACTCATAAATCCTACTGTGATGATAAAACATTGTTCCTGTATAACAATTTTAAATGTCTTTTACATAAGAGGTGATGTTCTCTCCATAAAATGTTTGACCTAGATGGGAAGCCACATAAACAGAGACAGGAAGAAACCCTGCGAAAATTGCTCCTAAAAAAGGTTGAGAATCCAGGGAGTAGATTGAACACCTTACCAACTATCATGTGCTTGCAGTGCTGGCAGTTGGTGGGCTTGCGAAAGACATGGTCCTGGAAACAGTGGGTAATCTGAGGTCGGAGAGGCTTGGTGGGCAGTGATGGGGAAAGGCTGAGAGAGGGGGAGTGGGAGGAGATGGAGGGGTTGGGGCTGAGAGATGGTGAAATGCATGGTGAGCAGTCGCTGACGAGAGGAGAACCAGGCAGTAGTGGAGGAGAAGGAGGCGGTGGGTCAGTGATGAAATCCGGGGGCAGGCGAGCGTCGCTGTAGGACCTTTGGAAGAAGTTCTCCACGCTTTTGCTACGCATCATGGTCTTGAAGGACAGAGAGCGTTTTAGTCTCTGGAGCTGCACACATTGACAGAGACACAGAGAAAGAGGACACACTAAGAATAAACACAAGATAAGCAAGAATACTGTGCCACATTTGGGAGCAATAACAAATGTCTAATACGCCCTCAGGACAGCACAAGCAATATCCCGGCATCCATAAACACAACACTCTGCTCTACACCATGGAGGGTGACTCATGAAATGCAATATCACCTCATAAGGAAACGACACATTAATAGCAAAGCTATCTGAGACCAAGCATATTATTTGCACAATCACATTTAACAGAACAGATTGTGCATTTGGCCCATTATTAAACAAGATAGGGCTTTTCTCTTTTAAAACACCCACGGCCATACATTGAGGAGCGCCGTGAGTAAATGGTAATCCCTTGGTATTGGTGGCAGGGGAGCTATTTTGACCGAAACAAGACAATTTGCTCAGAATCTTCATTTATCAGCAGCCTCTCCTCAAGGCTCTTAATCTGATGGAGACATACAGGGCCAGTGGATCCCTCCTCACAGGGCCAAACTCTGAGCCCACAACATGAAACTATATCAAATGCATGTACCTTCTCTCACGTATATTGACATAGACAGCTGTGCTCGTATCTTGAAAGCTGTATTGACCAAAGAGTCTTAAAAGAATTGATGGTTGCTGCATTTCAAAAGCCGAACAGACGACAAAACGTAACTTCATCGGCTGTGTCTGTAAAGCTCTGCTCTCTACAGCCATCTAGCATTGATTGGCTAGATAAATGCATGTTTCCTGACATTTCCCTCCGGCTCTGTGTACAGATGATGATGCTAGTTTATCCCGGGGGATGCTGGCCATTTGTTACCCTGACATGCAGTGGCAGCGGGTGAGCGGTGTGAGGGCGTGGTTGTGTTGCAGGGGAAGAATGGATCAACAGATAGACAAGCAGACAGATAATCAGTAGGCCACAGACACTCTGTGCACACATGCTCCGTCTGTCTGCTTGTCTGCGCTCGCTCTGCTCAGTGCCAAACATAATCACTTTACAGGGACATGCTGTTTACAGCTCCGTGCGTCTGGGAATAAGATATGAAAACAGTTTGTCTATTTGAGTTTGTGTGTATGTGTGTTTGTAAGGGACACATGGAGGTAGAGCAAGAGAAACAAAAGCCTGTGTGTGAAACTGAGTGCAGGTTTGTACTGTCCATATGCTTCCTGTAAAAATCTCTATTAGTAAATGCATCAGATTACACCATCAAGCTAGAGTAGACTAATACAACACATTATATTGCTATCATAGATGTGGTTACACGAATAGTGTTATTCTCTCCGTATATATGTAATGTGTACCTTATAAGTTTATAAGTTGTGAGTTTATCAATGATTTAAATGGGGCAAGAAAATATTGTGGTCTAACTCTGGTAGCAGATTTAGAATTCCTCAGTGTAATCCAAAGCACTATCAGCATTCATTCATATCTATGGCAGTTAACAGAAAAGGTGCTGTTACCCACAGGCGATGTGCAGTATGCCTTCGATGCTTCTTGTGCATGTACTGTGTAGATGTCTGGGACAAGTGTACTAGAGACTGTTTAGTGTGTTGTGTGGATGTATTTGTGGTTTCAGTACATTTTGCACATGTCTCTGGTTCTTGAACTTGTTTGTGCTTAATATTTTTTTTAGATTTTTTCTGTAATTAGGGCTGATATGCAGCACAATGAAGCCCAGACACATTTCATAACAGGGATAATAAATTAAGTCATTACTTTGCAATCACGATTTAAGACTACAATTTAATTCTCACCACAAGGACCATTTCTGGAGTTTGCTTTAAAATAGTACTTCACAGATTTTGCATTGCACTTCTATAATATTGTGGAACTCACTCTTCCTCCTTGTCAAAACCTGGTGCCTTCACAACCCACAATGCAACTCAACCGCCAATGGTTCAGTTGGGGTGCGTTGTGCCAGGAGCAGGTAATGTAGCTTCGAGCCACTAGCCACAAGCAAAGATGAGGACTGAGCTACAGAGATCTGGTAACCTCGCTTTTTTTTTTAACCACACACCTCAAGATTTTTTTTCATTTTCAAACTTGTAGTCTTCAGACCCAACAGACACTGACTCAAGTAACTTCACTAGAGGGAATTTATTAGACTCCCCAGAGATATATATGGCACAAAAGGCTTTATACAACTTTTTCACACTCCCCAAGTGCTCCCCAACACTCTCCACCCACATGTTTCCCCTTAAGGTGCTCAGAAAAATTCAAATTTGAACATCTACATTTTTATGACAGCTGTGCAAAGTCCAACTACTGTAACATTAACAAGCAATGCTTAACACAACTTATAAACTCTTTATGGAGAATGCCTTATTAGAAGGTGGTAACCATGTTTGTTAATGGTACCGTACAATGCTTTGACACATCTCCACGTTTTGTTTGTAGTATCACAGTCTTGAGCTGAGCTCTCTTAATCAGAGCAGATAAGTGCATAACAGCTCCAGCTAGAGCACATGTCTCAATTACAGCTAATCGAATCATCTGTCAGTGTGTGAGTCTAAAAAGCATTCCCGTTAGCTTCCATTTGAACATTAGCTGAGAGCGTCATACTTCTGAGTCAAAGCCAGTGTGATAACACGTTCAGTTCAGGTCATCAGTACACACAGTCCATTTATGTGCATGAATTTGTGACAGGTGAGATGCAGACATCAATAAGGATTCAGTCAACTATGCTTTGCCACAGATGGGCGTGATGTATGATAGTCCCTTATGTATTATTGATGATCTCCTGCAATTTCATGACAATGCCTGTCCCGTAGAGCAGGACATACGTCAGCTATACTTCAAGTACTAAATAATGCCTTTCAGCTGCAGAAAATAATGATTCTCCCAAAAGGAATATTTGGGATTGGTTTAACCTTGATGTTTTTCTCTCAACAAATTATTCATATAATTCACAAATGACTCACAATGCCATGCAAAATGCAAAACTTTGCCCAGATTTACATGCACCTGTGCAGTCAATATTCTTCCAGCAGCAACAAACACACTGCTGCAGATTTTCACTGAGCTGTCTCAGCGGACCTACAAAAGCCCATAATTTTCACATCTTCGATCCATATACTAACACCCTGTCATTCGCACATACGGCCACATAAATGTCCAAAGTCAATGCTCCATAGAGCGACAGCGGGGTTTCAGTAGACATAATTCAATGATAAAGCTTTGGCTTTATCCGAATATGTAGCTCTCCCTCCCACCATCAGAATTTAATGGGGCCAGAGGCCAGGCTGAGATATATATGGGATGCTAAAGCCGGTCCAGAGGTCAAGACTGAACAACAAAGGCTTGGTCCCAATGGAGATGTGACTATAAATACAGCTTGTAGCAATAATGTACTTTAGTGTGCACTTTTCACCCAGTAGAAAACATTTCAAATGGAAAAGTTTAAATAGGTACTCTAGCTCTGTCTTCATTCGGAGGCTGTAAAGGTCAAAATACACACTCTGTCAAGCTTTAAGAGTCTGAAATTTTGAAGGTCTTGGTGGTGGGGTCTGCATCACCAAAATTTTTGCTTCTCTCTAAAACCAACAATCAAACAGCCATATCACTTGATGTAGAAAGTGGCCAGGTGTTATAGCAAAGAGATTTGTGCTTATTATTTTTTTTCCAATTTCCTCTTTTTCCTCCTTCTACCACTATCCATGTTCAATTATAAGAAAAGAAGAGAAAAAACAACTACCACAGCTGATACACCCCTTCACTCCACGGGTTTAAATCACAGTGTTAGCGTTAAAGCAAGTGCATGTATGTGACCTATAAATGTAATAATACTTTTCCATGGTGAACATCATAGTGTTCAACCTTGTTGGTAGTGAGGATATTTCAAACTTAAGAAGGATAACCGTGCTGTGAGAGGCACAGTTTCCTGGCTCAATTCAATTCTAGGTCATCAGCTGAATATGTGGTTTCAGAGGAAATTATCATCCTCAGGTACATGATGTATTTAGGGATATAATTATTTACACCTACACAATTGTTTTGGGCAGGTGATGTAAAACTGAAATAAGGGGGCAGGAAACAGCTGGAATTGAACAGAGATATAAGGGCAACCTGAGGGCTTTATTTCAGAGAAATATAAAATGGCAAAAATTTTGCGAGAGAGAGAGAGACAATTTACACATATCATAAAATCTCTGAGCAAAACAGCTTTGGTTATCATTACAAGGAACCAGTTTCATGTCCAAACAATTCCCCTCTTGGCTAAAGTTATGCACGGCAGCCTGACAGAATCCAGCTCTGAATACCAGATAAGGGATGCATAATCACAGGCTGCTACCACCATTCTGTCCATATAATTCATGCATGTACACACACATAGTCATTCATGCACTTGCTCACACACAGAGACTTCTTTGCCCCTCTCTCTATGATTGTTTAATGGAGGAGAATCTCTGTGTGAAATAGTAGCGTGGATTACAACCATTCTCCTCGCTGGAGTGCAGCGCTGTGCCTACATTTAGCTAAACCCACCATGCCGCTTTGCCCTGGCAACTCATCATCCACCCAACCCTTGTGATACACAGCACCCCAAGCACAACACAAATGCTGCCAGACTGCGACCCCTGAATGAGCATCAGTGGTGACAAACAAATCTCCCTAGCAGATACTTTTCTTCCTCTCATAATTGATACGCAAATAGATACACAAATCCAGTTATATTTTTAGTTACTTGTAACCTCCTAGTGTCCGGTAATTCAACAGCTCACACCTTTCTCAGTGGTGTCACATCAATAAACACCACAGCAGTGAAGGTGTTACATTAATTAATGAAGACCTTGGCCCACTTCAGCCTCCATCTTTGACTTACTCCCTTGCTCACGCCACTCAAATCATAGAAAGAGAAGCGATAGTTAATGAGATGTCAAGAGTGTGTGGGTTCAAAAAGATGTTGGGATATTAACTCAGTGGTAAGTTTTGTAGTTTATAAATGACAGCACACACGTCAGATATCATCCACCTGTACCCTGTAGATCATTAGCAGCACTTATTCGTATTCACGATGCTGAGTGACTACAGATGCCTATAATAACACTGTCCTGTGTAAACAGGTGTGTGTGATAAAACCAAACCACTTGCAATATAAATGATGAGTCTGTCTAATCCAGTCATGAATGTCACAGATAGTATATTGTCGTGATTTTGAAAGGCATTCATGCACAGTAGTTCCACATAAATTGTAAAAGAATAACCCAATATGATCATACCAAAAGACTATAAATGATTATATTAAATTATTGCCCAGCTCTAATAGAATATTATTACAACTTTAATGGTTCATTTCCAGTCAGGGACCTCTCTCTATCTTCCCAATGTCTGCTTACACCACGTACTTGTGTAAATGTCATAAAAATGTCATAAACAGTACAAAATGCCAACACTTTTTGCTAAAGCCATTTTACGCTTGGATAAGGCTACACTCACTCAACATACTATGTTCACATGTTGATGTGAAGCACCAGAGTGAAATCTTCTTCACGAAACAGCTGGACTTGGCCAAACTGTATGATGCATGATTACTTGTCATTTAGCTTTGGAGCTGCGACAAGTACTCATTTTCACACTGTAGGCAATGCCAGTCACCTCTCATCACTCAACTGGCTGTGTGTGTGCTTAAGTGCTCACATTGAGTGAAAAAGATTGAGTGAAGAGTCCAAGTGGGGGATGTAGATAAATTGTGATGTTCTTGTCACACTATGGGAAAGCTGACAAATGGGCCTATCTCCCAAAAACATGGAGTAGGGTTATTATTTCAAGCCTTTATATCTCGGCACTGTGACAGTCCAGTATACTCAACTTGGAGAAAAAGTGGTTCACCTCTGCACTTCTATCACAAAGAAAAGACTCCCATGGCATCAGCAGTCCTAAGAGATCAAACAGCTCTCAACCAAGAGGGGCACTATTGGCTGATGATTGCTGGTCATGCATCTCATCTGCTCCACCACTCACGTTTCTGCCAGCCTTGGCAGTAGACCACAAGTACATTGTTGGGAGCCAGGGAGAAAGTCCATGCTTCCTTTCCTTCTAATCCTCTGGCACTGTTTTCCTCTGTTCCCGAGTTCTGATATTCATCTTTGTGGGAAATTTTCTGCTGGTGGATTTCAAGGAGCATCTGTTATCAGAACGAGTCACTCCCTCCCTCTCCCTGTCATCCTTATCTAATTAAAAACACCATGACTATGTGTCTGATTAGATTCCTTCAAAAATTACACCCTGTGGCAGATTTTTTATTTTATTTTAGGAATGGTCTTGATTGAGTCTTTAAAATAGATATGGGTGGAATATTGATGTGCAGGATTTTCAGGTCTCCTAAGACAAAACCTGTACATGTCAGAGACAAGCTGACATCAACTTTTTGCAAATTCTCATTGACCCTCCCGTGGCACGGAGCTATTGAATCCTGAGCGTTTAAAGGAAGTTCAAAAGATGTTAATTAATTCATTATTAGTTAACATTTCACCTGAATACCAAACATCTATGAGCTTTACAAGGAGCACAAGGGCTGAAGGTTAAAGTGAAATCTATTCCCGCACAGAGCCCTGTAATTTAAGCAGTGCAACCTCAATTGATTGGAAGAGCAGAGGGAGATGAAGAACCAGACTTGTGATAGATTGGCCAGCCCAGTTAGTTTGTGGTATAAATGGCTGTGATGTGGTGAAGCCAGAGCACCCAATGAATCGTATGAATACCAACCAGTCTGGCTTGAATATCAATATCTTTGGTAACAGCTGTAGTGTTGAACTAGTGTGGACCACAGTGGAAAGAGAGTAGTAATAAAATAGCTCGCAACAATGCCGGCTTTCAGGCTACTCACAGAGGACATCAAATATTTAGATGAAGCTCAGAGGCAATCAGCTGGTGAAGTATCTGACTGTGCTGTGCATGAGTGTCACTTTGCTTCAGACATGTCCACGGCATGTGTGTTTTTGTGTGTGGGTGGCGAGAGGACACATGAGATGGAGACAAAGACTCAGCTGAGGGGAAAGTTGTACCAAGTGTCTGTGCCTAATGAATCAAGTGACCTATAAGCTTTCCATTAAAAAGCAGACATTGCGAAAGCTTTCACAGCTCCTGCACTTGGAGGCGAGCCCTTGAAATCTTTGTTTATACAGTCATGTCAACAAATTAAATGGAATCATAAGGACACTTTGTAAGGACACTTGAGGGTAAGACAGGCCTACACTACACTACAGCAGAAGGACCTAGTTCTACACATTAGGTACAAAATGAACATATAAATAAATGTGGCCATTTATGCTTATTGAAATATAAACTTTCTTTCAGCACAGAATAAAATGTTATTTGACATAATGTGGGAGTGCAGCAATGTGGAAAAAGGGAGACATGACTGAGTCAGTGATCATCAATTAAAAAAGAAAATAGAAAAGAAAATCACAATAAACACATTTCTAAAAAAGTATTCATCAAAATCATTCTTCTATTTAAATTCACAGTGTGAATAAATCCTCTTTTATGTGTGGCTGTTTGTGTGTGAGTGTGTGTGTGTGTGTGTGTGTGCAGGAAATGGGTTTGGACAGGCAGAGAGAAAGGGGGAGACAGTGACATCAGACCTTACGTGTGAGGTTACACCTAGTGACGCAGTCATTACGAATACAACTGCAATTGTGAGGTGTTGTTATCAATATTACATAAAGCAGTGGAATAATACAGGAATAACAAGATGCAAAATTGCAGTTAAATAACGTGGAAGAATCGCTCTCCTTAAACAGTGCAATCATTTTGTTTTTCAGTATGTGGAGGAAAGTTCGCTGCTTGAATCTGAGTGAATCTGGGTGCCTTATTTCTCCTCGTTTCAGAGATTGGAGTATGAACTGTAGGACAGGTCATTAGAGAAAACTGTGGGTACTTGCCTTGGATGTCATCGGTTGGATGGACATGGTGCTTGGAGAGCGCTGGAGCTGCGTCTCGCTCTCCATCTCATTGTTCTCAGTCATCATTGATACCGTGATGGAAAAAGTCGTTGAAGACACAAAAAATAAAAAACTTTTAACTCCTCAAACTGTGTCCGGTCGGTAGGAAATCTCCGGCTTTAGCCATACAAAAGCTTGACAAAGTGTAACAGATCCACATCACAGGGATTTGTGCGCGCTGCGAGGTGGACGCCTTATGGCCATTTACTCTCCAAACACCAGTTGTAAGCTTAATGTTTGATTAAACAGTTACAGAACACACATACATACACCAGCTGTTTATATTTGACTCATGCCACGCAAGGACAAGCATTCAGGAAAAGGCTGAACCACGCGTATGGATAGCATGTATTGTCCCTTGAAGCGCAACAGAAAGCTCCAATGTGGCACAATTCCGTCCAACAGTTGCAAAAAAAGAAAAAGGTTCAAAAGAGCAAAACATCGATGTGAAAATATCAGCTTGATATGATTACATCCAAAAAAGGTTGTGCTCTAGAAGGCACTGGCTGGGTGTAAATCCAAAGCGAACTGTGCGTTTCGCCACTGCACAGACTTAAATTTAAGCGCAAACTGAGGCACGCCTTCCCGTGCGTCTGAGGCGCATGATTGGGGCAATTTTTACAACTCTGCCAGGATTCATTTAGCTTTAATCAGGATTTACGGTCGTGGGCGGGGACTCATTTGAAGACCAAACATAGAATACCGCAAATAGAAAGCTGATTTTCTCTTTGAGGTAATGAGTGTTTGTAATAAAAGCAGGATGTTCTCTTGTTACTATCCCGCCGGGTCCCTGCATTTTTCTTTTCTTTTCTTTCTTTTTTTGTGACAATATTTTTTTTTATGATTGATGGATGAACCTTTGATGGACTGTGAGTCAGAACAGTCATCTTCTTTATCTGAAAAATGGCTCATTTGGACTGAGCTGGACCATTTTCAGATCAGATTATATATATAGTTTTGAACAAAATAGTTTTTAGCCACATTTGTAGTCTGCTATCTTTCACTCCTTTTCAGTCATTTGCCACCTGCTCTCTGAAGCATGAAATACAGGAGCTGTGGCTGCCATTTATGTGCTGCCTTCATAATTAGAGCTACATCAGGGTCAGTATAATTTGTTTAAAGCACTTACAATAAGGCCAGAGCATTGGTACCTCTTTCTTTTCAAATTCTTTTTATTGGTTTTTAAGCAAGTATTGACAGATGTACAGGATAATCTTTAAAGGTAGTCACAGTATTCAAACCCACACCACCTCCCCACGCAAAGTAAAATAATAAGTAAATACAAAAAATAAGAAAATAAAAGAAAAATAAAATAGGAAGGGGAAAAAACCCAATGCAGAGAGAAATACAACTGTTATTTAAAAGCATATATATATGTAAATAATATAGTACTAATACACATATGAATGAAGAGGCATACAAACACACACATTACAAGATCACAACAGGACAACTGCTATAAGGTACCAAAGTTTCATTTTGGGAGCCTGGTCTGTGGGTTTTACTAAATGCTGTAACGTCAAGGGCAGCATTGGAACTATTAGGGGTCAATTATAACATCAGGTCTTTGAAAATAGGCAAGGAGTGGTCCCCATATCCTATAAAACTTTTTGTTCTGACTTACGAATAGAGTAGCGTATCTTCTCTAACTTTAGGCAAGACATCAGGTCCTGTAACCACTGGGAGTGTGTGGGAAGGGGAGCTCCTTTCCACCTGAGTAAAATTGATCTACGAGCCAGAAGGAGGGCAAAAGATAGGGCAGCACATCTGGTTTTAGGCAGTCCCCCCTCTTTCATGACACCAAAGAGGGCCAAGAGTGGATCAGGTTCTATGGCAATGTCTAGGGTCAGTGAGAGGGTCTGAATTACACTTCTCCAGAATTTTTCAAGGCAGGGACATGTCCAGAACATATGGATTAATGAAGAATTTGGACTTTCAAATGTAATCTCATTTCCTGCCTGTTTTACCAGCCTCCTGGGGTTAGTTTCTACTGACTCCCCCCTTTAGAACACATATATTACACTTGATAAAAGAGAATGAAGCAATAAGCTTGTGGTCCCAACCACTGATTCCTGTATTAACCAGATGAAAGCAAAAGACAGAGAGAGTTAAGGTAATAAGTGGTATTTTAAATTGAGTTCTATGCTTATAATGCACAATTCACAGTGTGATACAGGGAGCAAAGACGTCTAACTGTGACTAAAGTAGTTTTTCTATCTGCACTGCATTATTTCACCTAAGCCTGACATGAAAGTTTCCTCTAAGCTGTCAGAAAGTCTTTGGGCGTGGGTGGTGTTAGAGAAAAAAGGGAAGACAAAGGGAGAGGGCCTCTGTTATCACATTAATTATTGCTTCACTCAGAACCAGGGCACAGCAGATAGCAGAGTGACTGCTGAAAGGAACACTCTGCGAACACAAGCAAAGTCAAAAGTTGTTTAGTGTGTAGCTGTGGCTTTGCTGTCAAAAATAAACAGAAACACAATGTCTTGGTGGGGCGGTGTGCAGTGAGCTGTGATCTGATCCGTCTGTGTTCACACACAGAAAACACAGAACAGTTGAGAGTATTTCTGAGGGAAGGAAACACACACACACACACACACACACACACACACACACACACACACACACACACACACACACACACACTTAAATTTCTCCCATCCTTGATCCTCCATGTGATACCCTAGGTGCCGGAACTCAGCTGCTAAAAATGAACATTAAAACAGGAGTAAAAACGCAGTGATCTCTCAGTGGTTTAGAGACATGGGAAAACATAAGGAGGATGTGAGAAACAAAATGAGTCCCATGCGGCAGGAGACAGATCCCAGCCTTGACAGTGGTCGTCATGGTGCAGTCACAGGACCAGAGCTGCTGCTCTTTCCTCTGGGATAAATGGATACTGATTGCTCATATGTGGTTTCACCTCAGACATACAGCATGTACGTAAGCACGAGACCTGACTCTGCATGCAGTATGAGTCCCAAAAGTCTATCATGTCTCAAGCCCTGCAGTTTAATTCAGACACCAATCTGATAAAGGTTGTGCTTTTATGATTTGTTGGTAGTGAGGTATGTAAATTCACAATTTTGTGAGTCTGTCACAGGACTGTAATTCTGGAAAATTTCTTTAAATCAGACTTCTTTTTGCACAGATTTTTTCCCCTCCTCATTTACATTGGAAGTAGACTATAACAAGATCTTTTAATGGCCAGAATGAGCAGGAGGATTAATTACAGCAAGCAAAACCTGGTTCACATACATATGAGCACCTGACTATTGTTTTGAGACAGACTTGAAAAATCCTTTAAATTCATCATCCATTCACTGGTTGCCAGTTTTAGTCTTGCAAGAGCCTCAAACATACACCAAATGAGCATCTACAGTTTCATCTAAATTACTGCCGGAAACCTCTTTCCACAGTTCCAGTAGAAGTAAACGCATGTCCATGAGTGTGTATTGATGCTACTTTCATGACCAGGTCACTCTTGACCACAACTGAGGGGAAAATAAATTGTAACATCTAATTCAACACATACAGCAATTTTTACAAACACTGCAAAGAAGTGTTTGGGGAAAATAGCTATATTTACAAGCAGATATAATAAAACACAAACAGTAGTAATGTTAGGACTGACCATGCACGTAAGAGAGAAAGTAAGACACTTTTCTCCCGATCATTTCCACAGACAAGCAGCTGTCAAATGTTTCCCTTTTGTTGTAGGCAATTTCTTTTAGTAGAAAAACAGTGTTAATATTAAAGTTAGGGATGACTTAATTTAGCTGTTTCAGTTTCAGCATCCTGTTGTTGTGCATGCTAGCTCACTATCACACTTGAATACAACAGAGCAATCACAAGTTACACTTGTGCTTTTCCTGCAGTGAGCCAGAATTGTTTAGAAAATAGCTAATATGGTATATATATAGTTTGTTCTGATAAAGTTTTATTTTTCTGATTTCTACAACCTGAGAGCTGAAATGGAAATCAGTAGTGATGGAAAAATCATTGCAACTAGCTCATTGCTGCCATCTGCTGCTCTGACAATGCTAAAGGACCATTACCCTTAAAAGTTCAACATCAGAGAGAAAATCAGACAAGTCTTAATAATATAGGTATATATTTATTCATACGTACATATTCATTTATATCGGTTAATTGTAAAAAAAAAAAAAAAAAAAAAAAAAAAAGAAAAAAAAAGGAAAAAATTTACAGTAATTATATGAACTACAGTCATTGTCAAAATTGTTTTTGAAATTTCTCAGGTGTCAATCTACCATGAACACACACTGTAGATTCACCTCTTGCCCTCTAATCCTCAACCTTACTCCAGTGTTTGGGACCGAACGTGCACAAAACAAACTGATCCAGAGTGTAGTAGTTCGACTTCTGTGCAAACTGGTGGAAGGTGACAGAAAGACACAGAGATGTGTGAGGACACAACAAGTCCGGTGTTTTGCTTTGTATAGCCTGTAGTGTATTTTGTACCATGAAAAGACTGATGACAGGTTGTTTCTTTTGCGCATATAAAACCACCAGGAGCGTGAAAGCCTTAAAAATCCCATGTTGATGATGACTCAGCCTGTGCCACATACAGTGCGTGAAGAGGGCAAGCAGGTGTTACAACTGGGCTTACTTAAGACATTTCCTTTTTCCTCAAGTTAACGGTCTTAACCCTGAAGCACAGTGACAGAGTACATTAGATATCTCCGCCATTTGACTCTTAGTTGTTCCCTAATCCCCTGTAAAGCACCAGTCAAAATAAAACAGATCAGACTGGATTACACTGGATTCATCTCAGCTTGTATTATCCTGCATGCCGGAGTTGGCAAATCAAAGTGAATAGAATCATTGTCAGCGTTTTGCCTGTTGGCGTACATCTTAAACCAGAACGGGGACATCTGAGAGTGATCAACATTCTATACTGGGTTTACCCATTTCTGTCTTGTTTTATGTATTCGGGCAGGGTGCATTATGGATACGGGGCATTTGAAAAAGCAAGGCATAAAACTTAGGGAGAGGAAAGCACGCTTATGGGAGAAAAATCTGCTAAAGCGGCACACAATGCCTGAACAGCCATCCTGTAGACTTCTCCTTGATGGAAACATTCAATAAGTAAAACCTACATCATACATACATGTCATCATGAACTCCTCCTCAACTCACATTTAAAAAAAATCCAACTTAAATTTGAACATTTATTACAATTGCACTGGCGCCAACACTTCCCCTCAACAAAGGCTACACTCTGGACATTTAGTAACAATAAACTCTTAATAAAAACACAAACACCATCAGACCAAAACTGAGGACTGGAAGAGGACTCAAACTCAACTTGGAGACACTGAACTCATGACTTCAAACACAAAGCAGGCGCAATCCAAACCACACCAAAAACAGAAATGCTAAAGAAGAGAAAAGGTAGAGATCCAGAAGAAATCAGAAAGAAAAGCAGTAAAAGACACAATTATAAAATTAAATGAGAAGAGACACAGAATAAAGCAGGTGCAAGTGCAGGAGAAGATAATCCATAAGAAAAGGCTTCAATACTTCATAGGGCGAGGGGCTGAAGTCCATTATAGCCCTCCGTTGTGACAAAAATGTCCATCATATCTGTCAGTAGGCCAGAATTGTGCACTCAAGATTCAGCTGACTTCCTCTTACAGTGACTGCACCAGTCTGCTTAGGACTTTACCTTGGGCAATGGTCCCAGACAGACCGGGGAGGTCACAGGTGGCAGGGTGCAACATGCTGTCACTCCATCCCCTGCAAGGCCTCATAGGAGTTGAGGAGTCACCGATGTTGCTCCGACATCAGGCACATCCTCTCACTGCTGCGCGTGGTTCACCAGTTCCTTGTCATCAGAACCGTCACCGATGCGAAAACGAGAGCAACTAAATGAAACCAAACTAACTGAAAAATAGATGCACTTTGATTGTTTTCAGTTGGCTTTTTCTTTCCATTGTCCTGGTCTGACAGCATGAATTCATGTAGTGATGTCAGACTTTTTTTTCCTGTCGCATGAATGTCTTAAGAACTTTTCTGTGTTTGACATGACCTTTCACAGGCCAGCACCAGTTCTTCTGTCAAACTCCAGATTAAGTACCAGTTCATTTTGACTGTCCAAAGCTCCAGCAAGTATTCTAATACACATCTGTACTTAAACAGGCATGTGTGAGCTTCGCCATAGTTCCCTCAGAAAGACCAGTCGACAGCAATCTCATCTCATGTTCTGTTGTTTAGCTGGCTTCGACTCTCAGACTCCACAGTCATATATTTACAATTAGATTTTAAAAAACTAGAGTTGTTACATGCAACATTTGGCATCTTCTCGAGTCCCCACTTGAGTCTTAATTGGTGTCCACTTTTAGAAAAATATTAAACTTTGTCTTTTTTTTCTCCTCTTCAGTATATTGAAGCTTCTGATTGTAACAGAGAGACAGAGAGAGGTGAGGGTACAGGTGTGGCAAGCTCAGTGTGTGCATGTAAGTGAAGATTTGTATTTGTGTCGTTAGTAAAATGCCAGCCTTAAATTCTGAGATGGCCATCTTTGTAAAGTGTCTCATCATTGCTTTACTGTAAGTGCAAATAGCTGCAAGTATGCTTTAAAAAAAAAAAAAAAAAAAAAATCAAAAAATAGGCTTCCTGCTGCTTTCTACGTGTGTTGGGGGTATCGGCAGTTTATTGGCTGCAATGCTGTCCCCTTTTTTGAAATAAGCAGCCTGCAGAACAAAGCTAACACAGGTCTTACTCAAGTGCAGTTCCCATCTAGAGGTAGCTGTTAAGTGACCTTCAATATGGAGGGAAGTATGTGTGAGAGGTTAAGAGGGATTTTTCAACCTTTTCAATATTTTGTTGAGAAGCTATAGCTGTTTTGAATTTGTCTCAAAGTGCTAAATAAGTAAGGAGTATAGCTCCACTCAAATAGAGAAATATAGGTTTTTGACGTGACTGCAGATGTATTTCAACTTTTTAAATTCTTTTGTACTTCATTTATTGAAGAGTTAAATCCCTTAACAGTGGTGATCACATTTGATTTTTTTAAATAACCCATTTGATTTTTTTTTTTTTTTTTTACATAACCCTCTTTGTAATACTGTTTTGTTCACTGAACACAGACCAGGAATGTTCTGACATTCATCTAAGAGTTCATCTGTGAGTGTGTCTGCATATCAGCTTGTGTCAAAGCCTGTTGTACATGTACTGTATTTGTGTGGTTGAGAGATTCGGGAATGTTTTTTGGAAAAGTTACCCGAGACCCTGTAGCGTTATTTGGCTCTCTCCCTCTCTCTGCAGCTCCAAAAGGGGGTGGGGTGGGGGGGGGGGGCACACCAGCATGTACAGCATGACAGGGGGCCGGGAGGGGGACAGCAGGTCAGGGTTCAAGTGACGGGCTGCGGGGAGCGTGTACGAGGGACATGGGGAGAGGAAAGGGGGGGCTGATGTCGTTACATCATAGCAAAACACAGCAGCGGCAAAACCTCTGACGACTGCCCCCGACAGAGGGGGGCGGAGTGACGGGAGCGAAGTATGCATGCACTTTGATGTTGGGCAGATGGGTCTGCGGAGAGAAGGCAGGGATGGAAATATGTTAATGGATCATACAAACACTTGCAATACATCTATGACTGTAATTAGCTGCAACACATAAGTTACTTAAATGTTACTTCAACGCCCAGAAATTGTGTCACATGTCAATAAATGTTAAGTTACTGACGGCAAACTCGTGTTTTCCAATCAATTCCAGTCAGGCTGTGATTGATTATATGTACCATATTGATTTATGTTCAAATTGAAGACAGGCATGAGATCTAATGCTGATGAGACCAATTCTATCTGTTCACTCACTGCTGTTGAGCAGACAGTTTTAGTTGTATTAGTTGTATTTCATCCCTTAGTTTTGATGCATCATTTCTTGTGGGTGGAGCAGTGAGAGATGAATGAACATGAACATTCTCCTCTGTTGTTTCTTTAGGATATAATAATCTAAAATATATATATAAATATCTTCATTAAGCTAGCTAAACAACTAACCAGCCCAAACAAATGTGGCTGTGTCGGACTGATCCACGGTCCGCTCTTTCTTCCTTACTTCGAGACTGTTGGGCTGCTCAGAGCTACTACTGTGGGCTGAAACTGTGATGCACCAGTCTGTGGTTGTAAATCAGTATTGTTGCCCCATCTCGAATGTTCCACAATTTAAATAGCTTAGACTTCTCAAAAAGTTTGTTGTAAGTCTGCGTCTTACTCTTCTGACAGGTTGTGGTGAGTTTATATTTCAACATACTTTACGAAACAAAAGTTGCCTTGTGGGCTTCTTTTTTTTAAAAAGGTTTGTTTTCATTGACCAAACACACTGTGTGTATCCTTGGGGGTCTAACAAACAGGTTGAACGAATTTCCTTCCTTGTAACATTTGCAAGAACATTTTTTTTGAAAACCACACTGGTTACTTGTCTGCAGTCTTCTGTATTTCTTGGTGTGGTGTTAATCTATTGGAACCAATGACATGCGAAACAAAATGGAGACCCACTCCTAAGAAGATTGTAGTCAAAAGTGAGGTCAAAAGGTCCAGAAGGGAATTGGCGGACACATTTAAATCATCATCATAATCTAAACACTGTGATATCTAGCATGTCATGTCTTGATCGGAGATATTGTTTTGCACAGCGAGATACCTTCACCAACGTGCAGTGGTTGCACACCAGATGTGATTTTATGAGAGCTGACTTGTGCTAATCATCTATGAGCAGTGAGAAGCTGTTCTGTGGTAAAGACCTGCTCTGCTTTAATTAATACCATTTCCCAATACCAAACTTGCCTAAATGGCTGAGCCCAAAAACACAACCTGGGCCAAGGATAGAGAGCATTATACATGTAGGGGTTCCAAACCATCTTAACAGCACTTAACTACACCTGTAACAGCAACTTAATTGTATACATTTGTGATGTTTATCCATAAATACATTTTTGCACTAAAATGGCATATGTTGAGTTCACAGACAATAAATATTTAAAGGATCTTCTATGTATGAATCAGTGCTTGCTTACTCACTGGTGTTAGCCCACACAACTCACCCTTAGTCTCTTGATGCCTGCGCGAGTGATCTGCTGGCAGTCATAGAGCTCAATGCGATCCAGACTATGGCAGCTCTTCAAGTGCTCCAGTGAGGCGTCTGTGATCAGGGGGCAGTTGTCCAGCTCGATCACCTCCAGACGGTCATGAGCACAGGGGCCGCTGCCGAGGTGCCTGATGCCATCATCAGTGATCAGCTCACAGTGAGACAGGCTCTACAGGAACACAGTAGTAGCTCCATTACTCAACTGTCTGCTAGAACAAGCTGCTTCATTGTACTTGTAAATGCTACAGGAGCAAAATATGCTTAAGTGGCAGGCACACACTCACCAGGACTTGCAAACGAGGGCAGTGGATAGACAGCTGGATGAGCGTTCCATCTGTGATCTGATGCAAAAATAAAGAGAGAGAGAAATGTCCAAACTCTAGTCTCAACACAACAGCAGTGGAATCTGTATTTATGTAGCTTGTTTATTTACCTGCACACATTCTTCTAAATCCATCTTCTCGAGTTCATGACAATTCTGCAGCAGAGACAGAGAAAATAAACAGAGAGAAAGTGTTATCTAATGTGGGTTTGTGGACAAGCGTTTTGTTTTTTAACATGTTTTGTGAACAAAAACAAACATGACCTGAAGTTTAAATATGTGACACTGTAAGCAGAGTGTGTGTTTGCATGTGATCAAGAGGCAGATGACACACTGACCCTTGCTAATGTAGTGAAGCCCACGTCTGTAAGCTGAGAGCAGCGAGCCACTTCTAATATTCTGAAAGGAGACCGAGAGGAGCAGAGAGTTATACAATGGCATCACTTACAGTCTGTCACTCTTTGGGACTTGGAACTGGATCCACAGAAGCAAGACTGGAGATAACATTTATTCATTCCTCTCCACAATCTCCATTATTAACTCCATGTTTAATGTAGGCTTAAATCATTAAATTAATTTATCAACCCACAAGTCTAAAAAAATAGCCATAGTGATTAGAAATAAAAAAATGTGTGTGACAATAGCACATTTCAGAAAAGCCTGTCAATCAATCATTCTTGAAAAGGTGTAGGTACCTGAGGCGAGGACAGTTCTGTCCCAGGGCGTGCAGGATGGCGTCTGTGATATTGGCACAGCCCGACACACAAAGAGATTGCAGGCGGTGACAACCTCGGCAAATTGTGATGAGTCCCTCGTCCGTGATCTGCTGCTCACAGAAAAGAGAGTGTAAGTCTGTCTGTGTGGGGCCACTTAAACCCACCTCCATTTTCTAGAGGCTGTCTTTAAGACTTTTCTTTAAGAAGACATTTCACTTCATGCATCACTCTAACACTGAGCTAATGAGAGCAAATTTCTTTTCTTTGCATTTCCTGTTTTAGGTATTGTTCAAGCAAACTTTGTGCAGATACAGAACAGGTGAGAAAAAGTTAGGGAGAGCTAAGAAAGAGTAGACAAAAGTAGTGTAACAAAGATAAGGAACAACTGGGACAAGGTGAGATGATGAGTTCCTGAGGTGTGAGATGAGAAGGAAATGTACAGATAGAGACAGAGCAGTTGGGTGGAAGGGGGAAATTTGGAGACAGTCAGAGAAAAATATATGCATTGTGTGAGCAGGCTTCACAGGCTATTGCCTATCTATGCTGGATGTTTACAATGGGCTGTGAGTTGAAGAGCACAATGTGTACTTTGTATCCATCAGTCTATAAACCCTACAGTCTAGTAACCAACAGTGTTCTCACACTTTTGTACTTTTGCCAAAGGTCCAGATTCAGATAATTTGATTCATCTTCAAGCCTTACTGGACTTACTGAACATGTCTGTAGGTTGAGCGTGACCAGTTCTGGACAGTGAGCCCCGATATGTTTCAGAGCCTCATCCTCGAGCTGTGGAAGAGATGTCAGAGGAAAGCTAATTAGCTAAAAATCAAACTACACTTATCAAATGTATAATGATATTTTCCCATCAAACAACTCGATTGTCACTGACAGCCTCATGGAAACGCCTCAATAAACACCTCACAAGCCACAGACTTTCACTCAAGAGCCTCAAATGGCAGCTTATGCTGTGATTTGTTTTGTTCTTTAAATTAACAACCCATGACATCATGACTTCATAGAAATACATGGTTATCTTTTCACACTATACTGTTGACTCTTTATATAACAGGGTGGTGCTATAAGAAGGCCCGTCTTACTTCAGTAACATCCTCTGTTGCAAAGGAAGTGATGCATTTTATGTTTGCGGTTGCAGCAGCTGTGTTCTACTTGGAATGAAAATAAGAGGAACTTGGTAGTTAGAATGAAAAGTGACGGCTACTGTGACAAAAGATACAGGAAAACACTGCCACTCTATGAATGCTGTGTTGAGCAAGCAGGACTGTGCACTTAAGAAGTCACTAGTGGAACCAAAAAATTTGTTCTATAAAATCAAGTTATTTTCAGGTTTATCTACATATGTTTTATACTGACTATACATTATGCTCCAAACAACTTCAGCCCTGGTCTGCCTCTCCAGCTCATACTAAGCCCTTCACCGTACCTGTGTGCATCCCTTGAGGAAAAGGCCTTTGAGTCCAGGGCAGGAACGCACCAGGGCCTGGATACCATCCTTGGTGACCTGATCACACCAGGAGATGTTTAGCTGCTCCAGCAGGGGACAACCCTCACTGACAGGAGGAAAATAGAAATAGATGAGTGAGAGGTGGGGAAAAAAAAACAAGAAAAAAAGAGAAAATATTCACTGAAAGTCAATCTTACTGGGGAAATTTTCCTGATTTGGATTTCTGAAGTTATCAAATATTTAATATAATAAATCAATGAGGGTTAAAAGATGGTATTTGGCGGTGCTGAATAAGGATACTAAATATGTTGTAAATTCATCCTACATACCTGAGAGCTTTGAGTGACAGGTTGGTGATTGAGGTACAGGAGGCGAGGTCCAGGTGCTTCAACTTTGGACAGAACTTACTAAGGCTATTACATGTGCTGTAGAAGAGAAAGACAGTGAGGGTTTTGAAGGTTTTCAAGTGGGGTTTTGATAGACTAGAATTGATAGACTTTCCCTGAAAAACAGATGTACCTGTCAGTGATCTTGGTGCAGCCGTTCAGACTAAGTAACTCGATGTTTCTGCAGTTCTGCGAGAAAGTCCTGCAGAGAAAAAAAAGGGTCTGAACTAGAACTAAAATTTCTAACAGGTTAAATCCTCGCCAAACTCACCTCAGGGCGCTGTCACCCACACCCAGGCAACCCCGCAGACTTAACTTCCTAAGGAACCCCCCACATCGCTTTGAGATGTTCTCCACCACTCGGCCCTGCAACAAAAACAATCCACTCAGTCTGCTGTATTTACCTCTACATTTACAATTTGGAGGAAAGATGGATCAAGAGTGAAATGTGATGGAAGAATTATGCAGCAAAGACTGAAGTTACAGGAAAGATAAATAGATGGAGATCAGATTTACTGACCTCAATGTCCCTCTGAAAGTCAAAGAGGTCGATTCTTTGCCAGTTGCTGCCATCCAAGGCCAGAACATTCCAGGACTGAGGGCAAGGAGGGAGAACAGACATTTAGGGTCAAGATTTTTCCCAGACATATAACAGGCACACACAAACACACACACACACAAAAAACAAAAAAAAAAACATAGACAAACACGCACTGTCACGCACACATGCACGCAAACACACACACAACTTGTGAACACAGACTCACCCGTGAGACCTGGGCACAGCGACACAGTGTCACCACATCCAGAAAGGAGAAGATTCTGGAAGACAGACAGGGACGGTTTAGAGACCCTGATCCCCGCTGCCAGAAGCTTCCTCTTTACATTAAACTTTGCCCTCAACTCAGCCCTGTGGCTGCTTCCACTCGCAGCACAGGGGTGTGAGTAAATCAACTAATATTGTCTTTGACTGTCAGCAGGATAGATGTGTTTACTCGGTTTGCAGGATAGACTTGTTTACTCAAAGTGAGGTCCTGGTGAGGAAGCCACGCAATCTGCTTCTAAGAAACAGCGCTGGAAACGTACTATAAAAATCCCTCAATGCAGCAAAAACTGTATCAGGGGTGAACCGGGGGTGCAGTGAGTCCCAGCACAGCCTGCCAAGCAGCACAGAGTCAGCAGCCGCAGCACAGGCAGCTTGGCTGGCAAGGCTGAGGCTTGAGTTATGGCCTTCATTTTCTGTTTGCTCAGGGGCCGAAGTTTCTTTTTGCCTGAAATCAATTTAAATGCTTTATAACCTCAAGCATCTGTTTTTAATTACAGTTTTAGCATTGGGGGAGCAGAGGGAGGTGGGGAATGAGGAGAAATTGGCATCCTAGTGGTTAGTTCAGTTGAAATATTTGCTAAAGGGCAAGTGAACATACAGTATATGCTCATGAGATGCACAATGTGTGTGTGCCTGTGGTGGCAGCAAGGCCAAATGTACCTTTGTGAATGACTAGGTGTGCTGATCGGAACAAAGGCAGGAAGGTGAGTGTGAAGTATGAAACATGCCATTTTCACTTGCAAATGAAAAACCCCCAAACCTGCAGAATATCTGATTGAAGTGTTTTGAAATGTCACTCACCGTAGCAACAGCTCCTTAGGCAGCTTCTTATTGATGACTGCCTCATCACTGTTTGTGAACATCTGAAAGGGTGCAGAGGATAATATTAGTCCCGGCAGTCTGTTTCAACATAGCAGAGGCACCTTCATCCACTCACCTCACTCAAGGACAGCCCTAACATATCAGCAAGGATAAATGATCGTAATCTCATCAGCTGAGATAGATTCAATGTCAAGCCTTGCAAAACTAAGAGTGACAGAAGATAAAGCAACACAGGAGAGCAGATTTTGTGTCTTCTGAGCAAAATCGGCAGGGTAGGACTTTGTACTGTCAACTACAGGCCTGTGATGGCCTCTGCTTTCTTGTTATCTTTTCTGCGAGCATATTCTCGCCTTGCTTCCTGTGTTGTTTGCACTGTTCAGTTCATATCAGCATGCACTGAGACTGTAAGATTTCAAACTGGAATTAGTTACAATGTATCTTTTGTGATGAACTGCTCCGGCTTCTGCAAACAACTAATGGGTTTTCACACAAATACTTGCAAGCTGTGTGAACGCAAATACTTGCCTATAATCCACAGAAAACGCATCAGTACACATAGGAACAATAAATAAGCATTTATTATGATCCAGCTACTTAGATACAGACACACCCACTTACTGAGGACTCCAGGGTTCCCGTAATTTGCAGGAAATCATACTCTGCAAGATTGTAAAATTCAAGATGTTGAGATGATGACATTTGGGAGTATCTACTCACTCACAACAAGGCAAATGAAGCAAATCTGGCCCAATTAATTTTCCTCCATAGATTTAAAAAGATAAATCTAAACCAGGGACAGGTTAGTTGAGGAGTGGGGGGTTAGTGTGTAAATAGAAAGTGCGTAAATAGAAAGTCGGTGCATGTTATTTAAAAGAGGCAAACATCTGTGAAAAGCTCAACAAGGAATTTGCAAATCCTTATTTGCGCTTCCTTGCAGGAACAAATGTGCATCTATAATCTAAAAATAGGTTACATTTTTATTTGTTGTGTTTAAACAAAAGAAATAATGAATGGGTCCTGATGGAGTATACTCTGTGCTATTTTGATTATGAGTTTCCATCCTAAAACCACATTCACAATAGCTTTTTAGCTCAATAGATTTTGAGGGACTTACACACTTAAGCAAACCTATTCATCAGCTCACAAAAACAAACTGACAGGTCTGCCTGTTTAAAAATCCAGTCAGCTCCAGGTCAAAGCCTCTCTATGTCTCTCTGATAAACATACAAACTCCACACACACACAGCTGTCTATGCAAGGGCTGCCTGCCAGCGCAGACGTGTAAAATTTGGGGGGAGTAAGAAGGGACAGACATTTTGCATTTGGATTTAGGACAAACTGACTCTGATAGCTCGCCTTCCGTGGTGTTACTTTTTGGCCAAATAATCCAGGGCCATTTCCAAAGAACCAGATGCGCATGGTCAATGAGAATACACTGTCCCCTTTTGTACTCCAACATAAAATGAACCTGATGCTGCATGAATGTGAGCATTATGTTTTCTCCACTGGTCAGCTTTAGTCAGTGAAGCAGGCATGACGGGAGGTAAAAAGCTGGTTGAGCTGTAACCTCCAGCTAGAGATAATTGAGAAAAAGAAAAAGCGGTAATATTTTTAGAAAAAATGTATGTTGTGTCCTAAAAAGACATGATCCTCTGATAAAATTAGATCAGTTTGACACTTGATGTATGAGTTAACATTAACTAAATTGTTTCAGTTTTTAACTGATATGAGATACCGTGGGTTACCCAAGAGACAAGACAACAATTAACTCATTGTTTTCTTTCCTACAGTTTAAACTGCTAAACAACTCTCAGATCAATACAGCAAATTATATACAACATAGCGGTCATGACAACCACAATATGGTTATTATTTACATATTCCTTTTAACTTGGAAATAGAAATAAGGGTCATTAATGCCTATCTAGATCTCAGAGTGCTGTAGCCTTTTGTTAGGGGCTGCTACACAACAGATCAGTATCTACTGCAGAGCAGTAAAGCCACACAGCGTATAAGAGAACATTTCTGGCAAAGACTGTCAAAGTAAAACTCTCACTGGCAGACAATGTAGCAATTGGGTTTGACCGCTGTGCATTTCTTAATTACCTCCAGTAACCATTTTGTGTCTGATCTCTTACAATTAGCCTTTTTGGCCAATTCTGGGCTCAGTTTTTAATGGACTTCAATATATTAATGAAGTACGCTAATGGATTGAATGGTCCTTTTATCCTATACAATTTCCATTATAACCATTGAAGGGCATAGAGAGACTGTATTTATTTTCATTATTAATTTTGGTTTATTTGTTCCTGACAAATAAACTAAAAAAAACAAACAAAATGAAATGTTAATGTTACAAACATGCAAAAAATTTGCAACTCATTCTCTAAATAGGGACACAACCTACTACACTTACTCATTAACATTTGTATGAAATCTTCGCTCTATCAGAGACTGGTTTACAATAATAGCTTTTGTGGACTGCCAGCATAGTGATTTAAATATAATACATACACCAGAAGGTAAACCAAACTGTACCCTAGGTGTAAATTTCACTGACTGCATGGATTTTTCAGACAGATAGCAAATGTAACTGTTTAAGATAAGCAACATTATCATAGCATTGTCATAACTGATGTCCCAATTTGGGCTTCCACAATGAAAATTCAGAATATAAGCGAATAGACTGTGGATTTAAACAATCTTAAAGAGATTGTGCAGTGAAAAAGGCTGTGGCTTTGCAAATCTATATACACAATGTCACCCTCTTCACCGTAAAAATCATACTAGACAACTTGAAAGGATGACTGGAAATGATCCCAGTTTTACTTAAAAGCTAGAGTGACTCAACAGGAGGCCCCCAGACAACTCTTCACTTTTATTTTGAAGGCAATGATACGCAATTTCCGGCTTTCTCCCAAATCCGGGTAGCTTGACAAGCAGCTCTACCGCAGCTGTTGGGCCAGAAGGTAACGGCCTGAATCTTCTGAGTCGTCAGCTGTTGCACCGTTAAAAATAAATAAAACCACACACAAATCCCACGCTAGCTAGGGATTAAACAGCACCAAGTACTCTGGCTACACAGCCCAATGTCACCGTCCGGATACATAACATTTGAGAACAAGTTTTCACCAAAATACTCAGCTACGCTCGCGGCTGCGACACAAAGTTTATGGTAAATGCTGCACAACAACACTGTAGCTAATGCGTGTGTACATGTGGTCCTTCTGCTATCAGTGTGGGCTATGGTGCGTGTTACATTGTGTCAGCTTGGGCCTATTTGTTGATATATTTTTGTGCTAATTTGGGGTACATGTAGCAGCAGTCACAACCCGAGGCCCCCCACAACCGCAGCGGCCATGGGTATGCACAACAATCCGTCTCGAAAACAAACAAGCTAACAAAAGTCGTATAAAAACAAAATCCACACCCAAGCAGACATGAAGGTACATTTAAAACAGCCATAGCTTCTTCGTAAAGTGAAGTCAACACATTCATCATGGTAAATATGTTAACGTGTGCCCGAGCTGTCCTCGGCGTGCACCATGTAGCCTCCGTGTCTTTGTTTTGACGGTGCAAAGGGAAACGAGGACAACAGTTGAGGACCTTTAAAAAACTCAATTTATTAATTAACAGCACAACAGACTTGGAAAATACCGATTTGTCTCCTCAACGAAATAATTGCCAGACTAAAGGCCATATGCTGTTTGAACAAAACAACAGCGTTTGACCTAATCCCAAACACTGACTGCGGAAGCTGCATCAACAGCCTCACCATAAGCGCAGTTTTACATTAAATACGGCGACAGTCATCACGTAGGCCCATATCGTAACGCTTTAAACAGCTACGTTGAATGTGTGGCAGTAGCTGTCAGCTGATATTGATAGTCAACTCACCTCAAACCGGCTCCGTGAAACACCATTTCCCTCCTTCCCCATGTCGGACGCTGGTTACCGACTCAATGAATTCGGTGTAGGCGAAGTAAAATGCAGATACGGGCCCTCTTCCTGCCGCTTCCCCTCCACGACTATCATGCTACCGTCCTCTCGGTAGCTCCTGGGGGTGAGATGTCGTTGTTTTTCGCCCTGTAACACAAACGACAAGACCTCTTGTTTCTAATAAAATGAGCTACAGGCAGCAGCCAGCCAATAAGCCAGTTCTCTTATCTGCACGGTTCGCCCTCACCTCCTCCTCCCCCTATACAGCTTTCCATCCATGCACACAATAGCCCGACAGGAATGGGAGCTGGCAACCTAAAATGGTGCTGTTCTACGCCTACATCACTTAGAAATAATAAATATCACGAAACTGCGCTGAGGCATGTATTGCCCAAACAGAAAAAAAAAACGACTACCTTACCAACTTGTTGGCTGGTCCTTTAACTGAAGCTCGCAGAGCGGCCCTGTGCAAGCTTAGGAGCAAAGATAAAATCAAAGTGGGTTGTCAGTCTGTTGACTGCCCACGTAGCACGAGTACCTGGCTAAATGACACAGGATTCAAGGCTGGAAAGACATTTGATTTTTAAAAGTTTGATCTCAGGTGATGATACATTTTGACACGGCAACTAGAGACCAGCTAGGATAGTGAGTGTACATATATGGTAGTTGACGCTTCTCCCCATATAGCCTACCTAAAATAACAAATAGTCTATCTGAAGTGCATGTTTAATAGGAGTTATTTCTACTTGAAGGCCCTGTCATTGAAGTGCGGACAAAAGCGTTCATGTTTTTTTGTTACAACAGGGTTGGTGTAGTATAACGACCACAGAAACGGAGGGTTTGTCCTCTTATGACATATTAACCATTTAAAGGCATATTGGCTTTATTTAGTTGCATTTATTTTTGTCATACTGCACCTTTGTTAGTATTGTAGGGAAACGCCACTTCCTCGTTTCTTGCTGACCACGCCCCAGACAGACAGCACATCCAATCAGCATCCACGGCGGCTGCCCATCACACTACGTAATCATACCGGGGTACACGCTTGACAACAACAGTTCAACGTCTGGAGTGACATAATAAAATGTAACTGAGGGTACTTCTTGCTTTCTAACGTGTTTCCCATGTTTCGTTCCACCCCTTAAAAAATCTGAGGTAGACCTGAAGTGTTTTTAAATGCTTTTTGATGAAAACATCACCTACAGTAAAATTACTGTAGGTTATGTTACTACTGCAGTAGTAATTATAATTTTATAATTACTACTGCAGTCTTGTTGTTTGTCAGAATAACAATACATGCTATAAATGCATAAAGTTTCAATGAGATTTTATTATCATGGATTGTGAGGGTTCTGTTGACAGAGCAGACACTTGTAATCCACCTAACGACAAATGTAAATGTGGTCATCCTATTTATTTATTTTCATTTTTTCAATCATTAAAATTAGTTTCCCCACTAGCCAGCAGTTAGTTCAGTAAGTTCAGTAACTTGTGATATGACGCCAAACTAAAATAGCACAAATTCAGAGGAACGAGTGTGGAAACTCAAGTTTGACTCTAGTTATTATCATACTGACACTTGGCTCACTTTCTACTCAGTAAAACTTCACGATGAGTTCTAATAAAGAAGAAGTGGGCCTACAGAATCTAGAGAAAAGGTTCCAGACTGGATAAAAGCAGCTGCCTGTGTTTGTGTGGTTGAATATTCAGATTCATTGATCATCAAACATAATTTTAAGATTTCATATTCCAGTGTTTTTATACAGTCTACTAGATCTAACACCTAATCAGGCTAATTTAAATAATATAATATGTATTCCTTTGTGCAATATCAGAGAGTAGCCTCAAGACTGGATTAACCTGCAATTAATTAAAGTCTTAAACTAGACTTTGACACAAGGGGTCACCTCAAGATATGGTTTTAAAATTAGGTAGTAAAGCAGAAACTAGTGTAAAGGCTCTTGTTAACAAATTTGTAATTAAATTAGCCAGATGACTGATGACACACAGAAAACCTGGGGCTTTCAGGGCCTTGGGGCAGTTGCCCACTTTGCCTGTTGGTAATCCAGCTTTGCCTCCGTTGCCTCCTGCATGTTTAAAATTCAAAAAACAGCGTGTACCAGTGCGGTGTGTTCTCCATTAATTTGAAATGCGTCATCTATAATATCTGACTAGTTAAAACAAATGTTTTTCCTTGTGCAGACAGCTCTCTGAACAGTTTGCGTCGCTGGCGCGCTACCACGAGTACAGTAGGCGGGCTATGTGTTGTGATAGGTCGTTGCTAAGATACGTCCAAGATTGACAGCGTTCCTGTTTCCGGTTCTTTCCGCTGTGCGCAGAAGTTGCTAGTCACAGGAGCCACAATGGCGTTTGTAGTCTCCTTCAGATAGGGCTGTGGATGATATTAAATCCACTAGCATCGCCCTAAATATAGGCCTGGTTGATTCCCAGAGCCATTGATAATAAACTGGAACATCTACTGCACACGAAAATACTATGATTTCTAATCAATATTGAATTTATAGGGGATAAAACTTACATTAAAGGGAACATGTAAACAGTACCAACCGGGTCAAGTTTTCATTTTGTTCGAGAAACGAGCGTCTTTTAATGAAGGCATTTGCTTGTTTCTAAATGCTAAGACCGTAATTCTGTGGAATAAAAACACCTTTACTTAACTTGGCACCGGACAAGGACACCTTTCACAAAGGGACTTTTTTCTTTTTTACGAGTCAGCTCGCTAGCCGCCGAGCATTAGCTAGCAGTGCTAGCTAAATTGAGACGGAGACGACACCACAATGCTCCGATGTTTGGTTGGGATCTTTTTCATTCACTGACTAATTCAAAGTACATACTTTACAGCACTGGAAAACTACCTTGGCATTTTTCTTCTTTGACGAACTATGCTGGAGATCTCAATGGAATGAATTGGCACTGAGGAGGACTGGACGTGAGCGGCCTGGTGTGTTTATTTTGTGCATGTTCTTGCCCTGTTTCTGCTTAGTAACACTTTTTTTTATTTTGGCATTTGGAGTAGCTACTGTTTTCCTGTTAATGAATTGCCTGGACCACCGAGGCCCAGTAGCAGGAGAGGAAAAGACGCCGGCGTGAGGGATGCCTGGGTCGGACCGACACCATGGGACCAAGAGGAAGCCGGAATCTAGCAACAGCGGTGTACCACACCAGACCCAGGCCCCGAGTCATACCTCTGCGGGAGACAAGACGAGCAAAGACGGCAAGGTGCAGTTAAAATCTTCAATGTCCTCTTCCTCTTCAAAACGCAAACGGCATAAATCAACCAAACATAATCGGGAATCCTCGGCGGCACCAGGACCCGAATATTTTGCCCTCGGCGATACGGCGCCACCTGGTGTCAACACGGTGAAGCCTCTCGTGGAGTACGATGATATTAGCTCCGATTCGGACACTTTCTCGGACCCACCGTCCTCCAGGCCTTCTGAGAGGGGGGTCGGGGAACGACTGGAGCCCTCACCAGACTACGATAGGGACGATATCGACAGAGAAGACGGTGGTAGAGAGAACAGGGGGCACAGGCACTCCCGAAAAAAGTCGAAGGACCCTAACAAAGTTAGAGACTCTGGGAATGGAGAACGTGGGTACAAGAAAAAGAGCAGCAAAGACTGTGAGAAAGGGAGCTCTGGAAAAAGCAAGGAGAAGGCTGCCTCATCGGGCCTATCATCCAAACGCCAGGTCCAGCCAGAGGGAGACTCTAAACGTGGGGAGCTGATGCTCTCCTCCCAGGTACAGCCTGCAGCCAGTGTAGGTAGCACTACTTCCTCCACATCCTCATCTCGCAGCAAGGAGAGCAGCCGCTCAGGGAAGTCTCGCAAAGACAGGCAACAGCGGAGAGAAGGCCGAGGGGAGGGCAGCCGCAGCTCCTCCCAGAGGAGCCGAGCAGATAGGAGCCACCGCAAGTCCTCCAAGAGCCACAAGTCAAGCCCTAAGGGCAAGTCCTCGAGTAGAGGTAGCCCCCGCAGGAAGGGCACCGGCTCTGCTCTTTCGCCAAGTCCCAGAAGAGGGGCTGGCAGCGAGAGTCCACAGGGCAGTGGGTATGGCCAGCAGGGGGACGACAGCTACTCCAGGCGAAGGGCGGCCCAGCAGAGCCCCAGTCCATACGGGGATATGTCTCGCCGCAGCAGACAGAGATCAGACAGCCCCTACGGCAGCAGACACAGGTCCTCCAGCTATGAGCGGGACAGCAGCCCTTACTCAAGGAGACGCTCCATCAGCCCCTATGGGAACCGCAGGTCCTCCAGCACCAGCCCCATGTCTCGGTGAGTATATGCCATAGGGCACCCTTAAAATATTTGGGGAATATGTCCTGAGAAGTTAAATAGCTTACACCCACATTTATTTAGACAGCCATGTTGATAGGTGGAAGTGTAGAATATCAGAGGCCATGGTGAGTGTTCGTGGAGCTTTGGTAGTAACATATTTGGTATGTGTTCTGCACACATCTCAGTGTTTTATGATCTATGATGTACTACTTACTCGTTTATTAAGTTAGACAAACCTGAGCAACGTGCATTGTAAGTTTTAAGTCAGGCACACCTGTTGAACTTGCAGAGACCTTCTCCCACCAGCAAAATGTTTTGTGTTTAAAAAGAAGCTGTCAGGAAGATGTTCTCCATCTTGAAGTTTTGCCCCTACATAACATGGACAATAGCCTGAGGGTGAGAAAATTTAGGAGGGAGGATGTGTCAAGACAGGCCGGTGCTATTGCCGTTTGCCATTGAATTTTGCCGCGCACCATGTCAGTAAAACATGAGCTTAGATTATGGCTCAGCAACTCTGATTTGTGCCTTTCATGTAATCATCAGAGACTTTACCGTTGATCTTTACATCTGAGTTGCACAGCAGACATAAGCCAATGTTTTCTTCAAAGCCAAATTAAAGGCAACTTTAAAAAAACGTGGCACCTGGTGGTGAGAACATGACATTGTTTTATAGTTAATAAAAATAAATTATAAATCAATGTCATCATTTCTGGATGCCAGGTTTTGTTGAAGGAATAGAGCTTCACCATGTGAGTTTAACATTTTATTCTGCAGTGGACAGATTATTATTTGGAGTAGCAGAATAACACAGACTCCAGGAATGTAGAAATGTCTTAAGAACTACTTAAATGGTCTTTACCAATTGTTTGAGCAACAGTTGTTTCGCAGTTATGCTGTGAGATTTCACATTAAAAGACCCACATGGTTTGGTTTTCATTATGATGTGATCAGCAGCCTTTTTCTTTTCTGCTTATACCCACTCTGTTTTTTTTTTTTTTTTTAAACTTGTTCAGAAATTATGCAACATGTTTATCCCCTTCTCATGCATTGAGAAGAGGCAGTAGAAAAATGTTTATGGCATTGTTTGACATTTTGACATTTTTAAAAATGTATTTGTTTTATCTAGGCGCTCCGGCCGTTCCAGGAGTCGCTCCCCTCTGCACTACTCTTCTTCTCGTCGCTCCTCCTCTCGGTCCCGTAGCAAGAGGCATACTTCCTCTGGTTTAGCTGGTGGCAGCTCCCACAGCAGCCGGCCAACTAGCCGCTCCCCTCCCTCCTCTCGCCTGCCACTTAACTCCAGCCTTGGAGCAGAGCTGAGCCGAAGGAAGAAGGAACGGCAGGCTGCTGAGGCTGCTGCTCGTGCCAGTGGTGGTGCTTCCCCACTTCCGCCAGCACGTAAATCCGCAGGTCCCTCTTCTTTACGGTCCACTAAAGCTGAGGCTTCACAGCCAGAAAGAGACTCTGCAGCAGTAGCAGAACCTCTGCCCCCACCACCTGTGTTGTTACCCCAGGGTGCTCCCAGTGGCGAAGATCAGGTTACTGTACCTCTACCTTCCTCTTCCACCTCTTCCCCGGCACCTCCTCCTCTTCAGCCCTCTCCTCCTGCGCCACCCGGTCCAGCCACCCAGGTTCCACCACCGCCTCCTCAGGCAGAAACAGGTGTTCAGCCTCCTGCACCCTCAAACACATCCCAGGCCAAATCGCCAGCTCCTGTTCCTCCACGAAGCCCCGTCCGCCAGACCCCGCTCCACAAGACCTCGACTCTGCCTCCCCTGCCTTTACCGCCTGCACTGCTGGGAAACGCTCAGGGCAGGTGAGAATCCTCAGACAATGCACACATCTGGAATTCCCTCTGTGGTGGTTAAAAACTGCAGGAAAAGCTGATTATTGTTGATGTTTTATGCAACCACATACTCTAGCTACAGTTCTGACATGACTTGTTTCAAATTTGGTTCAATTACCTCTCATACCAGCAAGACAAACATTTCCAAATGGGAGTTAATGTTGTCAGTTTACTTACATTGTGTAATTGGCACATATCCTGCTTTTGGTTTTACTGTATGGCAAGCCCTTATGGTCAACATTACTAAACAGAGAGTAAATAAGAGGCACCTGATAAATTGGATGATGTGCTGAGCTCCTGTTAATTTAAGGTTGAAGGATAACATTCTTTTCTGCCCTACCCATAGAATTGCATGACTTCCCCTGCATAGTGTTAGCTTGGTGAAAATATGGTGAAGAATGCATGTTTTACATTCATATCTAGTTCTTACTTCTTCTCAGTCTCTTTCATCAGTTACACTTTTCTCTAAAACTCTCTTTGGTATTTTCCACTGTCAGTCCAAAGAAGTCCACCCCTCCTCAGAGGCTATCTAGGAAGGACAAGGAAATTCGCAGTCGGCCATCACTCATTGACCTTCCTTTACCACCTACTCTGCCTGGAGGTGACTCCTCACCCCCACAGTCCCCCATCCGCCAGGCTCCACCGCTGCCCCAGCCAGCCCTTAAGAAGAGACCAAAGTCAGTTTCTTTTATAACTTACCCACATCCAATCTTCCTTTTCTTGACCCCACATCAAACCTCATTTGTTTTATTTTTTGATGGTTTACAGGATTTGCTGCCCGCGATATGGCGAGCGCAAACATACCCAGAGTGACTGGGGCAAACGCTGTGTAGATAAATTTGATATAATCGGCATCATAGGGGAAGGCACCTACGGCCAGGTGTATAAGGCCAAGGACAAAGACACAGGTAAGGAAATATCACCTGGACTTTAGTCAATGTAGTGCTCATGTCTTTTAAGTTAAAGAGAGCAGAGAGAATTCACATTTTGACTGGTTCTCTAAATACTCTTTTCAACTTGCCAGGTGAACTGGTGGCTCTGAAGAAAGTGCGCTTGGACAATGAAAAGGAGGGTTTCCCTATCACCGCCATTAGGGAAATCAAAATTTTGCGGCAGCTCAAACACCGCAGTGTTGTTAACATGAAGGAGATTGTCACTGACAAGCAGGATGCACTCGACTTTAAGAAGGACAAAGGTAAGAGGGTGAAAAGACTTGCCAGGACTGCAGAAAACTGCTGCTTCACTGCTGTCTTTAGACAAATTATACTTCAGGCTATAATCAGTGACACAGGAAATGTTTTCCATCATAGAGGATTTTGTTTAATTTAGATACTGTCAACAGTTAAATTCATCTACAGTAAAACCATCTAAGCTCTCAATCTAAGCTGAATTAAAGGAGATTTGAGGTGAATTGAATCAGATCAACTTTAAATCAGTGTATCAGGTTGTAGACCTTGTTTGAAAATATATATTAAATTATCTGAGTGTGGTAAACATACACCTTAGTACATACAAGTAATAGACAGTTTTACAAACATTACTAATGTAAAAACCGCCAGAATACATATTTAAAGCAGTAAAACACAGAAAATCAGAAATTATGCAACTTTTTCTTGCTTTTAATTCGCATGCAATAATTTAAGACAAAAACCACAAACAGAAATGTTGGTTTGGTTATCTGGGAGCAGACGAAATCAATGTGAGCACAGTGATAATTCATTTTAGCAGACCTCGTTTAATGTTTCAACCCAGAGATAGCAATGCTGCAGGAGTTTTATGCCCTATGTGGAGATGATTTACACTCTAAAATTCATCACAATGCTGGTTGTGCAGCTGTGACAAAGCACAATATTTGCACAGTTTCAGTATAGCACTTGCCGTTTTCTAACTTACTAAGAAGCTAGGTTCAATTTTCTGTGTTGGTCTTGAGTACATAGCAAACCATCCATCGCATGCCTACTTCTCTAACATCCAGACATGTGGTTCATGTGTGTAGATGTGTTTCTGATTTCTGTATATACATTTGTTTTCAGGTGCTTTTTATCTGGTGTTTGAGTACATGGACCACGACCTGATGGGCCTGCTGGAGTCGGGCCTGGTCCAGTTCTCCCATGAGCACATTCGCAGCTTCATGCGCCAGCTGATGGAGGGTCTGGACTACTGCCATAAGAACAACTTTCTTCACAGAGACATCAAATGCTCTAACATCCTACTCAACAACAGGTAAGGAACAGAAGAAATGAACACCAGGAGTGAAATATTGTGGTGTCCTCTGTGTAGACTGTTGGTTTGTGTTTCATTTGCAGTGGCAGCTAGGGCTTTACCAATCACAGTTGTTTAGCTGTAACATCTGTTTAAAGTGAATTTTTAAGCGTCAGTGACACCTACAGGTTGTTGATCTACTTTTTATTCATGTGATTGTTTGTTTACTTTAGTACCTTAGATCCACTTGCATAGATTGACACAGACAACATCAACTATAATGCAGCATTATCCACAGCAACAACTTGGAACATCACTGCAGATGGTTAAAATGCAGCTGTAGTCTGTAAACACTGTCTCAAGACCAAAAGCAGTCCAACGCTAACTTTGTGTGTCTAAAGTGTTTTTTGAGGTGTTTTTGAGGTGCAGAAGCAAATTAATTACTTTACTACTAATTTAATTGGCCGCTTCAAAAATCAGCAATGAAGGAGTACAGCAACGTCTCACCCATGGTTGCTCAGTACAATTCTGTATCCAATTTCCGCACTACAGGATGCAAGGGAAAACTCGGCTAAACAAGCTGCAATAGCTAAAATGCGGATTATTTAGAGCTACGCTGTAGTTTATTCGCACTCACTGCCCTGCTACAGTACAACTGACTGTAAATAGACTCAAAGAGTATTAAAATAAATAAATTAAAAAGTAAATTTGTAACCCCACCTATGCTGACAGGCTGAGTATGACAAAGCATTTTATGATTTGGCTTTTGCTCAATGTGCAGTGCCCACTTTTCATTTTCAAGTAAAGTGATGTTTTTATCAGTATTCCTAAATCAGACAGAATAAGCAATTGACAGGAATAATAGCAAGTTTCAGAAGTTTGTCTTGTTTAAATGAAAACTAGTTATTCAAAATGACCTGCTTGTCTCAGGCAGATGTGTGTGTGGGTGTGGGTGTGTGTGTATATATATATATATATATATATATATATATATATATATATATATATATACACATACATACACATACATACACACACTATTTTCTAATCATTGGACTTTTGTTATCTGTTTTTCTTCGTACAGAGGTCAGATCAAACTGGCTGACTTTGGTTTGGCCCGGCTTTACAATTCAGAGGAAAGGTAAAACAAGAATGTTTGTCATCGACATATTTTTCTCTTAAATGTATGCAGTATATGGGGACCTCATCTGCTTGCCTCTGTTATTTAAATGTATGATTAAATGTGTTTATGATGATTGAAGCAGTAATTAAACCTCACCATGAGTATGAATTTTTATCTTCACTTACAATGACTCTCCACAAGGTGGCAGTGTCTGTTAGGTTGTTGTCCTTCAGAGAGATCTGAGTTAGTGAAAGCTGAAATGTTTGTGTTTGGGCCCTATGAGTCTGTACTGTGTCTCACCGTCCTCTCTCCTTCCTTCCTTTCCCCCAGTCGGCCGTACACTAATAAAGTAATCACACTATGGTACCGCCCTCCTGAACTCCTGCTGGGAGAGGAGCGATATTCTCCAGCCATTGATGTATGGAGCTGTGGGTGAGTATGACATGGACATGGTAGCACATCAATCTGTTTTTCTACCTGTTTTTATTTCCATGATCCTTCATTTTATAGTATAGATAATGTAGTATAGGCCTCATGAACTCATGTAGATTTAGACAAATATTTTATTAGTTGAAGCAACCTTAAATAAACACATTTTCATCCCAATATGACCTAATAAATCTCTAAACAATAAATTAGAAACATAAAAACTGCAGCGCCTGTTTTTAAAGATATGTGATTTATCAGTCTCTTAGTAGATTATAGCTTCCCTCCTACCATGGTAAACTGTACCAAGGTAGATACCATAGTTGTGCTTGGTGAACTTTTTATGTAATTGGAGGAAGACTTGCCAAAAGATATAAATAAGATGTATTATAAGTATCTGTTTTCGTGCCATGTAAGCAAATGTGTTTCCAGCATTATGAGTGGACTGGATGTTTTCAGCACACTCGGTCTGTTACATTTTAATCCTGCAGCACCAAAAGGCAAATTGAGCTCAGTGAGGCGAGAATTTCTTTTTTCCTGTGTGCTCTGCTGCCAAATTTTAACTCGGTTTATCACATCAATGCAAATTGTTGTTTTTCTAGCAGTATGTAAAAAGAGTCAAAAATTAACATTAATTCTGAACCTTTGCACAAGCCATGAAATTCCACACTCATTTATATTCACACACACTTCTTTGTCTTTTATCTATGATTACTGATGTCAGAATCAGAGGGAAAGTCTTTCTTATGGCATGTGAACTGTTGGAAATGTATCTTATTCAAAAAGTTTTAACTTAGTTTAAGTTTGGTCTGTGTAAATTTATTTTCTTACCCCTACACATTCTCTGTCATCACTCAGGTGTATTCTGGGAGAGCTGTTTACCAAGAAGCCCATCTTCCAGGCTAACCAGGAGCTTCTGCAGCTGGAGCTGATCAGGTAGGCTTCCCTTTCCTGAACACAACACCGAAATAATAACCTCTGCATCGACCTTCACACATTTCTCTGTTTTTTTTCATTACTCTATGCCTCCCTCTGCCATGTCCTTCAGCCGTCTGTGCGGGAGTCCCTGTCCTGCAGTCTGGCCTGACGTCATTAAACTTCCCCTCTTCAACACCATGAAACCCAAGAAGCAGTACAGACGACGGCTGCGCGAAGAGTTTGCCTTGTATGTAGCCACGCTGCACTGCCCTAAAGTAGCTGTGGTCAACCCTCCATCTGTTTCTACAGTTGAAATATCTCTCTCTCTCTTCTATGCAGTTTACCTACCACTGCTCTAGACTTGCTGGACCGAATGCTGACCCTCGACCCTGCCCGGCGCTGCACATCAGAGCAGGCTCTCAACAGTGACTTCCTGTGTGACATTGAGCCCAGCAAGATGCCGCCGCCAGAGTCAGTAGCCCTGAGGCTTCTGCTTGAACCTTTCATCTATTATTGTATCAGATTATCAGATACATTATATTTTTTTCTCATTGTGAGAGATCTGTAAAAATGTTTTAAATGCACACTGTGCATACTTTTTATTTCTCATAGATCTTATGTGACAGTTGCTTAGTTCTGTTTGATTATAGATTTGTAATTCATGGCTGTGCTATAATTATCTACCTGCTGTTCCCCCAGTCTTCCTCATCACCAGGATTGCCACGAGCTGTGGAGTAAGAAGAGACGGCGTGCACGTCAGAGTGGGCTGCCTGAGGATGTGCCTGTGCCCAAAGTGCCCCGCAAGGATGCGACAGGGACCTCCACTGGAGAGAACAGCCGGCCCCAATCCAGCCCGGCCGGAGCCCCACCGCCTCCACCAGGAAAACCTCCTTCCACCGCCAATTTAGAGCGTGACTTGTCAGGTAACAGCTGCTATCACAAGCATTTAAGCGGGAACACACATGGACATACATACATGTTTTGTTAAATGTTTTAAAATTGTGGGTGAATGTGTGTGTTCAGGCCTGGGAGCTGCTGCAGAACAGTTGAACCAGACAGAATTGGCAGTGCTGTTGAACCTCCTCCAGGGACAGACGGACCTCAGCCTGCCCCAGGTGGCTCAGCTCCTCAACCTGTCCAACCCAGAGGCTCTCAGCCAGTCGCTGTCTGCACTCAGTGAGACCTCTGACCAGCAGGGGGCTTCGGAGGACCAGGCCCCGTCTGCTGCCAGGTCCCAGCCCCCAGAGCCTCCTCCTGAACCCCAGGAACTCTCACCAACATCCGGAGAACCGCCACTCAGCCAGGAAGACCAGGCCAATCTGCTGGCTCTCATTTTAGGTCACATCATCAAGCCACAAACCGAGGAGCAAGGCGATGAGAGCAATGGCGTCCAATCAGAGGAGGCACTAACGCGCGATTCGTCCGCCTCTACTACTGATCGCAAGGGCAAGTCTGGGTTTAGTCTCTAGAGGGTGGAAAAAGGGGGAACCAGATTCTGGTGGAAATCACTGGGGACTGCAAGAATGAGGAGAGCAGGGCAGAGAACAAACAAAAAAGCTGACTTGAGTTTTGGTACTCAAAATTACTGTATACTCTATCAAATTAATTACACTTTAGACTACCTGATGAAATCAAAATGATCAGTTAATCAAATAAATTTGGCTATTAGGCTTATTGTGCATCCCCCACCCTTTGTCCCCAACATTCCTTAAAACGCACACACTCAACCATCGTCCCCATTTACCACCTCGCACATTGAAAAATGCAGAAAAAAACAAAAATGTATGTTGAGCATTTGTCGTCATGTGACCCTGGTAACCAGGCAAAGGTTTGTTGCACTTGGACATCTCTCACTGGTGTACTCAATAAACCAGAAAGAAGTGTAGTATTATTCATTTGAGTGAAAGGTTCACGCTGTATTGTTCCCTTCCACGTTTCTTCCTCTTCCTTGTTTCTTTCTCACAGTCTTTGTTTCTATATCTGTCCCCATCTCCACGTGTTTTTTCCTTCCTCACATCATTTTCATTATAAAGCAGGTGTCATGGATACTTCACAGGAAGCAATGTTGCTTTAAACAGTCTGTAATGTCAGCCTTTTTATGAAGAAAGTCTAATAAATTATCAAATGAAAATAAATGTTTTGAATCTTTAGACTTCACCTGCATGTGTTTCTTTTCATTTTGGTTTGTCACACATTTTTTTTGTTTTTGTTTTTAACTGTTCACTATGACTCAGATATTAGTTAAAATGTGATTAGCAAGTTGAATAAAACTGTTGACTATGCTGCTGACACTGGAATGGTAACAGTCCTGTTTTCTTCTGGTTATTTCTTCTGTCAAGGCCACTGAAACCTTTATAGCCTTGCACTGCTGTACATTGGAGAACAAATAGACTAACCTGGTTTAGTAATCTTGTCCTTACCTTTTTTTTATACTTATAATGCTTAATTTCTCCTGCATAAGTCACCCTTTCTGTTCATCCAGCTGTACATGCCCTTCCTAATGTTTTCTCACCTAGTTCCTGCATTTTTCCTTTTTATTTAAGGTGGTTGCTTGGAGGAAAAACAAATACAGCTGCATCTGTTTTACTTACATTAATTACATTACATTTACAATACAATTATATTGCCTGGTTAAAGTTTGCACCCATATAGTAAAAAAAAATACTATGTTTAATAAACATTCTTTAATGGTGATGAGCAGTCACATAAAAAAAAAAAATCCATTAAGTTTTACGATGCGAGCTGCGTGATTGCATATTTCTTAGAGTCCAAACATATCTTTCTTTTGAGGTCTGAATATTTGTAGTATTTATTGTACCATATCTATGCAATGACCTTATACAAAGTTCATTTTTTGCAACAATACTGACATGGTACTGGGAGAGACTTGATGTGAAGGTTTACTTAGAGTACTCTGCCTCCCTCTTGTGGTGAAGGTAGGAATGTCAACATAGTGTAACTCCATGTCCGGTCCCTTTAACCAAAATACATTTTTACTTCCTGTAATAGCAAATTAGATCAAGAAATAAGATTAAGCATTGTACAGATAGTCCACGTATTTAAGTTCAGTGTTCTATATCACATAGACCTTATGACTTAATGTTTTGTCCTCTTTCTTGTCTGGCCCCTTCAGATGGTGCAGCATCAAAAAGGAAACAGCTTGGGGCCAACCAGGTACCTCCATCTGGTGAGCAGCGTCCACCCTCTCCACCAGGGCCACCTCCATCAGCTCTTCTTGGAAATGCCCAGCAGGCTGGGTCTGAAACCCAACCCAGCCAGGACATCAGCCCTGCCGTGGCAGCCGCCTTGCTCCAGCTCATCTCTCAGCAAGACTCGGAAGCTGCGGCCTCTCAGCGCAGTAAGGACCCCTCGCCTGCTGTGGATGCTCCGGCCCGGGGACAGCCACCTCCACCCTGGGTTGCAGACTCTCCGCCTAAACCCTCAGCTGCAGCTGAGGCCCCAGCAGCACTGGTGACTGCTGCTGCTACCACTGCAGCACAGTTCCCTAAGGACCAGGACCTCCGCTTTTCCCATGGAGCCGCCCGCTGACCTTCAATCCCCCGGTGAGACAGACCTAGGTATCTTGGGATGGCTCCAGCTCCCTGGCCTGAAAGGAAAGGCAGAGGGAAATCTACAGATTATGACTCACTGGACCATGAGCAGGTAGCTAAAGTTGAATCAAAGATGTTGAAAATGAATGTCTGAAAGAAAGAGATTAAGAGCCTTTTTAGGTCGTGGAGATCACTGCCCACTGAACAAGCTGTCATGTTGTGTTGGAGGGAGTGTTTGGACCTGCGGTCGGTCTGACCTTTAACAATCTAATTCGTTACAGTCACCACCTGCAATCCCTTGCTCTTTCTTGTCCCCTGAAGGTCCTGACTTGAATGAAGTTTAGCTTCCAAATTGACACTCAACTTAAAAAGCAGCTGTGATTTTTTTTCTTTTCTTTCAAAACAAATGATTGTCATGTCCACTGCAGTGCCCACTTCTAAAGAAAGTTATCATTGTTTTGGAGAATTGAAGTCACTGTCCTCCACTCTGTCATGGAGTGGTGTCTGTGACAAAGTGGAAGATAAGCTGGAGCTAAAAGACAGTATATGGGTATATTTAAGGGAATGAGTGCACCGAGAAAAGCACTAGAAGACCATAAGTTTCCCATTAAACCCTAAATGCTGGCTCGCTTCCCTGTTTTCAGCCTTGTGCCTCCTTTGTGACTCCCAACAACCCCCGAATGATCTCAGCCAAGTGGGGAAGTGTGGATTAAGTTTCTGTTTGGATGGCACCTACAACCGTGTACATCTGCAGGACTGTATTTTTCTTTTCATATTACGTAAAGGCTGTTCCTTATTGCATTCTGTTTGTCATTAACCCAACTGAACTGCAATGTGCTCTCGGCCACATTAAGATTTCTTTCCTTTTACATGCAGCAAACCTCTGTGTCGTAATAAGCCTAAGCCTGTAGTGCTCACTTTCCTGTCTCAAATATGGATTAAACCACTACATAATGATCAACTGCTCCATAACACACATGCAATTCTGCTAGCTGAAGTATAAAGCTCTAAACATATATACATACACACAAACACACTCATACAGAAACTGACTTTTCAGCTTTTCCTGGTGGGCTCTCAAAGCCTCCTCTAATACGTCGCCGCCTCCCTGCCAACTTGTGCAACAGAAGCTTTTTTTTTTTTTTTTTTTTTGTGCAATTATTTTCTACATAAAGAAAATGATACATGCTTAAAAAATGGTCCATGGTTCTGTTTCCTTTTTTTTTTTTTTTTTTTTTTGCTTTGGAAAAGGATAGGAAGAAGAAAATGGTTAAGTGTCTGTAAAAAGGAAAAAAAAAATATTTTGTAATATGTGTTTTCTTGGTTCAGTTTATTAAAGGAAGTTATGCGACCAGCTGAATTGTCTCTCCCGGCGTTTCTAAATGTTTCTCTAAATTGGCCACTAGATGGTAGGCGTTCACTCATGTAGTAGTTCAAACTACAGGAAGTCCTCACAATTGGGCCTTGGCAAAGCCTGACTGTAGTTGAAAACTGCAGCATGGGCCAAGTGCTAGTTTGTTTTCATTTATTTATTTTCTGCTTTGACCAGACACACATCAAGCAAGGAAAGAATTGCCTTACTTATAGTCGGAATGTAGTCAGTTACTAAATACAAATTATATGCTAATTTTTGTAATTAGTAGCGCAATCCATTAGATTACAAAGAAATGTAATCTAATCTGAATACTTGTGGATTACTATAAAATCAAACACTGAAAATGCTGCACTTTATATTAAAAAATGGACACAGACACAAAGTTTTAAGTTCCCAAGAACATTTTACCCCCCCCTCTTTAAACATCTAATTTTCAATGGAAATAAAACTCATTTTGCATATTCAGCATTTACAGCTCAAATCATCAAATCAAATCACCCTTACAAAAACAGTACAGGTGAAACTACAGGTGTACTGTGTGTATTTTACAACAGGTTTTTGTTGCTGCTTTTTTCTTTTTAAATAAAAGGCCACCTGGAGGAATTTGCTCTCGTAAGATAAGAAGCACAGTATGAGATATACACTGTCCCCCTGTCAAGAGCTATAGATCCTAGAGGGTTGAAAAGCATTGGTTATCATGAATAATAGGTTATCACTGACAATGTAACTATAATCTACACAGTTTTACATATGTAATCTGGTGATTATGTAATTATCATTACAGGTATTCACTTACTATCCAACACTGTTGATCACAAAAGGACACCGGTAAAATTATTAAAAGTGAAATAAAAGCACCAATAATTCATAATTTCAAATCAAAAACACAAGATCTATCTACAAATCTAAAACTAAAACATGCACAACGACTACGTCTTAAACACGGAAAATATCTAATTTAAGGTTAGACTTGAGACTATGTCTTTTGTTAGTTGTTTCAGTCCTGTTTAATCATTTTGTTATATCCATTTATATTCATTTTCATTATTTAAGATTTTGTCATTGTTGGTAATTTCTAACATAATAATATGCACATATTTTTTCTTTAACAGATACATAATCTATTTGCTATCACGGTTAGAGGTAAACAGTATGAAACTAGATATTTGTGGCAGTTGTATGTAGTTTAATTTTCAGAGTGAAGCGCAGTCTTTACAATTAATTGTTTCCCCATACACTGACCCAGTCAGACAGTGATGTGAAGTGCTCCCTATGCATCAATCTTATTTATGTGCTGATTCCTTTACCACTTGGGTTGATCTCTTTATGAAGATCCTGACAGCCAGACAAGGATCATAAACTGCAGATTGGCAAAGACAGAAGCCTGCAAGGTTCATGCAGACTGGCTGTGTGTGCACACTCTTGCACGTGTGTGTGTGTGTGTGTGTGTGTGTGTGTGTGTGTGTGTGTGTGTGTGTGTGTGTGAGGATTGGCTTCATGCATACCCAGACCAGTTCTTCACTTGGCAGGCTTACAGAGCCGCTTACCCCTCTGGCCCACCAAGCAGCTGAGCCCTCTGGGTGAGAGATCCTTTCAGAGTGGAGGCAGTGGGAGGCTCACCTGCCCTCTAGCACAGGCCCAGTGTGAGTGAGATGAGACGGTGCGGTTTGTGCACGTGTGTGTATGGGGGTGTGTACGTGTATGTTTCTGTCTGATGCTTTTGCCCATCGGGACTCCAAATAATAGTGAATGTGCCCACAGGGAGTTTCCACAGGAGAAGTAGTGGGCAATGCCAGTGCCAAGTCACAGAGACTAGACGAATAAATCAGGACTGAGGACTGAAGAGAGGGAGGTGCATGAGGCTGTGCCATCAATCAGAAAGGCACCTTATGGGGAATGCCCATAAATGTGCCATGCTGCCAGTCTGAAGCACGTACTCGCCATGGCAGAGACAGGCGGCGGCGGCGGCATTCAAAATGGAGGTTCCATTTTGGATGCCGTCGCTTCACTGTCGGCTACAGTGATTTTGGTGGACTTCCAGACAAATAGTGAATTGATGGACAGTCCATTTTAGTCAATTCATACCAAAATTTTATTCATGCAGTCGTATTTTTTGCATCACTGCTTGGTCCAACTTTCTCAGTTCCTGTACAAGCTGTTTGTCAGAGCACAAATTTAGAATGTGCAACATACTATAATCTCTGCAGTAAGACACCCTTCGTCCTCTATAAGAAATCCGGCAACCTTAAAAAATAGCAGCTCCTTCTAGAATTATGTAAAATGACAAACCCAGCTCTCAAATCACACATCTGCCTCGAAGCACACCTGTCTACAAAGAGCACTTTGGGATGTGTATCCTTCTACTTAAATGCACACCAGCCACTACACAAAATGATGATGTATTTTGGGCAATGGAAATATATCTACTCTACCAGCCACAATTGCCAGCAGTCAATCATATTTTTTATGTTTTTGCTGTAAAAAGTCTGGGTTAAAGCTGTGAAGGAGGATAGTGACCTTTCAGATGCTGATTTCAACCTGAAACTTTCTTAGCCACAAAGTTCATTATCATTTTTCAGCTTACCAAAACAAACAATGTAAAAATCTAAATTGCCTGGAATATCAGTCTGTCTGAACTGGTGCTACATTTTAATTTGGCAGCAAACTCTTTCAGGATGCAAGAAAAAGAAGAAAGGGCAAACTGAGATGGAGAAGACGAGATTGATGGACATGGAAGGAGGGCAAACACTTACTGGCTCTGGAGGGAAGAAGTAAGCAATTCTGCATTTAAATTTTCTGTTGAACACTAAGGGATATTTTACACACATATATATTTCCATACATATATTTTATACATTGATACAGCATTTAGATAAGACTTGTGGCTGCGTGACACAGTTTTTCAAATTCACATTGAGATTTATTAACTCAAGTCCATGTTAACCACCACATAACCACCACTGAGATCTCTACATTACTATGAATTCTGCAGCTGAAGCATCCATAAATTCAATCACTCATTTTTATCGCTTTTATATGTAATAAATTCTAGATTCAATTTGTAAGTAAAAAATAGGAACTGTACCCGTAAACGTCTCTTAACTGACTCTTAAAAACAAGTTAATTTCTGTGGCTCCAAATGCATGTATTCTATGTGCGTGTCTTTCTAGTGTGTGTGTGCAGCAGTGAATTCTTGCATGCATACATGTGTGTGTGGTAGCTCCTTTGTGTAGTGTAAATCTGGGCCGCTGTTGTCTCTCTGAGCCATGCTACGGTTTGATGTTGAGTTTGATGACTGAGGCTGTTTGATCAGTGACTATGTGTAAACTCAGTGAAGGGAGAAAGGGACTCCCACAGTCCCACATCTAAGACACACACACACACACACACACACACACACACACACAGTGAGTGATCAGCTAATGTGAAGCAAGAAGAGCAAACTGAACATGTAGTTGTATCAACAGATTTTTTTTTTATGTGTTTTTGAATGGATATTTACACCTTTTCACCCTTATAGTTGAGCAACAGAAAAAAAACCCGCGTAATTATAAATGCATCTTGGGTAGTGAACGAATTGTGCTGTCTTCATCAGATCCCTTCTTTGTCTTCTATCAAACAAAATTTAATGTCAGTCATTTCGTTTATGGCTACATCTTTATTTATGTGATATTTCGAAAATTGATTGACTTCATCCCAGCAGTGATATATGTTTTAGTGCTGCAACAGCATGCTTTATTGATGCCATAACACCATCTCCATTTCTTCTCAGTTTATAGTTTTGTGAGAAAATGCTGTCACACACACTCGTTATTTCTTTATCGTTCAACAGCAGTGAGACCAACCAAAGAGAGTTTTTAGGAGGCTTTTGGATTGGCCAGATGATCCAGATGTGTGTCGATTTTATGTAAAGTCACTGGTGCCAGGTCATAAACCCATAATAATCTGGACTCACATGGACTCCTTTGGTTCCACCTACAGTGAAGTATTTGTTTTTATCTGCTCCATCAAAAAACGTTAATGGGAAAAAAAGCTCAAAAGGAAGAAGGAACTAGCTTTTTAAAAATCTTTCTCTGACCTTTTTACAGTGATCTCCACTTCAGCCAAAGACACATCACCATCTCTGCATGATGCTGCACTTCTGCTAACCAATGTACTTTTGCAAGGTCTCAGCATCTCATTACCAGTTCAATTCAAAGAGCTTCATGAGCAAGGCAAGATTATTGTCTCTCTCTCTCTCTGTCTATGTAGATGCTGCCGCTTTAAGGGCAGAGGGGCTGCTGGGAAAGCAGGCAGCGAGGGTGGTGAGAAAGGAGGAGGAGGAGGGTGGTGGTGTAGGGGGGAGTTTAGAAGGGGGGTGGGGAGGTGGGGTGTGGACGGGCCCTGCAGGACCATTTGTGCTGAAGCTCATTTGCGCAGCGACACTTAATTGGCTACAACAATTAATTAATGTGTTGGAAAGTTGGCACAAAAAGTTCATTTAAGAGGGTTTTAATAAGCAATTAGAGGAAAAGCAGTGAAGAGGGGGAATTACTGGAGAGGAAAGAGAAAAGCAGAGATGGAGTGAATGTCTGGCCACTAGTAGTGTGTACGCCCTACTGTAGCTGGGTGCAGTGCTTTGTCTCCATCACTGACCCTTCAGTTTTGAAGAGCTGATGAAGGATTAGGCATCATTATAATGTCATTATATGTCTTTCTGAGGCTCTTACTGCTGTTCTTAAGTGGACTTCGAACCCATGGTGCCCTTATATTGTATACACATCAACCCCGGTGGCCCCTACTGCCCCTCCCTTCCCTACCTCTTGTCCCAGCGCCCAGTGTAAAATATCGCATGACTAATGAGTGGAGCAGGTTGGAATCCTGGGGAAGATGTCCTTGGAAGACGAATGCATTTTCAGCAGAATAATTAACTTAATTAACAAATTCACATGCATATTCATCAGCCTATTAATGTCTGCTCCGCACTGCTTGATGAGCAATGCAATAATAACCGTTTCATTTGCATATTTGCATTCACACTCACACCCTTCTCCAAATAATTAAAAAAAGACACAGAGTGTAGGAAACTCAAAAGACAAGCGAGTCACTTGGTCTCATGCTGTGTTTTGGAGGCACTTTCCACCTGCAGCTCACACACATCTACACGTATCTTTGGAGTGTGTTTCCATCTTTGCTGTCGAGCTCTGCCAGTTTAACTTAAATGAGATCAGAAGTGTGTGTGTGTGTGTGTGTGTGTGTGTGTGTGTGTGTGTGTGTGACAATCTCTTTCTCCCTGCCTGCACCTCCAGCCTCCTTCCAAGTATCACTGCATCTCCCTCTGCTTCCTGTCTTACTGCTGCACACTCCGTATCTCCTTCCTGTTTTCGTCTCCCTCTCCTCTTGTTATTTATTCATCCCTATCAGACTTGTCTTTAATTTATTTATTTCTTGCTTTTGAAGTTAGGCTCGTCTGCCTGTCAGTGTATGTTTTGCTGGAGAACTTGTATGCATGCGGCTGGCTGTGTGAGCACTGCTGACAGTTATGTTTTTATGCCGGTTTTGAAACTTAGGAAGCAGCTACTGGGGTTTGAAATAAACAAATAAATGTGGAATGTTCATGTCCTTTTACTTCCTTTATTTCTGTTCATGTTTTAAGGGCTCATCAAGTATCATCTAGTGTGTTTTCTTTCACACTAGATTTGTATTCTGAGTGGCAGAGATGCTGTCTCTGTGTCTCTCAGCTACTGTCAGTGATGAAATGTGTGTGTCTGGGAGTGAGTACGTATTTCCTGGGAGGCTGTAAGCATCTCAGTCTTTCATCACTGCGTGTGTTTGTATTTATCTCTTTGAATTCAACTTGTCCTATGTCACTGATGTCCCTTGTATGTGTTTGTGAATTCCTATCCAATATTTCAGATGACAGTGATGTGAAAGACAAACGTGAGTGTTGCATTTAAACTGGACATGGGGTGATCGCGTGGGTGTCTTTCATTGCCTATTTGATAGGGGGTTCACCGTTGCATTTGTGTGTGTGTGTGTGTGCATGTGCGCGTGTGTGTGCATGTATATGCTGCCAGCTTGTGTTCAGACAGCAGCAGTTTGCAGAGCGAGAATTAAAAGTAGGGAGAGATGCCAAGTGAGTCCCTGGAGACAGATACAGGGGACAGAGAGAAGAAAGAGGAAATAAAAAGGATTTCTCTCTCTCTCTCTCTCTCTCTCTCTGTCACTCACACACACACACACACACACACAAAGAAACCTTGCCTACTAGTAGCCTGTTACAAACCCCACAAAGCAACACACTCACACATTAAGAAAGGTTTTTCATTATGTTTGATGTCAGTTTTCTTATCACTTACATCATCTGGTATCTCATTGGCTTCATCACAACATAATGCACTCCCAAAACATATTCTAAATCTAATTCTGGCCTAAACCCTTAGCCTTATAAATAAGGCCTCACTTTCCAAAAATGTCCTCACCTTAAAGGTCTACATCTCAAGTCCTCACAAAGATAGAAATACAAGATCACCAACACACACACACACACACACATAAAGCTTGAGATAGATCTCTCACCTTTTTCTCTGACTCCCTGTCCACTTTCTCCCTCTCTCTGTCCCTCTCTCTCTCTCTCTCTCTCTCTCTCTCCCTCTCCCAGCCTGGTGAGGTGACACCCTGTGTGCAGTGTGACACTGTACTGTCACCTCCCACTCTCTGCATCACACCTCTGCCCCCTGCTGGGCCAACCCCGTCACAACACCCGGACACCCAACCAGCCTCTCCTCCTCCACTGGCATGAAAACTGGCAGAAGTGAACATCACTTTCCATTTTCTCACTCATTCACTTCAACTTTTCTATATGGAACTATGTTTTCTGTCTTTTTTTCTCCCATCTTTTCTTGTTATACAATTTATCTAAAAAGCCTTTTACAGGAATTTCTCAGGAGAGGGTCATGCTCAATGTTTAAAAAAAGACCCAACAGACCCATCAGCATGAAGCCAATTGAAATATAAATTAGCAATTCCCACTTTTTGGCTTGTGACCCTTTAAAAAAGCAACGTCTACTTGCTAGCAACCCTACTCACACCTTCACACCCTACACCCTACTATATAAGTGCAAAAAAGGTTATCTTGGACAAAAACACCAGTCTAACAATGTAATTTACCATAATGTACATTTTAGGGCTTAAAGAGTTAAACCATCCAGTATATCACAAAAATAAATAAATAAATAATAATAAATAACCCATTGACATTTTTTTCATTTTCCTAACCACCATGTGGGAAACATGGATATAGGGTGTAAAGTAAAAAGAGGGCTGGGAATTGTGAAGAAATCATGATGAAAATTTTTCTAAAAACAAGCGTGAATTTGCAATAGCTGCAACCATGTACAAGCATGCCTTCACACATTTATACATTGACACATACAACCTGACAAACACTTGATCTTGCTATAGGGTGGGCACATCTTTGTGACTGATGGTCCAACAGAACAAGATACAGAGCTGCTGGTTGTTGTAGCTAAAAAGATTATTCTCCTCTTAGGCATCATATGTTATTATAAACCTACAACCACATCTTACTTGCATTTGTATTTGAACTCCCTTGGCCACAACCCCTTTTCCCATTTGACATGAACAGTTAATCAGCTGTCCTTTGCACAAAATATTCAAGTTTTGTGCATTAGTGCAAGTCTGTGAATCCATTTGTAAATTATGGGCCTTATGCACCATTGTCATTGCCACGCCCCCTTTTAACAAATTGGCATGAACAAAAACACACATGTGCAACTACCTGATGCCTCAACCAAACACTCCATGCCAAGTTTCAGCCTAGGCTGAAAACTATGGGCACCAAAGGGTGGGGATTTTTTTGTAAATGAACTGTAAACCTGCTGGCTCAGCTAAAAAGGCAGCTCCAGCAACAACGGCACCCCAAAGTGCTATATCTAAGACAAAACTTGGAATTCAACAAGACCTGCATTAAAAACTGTTTTGACTTCCAAACATGATGATGTTGCTCCAATGCAACATAAATTCAACAGCCTTGTCATACACTTCTTGGTTCTGTGCTTCAGCTTTGACATCATAGTTTTTAACCATTATAATTTGAACAAAGATCATTGATAAAGCCAGAAAGAAAAACAAACACATTTTTTCAGAACCTAATCTCTTTTTGTGTCAGTTACTGGATAATGAAAATAACTTTGGACATACATTATGCATTATAAACAACAATTGGACTAGAAAAAAAATCACTCTGATGACTTAGAACCTGTGACTAAGGATCTAAAGTAGACAGATTTATTTTAACATGTTACAAGTGGCTAGATACGCTGCTCTGCTGGAGTGTTTCAATCATTGTTTTTTTCCTCACGTCATTTTGGAGTATAACCTAACAGTTTGAACATTTTCTGTGGCAATGGTTTTGCATACAGCAATATGCAGGTTAAGGTATTTCAAAGCAACTCACTTGACTCTTCAGGCCTCTTCAGACCTATTGTAGAGACGTCTGACCATGATATGCTAAGGTGATACCAGAAGAGGACTTCATGGCTCTTTGTCATGCTCAGTTACCTGTTTTGTGTACCTGCGTGTGCTTTTATACCTGCATGTCTCTTAGCCTTCTGAGTCACTAGGTGTGTGTGTCCAGCCAGGCAGGCCAGTGGAGAGCAGGGACGGAGCGATTGAGATATAGAGCATTAGTTGGTGTCAGGAGTAAATTAGAGGCCAGATCTGTTTTCTAATCAGAGCACAAGCACCGTGTTAGAGGAATTAGGGCGACAGCTGCTGGGAGCTTTTTATTCCTCTCTCTCTCAGCCAGAGACAGGCAGACCCCAGCTCAGGGACCACCTCTTTACCACAGCCACCTGTCAACACCGGTGTGTGTATATGTGTGTGTTCACATGCATGTTTCCATCCCCCATTGACATGCACACTCACATACATGTGAGCACACATCTACTGCCATGCGAGCCTGCACACATGCTTGCACATAGACACACAAACACCGTCTGGTACACTGACCTCCCTCCATCTCTGAAATTAATGACAGTGCAGGTTCCGTGTGCATGCAGCCATTCATGGTGTGTTTATGTTTTCCAGCAAGTGTGAAAGGCCCTTATGAGATATCAAATTTAGATAAGGTGGAGCAGTGGGCGGCCTTGCATATGTCTGTTTACTATAAATCCCAGCGAAGGCCTTAACACCACATCAACCCATTCATTCACCACACCAGCTTTGCATTAGTGGTGAACAAAACAAGTAAAAAGTCACGTTAATTTTATTTATATAGTCCAATATCACAAATCACAAATTCACCTCATCAGGCTTCACAATCTGTACAGCGTATGACATCTGCTATCCTTTTATCCTTGGTTCAGATAAGATTTTTTTCTTTAACAGGAATGAATGAAAACACCTCAGGAACATCAACAGGGGAAGGATCCCAACATAGTAAATTGACAGTATGGACAGAAATTATAGATAGATTGTAAACATGTATGAAGACTATGGATCCAGGAGAAAGTCAGGTGTGGCAAACAATCCTTATTTGATGGTTAGACTTCAGAGAAAACACCAGAAGATAAAATTAAATGTAAAAGCAGTGTGCAAAGAATACATAAGGCAAGGTCAGGGACAATTACATCTGAAAAAGTCTACAATTCTCAAGAAGAAGTTCAAGAAAAAGCCCTGAAGAAATGCACTTTCAACTGTAGTTAATGTTTCAATGATGTAACTGATGTTAAAAAAGAATGACTGCTGATTCTAACGATGATTGATGATACCAGGAATGAATAATTGAATGTCGTGAGCTGCTTGCGCTGATTTTACCCAGCAGAGATCTCTTGTGGGCAGGACTGTAGGAGGGTGAGAGGTGTGGGAGGTGGCGTGGAGATTCACACCGTGTCACACACTTGCCTCGGAAATGTCACCTATTTTTTCAGATCAGCTGAATCCATAATGTGTTTTAAGGTAACGTGGGGGAACAGATCTCTGAAAGTTGTTGTTGTTGAGATCATCACAGTGAGTCTGTATGAAGTGATGCATAGGTTCTTATATCTGTGGTAAAATTAGAAACAAGTTGCATCTTTACACAATTTTCCAACCTCTTTTAGAGTTGAGCAGGATCATTTTGTAGATAAAGCAGAACAATAGTGTTTTATGAATAAACCATAATATTCTGAATATGAGAAAAAAAAGCTGTTTAAAATATTTATTCATGTAAACCAAAAAAAAAATAGTTATTGCATTCATTATTTTCCTCAAATTACACGACACCACTGTCCATTTCATATTGAAGTACTAGATTTTGCATATTTGTACATGTCATGGGAAAATCGTACTTGTCCTTGGAGGTGACTTAGCTTCTTCTCCGCTCTGTTTCTCCTTAAATCAGAGGTTGTTCTTTTTTTGCGGCTAAAATTCTGACCTTAAGTCTGTGCCTTTTCTTCTACCACTCCACTTTTCCCCTCTCCCTTCCTTCTCTAATCTCTCTTTCTGTCCATTTCCTCTTGTTTGTGATTACTGTGTCCTGTATATTCAATGAAGATGTGAGCTACCACTTCAACTGACTTATGAGGGGGTGAGTACAGATTTGAATATAATTAACATCACATTTTCACACAGTAACATTATTTGAGAGGGACATTTAGATTGTAAAAGAAATGATTGACAGTTGTCAGCCCCATTATTTTAAATCAGTAAACCATTTTCAGCATACTTCAATATACTTGAGACAAAATATCATCACACCCACGACTATTACATCACATTAAACATGACGTGAAAGTGCAGAAGACATTCAGCTAATAACACAATAATATTATTCAAATTGGCTATTGACTGAGTATCCAACTCACCACACTACTACAAATTGTGTTGTGTGAATAGTAAGTTAAATAATCCAGTATTACAGGGGGAAATCTGGGGGTAGAATCAGGATTTGTAACTAACTTCAAATTAGGTGACAGTCTTGTGGCTTTCGAGGCTAATTTGCTATTGGCTGAAGTCTAATAGGGAAACACATGCACATACTCACTTACTAACACACACACACAGTCCTCCTCTCACTCTTGCACATCCCACACATGTGCACCGCCACACAGTGTCATAAATAGACAGACAGTGCCAATCTGAGCCCTGGATGGGAGCCAGCTCTGCAGCAGCTCAGTAGTTAAATTATTAACACCAACTGGGAGAGAGACAAAGAGAGGAGCAGATCAGGCAGCTCAGCGGAGAGGAGATCTGGAGAGGAGAAAAGAGGAGGTGAATCGAGACAAGCTAGACATCAGAGGGACTGGAGGTTAGCTGTTTAGATGGTGAAGGTGTGTAAAGATGGAGAAAGAGAGAGAAGAGAGAAACTCAACAAGCATGTAAAATAGTCAAATATAAAAATATCTTTTGGATTATCAACAAAGTATGAGAGTTTGGGGTGAATAGAGAAAACAGGATCTTGGTATGAGTGAGAGGAAGGTAGAGAGGTGGATGTTGAGGTTTTTCATGGATGGCAGTGGAATACTAATGGTGTGTGTATCTGTGTGTGTTGGTGTATGTATTTAGCAGAGTGAGGGGAGGGGAAGAGAGATGGAGAGAGATCTGGGGATGTTGGTTCTGATCCAGAGAGTTAATGTTGCGCTCATTGATGGATAGAGTGCCAGCCATGAGGCTCCATACCCACACAAGATGGATGGAGCAGTGCTCTCTCTCTTTCATATTCCTGCTATATTTTGATGTCTCTCGTATTATTTCTCTCTCTTTTTCAAAGCTAAATGGTGATCAGAGAGCTCTGCCACAAAGCCACCATCAGATCCCAAGCAGTAGCCGCATGTGTGTGTGTGTATTCACAGGAAGGGTTTATAGTTTGCTGCCATGTCCGCTACCTCTGTAGTAAGGAGTCTTGTGTTCAACAAAAAACAGCAATAATCTGGATTTTAAACATAAAGAAAGGATTCCCCGACAAGTTGACTCACTTTGTTTTTAGAATTTTCTCATTTTAAAAAATATTTGTTTGAAATAGAAAAACAGCTGTAAAACAGACTAATATTTTCGATTTTTTATTTCTATATCAGTAATCTTAATATATGAATGAATATGAATCTGAAATTTAAGAAAGCCCCTAATTGACCCTTTAAGTAGGAAACCAAAAACGTGTGTGTATGTGTATGTCTATGTATAAGAGAGAGAGACAGATGTGTGTGCGTGTGTGTGAGCATACATCAACCAAAAAACTTCAAAACTAAAAAAGCGTTTGTGTGTGAGAGAGTGTGAAT